>CM076571.1:417709238-418309238 GCA_034641835.2 Pinus albicaulis
ATTCCATTTGATTGTGTTAGGCTGTAGGGTTCTCTCTGATGTCAAGAATCAAGATTCAATACCCTCTATTATCTTCATCACCCAATACAAGATTTAAATTTTTCCCAAAGAAACGCTTATTAATTTGGCAGCCATTATTTCTCCCTGCTTTAAAAACCCTACATTTAAATGAAAACAAGCATTGCATTTCAACTACAAAAATCTATTAGTGTTCAAATGTACATGTGTGCATCACTTGTGTAGGGTACTCCTTTTCCACTTTCACATTATCCAAGAATGTGTGCAGTATAGTTCATATTTTTTGTGATTTAGATTATCTTGAAAAAGGAAAGGTAAATTATTTCCCATGGAAAAAGAAGGTTTTCCCTTTTTACTATTGGAAATGGTACAACAAAGTTCCATTTCTACCCGAAACTCCTATGAAATAGGAACCAAATAAAGGTCATGTCCTCAATGGACATCATTTGGCTTTGAAAATGGCCATTGCACTGTGTTGTTTCTTATATTACATCACGATAGTTTCTTAGGTCATTTCTTGTTTCTTGAGATGAAAAACAACCAAAGAAATTGTGAAGATCCTTTCAAGAAATAAATGATCATTTCTCAATCATATCTCAACTATTTTTTATTTTATTCAGTGGTTGCTTACTTTGAGAGAAATTTGACACTTTTATAAGGAATATAACATAAAAACACAAAATGGGAAGGAATTGATGAGGTAGATGTCCTTTAGTTGTTGTCAATTAAGAATTGATAATACATGATGCATGTTCTATACTACAAACTAGATTCCTTCCTGGAGTTAGGACACAGAGTATTGAATCAAAGTTGTAGTTTCTAACTTCTTGTATTGGTTCATCAATCTTGAAATTTAGACATTGCATGTCTTCATTGCTTCATGTTTGAATAATTTGCATCATATCGTACAATAGGAAATTAGGAAGTATGGTTATTATTACTTTATGGATTTGTCAAGTTACTTTTAAGTTTTCATGGTTTAGTGTGAAATTATTCTAGTGTGCCCCTAGGCCCAGGTGAAGGAATGCCAAGGACTGAGAACCCTAGTTTTTAAATGGTATTGTTTCTAACTATTTTTTAAAACATACAAATTACAATTAAATTTTAAAACTTAAGAGTTAAAACTTAAATGATTCAAATGAATTGGTATGCTATTTGGATGAATTGGTCTGGCATATTTAGAAAGATCAAACATCAGAAATAAACATGTCTATTTTTTAATGGTAAAGAAGTATTAGACATTAAAGTTACAACTCTGTTATAGTAGATTTATAAAATGATTCCTACAGGTTTATTGGCATGTGGTTGATCGAATACAATCTGGACATACACAACCTAATTTCCAAGAGGGATTATTTGTTCACACCGAAGGTGCTGTAGCTACTATGACTATGATGCAAAACTGGACAAATAGCATATCTATCATACTAGGCATGGCTTAGACAGAGTAGTTACTGGTGAAGAAATTTCTACTGCCATTGACTTTAAATGTAACAAAAAATTAATCTCTTAACTAGAGGTTTCCTAGATCTTAATTCTGTGAATTTTTTGCCTTGGGACTACTATGAAATATTATACAAAACAGTAGTGGAAGTGAACAATATTCCAATTGTAATGTTCTCTTATAATTAAATTGCCCAAGGGAGGACAAAGTAGCCTATCCAACCCCATAGGCTATATTCAATTATAAAGGGGGAAGTTAAAACTTAAAAAAATAAAAAATTAAACCTTAAAACATACCTACCTATCCATGAATCATAAGTTCATAACTTACCCAGCGAAAGCGTAGACTTACCACAAGCATCCATCCTCAAATTGCTATGGATGAGCCAGAGCCTCAAGATGAGAGTGATTCCTACTTGGAGAGCATGCTAACTGAAGATCTAAGTGATGCTGATGACATGGATGCTGATGATATGGCTTGAGGAAGCCATTGCTCACTATTAGGCTTTAGCTATTTTTATTTTAGTATATCAAAATTTCCTAGTTCATGTTTACATTTTGCCATTTGGAGATGCCTTGAGGAAAATTTTGAATTTAGTATGATAATGGACATATATTTTGAAATTTTGAATCATGATTATAATTTATTATAAGTTATTAATATGTAAACTGAGCTCCAATTTGCACTTGATATCATATATGAATCATGATATTATCAAACTAGAAATTTTGAAATTTCAATGACAAATGTCACATGTGAATGTTGAATGATGTGCATGTTTAAATCTTTAAAGTTTAAAGTTTATAAATTATTAGTAATTTACAAATTAATATATTAGTGTCATTAAATTTATAATTTATAAATTATAATTTAGAAAATATAGTATTATATATGATATATAAATTATAATATATATTAATATAAAAATACCCAGACGAACCCACGCACCCTGTTTCAAAAAATGCCATCCCCGTCCCCATCCCCGAACCCATGTTTCCTAGAAACATAGTTTCAAACATTAAATATCAACAAAATCGTTTAAAGGATATTGAAAGGAAAAAGGTGATGGAAGATAGAAAGTGCCTTACTTAAATGCTCTAAGGATTTTTCAATAGTTGCTCCAAAAGCTTCACTTCAAGGCCCTTCAAGATCGTTTCCAACAATGCTATACCATCAGCTTCAACAATGTTGCTCCAAAAATATCCTCAAGGTCTTCACAACAAGTTTACTAGAAGTTGCTCCAACAATATATTCAATAAGGTCTTCATTGTCAACTCGCCTCTTGTTTGGGTGCCTTAATGTGCAATGACATGTTTCCAGGACTGAATTCAATGCAAGGCATATTTGAAACTCTAACTCTGTCTTCCGGTGTCTTATTAGAAATTATTTCAGTTTTCATTTTGTGTTTTCAAGTTAGATATTGTTTTCAAGTTTTTACATTTATAATTTTATTGCAATGCGGCAGACTGATCAGAGCAGTGCAGGAACAACCCCGAGACAGGATGATCGCGGAAAGAGGCCAGCGGAAGAACATGTAAAGTGCCAGCATTGCTCTATCTTTAGGTATTTTAGTTATTTACATAATTGAAATAATATTAATTTTGTTCAAATATGAAGACACCTAGCCATGGTACGCCTGATGATTCCCTCTTTGAGGAAGAGCTTTCTTCATCCCTATCTCCAGTGTTGTTGTTGCAAAAAAAGGCACGAGATTCAAGGTCGGAATTTAATGCTTTGATAGACGCACCTCAAACACCTGAAACAGAAGAGAGGATACAACATCTTATGAGGCAGCTAAATAGATATCAGGTAATAATAAAAAGTCAAAAGGATATTTTTTTTGTTCTGCATGAGATGAATTGTGATAATTTGATTTTTAATTTTTACATTGACTAAACTAACAAAAAGTTCTTTTGTATGTAGTGTTTTCTGGCACTTGCTGAACCCGGTGTTGGTGGTAGTGGGACACAAGGGCAAGAGATTACCTAGAAACCCTCTCATACACCTTCTACTCCTTTAGGTGCTAGCCAAGAAACACACCCTACCCAAGCAGACACCCAACCAACCGCTGAACGTGCTGGCAATGATGAGGCTGATATGGCCAACTACATTATTGCGTTTCCTGGAGCTACACGTGTCAGCTCCACAGGGACCATTAATGGCACGTTGTTGGTGAACAATGAAGGTGTCCCTATAAAGCACATACAACTCCCAAGTAAATTTTAATATTTTAACTATTTCATGTACTTTATCTAAAACATATTTATCATGATTTTTATTTTAAAATTAATGATAATATATTTTTTTTTTTCTGTGTAGGAAACAATGAGTTCTACAGGTTTTTGGAGAGCCATGCATTGGTAATTTTTGGCCCAACCATACACACAGGGTGGAATTCCCAAAATTCCAACCTGAAAAAAGAAATTCTAGATTATCTAGAAGCCCTTTTTGGGGTCGGCACATTTGACAGAACAACGGTGGCTCGGGTAGCCGGTAAATATTTGAAATATACCAGGGACACCTATAGGACGCAATTGAAATTTAACCCTAGATACGAGCATCCTCTCACAGTTCCAGAGAGTGAGTGGAGAGCACTCATCCATGACGGAAAAGAGAAAAAGGCAAAGAAAGAAGGAAAAATGCCAACTAGACCCGCAAGGTAAATTACAACTTTAATTCAATAGCTTTAATTTTCTCTATGTCTAAAATAAAAGTGTGCTACGTCATATCTGACTTCAATATTTTGATGCTAGGTTGTCTGACACCTCAAAGGCAACCAAAGCTAGGATTGAAAAAAAGGGCCATCACAAGCTAGGCCAGGGCGGCTACTTGAAATTAGCTGCAAGAATTGTAATTAAGTAGCTAAACATCTTATAATTAATTGTATCGCCTTCCAATGTTTTTGTAATCCTATCAGATATGATTAAAAATACACAATCATATATAATGTAGAGTGATGACTTTGGAACAATAACTACAGAGGAAGATAAAAATATTGCTTTCCGTTTTGGCTATCAAGCTGTAGTTGAACGTCGCAGAAGCTTGGGGCAGGTCCCAAGATCTACAATGCCTGATAAGGTAAAACATTAACCTTTCAATATTTTTGTTTTCGTCCATAAATTTAATGCCTAACAACTTTGTTTAAATCAGGGGAGCAACACTACCGACGAGGTAAATAACCCAGTTTTAGAGCCAGATGTAGATGATCCTCTCGTGCAACCTGATCATTGTAGTGGGGACCAGGCCGACAATGCTGCTATCAGTGAGGGCCGTGACGGTAATTAATTTCCACTTATAATTTTTTCTAATTATATCTTGATGGTTGTCCTTATAACGTTTTTTGTTTAAATGACAGAGAATGTTTCCCTTGAGGATCTTACCACCAGAGAGGAAGACAGTGCAACAGTCCCAACGGCGACAACTGGTGCACCAGGTAAATAATCTCATTGCAATTTTTTTTATTAATATTACCGAACTAGTTCAATGATATTTAAAAACTGACAATTAAAATTTAATATTATCTGTTTTTGTAGGCGATACCCCGTCACTGGATGAGACCAGACATCGTGACTACGCAGCTAGGTCAGTGGCGACAACTGGTGCACCAGGTAAATAATCTCATTGCAATTTTTTTATTAATATTACCGAACTAGTTCAATGATATTTAAACACTGACAATTAAAATTTAATATTATCTGTTTTTGTAGGCGATGCCCTGT
The DNA here is from genome assembly GCA_034641835.2 of Pinus albicaulis. Taxonomy (NCBI): domain Eukaryota; kingdom Viridiplantae; phylum Streptophyta; class Pinopsida; order Pinales; family Pinaceae; genus Pinus; species Pinus albicaulis. The sequence goes on from CM076571.1 coordinate 417,714,420, forward strand.
CACTAGATGAGACCAGACATCGTGACTACGCAACTAGGTCAGCGGCGACAACTGATGCACCAGGTAAATAATCTCATTGCAATTTTTTTATTAATATTACCGAACGAGTTCAATGATATTTAAAAACTGACAATTAAAATTTAATATTATCTGTTTTTGTAGGCGATGCCCCGTCACTAGATGAGACCAGAGATCGTGACTACGCAACTAGGTCAGCGGCGACAACTGGTGCACCAGGTAAATAATCTCATTGAATTTTTTTTTATTAATATTACCGAACTAGTTCAATGATATTTAAAAACTGACAATTAAAATTTAATATTATCTGTTTTTGTAGGCGATGCCCCGTCACTGGATGAGCCCAGACATCGTGAATACGCAACTAGGTTAGCAGTGTAGGTTGAAAGGCACGAAACAGGAGCAGAGCACGATGATATTGATGATGTAATTAGGAGCTTTAAAAATAGGAAGAAGAAAAAGAAAATTTGACAATGTAAAATATTGTATTATTATAAGACAAACGTTACCATACTTGGAACGTTTTTTGCGTTATATAAAAACTCATTTATCATACTATTTTTATGTCAAGCATTAATTGCAATGTTTCCTTGCATACTTTTTGTTGAATTGTTTTTTTATTAGTTATTGAATATTTTTTTTAATGCTCATGAAAGTAAAAAATGAAATATAGATTGGGTATTCGGGAATTGAGAGTGATGTGAGGGGGAGGGGGGGGAGGGGCCATAAGAGCTTCCACCTTCACGTGGTTGGCCCTGTTTAGTAGAGAATAATTTATTGGAGCGATTTAATCTTGGAGCAAACCTCCCTCGATCCAGCGTAGCAACAAAAAAGTCACCGTTGACTTAGTTGCTACTCTTTCAGATCGTGGGAGGCTTGTTCCAAGTTCATGCGACTCCAATAAATTGTTCTTGAAACGAAGAGGAGCTTATTCAGGTATGTTTTGACATTTTCAACATATGTTCTAACATTATCGTAAGAATGCATCTTAGAGTAAAAAATACTACATCAATTACTTGTATTTATTGTATATATAATGATGGATTTTGATTGACTTGGCAGTGCAGGTACAAATCCTCTTGCATCATGAGCAATACAACTTGTCAACCAGGGTCATGTCTAGGATATTTTTTTCTTGTGCACTTGAGCAGGTTCGTAATGTCACATTTTGTAAGTTCCTTTACAGTTCATAATTCAATATTAAGCTTGTTCATGATTATTATCTAGGTTTTTTGTATGTGTTTTTTCATCTATTTGATTGTAAGCAACTCTACATGTTTCCTGTTGTTCACTATGATTTCTCCCATTACCACTCCCAGGATGAATCCAAATTTATTGTTACATAGGTTACTTTATTGTTACTATGATTTCTCCATTTACGATTTCATAGGTTACATCATGTAAAGTTGTCAATCTCAAGTTGGTGATGAGCTTTAGTTCTCCAGATTTGGGGCTTTTCTGATATTTTCTCCCTCATGTCATTCTTGCATCACCTCGTTGTTTGAGAATGCCAATTGTCTACCACTTGTACCAATTGGCACATGTCAATATCTGAGTGGTGCCACATTTCACCTATTTTCAGTGAGAGTTTAGGGTTTCTCTAACATAGCTTCAGAAATCCGATTCAGTGCCTGCTTGAATATTGTCACATAATACTCATGGTTTGGATTGATGAGCATGTTTTGAATGGTTGTTTGATTCATAAGAACCACCCATATAGTCATCTTGAGATATTTCAGAAGGTTTCTCGGGTTTCCTTTTTCACCGTTTCTAGTGGGTGGGATGGTGTGGGGTGATCCATCAATACTAGTGCTCTTGTAGTAGGGAATTTGTTTTTGGGGATATAAAGGAGCATTTGATGTAGATATCCCATTGGATGCATTCATAGATGGGAACGAGAGGTCAAGAATTTAAATTAAAAGTATGCAACCTGAAGGCTGCGAGAGACACTGGTTAAAGATTGTTTTGTGCTGGCCTTAATATAGTCATGATTTATTTCTATTATCTTAATGCAAATATATAGTCCGGTCTCATTAAAATGAGGATTGTGGTTGTATTTCTCTTTGGTTGTTTCTCTCTTAATGCTCCAGAAGTTGCCAAAAGTTGCGATAGTTTTTTAGTTTGCCCGTTACAACTTAAAAGTGTTTTTTAGCAATGGGAGTCATGTTTTTTAAGGTTCATACTAATATGAAGATCTTGTAATTCTATATTCAGCATAAGAGAAGATGGCCTCTGCTTTGGGTGGTATGACAACAATTGCCACATCTACCTCATTGGGTAACAATGGAAAGGGGAAGAAGTTGGGTGCAATGTTTGATAATTATGGTAGACAATTGTCTTCTCTTTCAGTTTTTTCACCCATTTCCTTTAATCGCTCAAGTAGAAGAGGGACTCTGAAATTACGCAACAAAGAGAAGGTAGTTAATACAAGAGCTATGGAAAAGGAGTTGTACTTCAACAAGGATGGCTCAGTGACAAAAAAATTGCAGGTCAGAGAAAAAATTATGTTTAAAGGAAGGTCACCTGCACGTGAAACTTCACCGCGGTGGATCTTTCCTTGTCCACTTATATTCGATTTTAATGTGTTATTTTAATTTTTCATGGAGGGTTGTTTTGGCATATGGTCTGGCATTCAATTGCACACTTACCGAAAGCATTGTCAATTTGTCTTGCAGGCGGTGTGAACAAACTTGTTGATCTTGTTGGAGTCACCCTTGGGGCGAAGGGAAAAATGTTGTCTTGGAGAGCAAGCATGGTTCTCCTAAAATAGTTAATGATGGTGTGACAGTAGCTAAGGAGGTAATTTGTAGATGTGTGCTCTGGTTTTCTTTTTAACGTTGTATTAGTTCCCCCTCTTAAATGTCTTAGATTTGGTAGGCATAATTTGGAAACTCAAAGGTGAAAGGAAACATATTTGTTACCCAGTGGTCTACTTGGCCTATGGACTAGCCACATTAGAGTAATGCATAAATCTTTTCACAACAATAAAAGGAAAGGGTTATGGATGAGTCAAATTTTATTGTTATTGACAGTGTAATGAAATGTATCTCAATGCTATGGTTTGGCCTTTTTATTGGTTGAATTAGAGGACCCAGTTGAAAATATTGGGGCCAAGTTGGTAAGGCAAGCTGCGGCAAAGAAAAATGATTTAGCTGGGGATGGAACCACAACATTTGTTGTTCTTGCACATGTTGGAATATTGAAAAATTCTAGAACAATTAATGGAGAATAAATCTCCCTTCCTCTAACAAAGAGAAAATAAAAATTTCTTTGACAGGAGACAGAGTTTCAATACTTTGAAAACAAACTTCTATTCCCTTCAATAACTCAAAAAAAACTATTACACTTCTTCCTCACTGAGAGGGATTACAAAATTATGACTGCTACAAAACGCAGTGCATAAAACCAACTCACTGTCTATTCAAAACAAACATACTCTGTCTCTAAAACACTCTGCTGTGTTTTTCACTTTCGCACTGCTATGCATACACACTTAAAAAGTTACACTCAGTCTTTCACTTTTTACACACTGTTGTGTAATAAAAAATTTACGTACTGTCTATAAAAAAAACTACCAAGCTTTTTTGTCCTTTTTTATTTTTATATGCCGTAACATATAAAACATATTATAATAAACCCTCTTTTTAAAAAAATAAAATTAAAACTAAATTCTATGGCCCACCTTTCATTTCACATATGATATATATATAACATATGTTTAAAACATATGTATATATTAAACTATCAAAACATTAAAGAACCCTTTCCATCGGACTTCAAAAGTTTGAATAGATTGAATTTCAAACCAAATTCGCGTTCCAAAATGGGATGCTGACGTCTGCCTAATTTTAACTCGAATTCTCAATCCAATGTGCCCTATAAAAAATTCGGGTCCGGTTTTCAGGTTTTCAGATTCCCTTCAATTTCATGCTATCCAATATTAATGCTCCACGTGTCCTCCTTTTGAATTTACAAAACTGTCGGGTAAATTTCTGTTTGTTTAATTTCTGGTTGGTGAATTGCGTTAATGCTAGTTGTTGTGTTTAAATACAATCCTGTACAGAAATATGGCTGCGGCCGTCTACAAAAAAAACTTGCAAGAATTTTAAATGCTGAATTAAATTTCTAGATGGCATGCAAGCAACCTCCAAAAAAAAACGTTGCTGCTGCATCCATCCTTCTGCTGCAACAGTTGAAGTTAAAATTCAACAGCACAGGGTTTAATAAGTGAGGGTGTAAAGGTAACTTTTTGTCGATAGTACTGGATTAAGATCATCTATTCATTTTTGTAGGGTCTTATGGTGTTTGGTTTTTTAGTTTTGGGTTGGGATTATTGAGTCTAAGATAGTTTTTGAGGGAAAAAATTGCTATCAGGTATTAAAAAATTTTGGTTCTTTTGTCAAAATTTATGAGCTTGTTAGGAAATACAAAACTGACAATGGTTTTATCTTAAATTTGTGGAAAATAATTTGAAATGAAACCTTTTTGTTTAGGTTGTTGCAGCAGGTGCAAACCCCGTTCAAATTACTAGGGGCATTGACAGGACAATAAAGGCCCTTGTTTCGGAACTCAAAATTTTGTCAAAGGAGGTAAACACTTGCCTTTTGAGTAGGCTGGTTTTCCTTTTTGCTGATGGTTTGATGTATCTAATTGAATTAGTTTCCTAAGGTATTTTTGGTTGCAAAATCCTTTTCATTTTTCATACAGTATTGGTCTTGTGGAATACATTTTATTGTGTGGTCTTGTTAGATCTACAACATTAGTTGTTTAGTCTTATGGCCGAGGTGGACTTTTATTATGGAAATAGTTGATGCAATATTGTCATTTAATCCTTACTGCAGGGTAGCATGTTGAGAAGTTTCTTGTGAAACATTTGGTATTCAAAATGACACTTGATCCTATACAACATCATGCACTTGACTTCAAAATTATATTCAAATTTTGCGAGACAATTCTTGCAAAATTTCAAATATTTATGTTGTTTTAAACCATTATCTTTTTCATGTATTGGATGCTGAAAATGAGAAAAATACTTTGGTATGAAACCAACTGGTGAATAATTTCCAGCGAAACAACCACTTCCAAGACATGATTTAGAAGTAGAACATATGTACTTATGAAGCATAGAAAGATATCCTTGATGCATTGTCAATTTTTGGCTAGGGTTATTTTTGGAGAAAATAACTCCTTATTCCTAGAATAGTGATCTTCAATACAAGCAAATGCCAGAGAAGAGAGATCATCGTGTGACATAAACCTATTAACAAAAGTGAACAGGGAATGATTATTAATTATGGCATACTAAGTTGTCAGTGATTTTGATTATTTGTCTTTAACATGTAAAAATGTTAAATTCCAAACTTACATCATCATGGTTTGGCATCATGAGCTTGACTAATTGTCCACCATGCTCATAATTTCATTGTTGTCTTCATATCTATAAACAACGTTTCAAATAATAATAAAAAATTTCTATAAGAAAAATCCAGACCTCCATGCTGCTGCTCCTTGTGAGACAAAGTCAAAATTGCATTACACAATTTGACACATAAGAATCTTCTATATCCCGGTGGTATGTATCCAAATTCTTATAATAGTGTCTTCAAGACTTATGTTGACATTTCCAATGAGATATTTAAGCAATGAAAGATGGAGCCTTCTTCATTGTTGTATATGTAACAGTCTTTTATTAATATAAAGATTGATGGTTTTGTCTTTCTGAAAATGAAATGTAAAAATAATTTATTGTGGTCAATTGAAAAGGCTTTTTTTTAAAGCTTTTCATTATGGAAGGGCGACATAGATATATGCCCTTCTAATTGAAATTCGGACCTGCCCTTCAAATTTGATTAGTTTGTGGGACCTTAACAAACAATAAAACTATTCCGTTGCGTGTTATATAAAACATATAACAAAACTTTTGTCAAAACTTCAAACGAACCCTTTAGCCATGGGTATTTCATCATGAATTGATCATTTTACCATGTACCTTCTTCTAGAGGAATATTCTTCCACTTGATTAGGTACTTCATAATGGTTATATGTCAAAGAGACACAGAATGTTTATCTATAGCTTTTTGTGGTTCAAGAATCAACTTTCATTCTTCATCTAATTTTGGAAGTTCTATTTACATTGGCATATTTTTTCCCAAAACCTTTTTTAGGCAAGATACATGAAAAACCTTATGAATGCAAGAAGAAGGAAAATATAACTTCTATACCAATTGTGCAATCCTATGAATAATTATTTAGGGCCATAACATTTTTGAGCTAATTCTTTATTCTTCTTTTTCTTGAATGAAGGTTGCTTAGAATGCTATAATCTAAAAAATACCCAATTACCCTCCTCAAATTATCTTTCACTTCAATGTTGTTCCCCTTGTTGTTTTATCATGTTTCATGTCATTTGAAGGTTTTCCATAATAATTTTCAAAGTTTCTTTAGTATTTTCCATATGTGACTCTGTTTCCTATACTTTGGACTTATCTTGCTAAAAGTATGAGATACTAGGAGTTGGATATCCGTAAAGGGCCTTAAATGGGGAAATTTTAGTAGATGCGTGATAGGTAGTATCATATTACTATTCTTCCTTGACGAACCCACTTCATCCATTAAGATTGCTTTTCTAGAGAGTAACATTGTAGATAACCTTAAAAACATTTGTTAACTATTTTTGTTTGACCATTTGATTGTGTTTGATATGTAGAACTCACGGCAGCTAGTGTTTCTCCACTCATATTAAATAATTATTTCCAAAAGTTTCTTGTTACTATTACTTTAGGAAAACCATGAAGACTATGAATTTATTTCAAGGACACTTCTGCCACTTGGCTTGTTGTTCATGTACTTTGAGCTCTACAAAAAAAATCTACAAAATTTGTCTATATAAATGACCACAAAAATGTAATACTTACCTTTATATTTTAGTAACCCTGTAATAAAGTCTATTGATATATCTTCTAGTCTTTGAATATGTATGTGGAATGGTTGAAGTAACCCTAAAGATTTTACTATCTCTCTTTTATTTATTATGCAAACCTGACCTTCTCTTACAAAATTTTGAATATCTTTCTTCATTCCTTCCAAAAATATATTTTTTGATCCTTTGAGATGTTTTAAGGAACCCTGCGTCCTACCATCAGAGAGACATGGGACTCCCTTAATATTTGTTTATTGAAATATGCTTGTGTGCATAAAAATATTCTACATTTGCACCAAAGTATATCTCTCTTTCACTCCCAATGCTCCATAGAGTTCATCCCATCCTTTATAAATTTTAGTTTTTGTTTAGTACTATATTTTTCCATTATGGCAAGCTTCTTATAGCCACCTAGGAATAGAAAATGTAATTGGATATAAATTTGAGGCCTCTTCTATTTTAGAAAGAGCATCATGTACTAAATTTTCCTTACCCTTTTTGCAGATTATCTCAAAATTAAAACTTTGCATTTTTTCTCCTCATTTTTGTTAATCTTCTAATGAAAATCATAGCTTCAAAAAATAATTTATGCTATCATCGTATATCTTGACTTTAAAGTACCTCCCAATGATATACTATCCCCATTTTTTATTGCATGTAATATTGCTTCCATTTATTTTTCATACGTAGATTTCACCAAATATTTTCTTTGAATTCCTTGCTTTTAAAAGCCAATGATATCCCTTATTGTGTTAATGTTACGTAAATTCCTTGCCCTAGTGCCTCACACTCTACTATGATTGTTTTACCAAAATTAGGTGCATCAGATGTTGGTGTAGAAGACATGGCATCCATTAAAAGAGAGAATGACAAAGTAGCCTCATCATTCCATATAAATGATATTTTCTTCAAGAGATATGTGAGTGGACTTGAAATGCATGCATAATTCTTAACAAATGATCAATAATATCATGTAAGTCTAAAAAATCTTCTAATAACCTTGATTTTCTTAGGAATAGGTCATTTTGTAATAGCTTGCATCTTTTGAGGCTCCAACTTCACTCCTTCCTTTAAAAAAATATGAACCAAATACTCAAATTCTTATTTCCCAAAAGCACATTTGGATATTTTTACATAAAAATGATTGTTCTCAATAATTTATATAAATTTTCCACATGTTTAGTGTGGTATTCCCATGATTTATTATAAATATGTGTATTATCAAAGAAAACCAACACAAATTTTATAAGATGGGATCAAACAAAATTGTTCTTAAGTCGACCCTGCTGACGTTGGCCAATTTTGTGATGCGAAAACCAATTGAATTCCGCCCTAATATTTTTCGGGTCCGAAGTTGGGCTGACGTACGGAGGGAGAGTTGTGACGCGAATTTCTTATCAAATTCGCCCTAATCTTTTTCGGGTCCGTATTTCCACTGCGCGAGCGGCCCAAACAAAAATCCGCTCCAATCAATTTCTGCCATGTGTCCTCAATCAAATGTTGCCCTGTTCCCGGATGCAGGTGCATCCGATGGCGTTTAAGGCGATGGGACATGGATGTGGCGATTTCATATCAATCGCATTAAGTTTTAACGCTGTTCAATTAAGTTCCAAGGTTTTCACATCTAATCGCATTAAGTTTTAACAATGTTCAAGATCGGACCTCCACTCCTGTTAGCGATTCTGCATGCTCCAATATGATCCGGCCTTCGGCTCTCATTAATGATCAGAGATTAATTATGACGGGCGTCCTTCAATTTCATTGCAGTCGGGTCGATAATATGGCATTTCACTATGGTTTTTCAGATGAGCCGGTTGCTGGGTTACATTGCTTGCTCACTGTGATGAGAAGGAGAAGTGGCCAGCTGAACTGCTGCTTATACCTTGTTGCATATCTGCATTTCTCTCGGTCTGGTCCTTGTCTATCTTCCTTTGTTTCTTGGAATTCTGCTTCTCCGTCTCCTCTTGTGCCCACTGCTGAGACTGCACCAATGCCTCGCCTGTGTTAAAGGATGCGTTGTCGCAGGGGGAGCACTAGAGGTCAACCCCTGCGTGCTCCCTCAAGCTCCTCAACCGAGTCGACTTCCCAGCCAATGATTATCATGCAGGTCGCTATCCAGATAATAGAAGTGGGCGGGGTTGGGTTCTAGGATCTGGCCACTGTATGGGCTCCCTTGCTCCTCATTTCCCCACCACTTCACCTTCTCCCACGATGCGCACTGCGATTTTTTCCTTTAATTTCTCTCTGAACCGCCCATGAATCATAGCTTCAATTACTGTGGTTTTCCGTGAGGAGGCCCAAATGGAAGAACAATGCACCCATCCGGCAGGTCTAAGCTCAGAAAAAGACGGCTAGCATTTGGGCCTTCAGGAGGGGAGCGGTGGCATGACTATGGAGGTAGCACTTAGCGATCCTGGACCTTCCGAAGGATGGTGCCGAATCCTCGAGGAGTCGGAGGAGTATTTTGGTTAATTTGTTTTTCTTGCTTCGCGGCCCACTTAATTGGGCTGCTTTTAGATTATTTTACTATGCTGGACCTTTGTAATATTTTTGAATTCTGTAAACGTTCAAGACTAGTTTCCCCGTATGAGGGCAGTCTTCTTAATTTTTGATTTTTTGATGACAAATTTGCCATGAGTCTGGACAATGTTTTTGACTTCGGTGTAATTTTATTCCCACTATTAATAGATTAACTTTACTTAGAAAAAAAAATGTTTCCCTATTTCTATTTTAAACCTATTTTTTGAAATAATGTTTATATGATTGTTTATAGTCGAAGCGCTGCGGGGTGGTTTATTATATTAATATTTCATGGTCGAATTATGTTCATAACAATTGGAAAAAAAAAATGTTGCCCTGTTTCTATTTTAAACCTGTTTTTTTAAATACAGAGCCATGTTTATATGGTCTATGTATTATACTCTTTCTCTGTATATCTAAAGGAACCTTTTTGCTATGAACAGGGTGGATGCTGTAGCGGGCTACTAATGGAAACAAGCGAGCCTAAACCTTACATCTCGGATGCAACAGATGGTTACCAATTTTGGAATCAAGCGGAGCCCGATCTTACAAGCGAGCCTCGGTTTCCCGCATGGTTTTTATTTTCTTGAACAAGCGAGCCGTAACATACAATCGACCTTGGCTTATAAGCATATTTTTGCTCTATCATGGATGATTTTGTGGTGAGGCGTATATCATCGTACATGTCTCTACACATTTCCCGTATCCGCTTTATGATACTATTTTATGTGTTGACAAAGTTATCTCTCGCTTCAAAACTAGCGATGTCAGTCTATGTTGCTGGTTCTCGATGGTATTTTTATATTTTGGACATATCACACTCCTCAAATGATTAGCGTTTTTCTCTGTTCAAGGATTTTGGGTACTTTAATTTTTTTTTGGAACAATGGACGTTGGTACGTACTCTATCTGTTGCTTTACTATTCTACATACTGCTATTTCACTTTCTTATAGATGCCTTGGGCATATTTGGATGCTTTCGCAGATTGTCGATAATCTCCATGTGGACCATTACTGGGTTTTATATCAAGTCGTTGTATGTGACATGGGGTGTTTTTCTATCATTGTCTGGGGTGGGACTTCCACTTTTCTGGATGGATATTTGGGTTCCAATATTAAGATGTGAAAATGTAATGACTTATATGGATAGTTTACTCATATAATATATCTAAAACAACGTTTTTTCTCTCATAAAAAAATGATTAATGTTTATCACTCGCTTTCAAAACTAGCGATGCCGGTTTATTGATATGGTCTCGATCGGAATTTTATATTTTGAACATATCACACTCCTCACATGATTAGCGTTTTTCTCTGCTCAAGGATTTTGGGTACTTTAATTTGTATTTGGAACAATGGACGTCGGTACTCTATTTTTTGTTTTACTATTCTACATACTGCTATTTCACTTTCTTATAGATGCCTCGGGCATATTTGGATGCTTTCTCAGATTTGTCGATAATCTCCATGTGGACTGTCACTGGGTTTTATATCAAGTCCCTCTATGTGACATGGGGTATTTTTCTATCATTTTCCTCTCATTGTCTGGGGTGGGACTTCCACTTTTCTGGATGGATATTTGGGTTCCAATATTCAAATGTGAAAATGTAATGACTTAATGGATTGTTTTACTTCATATAATATATTCAAAACAACGTTTTTTCTCTTGTGAAAAAAAAATGATTAATGTTTATCACTCTGCCTTCAAAACTAGCGATGCTGGTCTATGTTGCTGGTTTATTGATATGGTCTGATGGTCTTTTTATATTTTGGACATATAACACTCCTCACATGATTAGCGATTTTCTCTGTTGCAGGATTTTGGGTACTTTAATTTGTATTTGGAACAATGGACGTCGGTACTCTATCTGTTGCTTTACTATTCTACATACTGCTATTTTACTTTCTTATAGATGCCTCGGGCATATTTGGATGCTTTCTCAGATTGTCGATAATCTCCATGTGGACCGTTACTGGGTTTTATATCATGTCCTTGTATGTGACATGGGGTATTTTTCTATCATTGTCTGGGGTGGGACTTCCACTTTTCTGGATGGACATTTGGATTCCAATCTTCAGATGTGAAAATGTAATGACTTCATGGACTGTTTTACTTCATATAATATATTCAAAACAACGTTTTTTCTCTTGTGAAAAAAAAAATGATTGTTTATAGTCGAAGCGCTGTGGGGTGGTTTATTATATTAATATTTCACGGTCATTGGAATGCCCACAATTCATAACAAATATTGGAGATTTACAGTCATGTTCTAAAGTTTCATTTTTTAAAAAAATTGAACCCGCCGTCGGTATACCGACGCCTTGTAAGCGTCGGAATTACGACAGCTTAAAAACGTCGGAAGAGCGACAGTATAAAAACGTCGGACCACATTTCGTTGGAATTGCAACAGTTTACAAATGTCGGAAGAGCGACATTCAAAACGTCGGACCACATTTTGTCGGAATTGTGACAGTTTACAAACGTCGGAAGAGCGACATCCAAAACGTCAGACCACATTGCGTCGGAATTGCGACAGTTTACAAACGTCGGAAGAGCGATGCCCAAAACGTTGGACCACATTTCGTCGGAATTGCAACAGTTTACAAACGTCGGAAGAGCGACGTTCAAAACGTCGGACCACATTTCGTCGAAAGTGTGACAGTTTACAAACATCGGAAGCGCAATGGTTTGGGAAAAGTCGGAAGAGCTTGTTTGGAAGCGACGGAAAAAGTGTCGGTAGTGTGACACCTTTTAAGTGCGTCGGAATTGCGATGGGATGGAAAACCACGTTTTGCCTATCCTCGAACTGTCGCTCTTGCGACAACTATGTGTCGGAATAGCGACGCATTGGCCGTCGGAAATTTCACCAAATTTTCTAGTGTTTAGAGATGAATTCCTTGTGCAAAAATCCAATTTTTGGCAAATTGGAGGCCTCTTGAGAGGTGCTACACTCCTGTGCACAGGCATGTAGCACCTGCACGCTGCTGTGGGTGCTGTGTGTCGGGTCGGGCGCTGGGTGCCTTCTGAACGCCGGGCGAGGAGATAGGGGCGTCGTGCCAACCTACAGCCGCGTCGTGCCCTTTGCGTTTTTCTTCGGTGGGATGCTACAGGCGCGTCGCATCCTACTACAGGCGTGTCACGTTCAAACTTTTCTGCACGGTGATGGCTCGAAACCTCAAAAACAAAAACTTTTCTTTTGTGAAGTGAAAAAATCTTGATGAAGAGGGTTTATACTTTTGTAATTATTTTTTGAATATGGCCTTTCTCTCTTTAAAAGCACTTTTTCCTTTCATTTTTTTAAAATAAAAAAAGGGAGGCCCTTTGCAAAGCAGTTTTTGAAACTGTTCATTATTTGAAGAAGCCCTTGTTTATCATTAAATGATTTTTTTTTTTTTAAAACATACTACCTCTCATCTCTGTCTATCATTGAAATATTTCTCAAAATGTCAACCCCTGGCGATTTACCCTCTACTCATCTTTTGGAGGAGGCAATACAAAATGCAACTACCTAGGTTCGTCAAAGCCACTGTGTAGGCCCTCTATTTATTACTGATAGAGGTCTTTAAACAACTGTTCTTTTCCTTCATAGAAACCTTTAAACCAACTGAGTGCCATCTGCTTATTAATGAAGGAGGCTTCTTGAAAACTTAGTGCTTTTGCCTTCTGCTCATGATTGACGGAGACATTGTAAACACAAAAGTTTTATTTCATCCCTACTACATCCTTTGAAGATTTGTCTTTTGAACCAGTTTTCTATGGGCCATCTGCTTTTCATGAAGGAGGCCCTTCTTGAACACCAAAATCTATGCCCTATGCCTGTTTTGCTTTTGAGACATGACTTCTTGCAGAACTCACCGTGAAAACCAAGAGCAGGTAATGTATTTGCAAATTTTAAATGTTTGCTGTGTTTGTCTTGGAAACATTCCTTCTTTGTAGTTGCTGTGGCTCCTTTAGTGTTGAAGTTATTCTTGAATGTTTTTAGAGTCTAGGTTTAAAGTAATGTAGAAGGCAGTTGTTCCTCTTATACCTTTCATTTTGATGCCTAGTTGCTAGAGGCTCTTTTTGCCAGAAGACTATCACTGTTGGTTGCATAAGATTGATTTGTAGAGCTGGTTCACATGTTTGGGAACTAATGCAAAAATGGCATCTTGAATTATCATGGAGTGCTGGAGGCAGACATTACCCAACCTGTGTATTCATTTTCCATAATGGAAGACCTTTGACCTTTGGGTGTTTTTAAGTTTGAATCCTATAGGTCTTTTTATTCACAATCTTCACTTTCTCTGACTTCCATAGTAAACTGCCACAGCATGAAACCTTCTCCTGAGGTGCTCTTTTTGCTCACACTTTGCTTAGTGTCATCAATCTGTACACCCCCGGAGAGATGCATTGATATATGTCTTTTTATCTTTGGAGAGCTTTCTTGGTGTTTCATGAAGGTCATGCTTGATCTGATCATCTTTTCTTCAGACATGAAACCTTCTTTCTCTGTTTTTTCTTGGATTTGAAACTTTTTGAGCTCTGTTTGAAACAAAACATAGTGACCTTTTGATGGTGTATGAACTAGGGATAGACAAGGGTTTTGTTTTGAAAAATAAGAAGAAATGATGGCTGACTGATATTGAAAATAGGGTTTTTGACTTGGAGATAGTTTTCTCAAGGTATTTTCCCTAAACACTACCACCTAGACCTAGAGGCTTTGTCAAAATTTCTGAAGGATTTCTTGAACATAGTTAGGTCATTATATGACAAAATAAAAAATGAAAAAGGGATAGACAACTTTGTCTAATGTTTGACAGGGAGCCACGTGGAAACAGGGGATTTTGAAAGCAGAGGTATTAGGCTTATGACATCTATAGACAGGGGAGGTTTGATGTTTTAAACCAGGACTCTAAACTGAAGACCACTTTCATCACAGTATGAAAGAGAGGGGTAGGAAGACAAAAACATTGTTTGAGGTGTTTTCTAGATGACAAATTGATAGTTGTGAGATTAGCTTCTAGAAAACTCAGTGAAGGAATCTAGCCATCAAATGAAAAAATACTAATGACTAATAGGTCTAATCTGCATTCACATTGAACCTTAATTTATCCCTCTTTTCCATTTCACAAAATGTAGAGATCCATTGACATGACTAGCTTGTCTAGTTACACATGATTTCAGTTATTCATCCATTTAAATCTGTTTACACCTGTTTGAATCTATATTGCAATGGCCCTCTTCTGTTGTCTCAACCACAAATTTCAAAACAAACCTCTATGCACTAACAACTAGCCTAAAATTCCCAATCAAAAAAGCTATATCTAATAGAGAGATCCCTCTCTGGGTCTAGGAGGGCTAGATCCTAGGCCCGAAGCGGTTTTGATGTTGGCCCTCCGGGATTCTGTCTCCAGCCTTCAGAATTACGAGGCGCTAATATACTGGTGACCATATTGGGGAGAAATACCTCCGGTAATGCACTTCAAGTTTCATTTTTGACTTTTGATGGTGAAAATAAGTCAAACACCAGCAGGTTGTTCCATTCACCTGGCGACTCCATTGGCAGCAAAATTCAGAAATAGAGATTCACTGGTGACTCCACAAGCTCAAAATGGGATCAGTTGCAAGGATATATGCTCCAATGAACAAAGATTACATTCTAGGCTTCCAAAACAAAATGCCTCAGGTAAATTGGCAAAGAAATCGTCCTATTTTTCAAGATGATAATTTTGATAACGCTTTGTTACATATCATTAAATTTTATTTACATTCATGGAAGTTGAAAGTCGAATGGCATGAGGATTGCCTCATGAAGATGTTCATGGAAACATTAGAAGGAAAAAAAAAGAAATGGTATGAAGGTATCCCTTACCACCGTTCCTGCTACGTGGCACGTCCATGCTACTTCGCATCCCCCTGCTCCGATACCACCTACCAATTCACTACCCCCCCCGAAAACCGCTTTTCTCTACAAACAAAACCACTCCAACCACCACTGTGTCATGTTGACTCTCGCCATCGCTTCTCCACGTCCACCTAACAAATCCCTCCACCGTTGCATCACATCGACTCCCGCCACTACTGCTCCACTGACTCTTGCCATTGCAATTGCTCCACGTAGCTGTTCCACACCATTCCTGTCTAAGGTTTGTTGGATCATTTTTGTATGTTTTAAAAAGAAGCAGTGGGTTTTCCGTTTCAAACTCCACTACAACAGTAACCGACGCAGTAAAGACAGAGGAAGTTTAACAGAAAGTTTCCAGTACTATAACTAGCGCAACACCAGATTTAATTATCGAGCAACAATTTTCTAGAAAAAGCAGGGCCATATGTCATATTTATTTTATCATGGACCTCTTCGTAATCCCTAGAGTCAATTTTTTCTTACTATGTAATCAATAACCGATTGAGGAAGAAGATATCGAAATCGCTGATGTCAGAATTATCTTATTGTGGCCACTGCACAATCACACTAGCCAGATTTTGATCACTCTGCAATAAATAACAGGTTGCTAAAGTAAATATAGCCACCATTTTGGCCAAATTTATCTTATCATTACCATTGCATGGTTCCACTTGTCCAATTTTTGCTTTAATGTAGTTAATGACAATCACTAAAGTAGATAGGGAAACCGACTTAAGTTTTAGTAAAATGTCGCATGCATTAGCTGTATCAAGGGGTGAGACCTGTAGGGAGAAAGACCATTGTAAAATGCTCATTTGGTTGTAAACACCTTTTTTGGATGAATGAAAGGACACTCATGTTTCCAGATTCTTTTGTTATGTTTTAATGGTGATGTACTTATTCATTCTATTTGCTTTACTTTTTATTGCCATTGCTTTATTTCTTTACTGTGGATAAGAAATTTTTGTTTAGGATTTGTCACCAGGCACCCTGCACAGTCTTGAAACAATATCTATGTTTTCCTCTGAAATTTGAATGTAGAATTCAGATAAGGTATGATCTGCATTCACATTGAATCTTAACCTCTCCCCCTTTTCCATTTCACAAACTATAGAGATCTATTGACATGACTAGCTTGTCTGGTTACACATGATTTCAGTTATTCATCCATTTAAATCTGTTTACACCTGTTTGACTCCATAGCCCAATGGCCCTCTGCTGCTGTATCAACCACAAATTTCAAAACAAACCTCTATGCACTAATAGCTAGCCTAAAATTCCCAATCAACAAAGCTATATCTAATAGAGATATCCCTCTCTGGGTCTAGGAGGTCTAGATCCTAGGCCCGATTTTGATGTTGGCCCTCCAGGATTCTATCTTCAGCCTTCAGAATTATGGGGCGCTAATATACTGATGACCATACTAGGGAGAACTATCTTCGGTAATGCACTTCAAGTTTCATTTTTTACTTTTGATGGTGAAAAGAAGTCAAACACCAAAAGGTTGTTCCATTCACCTGGCAACTCCATTGGCAGCAAAATTCAAAAACAGAGATTCACTGGTGACTCCACAAGATCAAAATGGGATCATTCACAAGGATATATGCTCCAATGAACAGATATTACATTCTAGGCTTCCCAAACAAAATGCCTCAGGTAAATTGGCAAATAAATCGTCATATTTTTCAAGATGAGAATGTTGATGATGCTTTGTTACATCTCATTAAATTTCATATACATTCATGGAAGTTGAAATTTGAATGGCATGATGATTGCCTCATGAAGATGTTCATGGCAACATTAGAAGGAAAAGCGAGGAAATGGTATGAAGGTTTAAACCCTGGTAGCTTGTTTTCTTTAAAAGATTTCCACAAAACGTTTTATGAGCATTATAAAGAATATTTTCCATCTTTGTCATTACTAGAAAATTGTTGTGATCAGTTTGAGGATTTAATACAATACCTTGAAAGTATTGATGAAGATCTAGGAGATATGACTGATAAGGATCTCTTAGAAGCAATTTATGGCTTTCATTCTCAAGTCTATTGTCATGATAATCAAGGGAAGTTAGTTGAAGGTGAGATAAATCAAGAAATGAAAGTAGATTCACATGATCTATCTTCAGAGACAAATGATAATTCATCTTCTCATTTATATAAAACTAAAGAATACAGTCATCATCATAGTCAATCTTCATGAGAAAAAGAAAACAATTATTGTTCAATCCAAAGAAAACATAGACTACCTCCTTTAACTGAGGAAGAAATTAATCAGATTCTAAGCATGCAACCAGCCTCAGAATCTTTATGTGATCAGGAGATTAATTCTATTTGTTCTACTACTGATTGATGTATTGAAGTCGTTCATCATGAAGAAAAAAATGTAGAACATATTGATGTTGATGTTGTTCTACATTCTCAAGAGGGCTTATTGCTAGAAATTACTTTTGCTCATCAAAATGATGGTCTTCATACAAAATCTAGAAATTTCAGTCAAGATATATAAGATTTGCCTAAGGACAACATATTGGTATATAATGAAGATTCCATATCAGATAATCATGAAGAATGTCTAGATATTCTCTTTGAGAATGATCCTGAGCATAATAAATTGGAACAAAGAGCAGTCCTAGATGAAGCTTGTTATTTGAATCCTTGGGACCAAGTATTTTTTCAATATCCTTTTGTTGGCCTCTTAGAATCATTTAAAGAAGGAGTATGTTATGCCATGGATGATTTGCTACAGAATTTAAGGAAAGAGTTGAACACTTATGTTCTATGGAAATTAAAATGGGAGTGGTCATTTCCTTTTTTTAGCCTGCTAAAAAAGGTGAGCAAGAATCAATCATGTAGTCATTTATTTGATTGGTTATATTGGAAATAAGAGTTCACTTAGTGTATATATCATCTCTAATTTAGAGTAGATAGGTAGGTGTGCAAATAAGGTCAGTACTTTGAGAATTTTCTAGTTTTAGTTTCAGATTGCTTTTCAGTTTTCAGAACAAGTGTGTTCTAGACTTCAGTTGTAGAGAGTTCAGATTTTAGCTTGAAGGTTTTCAACCATAGAGGTTTTGTAGCAAATCCAAGGTTGCACTAATGGATTAGGCCACTATTCTATAGTGTTCTTGACACTTCACTTGGAGAAGTGCCACCCCCAGCTGGAGCCACTGTTAGACTCCTGTAATTCACAATATCACAAGGTGACTGATTATTTTTTATTAGATCATTTATATTGAGAATAATATTCCATGGCTATCATTTATTTCCAAGAAAGGACTACTTGTTAAAAAGGGGCAAAGAACAATTTCTCCTAGGTTTCAGAAATTCCATAGAAAAATTAAGCCTAAATACATTGTTTAGTGCTTACCATTAAACCTTCAAAAATCCCTATAATATAAGGTTTTCGAACTTTATATTACTAATTCCGCCATAGAATATCATTAATTCCATCATCATTATAAACCTATGTTATGACTTTTGAGCATTTAAATATTTTATATGATTTAACTTACCATATGCGCTTTAATCTAAGTTTGGTTTTAAATGTAAATATGCCCCTACCCCTCCACTATGTCACATTAATCCTCTGCTACCCGAAAAAATCATCAACACACACCTCGTTAACCTCCATTCACTTACCCGCTCATCTACCTCACCTCGCATACATCTGACAGTCTTCAACGCATTTCGCACCCCCCTGAGCCTTCAAACTTTAACCACGGAGGGGGGGGGGGGGCATCCGAAATGAGCGGTATCCCTTACCATCATTCCTTCTACGTGGCGCATCCATGCTACTTCACACCCCTCCGCTCCATTACCGCCTACCACTTCACTACCCCCCCGCCCCCTTGAAAACTGCTTTTCTCTGCAAACAAAATCACTCCCTCCACCGCTGCGTCATGTTGAATCCCACCACCGTTGCTCCACGTCCACCAACCAAATCTGGCCACCGCTGCGTCATGTCGACTCCCGCCACTACTACTCCACCGACTCCTACCATTACAATTTCTCCATGTAGCCATTCCGCACCATTGTCGTCCAAGGTTTATTGAATCATCGTTGTATGTTTTAAAAAGAAGCAGTGGGTTTTCCATTTCAAACTCCACAACAACAGTAACCAACGCAGTAAAGATAGCGGTAGTTTAACAGAAGTGGCTAGTACTACATCCATCGCAACACCATATTTAATTATCCAGCAACAGTTTTCTGAAAAATCAGGGTCAGATGTCAGATTTATTTTAGCATGGCCTCTTCGTCATCCCAAGAGTGAAATTTTACTTACTATGTAATCAATATTAAATTGAAGAAGAAGATATGGAAATCGTTGATGTCATACTTATCTTATTGTGGCCACTGCATGATCACACTAGACAGATTCTAATCACTTTGCAATCAATAACAGACTGCTAAAGTAAATACAACCATAATTTTAGCCAGATTTATCTTATCACTACCATTGCATGGTTCCACTTGTCCAATTTTTTCTTTAATGTAATTAATGATGATCACTGAAGTAGATAGGTAAATCGACTTAAGTTTTAGTTAAATGTTGCATGCATTAGCAGTATCAAGGAGTGAGACATGTAGGGAGAAAGGCCATTGTAAAATTCTCATCTGGTTGTAAACACCTTTTTTTGATGAATGAAAGGACATTGATGTTTCCAGATTCTTGTGTTATTTTTTAATGGTGATGTACTTATTGATTCTATCTTCTTTTCTTTATTCCACCATTGTTTTATTTCTTTACTATGGATAATAAATTTTGTTCAGGATTTGTCACCAGACACCCTGCACAGTCTTGAAACAATATCTATGTTTTCCTCTAAAATTTGAATGTAGAATTCACATAAGGTTTGCTCTGCATTCACATTTAACCTTAATCTCTCCCCCTTTTCCATTTCATAAAGTGTAGAGATCCATTGACATGACTGGCTTTCCTAGCTACACATGATTTCAGTTATTCATCCATTTAAATCTATTTACACCTATTTGACTCCATAGCCCAATGGCCCTCTTCTGCTGTCTCAACCAAAAATTTCAAAACAAACCTCTATGCAGTAATAAATAGCCTAAAATTCCCAATCAAAAAATCTATATCTAACAGAGAGATCCCTATCTCGATCTAGGAGGGCTAGATCCTAGGCTTGAAGTGGTTTTGATGTTGGCCCTCTGGGATTCTGTCTTCAGCCTTTGGAATTATGGGACGCTAACACCTTCTATGTGTTAGGTTCCTATATTACTAGTATAGTCCCTTATTGTTGTTAGTGTAACCCCCTTATTGTTATTATTGTACCCTTGTAACTCCCATATTGTTATTATTGTGCCCTTAAATTATTATTGTTAGGTCAGCTAGGATTACATTGTGGCCCCACTAGGATTACATTATGGCCCCATGGACTCCTATATATAGAAAGGAGGTTTTGTAAATTGTATCATCCAAGAATTTTTCATTTATGTAATGTATTGGAGGTTACCCCCTCAAAGTGGCTTATTTTTAAGGTGTTGATATCTCTTTTCTTCTATTATTGGAGCTGGTTACACAACATTTGGTATCAGAGCTTTGGATTCTAGGGTTTCGATGCTCAAAACAGGTCATCGTGGAATTTTTGCTATAAATTTTTTTCTACGAAGGTTAAGAATCTAAAATTTTTAGGGTGCGAAGCCGAAATCCTGAGGAAACTCGTCAAAAAATTTTAGAGCTTGGTTTGCAATATTTTTTGAGATATGATCTGTGGAAGGTAGTGCTTTTTCAGGCTCCCGAATTTCATCTCAAAGAGGTGATCGTGGGAAAAGATTCATAACTCTCTCTCTGAACATCAGATTGGAGTGTCGTAAAAATTGGTCGCAAGTACACGGAATTTAGTTTCGTGGCTATCAATTTCAAGGCCAAAGGATGAAACAGTGACACGTGGAAAGTCATACAAGTTCGCTCTACTGAACCAGTCCATAATTAGGTCATTGTGGGAGATTGGACACAAATTTTCCTTGGAGAATCCAAATTAGGTCAGACCTGTGGTATTCAAAAGAGAATTTAGAGGGCTATGTTGGTACTAAAATGAAAATATTTAAGTGCTGCAATCACAGAGATAATCCAATTTCAATATCGAGCTTCTCAAAAGCAAGAAAAAGGTGTGTATGTTTTTTCCGAATTGCATAAGTCTTGTTTGAAGAATCAATTTGAATTGATTCCAAGGGCATATTGTAGAATAGATATCAATATTGGGTTCTAAAAGATGCCCTGTAAAAATAATTCAACACCCATTAAGCCTTCAGAAGGCTCTACTATGACTCATGAAGATGAAGAATTGCAACATGATTTATCAAAATTACAAGAGCAAGTGCACCAAATTTCGCTCTCGCAAAGAGCAACAAAAAATGAAATGGAAGTTTTGAAGAAAGGCATGGAAGCTAAGATGGATGGCATGGAAGCTGGCATGGAAGCTGAGATGGATGACATGAAAGACAACATGGAAAACATGAAGAATGATCTAAAAGCAGACATGGAAGGTTTGACAAAGTTGATACAAGAAATGTTTCATAATGGTGAAAAGATAGTAGGAGAAACTCATGATGAGAACAAAATAAATGTTAATCATGATTTCATAAACTCTAATGTTGGCGGGAAGAACCACCATATTCCAAAAATGGAGATGAGGAAGTTTGATGGAAATGATCCTGTAACATGGATACTATAGATGGAGCAATATTTTGATCTCCATAACGTGCAAAACAACAAAAGGTACGCATTGCAACTTTACATTTAGAACAAAATACATTTGTATGGTATCGATGGCTTTGCTCCCGTAAAAAAATTGTCACTTGGTCAATTTTGATGGAGGAAATGATAGCACATTATGAGGATACAAAGATCAACACCTTATTTAGCCAATTGATAAATCTAAAACAAAAGGGCTTAGTGGGGGAGCACATTGAGGACTTCCAAAAATTGAATATAAGGGTAACTGATATTCCATAGGAACACAGGATTGATCTCTTCATAGGCACTTTAAAGGATAACATCCAACATGAAGTTCGCGTTTTGAAACCTAATTCATTGGAGAAGGCATTCAGGTTAGCAAGAAAAATTGAATGTAAAATTATGGCGACAAGGAAGCCTACCACTCACTTCTATAAAGAAGGAAGTGTTGCTACGCCTAGATTTCCACAACCTACAAGGTTGACACCACAACAATTGGAAGAAAAAGAGAAAAAGGGCTTTGCTACAGTTGTGATAGCAAATACACTAAAGGTCATAAGTGTGCTGAGAAGAAATTATTTTACATAGATTGTGAAGAGGAAGAAGAAAATGAACAAGAAGAGGATATACACCAAGAACCAGCCATAGAAGGGGAAGAAATGAATCTGACCATATCGTGTAATGCACTGGCAGGAATTACCACTCCTCAAACTCTCAAGATAGAAGGACATATCAAGAAGAAAAAGGTAATAGTGTTGATTGATTAAGGTAGCACCTATAATTTTATTCATTGTAAGGTAGCCAAGGAATTAAATTGTTTCCTATACCCAGCACCAAAATGTCAAGTGATGGTTGCTAATGGAGGAACTATAAATTTCTCTGGAAAATTCCATAATATCAAGCTAACCATGGGGGAATATGTATTTACTAGTCCAATGCTTTCCATTCCTATGGGAGGTGTTGATGTTGTACTAGGAGTACAATGGTTACAATCTTTGGGGACGGTAGCTTTTAATTTTCAGGAACTTTTCTTGAAATTTTTTTCAGAAGGAAAGGAAGTCGAATTACGGGGTATTGAAGGGAAGCCGGGAAGGATAATAAGCTCTAATGTCATGACAAAGCTTCTAAAGAAAGAACAATGAGGCGTAATTGCACAATTATGCTCACTAGAAATTCCAACATCAAAATCATCTATTTCTGCAGATCTCCAACAAGTCTTGGACAATCATTCCAAGGTGTTTGAAACTCCCAAAGGACTCCCACCTATTCGTGATCATGATCATGCTATTCATTTGATTCTCGGAATTTTTCCTCCAAACATCAGGCCGTATATATATCCTTATGTCCAAAAGAGCGAAATTGAACGTATGATTGTAGAAATGTTAGAGGCGGGTATAATTCAACCTAGTCAAAGTTCTTTCTCTGCTCCGTAGTATTGGTACAAAAGAAGGATGGATCATGGTGAATGTGTTCGGATTATAGGGAGCTCAATAAGCTCACCATTAAAGATAAATTTCCCATTCCTGTGATTGATGAATTATTGGATGAATTACATGGAGCAATTTATTTTACCAAGTTGGATCTTCGTTCAGGATATCATCAAATTGGAATGAAGACTGAAGATATTCCAAAAACAGCATTTCGAACTCATGAGGGTCATTATGAATTTTTGGTCATGCCTTTTGGCCTTACCAATGCACCTTCTACATTTCAAGGGTTGTTGAATTCCATTTTCAAACCCTTCCTTAGAAAATTTGTGCTAGTATTTTTTGATGATATACTAATCTACAACAGGTCTTGGAAGGATCATGTTCAACATGTTGACAGGGTGCTCAAACTATTGCAGGAGAAACAATTATATGCAAAGACATCCAAATGTTTCTTTGGAGTACAAGAGGTGGAATATCTGGGTCATATTGTATCTCACGAGGGTGTTAAGGTAGACCCTAACAAAACTAAAGCCATTAAGGAATGGAAAGTCCCCACAACCATAAAGCAGTTGCGAGGATTTCTCGGGTTAATAGGGTATTATCACAAGTTTGTTAAGAATTATGGGAGAATAGTGGCACCTCTAACAACATTATTGAATAAAGATGCATTTTCATGGACTCCTGAAGCAACTAAGGCCTTTGAACATCTTAAAGAGGCAATGTGTCGAGCACCAGTCTTAGCTATGCCAGACTTCACAAAAACCTTTATTGTGGAATGTGATGCCTCAGGAAATGGAATTGGTGTTGTTTTAATGCAGGAAGGAAGACCCATTTCTTTTGAAATTCATCCAATCAAAGGAAAGTATTTACAGAAACCTATTTATGAGAAGGAAATGTTAGCAATACTGCATGCACTAAAGAAATGGCGAAATTACCTAATGGGAAGACACTTCAAGGTAAAAACTGATCATGATAGTCTTAAACACTTTTTGGAACAAAGACTATCATCAGAAGAGCAGCAAAAATGGGTCACAAAGATGTTGGGTTATGACTTTAAAATAATCTACAAAAAAGGAAAGCTTAATGTTGTTGCAGATGCACTCTCAAGAAAGAATGAAGAGGTGGAAGCATTGCTTTGTGCCATTTCTATTATCCAACCGGATTGGATAGCCGAAGCAAGAGATGAATGGAAGAAGGACAAAGATGTATGGACACTCATTCAAAAGTTGCAGCAAGATCCTAGTACATCTGATACATTTAGTTGGAAAAATGATTCCTTATGGTACAAAGATCGCTTATATATTTGTAGGAATTCCCAACTAAAACAAAATATTCTTCTGGAATTGCACACTTCTCCTTTAGGAGGACACTCAGGATTTTTAAAAACTTACCACAGGGTGAAGAAAGAATATTTTTGGGATGGCCTTAAATCTGATATTCAAAAGTTTGTGGCGGAATGTTTGGTTTGCCAGCAGAATAAAGTGGAAACAATTAAGACCCCGGGACTTCTACAACCTTTATCCATTCCAAGTCAACGTTGGGAGGAGATTTCAATGGATTTTATCACAGGTTTACCTAAGTCTGAAGGAAAGAGTGTCATCATGGTGGTAGTTGATAGAATTACCAAGTATGCACACTTTTGTGCATTATCTCATCCATTTAAAGCAAGTACAATTTCTACTACATTTATGGACACAATTCAAAAGCTACATGGAAGCCCAAGGGTTATTGTGAGCGACAGAGATCAGATTTTCACTGGAAATTTTTGGACAGAGTTATTTTCTTGTTTGGCTAATCATTTAGCTCATAGCTCATCTTATCATCCTCAATATGATGGTCAAACTGAGATAGTAAATAAATGTTTGGAAGGATATCTTCGTTGTTTTGTATCTGATAAACAAACACAATGGGTCAAGTGGTTACCTCTCACTAAATGGTGGTATAACACTTCCTTCCATACTGTAGAAAAAATGACCCAATTTATGGCACTTTATGGATATCATCCACCATCCATCACATCATATTTAAGGGAAAATTCGAAGGTTCAAGCAGTGGAAGATCACATCAAGCATCAACAAGAAGTTCTCCAACTCTTAAAGGATAACCTGAATTTGACACAAAACCGAATGAAACAACAAGCATATCAACATCGCACCGAGAGAAGTTTTGATGTAGGAGATTAGGTATTTTTACGGCTAAAACCATACAAAAAAATGTCCCTCAAGCAAGCTAAGAAAGATAATAAATTATCGCCAAATTACTATGGTCCTTACAAGGTGTTGCAAAAGATTGGTACTATGACATACAAATTGGAGCTTCCTGCTTCTTCGCGAGTGCATCCAGTTTTCCATGTTTCATGCTTAAAGAAGGTTATAGGTGAAAATATTCCAGTTCAAACAATATTTCCAGAACTTGATGAGGAAGGAAAAATCATATTGGAACTTGAAGCGGTCACGGAAACAAGAACTCGACAGCTACGGAATCGATCAATTTCAGAGTATCTCATCAAGTGGAAGAACTTACCCACTGAAGATTCTACATGGGAGGATGAGAATTTTATACGAAAGCACCCAGAGCTACTCAAGCATTGAGGACAACACTTTTTTGAAGGAGAGGGGCATGTTAGGTCCCTATATTACTAGTATAGTCCCTTATTGTTGTTAGTGTAACCCCCTTATTGTTATTATTGTACCCTTGTAACCCCCATTTTGTTATTATTGTGCCCTTAAATTATTATTGTTAGATTGGCTAGGATTAGATTGTGGCCCACTAGGATTACATTATGGCCCCATGGACTCCTATATATAGAAAGGAGGTTTTGTAAATTGTATCATCCAAGAATTGTTCATTTATGTAATGTATTGGAGGTTGCCCCCTTGAAGTGGCTTATTTCTAAGGCGTTGATATCTCTTTTCTTCTATTTTTGGAGCTGGTTACACAACACTATGGCTGCCATCCTATTCCTTTTATTCTTCGTGAGCTTCCTCACCCTAGGTCCCACTCATTAAAGGAACTACTCTCATGCATACACTCCTCCTCTATGACTGCGTTGTCCTCCATTAATCCTCCACTATCTCCATATCAACGTTGTTGATTTGGTCAACATTGACCTTGTCCATTGTTCACACCTCAAGGTGCTTTATACAGGTAATACAATGATCCAAATTCAAATGAGAAGTGGTTTTTATTCATACTAAAGAGATTTATGGGTCTCCCTACCCACTTATTCACCTATCTTTTAATCAAAAGCAAAAATTAATATTGCAACTAGCTGGAAGCTAATTAGGAATATTACAGTCCTCCCCTCCCAAATGTTGTTTTTCCTCAAGAAACTACAATGATAGACACTGCAAAGCCTCCTCCCCTGCTCTTGTAGAATCATCATCTTATAAGCTCCTCCATTGAACAAGATTCTCTCCAATCAACCTGTCCCCTAGTTTCTCTTCCCAAGTGTGCAAGTTGGCCTTTGGTGATAAAACCAATTGGCTATTATCATGAAGTAGTGGGATATCCATGGAGGCAACTACATGCTATCTAGAGGCCTTCTTGAGGCAAGGGATCTGAAAATTTTTTGGAACCTCAATTCCCATGAGAATCTCCAATCCCCAAGCTATCATCCAAAAAAAATGGATCACCCTCCAAAGTGGTGACTCATAGAAAAACTCCTCCATCTCTTTCTCCTGCAATGTAGATGGGTTGTATGGCTGAACATGATAGACCAAATTGTCCATCCCACACTGTCTATCTCTCCATTTATGATATGTATAGAGTTGCTGCTGATTTTGGGCTGCAATAATGTTGCCCTCAAGAGGCAAAAAGGCAACCGAAGTCTCAAAGATCCACTCTTTGGTTCTATGAACCTTGCTTGCCCAAGTTATTCCACACATAGTGAATAGGACATCATCACAATATGGGATCAAAATGAGAAATATACTGAGTGTCATATGAAATGTTGGATGGTGCCAATAATTTCCCAGTGGACACAACATAGTTTTTCTACCTGCTGCCTCTTATCATAATGTGACAAGTTGTCTCCCAACCATTTTCTAGTTGTGAATATTTTCTCATCTACTGGAAGGTAGTAAATGGCAATGTGTATCAACTGAGCATACCAAGAATAGAAAAATACTTGCCAAAATCCATATAAGAAATGGATATCTCCATCACTGATGTTGGTCTTAAGAAGACCATGAAGTCCAAAGAGATACTTGCTCTCTTGTGGAGCAATGCACTGTATATAAATGGAAAGAGAATGAAAATATTTTTTTATATGATCAATAAGTACAAAGACACAACTCTTACCATATAATATGAGTAAGTTGATGATGAGATCCATAGGTGAGCCCTCCCATGAGAATCTCTCCATGAAGGTCTGATATGTCCTCATGAGACCTTGGTGATTGGAAAGGAATGAATCATGTGATGCATGTAGAATCTTCTTCTTGAGCAAGAAGATCCTGTCATGGTAATAGATGACTCCATCCACGACTATATACCTCTCCTCTTCTAATTTCCCATCAATTAACTCATATATGAAGTGATCCTTGTAAAAATCCATCAATATATCTATACTCCCAAGTGACAGTGTTGGTGGCCTTTGTGATAAGGCTCCTGTCATCTCATAGCTCCCCTCTTTTACATGCCCAATGCCAAATTCACATACCGGAATGTTTCTATACATGGAAGATTCCTTCCTATGTGGAAGTATATTTTGATTCTCAATGGCCATGGAGTAGCCCCTTTGCACCATGATATTGCCACCATCTACTCCTAAAACATCATACAAGGTATGGAAGAAATTCAACCCATACTCTCTTAAGAGTAACCAAAGCAACAATGACTCTTGTTGCCTTCTCATATCATCATCATACAAACCATGGAGTAAAAACATGATGATTGACATGAAAAATATCACATCAGCTCAATATAACCAAACTCCTTGTTGCCCCATGATGTAAGTATCATGCCATGTCCCAAACAATAATACATCACTTGACATAGGATGTCATGTGATGGAAAAATTCTCTCAAGAGTAGCCATCACAGCCATGCCTCCTGCTGCCCTGTGTCATAGATTTTCAAGTGGCTCGCCAACCCCTTGCTCATAAACCTCACCCATCCATCCAACTGTGGGTGTCTCCTATCATGATCCAATGTGGTATCCATCCAATGGAGAATACCATCCTCCCACATCTGATGACTATCTTTGCACTCCATGATATGTTGAAGTGAAACCTCCTGGAGATATCTATATAAATACCACTCATCAATGATCAGGTTGAACTCATAAGGTTCCAAATATGTTGTAGGAAAAAAATTCTCATTGAGTTGTGAGGTGCTCATCAAGAAGGATCTATCATAATAATAGGAGATTTTATCCATCATCAGATGTCTTTCATAAACCATCTGCCTATCCAATGCTACATAAGTGGAATATTCATTGGAATGTATCAATAATAGTTGGACTCCCAACTCATCACTGCTTCTCAGTGACATCGCTGTTGATCTCCATGATGGTGCATATGGTGTCTTAGGGTCATGCCTAATGCTGAACACACAGTTCTACATTGGATTGATTAGGATTATGCTCATCCTATCCTCCAAAACTCTACACTCCAACCCAAAGTGTTGTGTGCAACTTACTAATGAGAAACCAGAATGGCTATGAATCTCCTCCTTGAACTAGTCAAGGTTCCTCTGCACAGTGATAGCCTGCTGCTCCAAATCAGCAATGTGTGTTAACCCTTGGTCATGCAATTTCCCTGATGGCATGTCCCCACAACTCTCCATCTGATGTGCTGAGATAATATGGGGTGGAAATGTTTTCATACCTTGGATAATTTGATCTTTGGGAACATATTGTATGGCTACAAGGGTTCCTCCTACTAGTGTAATGACTCCTCACTGCTGGTGATGGTGATGGCTACTCCTCTACTGCTGCACTAGCACTGGTATATGTCTCCTCTTCCTCATGCATCTTCTGAATAATGCATGGGACTCTCAATGTCAAGAGATCAAGACCAACTTGCAAAGGTGCAAGTATTCCTTCTCCTGATGCAAGTACTATTGCAGCTAAAGGTGGTGGAAGCTGCTCCTC
The DNA here is from genome assembly GCA_034641835.2 of Pinus albicaulis. Classification (NCBI taxonomy): domain Eukaryota; kingdom Viridiplantae; phylum Streptophyta; class Pinopsida; order Pinales; family Pinaceae; genus Pinus; species Pinus albicaulis. The sequence continues at coordinate 417,743,984 of CM076571.1, forward strand.
TTCTGGAGTGATAATGTTGACATCTCCCCTTGGCTCCTCATGTGATTTCTCATCTATGTCAGGAAATGTCTTGATAGGAATTATCTCCGGTTTCCTCTTATAAAACTTCTTGATTAGCCTTTGAATAAAATATGCATAAGTAGTCACTCTTGCATGTTTCAAATGGCTGAACCACCAAAAATTTTCTTCACCCTCAAGGTGCAGCGCTTTAATCTCAACAGATTCTCTTTCTGCTACTAGATGTAGCAGGAAGAATGCATCTAACATCTTCCTCCAAGCCTTTGTTGTTATGAAACCAGCTCCAAAAATAGAAGAAAAGAGAGATCAATGCCTTAGAAATCAACCACTTCGAGGGGGAAACCTCCAATACATTACATAAATGAACAATTCTTGGATGGTACAAATGAAAAAACCTCCTTTTTATATATAGGAGTCCATGGGGTCACAATATAATCCTAGCTGACCTAGCAATAATAATTTAAGGGAAAAATAATAAAAATATGGGGGTTACAGGGGTACAACAATAACCATAAGGGGGGATACACTAACATAATAAGGGACTACACTAGTAATATAGGGACCTAATGTGCCCCTCTCCTTCAAACAAATGTTTTCCTCAACGCTTGATTATTTCTTGATGTTTCTGTATAAAATTATCATCCTCCCATGTGGAATATTAAACGAGAAAGTTCTTCCACTTGCTGAGATACTTTGAAATTGATCGATTTTGTACTTGTCGAGTTCTTGTTTCTGAGACTGCTTCAAAACTTTTTTCATTGTGATGTTGATCTTCCTGTTGTTTCCTTCGATTCTGAACCAAAGATAGGTTATCCTTTGAGAGTTGGAGAACTTTTTGTTGATGCTCGATGTGATCTTCCACTACTTCATTATCCATATTATCTTTCATTTGATCCTTCAAAGCATCTAACTTAGCCTTCATTTTTTATTTTAAACCATCTATGTCATTTTTTATTGCTCTTTGTAAGATCGAAATTTTTTGCACTTGGTACCGTAATTTTGATATCTCATACTGCAATTCTTCCTCTTCACGTGTCATAGTATAGCTTTCTGGGGGCTTAATGGGTATGGAATTCTTTTTTGGAGGCATTATAGAACCAAATACTGATAAAAATTCTTCAATATGCCCTTGGAGTCACTTCAAACTTCCTTTTCAAACAAACGTTATGCAATTTTAAAAAACAAATACATACTTTTTTCTTGCTTTTGAGGTGCTTGATATTAAAACTAAATTATCTCTGTGATTTTGGATCTTCAATATCTAAAATTTTTCCCTGTAGTAGCCCTATGAATCTTCTTTCGAATGCCACAGGTCTAACCTGATTTTGATACTTCAAGGCAAAGTTATGGCCAATCTCCCACAATGACCTAATTATGGACTGGTTCAGTAGAGCGAAATTGTACGAAGTGCCACGTGTCACTGTTTCATCCTTCGGCTATGAAATTGATACAAAGGAAACTAAAGTCTATTTACTTGCAGCCAATGTTTACATAATTCCAATCCAATGCTCAGAGAGATAGTTATGATGATTTTCCCACAGTCACCTCTTTGAGAAGAAATTTGGGAGCCTGAAAAAAACCTATATTCCACAGATCATATCTCCAAAAATATTTCGAACCAAGATCTGAAATTTCTACATGATGTTCCTCTAGCTTTCAGCTTCGTTCTGTAAAAATTTCAGCTTCTGAACCTTTGTATAAAAAACGTTATAGAAAAAATTCCACGATGACCTATTTGGAGTAGCGAAACCCTAGAATCCAAAGCTCTGATACCAAATGTTATGAAACCAGCTCTAAAAATAGAAGAAAATAAGATCAATTCCTTAGAAATCAACCACTTAGAGGGGGAAATGTCTAATACATTACATAAATGAAAAATTATTGGATGATACAAATGACAAAACCTCATTTCTATATATAGGAGTCCATGGGGTCACAATATAATCCTAACTGACCTAACAATAATAATGTAAGGGCACAATAATAACAATATGGGGGTTACAGGGGTAAAACAATAAAAATAAGGGGGGATACAATAACATAATAAGGGACTACACTAGTAATATAGGGACCTAAAATTTTTTGTGCTTGTGGATTACCCATCAAAAGTAGACAATAGAAATCTATTGTGTATTTTTCTTCTATTGTTGCTGCAAGGTCTCTGCTCTTCTTTGATCTGAATGAACTGTTGGAGAGTTAGATTATCCTTGGAAGCCCTTGATTGAGATTTTTACTCTGCAAGATAATCACTTAGAGTCTCATGATCTAAGTGTCCTCCATCTCCATGCCTTTCACCTTCCTCTTCAAAGAAAGTGGACATAGTAGATTTCTTTGGAGCTCTATGCAATACTAGTTTCGTCTGCTGCTAATAGGAAGTGCTTGGACCTTCCTCAACTTGAAACCTTCTTAAGGTCTCCTTGCATCTCTCCCTTCTCATTTTTTTGACCTCCTTGGAGAGGTCCTACATAGATATGAAAATAAATGATGCAAAACTCCTCCATCATTATGGATCCCTTATTCTTGTGTCATAATATGTATTTTCCACAAGCTGAGCTAGATATCATGCTATGATACCACTGTAATATCCCAAAATGGAAAATATAGGAACATAGAACATAAAATGGAAAATTTAGTGATACATAAACACATAAAATGAAAGCAGATCACATAGCCATCATATTAAACATTATAACATCAAATGTATACAAGATCTTGAGGAAACATACACTAAAGCTAGGAAAACAAGTCTCTATAGATCTAGTACATAAAATATGAAGAAAAATGCTACATAAGAATGTTGGAGGCTAAGAAAACACAGTTTTAGCTAGTGCTTACTGCTACTGTAAATGGAAACACATGGATCTGCTGATAGGGTGCTTAGAAAATGTTAGGATTAGAGATCTAGGCTTTCTAGCACTATCCCAAGATAACCTAGGAAGGGTTTCCTGAAATACTCAAAATGCAGAATATACAAGATGTGGCCCTAGGAATGAATAATGCTTTGCAACTAGAAACTGATAGGAGGTGGCTGATTTGATGTAGAAATGGCTGATATCCCTCCTTACAACATTTCCAGATAAAGGTCTTATCCCCTTACTAGAAAATAGGGTCAATAATTTGGGTACTTGACCTCCCATTACAACTGCACTGCAAAATAACACAATTTCTAGAGGAGACTGCATTGTGGGTGAATGTTGCTACTTGTCCTGATTCCAAATGGTGGAATAAATCTCTAAGAACTTCCTTAATAGCCTCTCGGATGAAGGGTTTCTCTGTCCACTGGAAAAGAAGCTCAGAAATTGGGTCTATCAACCCTCCACTGCTGCTACCCTGCAAAACAACACAATCCTGAAGGAGATTGCATTGTGAATGAAGGCTAAAGCTTGGCCCAAAGCCAGATAGTGGAAATGATACTCAACAAACCTCTCCTGAGTAGGCACTTGAATTCCCCCGAGGATAGGTGGGATTCTCGCTCGGGAACACCCTTGTGCTAAACAACACAAAAAACTCCGCTAAACAGCTGAAGCATGCAAATAGTCATACAAGGCCAATACAATATCAATAATCCAAATCATGCCTTATATGGATGCCATCGTCTTCCTTTTATGCTTGGTGAGCTTCCTCACCCTGGGTCCCACTCATTAAAGGAGCTACTCTCATGCATACACTCCCCCTTTATGACTGTGTTGTCCTCCATTAATCCTCCACTATCTCCATAACAACATTGTTGATTTGGTCAACATTGACCTTGTCCACATGTTTTAGCCTCTGTTCACACCTCAAGGTGCTTTATACAACTAATACAATGATCCACATTCACAAGAGAAGTGGGTTTTATTCCTACTAAAGAGATTTATGGGTCTCCCTACCCACTTATTCACCTATCTTTTAATCAAAAGAAAAAATTAATATTCCAACTAGTTGGAAGCTAATTAGGAATATTACAGAATTTTTTTTCTTTCATCAGAAATGTTCTCAATTCTACAATACACTTCTAACTGCTTTATCTATTTATCTAATTTTTCAGGATTCATTTCGCCATCAAAAATAGGTAGTTCAAATTTTACATCAAGTTTCAAAAGAGATGATTTCAGAGGTTTCTGTTCTATTTCAGAATCTGAACTAGAAGAAGAAGAAGATGATGATGATGAAGATTATGGAGGAGAAGGAGGTTTATCAACTTTTCATTTTCCATTTTCCTTCTTCGTTTCTTTCAAAGATGAAGTTGCATATCTCACCTTATTATCTTCATAGAGTTCTTCCAAAATCTGTTGCATGTTAAAAAACATTCGATGAATCTTTTCCTTGCCCATGACCTTCACTTCAGGAGTTTCACTTGCATTGGATCCTCCCATTTTCGATCGTTGAGAAACTTTCCACTTTCCAACTTCTAATTCGATCTCCTTGAACGTTCCTTCTCCATGTCGCAACCTGGACCTGGTAAACATTCACTGGTAAAAATCCTACAAAACGAAACCTGCTTTGATACCAAAATATATGATCTAAAATAGATCTAAAATAGGATTGAATATTTTCCAAAGTGAACTGATTGTTAACTTGATCGCTTAGTGTGGAATATTGAAGGAAAGAAATTGATTTTATGACTTAATCCATAACTTAAGAAGCAAAATTAAACATAAATTTACATCAAAGAAAAGAGATAGAAGACAACAAACATTGATTACGGATTTCATCGCTGGTGGACTAGGTATTTGGGTCTGCTTTCAAGATGGCATCCATTTGATTAAGTAATGATCCAAGGAATTATTTACATAGAAATTCACCAAACTAAATGTGCTCACAGGAACCTTTGGTCTCTCTTAACAGAAATCTCTCCCTCCTAGCTTTCCAATGCCTATCTCGGTGCCCAATTTTGCCTCCAGACGACCAAGATACACTTGAAAGAAAACTACCTCCTCTCTTCACAAAATTCTAAACAAGGCTCAAAAGAACTCTCCCCCTCATCCATGGAGAAATGGTGTAATTTTATAATGCAAGTCAGGTTCAGGTCGAACCCCATGGGCCAAAAATGGTATATTATTTTTCATTAGGCGGATTGGATGTGCTCTTAGTGCAATAATGTTCCAACACCTAGGATAAGGTGTTGGCAATATGATGCAATGTGTTGTCCTTGATGGCAACCTACTTGATGAAGATGTCCTTGATGGAAACTGACTTGATAAGTTGTCTTTGGATAGCAACCTATTTGTTAATGATGTAAATCTGATGTATCTACAAAGTAGTTCAGAAGTAACAAAGAAAGAAATTCCAGTAAGTGCCAGAGTAATGATGAATAAGATATGTCACAAAGCATATGTGGGTTTGTAAAGGCAAAGTAGCGTATGTACGTGGAAAAGTACGTACCAAGTAGTGTATGCATATTTGTGCTCTAAATTTATAAAACCAGGGGACATTACCATGGTATTAGCCCACTGTATTGAGCGCTGGATTATCTATTTGATCCTGTCTAGGAATACCATCAGCGGTTGAGTGGTTTTGACTCATGGTATTGACAAAGGCTAAATCTATATAAGGAGAAGAAGATCATAGTTCAAGGGTGTGCATGTGCAAGGGTTGTTGATGAATAAAATTTCTCTAAGGAATATCTGCATGGATAAACTCTGTTCCTAATTGATAGATCTGAATCTATGATGCACCTATGGATGTGATGAAGGTTCAAGATCTCTAGATCTATAAATGATGAATCTCTAGGATGATCTGCAAAAGAAGTGATGAAGACCTGGCACAAGTCTAATGAAGAAATTGAAGAAATATGGGTAAGTTTATAGATCTGGTCTGTTTTGCAAAGTTTATCTTTTACAGATCTATACGCTAGTTTGTCTTGGTAAAACCACGTATATACACGGGTTCGCTTCATGTAAAGCGCATATGGAAGTTAGGGTTTTCTGAAGAATAATATTCACAGAAGTATACGCAGGTTAGTGTGCAGAAATGTGTGTATATACGCAGGTTCAGTGAAGTAAAAACGCGTATGGAATCTAGGGTTTTGATGAAGTGTGTGGAATGAAATGTCTGATCTGTTTTGCAGTTTTACTGCTATTTGTCAAGGATGTATTCATACAGATCTGGGTTGTTTGAATATTGATTATGCTGCTGATTATGTTGTTGGTTGATTGGTTGATGATTCAATGAATGAATTGATGAGGGAAGAATGACTATCTAAACAGTTCTGCATGGTTGATAGATTTTCTGAACAGAAATCTGATTTCAGATCTGAATATGAGTCTGAACTAATCCTGAAAGAAAGCATACATAGAATAATACACTAGTTGGTGAAACGGAAAGTGCGTGCATACGCGGAAACTGTGAAGAAAAGTCGCGTATTATTTCAAGAATATAAAACTAGCATGCACTGAAGCATACACAGGTTGGTGTGAAGAAAGACGCGTATATACGCGGGTTACATAAAGAAAAACAATGTATGGTATCTGAATTAATGGTTGTTCAAGGTTGAATGTGTATCTGATTATCTACTCTGAAGTCTGAGTTATTTCTGATATTCTGGTTATAGTGGTATTGCTGTTCTGATTGAAGTTTTGGGTAAAGTATGGTTGTTTATGTTAAGGGGGTTGTATTGAAGCTGTTTTGATCCAGTATGAAAATTGATGAAACGTGGTCCGTAGTGGTGCTGAGGGTTGAAGCCTTCAGTGAGGGGGTTGTAGCTCCCTTTAGTGGTAGCTGGTAAACGAGAGCAGGGGGTAGTAGCTCCCTTCTAGGAGAGGCTGGTAAACAAGAGCAGGGGGTAGTAGCTCCCTTCCAGGAGAGGCTGGTAAACGAGATCAGGGGGTTGGAGCTCCCTTCCAGTAGTAGTTGGAGAATGAGAGAAGGTTGCAGCCTTCTGCAGGTGGGTGCCTGCGTGATGGTATGAGTCTGCGCCAGTACAAAGTTGTAAGAAGTTTTCTTTATAATAAATATTTAAGACAGAGACGACAACAGCAGTGGTTTTCTCCCGAATTGGGTTTCCACCTTAAATACTGGTGTTCATGTGTGTTTCTTATGTGTGATGGTTTATTATGTTATTACTACACATGTTTACTGCTTACTAAACATCTGATGAATGAATGATGCAATGATCTAAGTAAAGAATTAAATGCATAATAAGATCTCTCGACATACGCAAGTTTTCTTAAGGATATCCACGTGTATACGCGAGTTGGGTTCAGTAAAGTAGCGTATGGTGTTTAAGAGAAAGAAAAAATAAAAAGTTTTCAATCAGCTCTAAATACTGATTCACCGCCCCCTTCCCCTCCCCTCTTAGTATTTTTCCCAACAATTGGTATTAGCGCAGGTCCTTCTGAAAAAGCTTAGCTGCTAGAAGGAAGATCAATCAAGATGAGCAATCAAGATGGAACAACATCTATCAGGCCTCCGCTCTTCAACGGAAACAATTTAATCTTCTAGAAAACAAGGATGAGATCCTATCTTTAGTCTCTGGGAGCAGATGTATGGGCTATTGTTGAAGCAGGATATCAATATCCAGACGCAGTACCAACAGATCCAACGGAAAGAAAGAATTATGAAACAAATGCAAAGGTAGTTAATGCTCTATTGGGAAGTCTAACTGAATCAGAATTTGTCAAAGTCATGCAGCTGGATACAACAAAGGTAATATGGGACAAAATAATTCTAAGTTATGAAGGTGATGCAAAGGTAAAAAGTGCTAAACTCCAAACTCTCAGAATTCAATATGAGAATCTAAAAATGCATAATGAGGAAAGCATTGCCAACTTCTTTTTACGTCTTGATGATATTGTAAATCGTATGAGAAATCTGGGAGAAACAATAACCGAATCTACTTTGGTTGAGAAAGTTTTAAGATCACTAACGGCAAAATTTGAGTCAAAAGTTTCTGCTCTTGAAGAAAAGCAGGATCTTCAAAATCTTACTGTGGTGCAACTTCATGGCATACTAACTGCATGTGAAATGAGAAGAGGAGGACCATATGAAGTCAAAGAAGCTGTCTTTAGAGCTTTTACAAAAGGGAAAGAAGTACAAGAGACAGAAGGATCAGGGTATATCTCAGAAGAAGATGAGGTAATTTTTTTAAAGAAACTCCAACTTGGCACAGGATGGTTCAGAGGAAAGCTTCCTTTCAAATGTTTTGATTGTGGAAGAGTTGGTCATTATGTTGCTAAGTGTTCTCACAAAGAAACACATGAAAAAGGAAAGGAAGCAGCAAGAAGGAATAAGAATCGGTTTAGCACTAGAAAAAGTTACTATACTCGTGAAGACAGTGATGGGTTATCTGATAGTGAGGAAGAATGTGAACAAGATCTTAGACTTCTCATGGCATTTGAAAAATAATCTAGAGAAGAAAAATATACTTTTATGGATGCTTTAGAGGACAATGATTTTCTTGATGAAAACAATCAACTCAAAATATGCTTAGAAGAAAGTAAAATAACCATAGAAACTCTGAAAAATCAGCTTGAAGAAAATGAGAAACACAATGAGAAATTAGAATGTGAAATAGTAAGTCTAAGAAAAGAAATTGAGAAAGTAAAGACTTTGAATCTTAGATTTACGAAAGGATCTGAAACCTTAGATGAGATTATCAAGGTATAATGTTCTCCTTTTATAAAGACAGGTCTTGGATATATCAGAGAATCTTCTCAAACTTCAGTACCAAATTATCTAAAAGCAGCTACAGCCAATATACAACATTCTGCCACTTAGCAAGGGAATAAATAATCTTCATAGGTAAAGCATGACCATCTCAATTCAAAGAACACTAATAAGAATACCTTTCAAAGAAACACCAAACAATAGGTAAATTCAAGTAGAAGATTTCATGATCGCAGAAATTTCTTCTTCAATGGACAATGTTTCTCATGTCACAATTTTGGTCATAAAGCTGTTCAATGTGTTGCATATAATACCATCATGAAAAGAGAAGCAAGAAAGAAAAGGATTGATATTGGAACAAAGAGGAATACCTATAACAACTTTTCTCCTCTTCAAAATGAAGTTGAATGCACTTATTGCAATAACTTTGGCCATGAAGAATCTAAATGTAGGAGCAAAGTTCAGCCAAAAGAGCATTTTCCTTCAAGCTCCAAAGTGTGGAAAAAGAAGGAATTACAGGTTGAAAATTGTGGCATAGATTTATTTGTAGAAGGTGAAGAAAATCAATGGTACATTGATAGTGGATGCTCAAAACACATGACAAGTGACAAAAACAAACTTCTTGCATATAGTGCTCTAGAAAAGGAAAATAATGTTACATTTGGAAATGATACTCGTGCTGTCATTAAGGGAAAAGGGTCTGTTTTTCTAAAAGAAAAGGTGAAAGCTAATAATGTCATGTATGTGGATGGATTAAAGCATAACCTGTTAAGTGTAAGTCAAATGTGTGATCAAGGAACTGAAGTTGTCTCTAGTTCAAAAGAATGTGTGGTACGTGATCTTGATACAGGTAAAACAATTATAAAAGGAAAAAGAACTCCAAGCAACCTGTATGTATTAAAGAACTGCAAAGAAAAATGTTACTTGAGTAAATCTTCAGAAAACTGGCTATGGCATAGAAGGTTGGGGCATCTGAGCTTCTCTCAAATCAACAAATCAAGCAGACTTAAAGCTGTTCGTGATCTTCCCAATATTACTCTACCTGAAAGTATCATATGAAAATCTTGCCAATTCGGTAAGCAAACCATAGTGCAATTTAATGCCAAGGAAGGATCATCAAGTAAGCCTCTTGAACTCATTCATACTGACATATGTGGACCTGTGAGGAAAAATTCACCATAGGGTGAACAATACTATATCTTATTTATTGATGATTTCTCTAGAATGTGTTGGATTGGGTTGATTAAACACAAAGATGAAGCATTTGAGAAATTTCAGATCTTCAAAGCACTGGTTGAAAATGAATTAGATCTAAAAATCAAGTTTCTTAGATCTGATCAAGGAGGAGAATATACATCAGATGAATTCCTTGAATTTTGTGAACAACATGGCATAAAAAGACAATTTTTTGTAGCTAGCACTCCACAACAAAATGGCGTAGAAGAAAGAATGAATAAAACAGTTCAACAAATGGCTAGAGCTATGCTTTATGATTCCGGAACACCTGACACATTTTGGGGAGAAGAAGCACATACAACGATAAATATTCTTAACAAGGCACATGTTCATGTAAATAGTGATAAAACTCCATATGAACTCTAGTATGGTAGTCCTCCCACTGTGAAGAATTTTAGATTTTTTGGAAGCAAATTCTTTATCAAAATTAATGATGAAAAACTTGGCAAGTTTGAACCCAGAGTAGATGAAGGAATACTTCTTGGTTACTCCTCTAGGAGTAGAGCATATAAATGTTACAATAAAAGACTTTGGAAGATTGTTGAACGTATTGATGTTGTTATTGATGAGTCTCCTGCAGCTCCAAAAGAAGAAAAACAAACAACAGATGAAGACAATGGTGACATATATCCTTCTACATCAAATAGAAATGATATAGACAATGAACCCAATGAAGAACCTGAAGATGATTTATCTGAAAAAGCTCCATCCAGATATGTTCAAAAGAATCATCCAGAATCTCAAATTTCGGGAGAAAAGGGATCAAGTGTACAAACAAGAAGGACTCTTGTGGGATCTTCTAGCTATCTGGCATTTCTATCCACTATTGAACCACACAATGTCAATCAAGCTAGCAAAGATGAATGTTGGATTCAAGCCATGAATGAAGAGCCATCAAAACTGAGAATCACAACTATTCATATTAAAACTCAGACAAAACATCACAGAACTGAAATGAGAGTCAAAACGTTAAATGAGAATGGGGATACAGAAGAGCTATGGCCTATTGTGTGTCTACCATGTATAGATTTTGAAGAACTTTGTTCTTCCATTTATTCTAGCTATTTACTGCTTTTGGTTAGTCAACAATAAAATGATTGAACATTTATACCTGCTTAACAGACCAGAAGAGAAGAATTCTATATAGAAAAACTAGAAGGATTCATTTTGGGCAATGATGAAAAACTTGTTTGTAAACTTAAAAAGGCTTTATATGGTCTCAAACAAGCTCCAAGGGCATGGTATTATCGTCTTGAAAAATATCTTTATCAACAATATTTTTCAAAGGGATCTGCTGATAGAAACTTATACACAAAAACTGAAAATGATAAACTATTGATTTTGGTTGTATATGTTGATGACATCATTTTTGGAAGTAATGAAGAGTCCATGAGTTAGAAATTTTCTTCTGTTATGCAGCAAGAATTTGAAATGTCTTTACTTGGGGAACTAACATTCTTTCTTGGCTTACAAGTGCAACAAGCAACAGATGGCATATTCTTATCACACAAGCAAAATATCTTAAGCAAATTCGCTAGCATGGCATGGAAGAGTGCAAACTCAAGTACACCAATGATAACCAGATGTAATCTTTTCTCTCATGATGATTCTCCCACTCGTGAATCAACCGAATACAAACATCTATGATAGGAAGTCTACTTTATCTCACTCTGGGACTAGACCGTACATTATGCATGCAACTTGGGATTGTTGGATGATTCCAAGCCAATCCAAAAGAGTCTCACCTTCGTGCTGTCAAAAGAATATTCAAATATCTACAAGGAACTCAAGACTTTGGACTATGGTATCCAAAGAATGTTGATCTCAATCTTCATGCTTACACTGATGCAAATTGGGCTGGAAATGTTGATGATCGGAAAAGCACTAGTGGTGGTGCATTCTATATGGGGCCTCGGTTAGTATCTTGGTTCAGCAAGAAGAAAAACTCTATTGCCTTATCTACAGTAGAATCAGAATATGTGGCTGCCGCATCATGTTGCACTCAACTTCTTTGGATGATGCAAACCTTACAAGACATTCAAATCAAATGTTCACCTCTTGTCTCCATTATGTGTGATAATACAAGCGACATCGGTATCTCAAAGAATCCTATTATGCATTCTAAGACCAAGCACATTCCCATCAAGTATCACTTCTTACGTGAACAAGTGCTTGAACAAAAAGTGAAGTTGGAGTATGTTCCCTCCAAAGAACAAGTTGATGATATATTTACCAAACCTTTATCTAGGGAAGCGTTCGAATATCTCAGATAGAAGCTGGGAGTAGTCTCTGCCATGCAGAAGATCAGATATACTTAAATTCAGAAGATAAAATTGGATACGCGGATTTCCTAAAGGACAGTCGCGTATATACGCGAGTTTATACACATAAAACCACGTATGCGTATTTGCTGACAAATTTTTTTTTCTGGGTCAGCATTCTTCAGCACAGCTGCGGTGCTGATGAGTATCTCTGGATGCACAAGTTAAGGGGGAGCATTGGTCATGTGGAAAGGATGCATTGTTGGCATTCTAATTATTTGTTGTAGTCTGATCTCATGCTTGAGAATTTTTGATCTTGATTGTATAATTCATTTCTGTAATTTGATGAAAAAGGTCATGTTGAGACCCATGATGTAAACATTGTAATATTCAGTCATGCAAAGACTTATTCCATTTTGTAAACCCACTTGGTTGGGTAGTTGAGTCAAAATGTGTAAACCCACTTGGTTGGGTACTTGAGTCACATATGTAAATCCACTTGGTTGGATCATTGATGTAAGTATGAGTCCTTGGTGATAGGAAAAGTCATAGAGTCATGTACTTCATTGAAAAATATGTTTGAAGTTTCAGCATGAACTCAGGGGGAGCAAGCATGGTAACTTCAGTGCACATCAGATCTATAGAGTTGGTTTTGATCTGCCTTTTTCCCTGGATGTCAAAGGGGGAGAGTATCATGGTGTTTGAATAATGGTTATAATTAATGTATCTATCTGTTGTGGTGATCAAACACCATCATGGTTGCCATCAAGTCCAAAGGGGGAGATTGTTGGCAATATGATGCAATGTGTTGTCCTTGATGGCAACCTACTTGATGAAGATGTCCTTGATGGAAAATGACTTGATGAGTTGTCTTTGGATAGCAACCTATTTGTTAATGATGTAAATATGATGTATCTACAGAGCAGTTCAGAAGTAACAAAAAAAGAAATTCCAGTAAGTGCCAGAGTAATGATGAATAAGATATGTCACAAAGCATACGTGGGTTTGTAAAGGAAAAGTAGCATATGTACGCGGAAAAGTACGTACCAAGTAGCGTATGCCTATTTGCGCTCTAAATTTATAAAACCAGGGGACATTACCATGGTATTGACCCACTGTATTGAGCACTGGATTATCTATTTGATCCCGTCCAGGAATACCATCAACGGTTGAGTGGTTTTGACTCATGGTATTGACAAAGGCTAAATCTATATAAGGAGAAGAAGATCATAGTGCAAGGGTGTGCATGTGGAAGGGTTGTTGATGAATAAAATTTCTCCAGGGAATATCTGCATGGATAAACTCTATTCCTAATTGATAGATTTGAATCTATGATGCACCTATGGATATGATGAAGGTTCAAGATCTCTAGATCTAGAAATGATGAATCTCTAGGATGATCTGCAAAAGAAGTGATGAAGACCTGGCGCAAGTCTGATGAAGAAATTGAAGAAATCTGGGTAAGTTTATAGATCTGGTCTGTTCTGCAAAGTTTATCTTTTACAGATCTATACACTATTTTGTCTCAGTAAAAGCGCGTATATACACGGGTTTGCTTCATGTAAAGCGCGTATGGAAGTTAGGGTTTTCTGAAGAATAATATACACAGAAGTATATGCAGGTTGGTGTGCAAAAATGTGCGTATATACGCAGGTTCAGTGAAGTAAAAGCGCGTATGGAATCTAGGGTTTTTCTGAAGTGTGTGGAATGAAATGTCTGATCTGTTTTGTTGTTTTATTGCTATCTGTCAAGGATGTATTCATACAGATCTGGGTTGTTTGAATATTGATTATGCTGCTGATTATGTTTTTGGTTGATTGGTTGATGATTCAATGATTGAATTGATGAGGGAAGAATGAATGTCTAAACAGTTCTGCATGGTTGATAGATTGTCTGAACAGAAATCTGATTTCAGATCTGAATATGAGTCTGAACTAATTCTAAAAGAAAGCATACATAGAAGAATACGCTAGTTGGTGAAACGGAAAGCGCGTGCATACACGGAAATTGTGAAGAAAAGTCATGTATTATTTCAAGAATATAAAACTAGCATGCACTGAAGCATACGTAGGTTGGTGTGAAGAAAGACGTGTATATACGTGGGTTACATAAAGAAAAACAGCGTATGGTATCTGAATTAATGGTTGTTCAAGGTTGAATGTGTATCTGATTATCTACTCTGAAGTCTGGGTTATTTTCTGATATTCTAGTTACAGTGGTATTATTGTTCTGATTGAAGTTTTGGGTAAAGTATGGTTGTTGATGTTAAGGGGGTTGTATTGAAGCTTTTTTGATTCAGTATGAAAATTGATGAAACGTGGTCCACAGTGGTGCTGAGGGTCGAAGCCTTCAGTGAGGGGGTTGTAGCTCCCTTCCAGTGGTAGCTGGTAAACGAGAGCAGGGGGTAGTAGCTCCCTTCCAGGAGAGGCTGGTAAACGAGAGCAGGGGGTAGTAGCTCCCTTCTAGGAGAGGCTGGTAAACGAGACCAGGGGGTTGGAGCTCCCTTCCAGTAGTAGCTGGAGAACGATAGAAGGTTGCAGCCTTCTGCAGGTGGGTGCCTGCGTGCTGGTATGAGTCTGCACCAATACAAAGTTGTAAGAAGTTTTCTTTATAATAAATATTGAAGACAGAGACGACAAAAACGGTGGTTTTCTCTCGAATTGGGTTTCCACCTTAAATATTGGTGTTGATGTGTGTTGCTTATGTGTGATGGTTTATTCTATTATTACTGCACATGTTTACTACTTACTAAACATCTGATGAATGAATGATGCAATGATCTAAGTAAAGAATTAAATGCATAATAAGATCTTTGGACATACGCAAGTTTTCTTAAGGATATCCACGTGTATATGCGATTTGGGTTCAGTAAAGTAGCGTATGGTGTTTAAGAGAAAGAAAAAGTAAAATTTTTTCAGTCAGCTCTAAATACTGATTCACCCCCCCCCCTCTCAGTATTTTTCCAAAAATAAGGTTACATGGTGGTTAAAATAACATATGTGCATAACCATTTAAAAAAAAAAAAAAACTTTAGGCTAAAATAAGCCCGGCGGTGAACTGCAAACAGTGCCAGGGAGGAATGGTTGGCATGTGACAGGTTCTCCTTCCCTTGTGGTCTAGTGGCAAACTACCACATCATCGCTTAGGTATAGCGGTTTTGGGCGGTCAACTGCCCATGTGACAGCTGCTCTGACTGTGGTCTTCCGGCGATAAACTGCTTGCGGTATTCCCAGTGGTCAGGTCTTAAATTGCGCATTAACACTTTGATTGTTCACATGTCACCTGTGGTCAGCTCCTTTCGCATGGTCAAACTCCGATGCAGTTAGACTGATATACAATATGGTTTATTACATAGTTTTTAAATTGGATGGTACGTGCTAGGTTTAGAACTTTACGTTTACACACCATGTAGTATTGCCACTTAGGTCCTTTCACATTACACCATGATATTTTCATCTTAGCTTAGGTTCACCAAATAGTTTAAAACTTAGGATTTTTAACCATAGGTTTAATACACATTTGACACATCATTTGAATGCAAAACTTGCACCATGAACCAATTGAAGATTTCCTTCTCATCTGGATCACTGAAGAACTGAAGGTTATACTGCACTTCCTTATCAATCTTGGACTATGCAAGATCCTCCTAGATAAAATTATTAGCGAATAAGCTTTGAGGACAAAGTTTTTAGAAGAGTGAGGCAATGTTATGAATATAATTCATAACAAATAAATAAATAAAAATAAATGTAAATATTAAATAATAAAAATAAGGATTACGTTAAGTAGTCATTAAATCAGTGAAAAGACACGTCTAAAAGACATGCCCTGTCATGAAAGGCCACCTGCCAAAGTATATAAGCAGGGCATCATTGTAACTTTCATCATCACTTGTTCATTTTATATATAATAATTTTTTATTACAAAATACCTCTTGTGTATTTTTACATTGAAAGTCAACAAGCTATCAATTTTGTTGCTTCACTATGTTGCTTACAATAATATTTGGGTTTCCATGTAGCTTTTGAATTATTTCCATAAATGCAGTAGCAACTGTATTAGCTTTAAATGGATGAGATAATGCACAAAAGTGTACATACTTGGTAAGTCTATCAACTACCACCATGATGACATTCTTTCCTTCCGAATTTGTTAAAATTGTGATAAAATCCATTGAAACTTCCTCCCAACGTTGACTTGGAATGGATAAAGGTTGTAATAGATCTGGGGTCTTAATTGTCTCAACTTTATTTTGTTGGAAAACCAAACATTATGACACAAACTTTTGAATATCAGATCTAAGGCCATCCCAAAAAAAATCTTTCTTGACCCTGTGGAAGTTTTTTTTAAATCCTGAGTGCCCTCCTAAGGGAGAGGTGTGAAATTCCAAAAGAATTTTTTATTTGAGTTGGGAATTCTTACAAAGATATAAGCGATATTTGTACCATAATGAATCATTTTTCCAGCTAAATGTTTCAGATGTATTGGGATCTTGCTACAACTTTTGAATGAGTGTCCACACCTCTTCATCATTCTTCCATTCATCCCTTGCTTTAGTTATCCACTCAGGTTGGATAATAGAAATGGCACAAAGAAATGCTTCCACATCCTCATACTTTCTTGAGAGTGCATCTGCAACAACATTTTTCTTCCCTTTTTTGTAGATGATTTCAAAGTCATAACTAAACATATTTGTGACCCATTTTTGCTGCTCTTCTGAAGATAATATTTGTTCCAAAAAGTATTTAAGAGTATCATGATATGTTTTTACCTTGAATTGTCTTACCATTAGGTAATTTTGCCATTTATTTAGTGCATGTAGTATTTCAAAAATTTCCTTCTCATAAATAGGTTCCAGGAAATACTTTCCTTTGATTGGATGACTTTCAAAATCACTGGATCTTCCTTCTTGCATTAAAACCACACCAATTCCATTTCTTGAGGCATCACATTCCACAATAATTTTTTTTAGAAGTATGGTGTAGCTAAGACTGGTGATTGGCACATTTCCTCTTTAAGATGTTCAAAGGCCTTAGTTTCTTTTGGAGTCCAAGAAAATGCATCTTTCTTTAGTAAAGATGTTAAAGGTGTCGATATTTTCCCATAATTATTAACAAACTTGCAATAATACCCTGTTAACCCCATAAATACTCGAATATGCTTTATGGTTGTAGGGATTTTCCATTCCTTAATGGATTTAATTTTGTTAGGGTATACCTTAACACCCTCATGAGATATAATATGACCCAAATATTCCACCTCCTGTACTCCAAAGAAAAATTTGGAGGTTTTTGCGTATAATTGTTTCTCCTCCAATAGTTTGAGCACAATGTCAATATGTTGAACATGATCCTTCCAAGACTTGTTGTAGATTAGTATATCATCAAAAAATATTAACACTTATTTTCTAAGGAAGGGTTTGAAAATGGAATTCATCAAACCTTGAAATGTGGAAGGTGCATTAGTAAGGCCAAAAGGCATGACCAAAAATTCGTAATTAACCTCATGAGTTCTGAATGTTGTTTTCGGAATGTCTTCAGTCTTCATTCTAATTTGATGATATCCAGAACGAAGATCCATCTTGGTGAAGTAAATTTCTCCATGTAATTCATCAATGATGAGGATGGGAAATTTATCTTTAGTATTGAGGTTTTTGAGCTCCCTATAATCCAGACACATACGCCATGACTTATCCTTCGTTTGCACCAATACTATTGGAGAAGAGAAATAACTTTGACTATGTTGAATTATACCAGCCTCTAGCATTTTTGCAACTATAAGTTCAATCTCACTCTTTTGAGCATAAGGATATATATAAGGCCTGATGTTTGGAGGAACACTTCCTGGAATCAAATGAATAGCATGACCATGATCACAAATAGGTGTGAGTCCTTTGGGAATCTCAAATACCTTGGAATGATTGTCCAAGACTTTTTGGAGATCTAGAGAAACAGATGATTTTGATGTTAGAACCAGTAGTGAGCATAATTGTGAAATTACGCCTGGTTTTTCTTTCTTCAAAATATTTGTGATGACATTAGAGGTGATTATATTTCCTAGCTTCCCTATGATACACCATAATTCAACTTCCTTTCCTTTAGAAAAAAAATTCAAGAAAAGTTCTTGAAAATTAAAAGCTATATTCCCCAAAGACTGTAACCATTTTACTCCTAGTACAACATCAGCACCACCCATTGGGATGGAGAGCATTGGACTATTCAAAACATATTCCCCCATGGTTAGTTTGATATTATGGCACTTTTCAGAGAAATTTATAGTTCCTCCATTTTCAACCATCACTTGGCACTCTCTTGCTGGGTTTAGGAAGAAATTCAATTCCTTGGCTACCTTACAATGAATAAAATTATGGGTAATACTCGAATCAATCAACACTATTACATTTTTCTTCTTGATATGTCCTATCTTGAGAGTTTGAGGAGGGGTAATTCATGCCAATGCATTACACGATATGGTATGATTCATTTCTTCTTCCTCTAGGGTTGGTTCATGGTGTATATCCAATTCTTTTGAAGGTTCTTGTTCCTTTTATTCCTCCTCTTCACAATCTATGTAAAATAATTTCTTCTCAGCGCACTTATGACCTTTAGTGTATTTTTAATCACAACTGTAGAAAATCCCTTTTGCCCTTTATTCTTCCAATTTTTTTGGTTTTAACCTTATAGGTTGTGGAAGTCTAGGAGTAGCAACACTTCCATATTTATAGTTGTGAGTGGTAGGCTTCCTTATTTCCATAATTTTTCTGACCAACCTGAATGCCTTCTCCAATGAATCAGGTTCCCAAAGGCGAACCTAATGTTGGATGTTATCCTTTAAAGTTCCTATGAAGACATCAATATTGTGTTCCTATGGAATATCAATTACCCTTATACTCAATTTTTGGAAGTCCTCATTGTGCTCCACCATTGAACCCTTTTGTTTTAGATTTATCAATTGGCTAAAGAAGATGTTGCTCTTTGTATACTCATAATGTGTCATCATTTCCTCCGTAAAATTTGACCAAGTGACAATTTTTTTACGAGAGAAAATCCATCGATACCATACAAATGTATTTTGTTCTAAATATAAAGTTCTAATGCGTACCTTTTGTGTGTTTTTCACATTATGGAGATCAAAATATTGCTCCATTTGTAGTATCCATGTTACCGGATCCTTGCCATCAAACTTCCTCATATCGATATTTGGAATATAGTGGGTCTTAAATCCAACATTAGAGTCTATGAAATCATGATTAACATTTATTTTGTTCTCATCATGACTTTCATCTACTACCATTTTTCCATTAGGAATCATTTCTTGTAGCAGTTTTGTCAAACCTTCCTTAAAACTTTCCATGTTTGCTTTCAATTTTTCTTCTATACCATCGATCTTAGCTTCCGCGCCATTATTCAAACCATCCATATTAGCTTCCAAGTCTTTCTTCAATTCATCCATGTATTTCTTCAAAACATCCATCTTAGCTTCCATTTCATTTTTTGTTACTCTTTGTGAGAGCAAAATTTGTTGCACATGGTCTCGTAATTTTGATATATCATGTTGCACTTCTTCCTCTTTGTGAATAATAGTAGAACCTTCTAAGGGATTAATGGGTGTGGAATTATTTTTGGGGTCAGTTTAGAACCCAATAGTGATATATATGCTTCAATACGCCCTTGTAATCACTTCAAACTAGTTTTTCAAATGAGACTTATGTAATTAAAAAAAAAAAGATACACATTTTTCTTGCTTTTGAGGAGCTAGATATTGAAACTACTGTATCTTTGTAATTTCGGATCCCCAAGATTTGATCTTCAGTCCTGTAGTATCCCTCTGAGTCTCATTTCCAATTCCATAGGTCAAACCTAATTTGGATTCTTCAAGATAAATTTATGCCCAATCTCCCACAATGACCTAATTATGGGTTGGTTCATGAGAGAGAAATTGTACTGTGTTCCACGTGTTATTGTTTTGACCTTCGGATCTGAAATTGATACACAACAAACTACAGTGTGTGCAATTTTGGTCACTTTTTACAAAATTCCAATTTGAAGTTGAAACGAAACTTATGATGATTTTCGGTCAGACACTTATTTAAGATGAAATTCTAGAGCCTGCAAAAACCCTAACTTCCTCATATCATATCTCCCAAAATATAGCAAACCAAGATTTGGAATTTTTACATGAAGTTCCTCAAAATTTTAGCACAAAAGGGTTTTTTTATATCTTTTGAACCTTTGTAGAAATTTTTTTATAGTGAAAATTCCAAGATGCCCTCTTTGCAGTAGCGAAACCCTATAATCCAAAGCTATGATACCAAATGTTATGAAACCAACTCACAAAATAGAAGAAAAGATAGATCAATGACTTATAAATCATCCTCTTTGCGAGGGAAACCTCCTTTACATTACATAAATGAAAAATTCTTGGATGATACAAATGAGAAAACCTCATTTCTATATATAGGAATCCAAGGGGTCACAATATAATCCTAGATGACATAAGAAAAAACAATGTAAGGCCATAAAAAAAATAATAGTGGGCTTCTATGGGGCACAATAATAACAATATGGGGACTACATGGGCACAAAAATAATAATAATGGGGCTACACTAACAATAATAATAAGGGGATACACTAGTATTATAGGGACCTACCAGCATCCTGAATCTTGTCATCGTCTAATGTAACTGTTAATTCATCATGACCTTTTCCCCTTATAAAACTTGAAATTATTACTACTAAGAATTTCTCATTTTCTTAGTAGTCTTCAATTGGTTTTCATCTCCAGACCTTCTTATACCCGATGTTAGGGTTTTTATTCATGGAAGGTTCTATCTTGTACCTACAATCACAAGATATATGCCCATAGTTATGGCACTTGTAACATTCAATGTTGGGCATGAATGATTGAATTAGTGATATATACCTTTTTTTTTTGTAAAAAACATTGTGAAAATTGTCTTGCAATACTGCTAACTTGCTTCTAATATTTTGATAATTCCTTTGATAGTAATCCATTTCATACATTTTGCAATCGCTAGCCATGTGCCCAAAGTTAGAACATGAAAAATAGTAACCATTAAACATGTTAGGGTACCTGGATGAGATTTATTCTCTTAATGATCTTCTATAGTCATCCTTATTTGAAGGAGGTGCATCCTTTTGTTGATTACTTCTTGGAGTGGAAACATTTCTTAACTTCTCATGTCGTTCATTTTCATTTTGCATTTTATGGATCTTGCTATCATTCTTCTCATCAATTTTTCTCTATGGGGACTTAGAGCTTGTGCTTGCAACACATGGAGCTTCACCTACTTCTTTTTCCTTCATCTCCAATTTAGTCATGTCATTATTCTTCTTTTCATCATTCAACAATTTCTCCTTCTTAAATTTGTCTATTTTAGTGAGGGCCATGTCAAGTTATTTTTTTCTTTTATCAATATCTTCTTGAAACTATATTTTCAATACTTTTATCCTTTGTTTTTCTTCTTCTACTTGTAGCTTTAGAAGAGTCACCTTTTCTATTGCTCTATTAAGAACTTGTATTTGTTCCTTCTGCTTTTCATTTTCCTTTCTAAGCCTGCTAATTTCTTCTGAAGATGGATCTTGTTCATTTTGTTTTTTATCTACTTCAGATACGTACCTATGATCAAATTCCTTTAATTGGATTTCCAGGTATTTCTCTTTCTTTTTTTCTTCCTTCACTTGAATTTTTAAGAAAGAAAATTCTTATTTGAGTGCATTATTTTCCTTCTTTAATTTTTTCCATTCCTTGAAGGTACTAATTAATTATTTCTCCATTTCCTCTTATTCTTCTTCTTCATCACTATTGTTATTATTCAGCCTGAGAAATTTCTTGATTTGAAACATGGTTATTATCAACATGATCTTGACCAGCATGAAAATTTTGGATTCTCTCCAAAAGATGTTTAGAAGATGAGCATGGACCTATATTGGATTTCAAGAAATTTGGCAAGGCACTTAAAATGATACTCTTGGCCTTTGAATTGTACTTTCTTGATTCATCAATGGATGTATCTCCATCAAAAACTAAAAACCATACATTATATCTAATGGCTTTCTAATAGGCTTCCATTTTAGCTTTCCAAAATGCAACATTTGATTTAGTGAATAGAGTAATTAGACCAACTTTTTTATCTTCATCAGTTGTAATAGTATATAAAACTATCTTAATACTTGGAACTTCCTTTGATTCCTTTGAATGCTTGGTAGCTTGCTTCTTTGATTTTCCCATCTCTGCACTATGAGATCTACCTTACAGTTGTCAATTTTCTAGTGAAGGAACCTGCTTTGATACCATTTGTTAGAAATAATGAGAGGGGGTGAATCAATATTTCTCTTCAATTAGTATATTTTTAACTTTACATATCTTTAATTAACATTATCATCATATGTAACATAAATTAGTAGTAAATAAAACCATTCAATAATTTGCAAACATCAATATACTGGAAAACATAGATTTTAGGTGAAAACTCCTTCAAGGAAAAAACTACTTAACACTTTTCAATATTTTTTTTTTCAAAGATTTACATAAATTTTTCAGCTCCAATTGAAGGATGCTCCAACCCCCTGATTTACAGGCTCCAACCTTTAAGTGGCTTAACACCATGTTTACCAACTACAACTGGGAGGATGCTCCAATGCCTTGGTTTATTGGATATAACCTAAAGGATGCTTCAAAGCCCTGTTTACCATATACAACTGGATGAATGCTCCAATTCCCTATGCAGGCTCCAAACTTCCCTAACACCACCCTGTCGCCATAAACTGTTTTCAGGATCCAACCTGTAGGATTCTCCAACACCCTATTTACCAACTACAACTAGGAGTACACTCCAACACCCTGGTTTATAGGCTCTAACCTAAAGAATGATCCAACACCCTGTTTACCAGCTACAACTGGACTGATGCTCCAATGCCCTATGCAGGGTCCAAACTACCCTAGCACCACCATATCACCCTAAAGTATTCCTAAGAAAATAAATTTGTTTAATTTTTGGGCCTAAAAGTGGAAACACATCGTAACTTTTAAATGGAAAAATATATAGAAGTAGATCTTGTTTTTCAAAAATAGTAATATCCTTGTGCAATGAAGTGAACAAAGTTCCTTCTCAACTTAAATACTCCAGAAGACTTGGACTATGAAAATATCCATGAGGATATTGTTGGCAATATGATGCAATGTGTTGTCCTTGATGGCAACCAACTTGATGAAGTAAGATTGTTGGCAATATGATGCAATGTGTTGTCCTCGATGTGGCACCCTACTAGATGAAGTTGTCCTTGATGAAAACTGACTTGATGAGTTGTCTTTGGATGGAAACCTACTTGATGAAGTTGTTCTTGAAGGAAACTTGCTTGATAAGTTGATGTATCTTGTGTTAAATATGTAAGGATGATGTATCTACAAATCAGCTCAGAAGTAACAGAAGAAAGGAATTCCAGTAAGTGCCAGAGTAATGATAAAAATGGGATATCACAAAGCATACGCGGTTTGTTAAGGAGAAGTAGTGTATGCACGTGGAAAAGTACGTACCAAGTCGCATATGCCCTTTTGCGCTCCAAATTTAGAATACTAAGGGTGTTACCATGGTATTGACCCATTGTATTGAGCGCTGGAATATCTATTTGATCCCATCCAGGAATACCATTAGTAGTTGTGTGGTTTTGACTCATGGTATTGACAAAGGCTAAATCTATTTAAGGAGAAGAAGATCATAGTGCAAGGTGTGCATGAGTAAGGGTTGTTAATGAATAAATCTCTCTAAGGAATATCTGCATGGATGAACTCTGTTCTTAATTGATAGATCTGAATCTATGATGCGCCTATGAATACAATGATGGATGAAGAAAATGATGAAGAGGAATCTCTAGATCTGAAATGACTTGGTATTTTCTAGATCTGTTTATGGAATGTTTAGATCTGTGATCTGGCGAATCTCTGCTGAAGAAGAGGATGATATCTGAATTGCTTATCTGATCTGAAGAGCTGCACAATCCTGAAATGTCTGAAGATCTATATGCAGGTTAGTGGCATATAAAGCACGTATATACGCAGGTTGTCTTTAGCAAAAGCCCGTATGGAATGTGAAATCAGTTCTGAAATATGTGCAGATGTATACGCAGGTTTTTTTCTGTGAAAACGCGTATACATGCAGATTCAGTGAAGTAAAAGCGCGTATGAAATCTAGGGTTTTGCTGAAGTGTGTGGAATGAAATGTCTGATCTGTTCTGCTGTTTTAGTGCTATCTTTCAATGATGTATTCACACAGATATGGGTTTTTTGAATGTTGATTATGCTGTTGATTATGTTGATTAGAGATCAATTTGTTGGTTGATTGGCTGATGGTACAATGAATGAATTGATGAGGTTATGAGTTTCAGTTTGATGTATGATGAGCTTAAATGTGTGGAGTGGGTCCAGTCTAAAAATTTGATGAAAAGTGGCCTACAAGGTGTGTTGTATGGAAGCTGTTGGATCCAGTATGAAAATTGATGAAATGTGGTCCGCAATGGTGCTGAGGGTCGAAGCCTTCAGTGAGGGGGTTGTAGCTCCCTTCCAGTGGTAGCTGGTAAACGAGAGCAGGGGTAGTAGATCCCTTCCAAGAGAGGCTGGTAAACGAGAGCAGGGGGTAGTAGCTCCCTTCCAGGAGAGGCTGGTAAACGAGAGCAGGGGGTTGTAGCTCCCTTCCAGGAGAGGCTGGTAAACGAGAGAAGGTTGTAGCCTTCTGCAGGTGGGTGCCTGCGTGCTAGTATGAGTCTGCGCCAGTACATAGTTGTAAGAAGTTTTCTTTATAATAAATATTGAAGACTGAGACGACAACAGCGGTGGTTTTCTCCCGAATTGGGTTTCCACCTTAAATCTCGGTGTTCATGTGTGTTGCTTATGTGTGATGATTTATTCTGTTCTTACTGCACATGTTTACTGCGTACTAAACATCTAATGAATGAATAATGCAATGATCTAAGTAAAGAATTATCTGCATAATGAGATCTCTCATAATACACGAGTTTCATTGAGGATATCCACGTGTATACACGACTTGGGTTCATTAAAGTAGCGTATGGGTTTAGAGAAAGAAAAAGTAAAAGATTTTCATCGTACTCAACATCGATTCACCCCCCCCTATTTTCCCAACAGATACAAATATTATATTAAAATTTATGAAAAAAGGAATTGATTGAATGTTACAAATGAGGTCTGCTTATATACCTAGGCAGGTGCCTCTTCAAAAAAGTCATGTCCCATTAGAAATGCCTCTTCAACCTAATTACTAATTAGCTAATTAATCATTATTTACATTATTTTATTCATTGAATTGCCTTCCTCCTCAAAAATCTTTGTCCTCAAAGCTTGTTAATGAAAAAGGCTTGATTATTGTCTCGAAATATTCGTTGATACTAGATGATCTGATCCTTGGAGTGATATATAAAATTATCGCATGGATGAGGGATCAGACCATCCTAAATTAATCTTCTGTCAAACCTTTTGATTACTGGAAAATTGTGATGAAAAATTATCACTGGACTGAGTTGTGCGCACTTCAATATTTTTCGGAACATCTGTTTGCTGTTTATGTTCTGAATACGTAGCTTGATCGAGTTTCCTATTTTTGTGATTCAGATGTCGATAGGGAATTTTTTTTCTTTGAATTTCCCTTATTAGGTGTGTGGTAATTTTTTGATCTTCTTCTGGCGAGGATGTTATTAAGTTGGTTACATAACCTTCACTTAGAATTTTCCTCATCTGAACTGCAACATCTAAGTTTTTATTTTTTGCAACTTGCTTGTCTTCATATTGGGTTGTGACATTTACTGGACCAATGTTCATTTTTTCTTCAACTTGAACTTCTAAATTTGAAGATTTCAATGCTTCATTTTCGACAAGTTGTTGCACCTTGTTTTCCAACAAATTCTTATCCTTCTTAAGCTTATTTATTTGTGTTAGTAATTTTTCGCTATGGTCTTTTAGTCGCGAAACTTCTTCATTTTTTTCAACAGTTATTTTGTCAACTTCTCTTTGCATATTAGGTATCACCTTTTCACCTTCTTGAAAAATTACTTTTGAAATTTCTTGTATGTCTTCAACTGTCACTGAATTTGGCTTCAAGTTAACATCTTGTAGCGTTATTTTTTTCTTTCTGTGGGAGAACGTCAAAAACTTCTTTTTTGTATTTAGGATAAAATATCCTAGAGTTTCCATCCATGGTTAACCCAACACAATGTCACTAACATCAAAAAGCAAGGCTTTCATAGTAAATTGAGAGATAAAAGTATAATCCCCAATATTTAGTTGTAGAATTTTTATGTCGTATTTGTTTTTGTCAAAAAAGTCAAATTTTTTGATTATATTTGACTCAGGAATCACCAATTGGTTGGAAATTTTAGGGTTTATAATTTTTATCTTCGGCGGGTGATATATCAATAGTGACATCTTTTCCTGCAAGAGTTCCTTTAAATTTAAATAACAATTTAGCGTCGATAGGTAAAGTTTCTAAGAATCTCGTGGTCTTCATTTCCGTATTATTCATTTTTTTTGTTTTTTTGAAATGAACTTTATTATTTATGAAAATATTCTTCAAGTACACCCTTTAATATATCTTTTATTGAAGCTTTTGAAAATATTGATCTTCTTAATCTTCTTTTAGTGAGAGATAAATTTACAAACCACTTAGTCTCTCTTTATCATCCACGTTTGTTTCTCTTTATTTATAACTATAATTTCATTTATAAATATAATTTCCCTTATATATAACTTTGATATATATAAATTCTAAACAACTTCCCTTTATTACTTTTAAACTTTTTAAATTGTAATATATCTTTTTAATTATATAACCCTTTTAATAATTGATGAAAACAATTCTACGGATGGGTTTTAAATCCAATAGTCAAAATTTTTACTTTTGATATGTAAACTGAAATAGAGATATACCAATTTGACAAAAATGTTATTCCAATTGATAATGTGAAAGATGGAAGTATGGGATGATGGTCGGAAAACATGCCACATGGTGGAAAGCTTGTTGCGTCCATTGAACCAGAAAAAGAAATCGTTGGTTCGATTTTTTTAGTTTTTTTTATTTTTTATTTTGTTGAGTCACTTGAATTCACCAAATGGAACGAGGTCAAACAATCACAATTAGAATGGTAGATTCCACAAACTTTGACAGCGAAAGGATGAGAGAATAGTCGTCGACGGTGGAAGTTGATCTGGGTCTGTGGTGAGGACGAGGAGAAATGGTGGATGAAGAAAATTTCACATTTGCAAATGGCCAATGTGGAACCATGGTGCAAGTTGTTGTGGTTGTAGGTTGAGCCAACGGTTATTGTGGAACTGTGGTTGCAAGTTGGGCTGTCGTTGTGGAATCGACAAGGTGGAGCTCTAGTCCAAGTGGAGAGGAATGGGAGTGGTGGCTCGTGTTGGAGATGTGGCAGAGAAGAATGCAACTACAGAGAGGAATAGTGAATCTTGAGATGACAGGTTGGGACAAAATTTATGGTGGCGGTGGCTGGCAATGGATGTGGGATGGTAGAAGCATTGGCCCGGAAGGATTGTTTTTCATGAACACGATGTCTAGCGGATGCGTGGACAGGGAAGTGGTGGTGTCAATAGAAAATGACAACTCGCGATTTTGGGTATGTCTCGGCGTCGTTGGCCAAAATAGTGGCTGTAGTTTTTTTTTAAATTGATTTTTCTTTTTTTTCTTCAATACAATTTTTTTTTTAATATATATATTTTTTCTTGTCATTTTTTTATATATATTGACTTTTTTTCTTTTTCTTTTTAATAAATTTCCTTTTTTTTATACTATACTCTTTTTTTTCTTTTTTTTTCTTTTTTTAACTCTTTTATTTCTTTTATATATATTTTCTTGTATTTTTCTTTTATTATCTTTCTTTTCTTTTTTTCTTTCCTTTCTTTTTTCTTTTCTTCTTCTTCTTCTTCTTTTTTTTCTTTGTTTTTTTTAATGCCCAAAGGCCTAACATTAACCTGGAGAACCTCTAAAATCTTATAGCGAAACGCTTCAACGGAAACAATGTTGACGAATTTGACGGTCAAGGACCCGGATCAGAGAGTGTGGCTTTGTGCGGTGGTGAGTGGCCAGAAGATCGAACTGCTCTGATATCAAATGAAGTGAACAAATTTCCTTCTCAAATTAAATACTCCAGAAGACTTGGAATATGAAAATATCCATGAGGATACAAATATTATATTAAAATGTATGAAAAAATGAATTGATTGAATGTTACAAATGAGGCCTACTTATATACCTAGGCAAGTGCCTCTTCACGAAAGTCATGTCCCATTAGACATGCCTCTTCAACCTAACTACTAATTAACTAATTAATCATTATTTACATTATTTTATTCATTACATGCAAGAAGAACACACTGATATTTTTCATCTATATACGATCCTTACTCGATCTTGTTCTCCTTATTCTTCCAAACAATATTCAGTCCTTTCCACATGCATTATTGCTAAATTAGATTATTTTCATATTCATATAAAATTTTCTTGATCAAGATAGGTAAAATATTATTGATATTACGAGATCATATGTTATGATTTGAATCAGTGAGAAATAGTATCTTCTATAGGAGTTTCACTTAGAATAGTCTCCAACCTTTTCTTTCTCATTCTTTTGTTTCATAGTAATGTGAAAGGAAGGAAGGTTTGGCTTCAAATTGTTTGAGAGAAAAATAGTGAGATAGTTGTTGATTCTCTCAACCCTTTGGTAATTTATTATTCATAAGTAAATTCTCAATTGGATGAGGGTATGCAAGGGATATAACTCAGTATTGGAGTATCACCTTAACATGGTGGAAGCCATCATTTCAAGTTTGAATATTCTAAACCCAATGTTAAGCCCTTCAATCAATTTTTTTTTTTTTTTAATTTTTAACTTATATTCATGTCCACTCAAGAGGCTCATGTCAATTACATGAGATATTTTTCATGGTATTTCATTGGGGTAAAGAAGAAATAAAATGACTAAAATGGATCTGGATCATATTTCAGTTGGAAGATATCCAAATTTTCATAATGTACAAAAAGGGTTTATGCTCATTTCATTAAATATTGATCTTTATATCATATATTAGTAGTGATTCGAGTGGTTAGCATGATCTTTCCAATTATATTAAATAAATATTATATGATATATACTAATAATTGGGATAAAAAAAATGTGGGCAGGGGGGAGGCGAGGTCTAAAAAATAAATGAAAAGGAAGATCCTGGATAATGAAATTGTAAGACACAAGTTTATCAATTTTTGTGCAATTCATGAACCAAATCTAATTTGATAATATTGTTAATTCAAATCCTATTGCACCAAGAACACCTAGAATTAACGTTATGGAAGTTGGAAATGAAACAGCAAAGCCATATTTAAAGAAATGAATCCCTATACATAAATTTATGAAAATTGGAAATGAATCCCTATACATAACTTTATGGAAGTTGGAAATGAAACATCAAAGCTATATTTAAAATCTTTCAATTAAATTTGGTGATATTTGTGCATATTTTCCTATATTTCCAATTGAAAATATCTTACAATCGGTCAATAAATCATTCTAATCCCATTAGATTCAATTCAAAATATGACATGAACATGGATGAGAAGGATAAGGTGATCCTAATGAATCAAGGACCAAGTGAAACTCATTCAAAGAATAATGAGAAAGATATTTCCTTGACATCGATCATTATATAACATAGTTAACGATCAAACGAGAAAATTATCAATTACCCATTTTTTTATATAGAAAAAAAACACCCGATTTTGAAAAGTAGTGATGCAGAATCACCCCTTTTTTAGCATATTTTTGGAAATTTAAATTTTCTTATGAATTTTTTTTAATGTCATGATTTTCAGGTCGATTTTGAAAAGTGGTGATGCATAATCAACCTATTTTTTTAGAGGGTTTATTTTGACACTTTACATTTTGTTAGATCTGAGACTTTTGTGATCCATAATTTAGATAAATGTCTTACGGATTAATCACATCATTAGGATTAGGTAAAAAAAAAGGACGTTTCGAACCATCTAATGTGGTTAATCCGAAAGACATTTATCTAAACTTTACATTTTCTAATGTCTTCTTCTTCACTGAGATGTTTATTTTTAAGTGTATTTATGTATTTGTTTTTTTTCATTTTGTTTGTAATGAAATCTTAATTTTTTTGCATAGTTAAAAAAATAAATAAAGGGTCAATATTTTAAAGTTATGATCTTTTATATGTTTGTGTATTGTTAATTAACATTTAAATGCACATCAAACAATTGTCGCTAAAAAAGCCAATATTTTTAAACATATAACAAAAAAATTCACATTTTCAATATAAATACAATGAAAAAATAAGACATTTTGAGACCTTTTTTTTAATTAACATGTTAAATAAACAATTTTTATGGGAAAATATTAACAAAAAAAACTTTAAAAATAACATTTTTTATTAATTTTATGTCAAAAATTAATACTAATCACAATTTTTTTGCAAAAATTAATGATTCTTCTCATAAAATCTCAAATTCTAAACATTACAAGTAAAACTAATGAATAGCTCTCAAAATTTAGCTTTATTTTCAAACATAACTTAAATTTAATCAATAATATCAACTAATCCATGTTCAACATCTTCTAGACCATCAGTAATGTCTTCTTGCACAATATTTTCTACTTCATTTTGGTCATTGTTCTCTTCTAATGGATCTTTGATGTCTACAAATATTCCAAAGTGTCATTTTCCAATCATTCCATATGACGGTGGTTGAGGTTCCTTTGCCTTTTTTTCCACACGTGATTCATTAAAATCCCCTTTCCTTAAACCAACTTCTTGCATTTCATCTAGAATAAATTGAAGAGCATTCATTCTTTGTTGAATAAAATTGCATTGCAGTGAGTCTTTCTCAATGGCAATGCAATTTATTCCTTTTTGTAGGCAACAACCTAGTGTTGTACCTAATCATCAAGAACAAAAGAAATAATTAAGAAAATTAGTATAAACACATAAAAAATAAAAAATAAAATGTTAAAATTCAATTTTTTATAATAAAACTTACTTGAACCTGAGAATAAATAAAAAACCCAATCTTCTTCATTTGAACATAGATCTATAAGATAGTTAATCAATGCGTGTGGTTTTTGATAAATGTTAACTATCTCTCCTTTTGCATCTTATCCTCATATGTTAGTTTTCTTACGACAACATCATGAACTGGTACTTGACTATGAATCTTCCCATCTACTCGATTCAGAAGAATATGCTTATAGCTATCCTCTTTTGTCCAACATTCAACGTGGATGAACTCACAATCATTTATAATAGGTCGATCTTCAAAAGAAACAAGATTTGACTTCTGCTTGTAACATGACATGGTAAAATTTCAACTAAATTGTACATAAATAAAAAAATTTAACATTAATCAAATATACAATTTCAATGTATTACCATGTAAGCTCCATCCTTGAGTTTGCTTTTCCCTTGAAGCTTGTTAATAACATTGCAAATTGTGTGTTTGAATGAAATGTCACAAATTTCCAAAGTAGTGATGTTGTGACTTCTTGAAATCCCATAACCACTTTGCTAAAATCTTGATAAGTATAAGGTTCACTATCATATTCAATGTTTGAGAAATTGAAACCATGAGGAATATCTGCAATAAATAGGGCATATTCCATTTTAGGTATGAGTTTGGCAATGTCTTCACAATCACCTGGTATTATTTGATATTGGATAGTATCGAGTCCATTCCAAATGAAATGATTCAGAGTAGGATCAAGTTCAACATTCGTAAGACGTTGCTTTCTCATCTTTTCCAACTTAATTTTTTCAATAAATATTTTGAAAGTATTTGGTACTCCATTTGCATCCTTCTTTGATATTTTTAATGGCACACACAAACACACACACACACACACACACACACACACACACACATATAATAGTTTAGATATGAATAAAATGAATGTATAAATCAATACCTTATCGAATGCAAGAAAAAAAATCTTTAAGTGTTGTTGTAGAACTTGATTTTTGGTAGTTGCACACAACATCATTCCAATTTTCTTCATTCAACATTTTAACCATATGATCTTTTATTTTTATATAAATCTTTTGACTGAATAAATAAAGTAGAAATTGTTAATATAGTGATATGTATAACAAATTCTACCAACAACAATATGTTATACTTAAAAGAAAATTATAATCAAAGAAAAAGTAAAAATAATTCAACAAACTTACCTTTGAAATTCTGTGCACGTTTCATCCATTAATAATTCACCTGACTTCACACAGCATAGTATTGATTTGACTAGTTTCTCATCCTTCACTCCTTTCATTGTTCTCTAAGATGTGATAGTCATATCATCTGAAAGTTGCTTCATTTCAGAACTTGTCGTACTATTGGTACATATTATGGGTTAAAACCTTTTAACCTTCTGATTTTTTATCGTAATATTCTCCCACTGCTTAAAAATATTATCAATCAATTCCCATATCTCCCAGTTCTAAATGTCAACTAAAAAATGTTATACATGCCTCTAAATATAGTTGAATTTACTTTTCCACCTTTTGAATTGATTTTATCATCAATTTGATAACTTGTTTCTATTAAACATTCCTTTTTAAAGCTTAGATTGGCTTTTGTCTTATCCGCAACATATTTTTCTAAAAATTCATTATGAATAAATCAGACCCTTTGATGAAATTCATAGACATTATGTACTAATTATCTGCATTATGATCCCATGCCAATAGCTTTGCTTCTATTTCTGTTAAACCAACATAAATGATGCATTTCACTATTTCAAAAATAGAGTTATTAGGATATTCCTCAATAAATTGTATTTTAGCCTCTACTGAATGGTTCCCTCTAATTACATAATATTTATATTCAAAACATCATGTCCTCTCAAATGCATGTTTGTTGGGAACTTGATTTGAATCAACAAGAACCACATAATACACCACATGTAGATATCGATTGAACTTGAACAATGTTTTAAGATTATGTACATGTAGGTGATGTGCCTTTCTAATTTTATATTGAGATTGTCCTTCATCTGACCTATAGAACTGGTTGACATCAAGCTCAAATGTTTGGCCACCATTAATTAATTTATTCTTCCTCAACAGATATTGAATGAAATTTTGTTTTTTTTTAATAATGACATCCTCTAACTCATCACTTGGTGTTATGATTTCAATGTTTCCTTTAAAGCTTTTGGTTTTTTATTCACTGTTGCTCATGACTTTTACAGGTTAACTAATATTTTATTTCTTCTTGATTTCTTCTTCTTACTAGTTAACATATCTTTTTTTTTTATAAACAAGCTCTTCATCATCAGCTAGAAGAGAGACATCCATGGCCATTTTTTTTGGGGGTTTTTTATTTATTTTCTCCTTTTCAACAATAGTTCTATTTTCCTCCTCACTAATTCTAAAATATTTTTCAGCTTCATCTTCCACATATTCAAAAGCAACATGTTTAGATTTACTAGATTGACACACCTTAGTGATTCTTTATTGATCCCCTCTTTGTACTATTGCAGTGTCACGAGCTATTGGTCTTTGCTTCTGTTATCACTTTGTATTTTCAAGGTTGAAGAAAAAACCACAGAGGTAACATCAAAACCACTTTTAAGTCTAGAAGCTAGCCCTTCTAAACTCAGAGAGGGATCTCTCTATGATATTTAGCTTTGTTTGCTGGGAATTTTAGGCCATTTAATGGGATCATAGTTTGGTTTTTGAATTGGTTTGGATAGAACAAGAAGGGAAGACCATTGGGAGATGGAATCAGAAGAGCTTAAGATGATCAAATGTAGAAATAATCAAGCTTAAGTGCAATAGGGCAACGTAGGTGAACTAGTTGGATATTTTATATTTAAAATGATATGGAACATAAGAAAAAGTAAGATTCAGTTGAAACTAAAGAGTAATTAAGAATTCCTTAGTTTGACTTCAAAAGAAAACATTAAAATTACTTACAGTTAGAATAGGGTGTATATTTCAACAAATCCTTATTGTCACCATTTCTGTAATGTAATTAAGATTTAAGAAATAATAGTAGTGGAAACAATGAAATAACACATAAACGAAGAGAATCACTTCAACAATTTGTCCAACACATGAATCTTGAAATAACTTGTCTTGTATTACTGCAAAAGGTCCCTTGAACTTAGTGAATAAATTTACAATGAATGGTAGTCTTTCTCATTACAAATCCCAACATCTATTAGTAACTTCAAATGATGAAGTATTTATACAAATTCTAAACTAAATATCTTGAAAAAATATTAAGATTTAATACAAATATCTCTAAATGTGTTACACAAAAAGAACCAAAATATAGGACATTCAAAACTAATGAATCTACTTGGCACTATCTTTGTGGATTTATGGTGACAAAGAAGAGAAATTCGAATTTGATAGCAACTCTTTTTTGATGAGATGGCCTCCAAGTCACTAACTGTCTTTGAACTTTTTCCTCTCGAAATTATGAAAAATAGGGTTCAGTTATCCCTTTGAATATCTCAATATGAGATAGATATCTAAATTTTGAAAGAGGTTATCGTATATTAATATGTTTTAGAGATAAACCTCTCTCAATCTCAAAAAATTCTACTCTAGTTGTCTACAATATTCTTTGCAAAAATATGTCTAAAACGGGACTTTACATAGTCATAAAAATAGGATGTGAAGATGTGAATGTGTCTCCCATTCTATAATACTTGTGTAAAATATGAAGTAGGTTATTTTACTTTGGAATCATATGAACAAAAACCTCATCCATTTTCTCAAGATTCATCTCTTATTGGCCACACTCTATTCAGAAAAATGATGGCTAAAAAGGACATTTCTGGAAAATGTGCCTTCAAATATTCTTTCAAAATTCTAAAACCATAATGTTTGTGTAAAAACGGAGAGAGGTTTTTGTACATATAGATGGTAGAAACAAAAAATCTTTCATTTTTTTAAAATTCATTTCCACGTGTGTGTAAACTGTATTTTAAAATACTGGCTAAAAACTAAAGAAATTGGGAAAATATGCCTGCAAATATTTCTCTGAATCTCCCAAACCATAAAATTTTTTAGAAAACAGAGAGAGGTTTTTTTGAATAAGGATGTTATTAACAAAAACCTCTTTCAAGTTTTTAAAATTCGTTCTCATTTGTTTTTAAACCATGTTTGAAATTGCTGAGTTGTATAGGGAAAAATATAGTTTTAACTAACCATGAAACAAACATATGTCATGGAGGCGGGAGGTGACATGGAGGTGGGGGATCATGTGGAGGCACATTTTTGGTATAAATATTTGACGTGTGAGTTCATAAGGAAGGCATGGGAATGGAACGGTAAGCAGGAGTGGGATTATGCGGGAGGAGATACGTGGAAGTAGGGGAGTGGAGGTGGAGCGAAAGTGGAGGGTGACGTAATCGGGAGTGCGGATTATGGCGGGAGCAGAAAAAACTGCTTTCAGAGGGGGGTAGGAGTGGTGTATGGTATTGAGAAGGGGAGGTGGGTGCGAAATAACGCGAAGGTGACACGTAAGGTGGGGTTGGGGTGAAACCACCTTTTCCGACCCCCCCTCCGCCGATAACACTAGAATGGGCAGGGGGGCGAAAAGCCTTGTGAGCCATCAATGTAAGTTGGCGATGATCGAGTCGTCGATTGAAGCGCATAGCTTAACACTATACGACAAATGCCCCTTTTTGTCGCTCTCAACTCTATAATAAAATTATAACTATAGTACCAAGACCTTATTACAAATTATTTAATCACATTTAAATGATGTGATTAATTTAATCTAAACATACTTAATTATCCTCTAATGCTGCATTTCGACTTGCAAGCATATTTTATTTTTTATTTTTCTTAAGGTTTTGAACTTTTTTGGAAATAATTTACAACATCTAAAATATAATAATCATCAACTATAATGAAGTGACCCTATAAAAATTATAGGACCCTAACAGCTTCCTTATCCTTTATTATTTTGTCTCTATGTCGAAAGTGTTGATCATAGTCATAATATTTGGCTCCAAATAATAAATACTCTCCAACATGATTTAAAGACTCTCAACAAAATCCTATGAAACAAACTGCGATATGTCAATGATCAATAATTTTTAAAAATGTGAATGATCCTTACAATAATGCATAACACATAAATATAAATAGGCATACTTACAATGTTATTTGAAATGTTGTTTGTGATTTCTGCACACAACTGTGTAGATTCTTCATATGTGTCATAATGAACCTTTGAGAGACGATATCTAACATTTTCATGTGTATTGGCCAATCTTGCAAGAACATAAACAATGTATGGATTCTGCACCAAACATATATCTCATACTCTTCCCATCACCTCATGTGATTCACCAAAGTTAATCATACCACAATATAGACAGCTATGTACACCGTCATCAGTTTCATTATCTTGAAGATGCCATGAAAATTTAAGACATATACGTTTCATTGTCTGTAATGTACCTGATGGGCTACTTGCTTGACGTTTATTATGTTTCTCAGTTTTTGTGTGTTCAACAGTATTCATAGTGCATTCAACAGTATGCATAGTGCGTCTAGCTGCAACTTTAGATTTGGCAATTGTTGCTTTTGGTCTAGAAACATTCACAGAGATCCTCTTTGATGTCATCTTCCTGATATATATATAATAAAATAAAATAAAAATCGGTCGAGCCAAGGGCCAGAGGCCAGCGGGTGAGCCTGGCTGGGAATCAACCCCCCGCCCTGCCGGGGGTCGGAGGTCGGCGGGCGGGCTGTCGCAATGCTGCTCGTCGGCTCGGCCAAAAAAAAATTAAAATAAAATAGAAATTTTAAAAACTAATAATTAAAAAAAAAAAAAAAAAAACATATTTTTATAATAAAAAATGAAGTTATATATATATATATATTAAGAATAGGAAAGTTATTATTAGAGATAAAGTCTCAAGCACAAGTGATAAATAGGGACTTGCATCACTCTGGATCCTCTTCTGGAACTGTCGTGGTTTTCCATGGTGTAAAGGTCCTATGTTAAGTTGGATCCCGGGTGATATTGATCTTATTCTCTTAGTTGAAATTTGGGAGCATGATGAATCTAGGGTCCCTCACCTTGATGGATTCACTCTTTGGTTTGTTTGGAATAAGAAGTCCTCTCGGAGGGGTTTTGGTGGTAAAGCCTACTATATAAGGAACAATTTTTTGTCTCACATCCGATTTCATAGAATCGACCCCTTCAATCAATACATTTGGTTCGAAATCTATGATTCTACCACCAATAGGATCTTTCTTGCAATATTCTATTTCGCTCCTATCAACTCTACATCCTATAAGAAGAAAAAACTAGATAAGAATTTTCCTTTCAATGATTTATAAAAATACATCATTAACCTGAGGAATGAAGGTAATATCCTTTTGTTGGGAGACTTTAATGCTAGAACTACTACTAACCAATCCATTACGTAAGTAACAACTCTAACCCTGACCCCTTGTGGCTTGATGAAGATAGTAACTTAGCTAAGAAATTCAAGAGAAAATATGAAGACATTATCGAGAACTTATTCGGCACCGAGCTCCTTAAACTTTGTAGTTCCCAGGATGTATGTTAGGTCCCTATATCACTAGTATAGTCCCTTATTATTGTTAGTGTAAACCCCTTATTGTTATTATTGTACCCTTGTAACCCCCATTTTGTTATTATTGTGCCCTTTAATTATTATTGTTAGGTCGGCTAGGATTACATTGTGGCCCACTAGGATTACATTATGGCCCCATGGACTCCTATATATAGAAAGGAGGTTTTGTGAATTGTATCATCCAAGAATTGTTCATTTATGAAATGTATTGGACGTTTCCCCTCGAAGTGGCTCATTTCTAAGGCATTTATATCTCTTTTCTTCTCTTTTTAGAGCTGGTTACTCAACATTTGGTATCAGAGGTTTGGATTCTAGGGTTTCGCTGCTCCAAACAAGTCATCGTGGAGTTTTAGCTATAAATTTTTGTCTACGAAGGTTAAAAAGCAGAAATTTTTAGGGTGTGAAGCCGAAATCCTGAGGAATATTGTCTAAAACTTTCAGAGCTTGGTTCGTAATATTTTCGGAGATATGATCTGTGGAAGTTAGGTATTTTTTCAGGCTCCTAAACAGGTCATCGTGGAATTTTCGCTATAACGTTGTTTCTACTGAGGTTCAGAATCTGAAATTTTTATGGTGCGAAGCTGAAGTCCTAAGGAAACTTGTCAAAAAATTTTAGAGCTTGGTTCGCAATATTTTTGGAGATATGATCTGTGGAAGGCAGTGCTTTTTCAAGCTCCTGAATTTCATCTCAAAAAGGTGATCGTGGGAAAATTTCAATAACTCTCTCTCTGAGCATCGGATTGGAGTGTCGTAAAAAGTGGTCACAAGTACACGGACTGTAGTTTCTTAGCTATCAATTTTAGAGGCGAAGGAAAAAACAGTGACATGTGGCAACTCGTACAAGTTCGCTATACTGAACCAGTCCATAATTAGGTCATTGTGGGAGATTGGACATAACTTTGTCTTGCAGAATCCAAATCAAGTCAAATCTGTGGCATTCAAAAGAAAATTCATAGGGCTACTTCAGTGCTGAATTTCAGATATTGAAGACCCGCAATCACAGAGATAATACAATTTCAATATCGAGCTCCTCAAAAGCAAGTAGAAGGTGTGTATTTTTTTTTCCGAATTGCATAAGTCTTGTTTGAAGAATCAAGTTGAATTAATTGCAAGGGAATATTGTAGAATAGATATCAGTATTGGATTATAAAATGGCCCTTAAAAATAATTCAACACCCATTAAGCCTTTGGAAAGATCTACTATGACTCATGAAGACGAAGAATTGCAACATGATCTATCAAAATTACAAGAGCAAGTGCAACAAATTTCATTCTCGTAAAGAGCAACAAAAAATGAAATGGAAGTTTTGAAGAAAGGCGTGGAAGCTAAGATGGATGGTGTGCAAGCTAAGATGGATGGCGTGGAAGCCAAGATGGATGGCATGGAGGCTGGCATGGAATCTAAGATGGATGACATGGAAGCTAAGATCGATGAGAAAATGGAAAACATGAAGAATTTTCTAAAAGCAGACATGGAAGGTTTGATAAAGTTGATACAAGAAAGGTTTCCTAATGGTGAAAAGATAGTAGAAGAACCTCATGATGAGAACAAAATAAATGTTAATTGTGATTTCATAAACTCTAATGTTGGCGGGAAGAACCACCATATTCCGAAGATGGATATGAGGAAGTTTGATGGAAAGGATCCTGTAACATGGATACTACAGATGGAGCAATATTTTGATCTCCATAACGTGCAAAACACACAAAAGGTACGCATTGCAACTTTGCATTTAGAACAAAATACATTTGTATGGTATCGATGGCTTTGCTCCCGTAAAAAAATTGTCACTTGGTCAATTTTTACAGAGGAAATGATAGCACATTATGAGGATACAAAGAGCAACACCTTCTTTAACCAATTGATAAATCTCAAACAAAAGGGTTTAGTGGGGCAGCACATTGAGGACTTCCAAAAATTGAATATAAGGGTAACTGATATTCCAGAGGAACATAGGATTGATCTCTTCATAGGTACTCTAAAGGATAACATCCAACATGAAGTTCGTGTTTTGGGACCTGATTCATTGGAGAAGGCATTCGGGTTGGCAAGAAAAGTTGAATGTAAAATTATGGCGACAAGGAAGCCTACCACTCAATTCTATAAAGAAGGAAGTGTTGCTACGCCTAGATTTCCACAACCTACAAGGTTGACACCACAACAATTGGAAGAAAAAAGAGCAAAAGAGCTTTGCTACAGTTGTGATAGCAAATACACTAAAGGTCATAAGTGTGCTGAAAAGAAATTATTTTACATAGATTGTGAAGAAGAAGAAGAAAATGAAAAAGAAGAGGATATACACCAGGAACTAGCCATAGAAGAGGAAGAAATGAATCCAACCATATCATGTAATGCACTGGCCGGAATTACCACTCCTCAAACTCTCAAGATAGTAGGACAGATCAAGAAGAAAAGGGCAATAGTGTTGATTGATTCAGGTAGCACCCATAATTTATTCATTGTAAGGTAGCCAAGGAATTAAATTGTTTCCTATACCCAGCACCAGAATGTCAAGTGATGGTTGCAAATGGAGGAACTATAAATTGCTCTGGAAAATGCAATAACATCAAGCTAACCATGGGGGAATATGTGTTTACTAGTCCAATGCTTTCCATTCCTATGGGAGGTGATGATGTTGTACTAGGAGTACAATGGTTACAATCTTTGGGGACGGTAGCTTTTAATTTTCAAGAACTTTTCTTGAAATTCTTTTCAGAAGGAAAGGAAGTCGAATTACGGGGTATTGAAGGGAAGCCAGGAAGGATAATAAGCTCTAATGGCATGACAAAGCTTTTAAAGAAAGAACAACGAGGCGTAATTGCACAATTATGCTCACTAGAAGTTCCAACATCAAAATCATCTATTTCTGCAGATCTCCAACAAGTCTTGGACAATCATTCCAAGATGTTTGAAACTCCCAAAGGACTCCCACCTATTCGTGATCATGATCATGCTATTCATTTGATTCCAGGAAGTGTTCCTCCAAACATCAGGCCTTATAGATATCCTTACGTCCAAAAGAGCGAAATTGAACGTATGATTGTAGAAATGTTAGAGGCGGGTATAATTCAACTTAGTCAAAGTTCTTTCTCTGCTCCTGTAGTATTGGTACACAAGAAGGATGGATCATGGCGAATGTGTCCGGATTATAGGGAGCTCAATAGGC
This sequence comes from Pinus albicaulis, assembly GCA_034641835.2. Taxonomy (NCBI): domain Eukaryota; kingdom Viridiplantae; phylum Streptophyta; class Pinopsida; order Pinales; family Pinaceae; genus Pinus; species Pinus albicaulis. The sequence goes on from CM076571.1 coordinate 417,784,935, forward strand.
TCACCATTAAAGATAAATTTCCCATTCCTGTGATTGATGAATTATTGGATGAATTACATGGAGCAATTTATTTTACCAAGTTGGATCTTCGTTTAGGATATCATCAAATTAGAATGAAGACTGAAGATATTCCAAAAACAACATTTCAAACTCATGAGGGTCATTATGAATTTTTGGTCATGCCTTTTGGCCTTAGCAATGCACCTTCTACATTTCAAGGGTTGATGAATTCCATTTTCAAACCCTTCCTTAGAAAATTTGTGCTAGTATTTTTTGATGATATGCTAATCTACAGCAGGTCTTGGAAGGATCATGTTGAACATGTTGACAGGGTGCTCAAACTATTGCAGGAGAAACAATTATATGCAAAAAAATCCAAATGTTTCTTTGGAGTACAAGAGGTGGAATATCTGGGTCAAATTGTATCTCACGAGGGTGTTAAAGTAGACCCTAACAAAATTAAAGCCATTAAGGAATGGAAAGTCCCCACAACCATAAAGAAGTTGCGAGGATTTCTCGAGTTAACGGGGTATTATCACAAGTTTGTTAAGAATTATGGGAGAATAGTAGCACCTCTAACAACATTATTGAAGAAAGATGCATTTTCATGGACTCCTGAAGCAACTAAGGCCTTTAAACATCTTAAAGAGGCAATGTGCCTAGCACCAGTCTTAGCTATGCCAGACTTCACAAAAACCTTTATTGTGGAATGTGATGCCTCAGGAAATGGAATTGGTGCAGTTTTAATGCAGGAAGGAAGACCCATTGCTTTTGAAATTTGTCCAATCAAAGGAAAGTATTTACAGAAACCTATTTATGAGAAGGAAATGTTAGCAATACTGCATGCACTAAAGAAATGGCGAACTTACCTAATGGGAAGACACTTCAAGGTAAAAACTGATCATGATAGTCTTAAACACTTTTTGGAACAACGACTATATTCAGAAGAGCAGCAAAAATGGGTCACAAAGATGTTCGGTTATGACTTTGAAATAATCTACAAAAAATGAAATCTTAATGTTGTTGCAGATGCACTCTCAAGAAAGAATGAAGAGGTGGAAGCATTGCTTTGTGCCATTTCTATTATCCAACCAGATTGGATAACCGAAGCAAGAGATGAATGGAAGAAGGACAAAGATGTATGGACACTCATTCAAAAGTTGCAGCAAGATCCTAGTACATCTGATACATTTAGTTGGAAAAAAGATCGCTTATATCTTTGTAAGAATTCCCAACTAAAACAAAAGATTCTTCTAGAATTGCACACTTCTCCTTTAAGAGGACACTCGGGATTTTTAAAAACTTACCAAACGGTGAAGAAAGAATTTTTTTGGGATAGCCTTAAATCTGATATTCAAAAGTTTGTGATGGAATGTTTGGTTTGCCAGCAGAATAAAGTTGAGACAATTAAGACCCCGGGACTTCTACAACCTTTATCCATTCCAAGTCAACGTTGGGAGGAGATTTCAATGGATTTTATCACAGGTTTACCTAAGTCCGAAGGAAATAATGTCATCATGGTAGTAGTTGATAGACTTACCAAGTATGCACACTTTTGTGCATTATCTCATCCATTTAAAGCAAGTACAGTTGCTACTACATTTATGGACAGAATTCAAAAGCTACATGGAAGCCCAAGGGTTATTGTGAGCGACAGAGATCCCATTTTTACTGGAAATTTTTGGTCGGAGTTATTTTCTTGTTTGGGTACTCAATTAGCTCATAGCTCATCTTATCATCCTCAATCTGATGGTCAAACTGAGATAGTAAATAAATGTTTAGAAGGATATCTTCGTTGTTTTGTATCTGATAAACAAACACAATGGGTCAAGTGGTTACCTCTCGCTGAATGGTGGTATAACACTTCCTTCCATACTGCAGCAAAAATGACCCCATTTATGGCACTTTATGGATATCATCCACCATCCATCACATCATCTTTAAGGGAAAACTAGAAGGTTCAAGCAGTGGAAGATCACATCGAGCATCAGCAAGAAGTTCTCCAACTCTTAAAAGGATAACCTGAATTTGGCACAAAATCGAATGAAACAACAGGCAGATCAACATCGCAGCGAGAGAAGTTTTGATGTAGGAGATTGGGTATTTTTACGGCTACAACCATACAAACAAATGTCCCTCAAGCAAGCTAAGAAGGATAATAATTTATCACCAAAGTACTATGGTCCTTACAAGGTGTTGCAAAATATTGGTACTATGGCATACAAATTGGAGCTTCCTGCTTCTTCGCGAGTACATCCAGTTTTCCATGTTTCATGCTTAAAGAAGGTTATAGGTGAAAATCTTCCGGTTCAAACAATATTGCCAGAACTTGATGAGGAAGGAAAAATCATATTGGAACCTGAAGCAGTCATGGAAACAAGAACTCGACAGCTACGGAATCGATCAATTTCAGAGTATCTCATCAAGTGGAAGAACTTACCCACTGAAGATTCTAAATGGGAGGATGAGAATTTTATACAGAAGCACCCGGAGCTACTCAAGTGTTGAGGACAACACTTTTTTTGAAGGAGAGGGGCATGTTAGGTCCCTATATCACTAGTATAGCCCCTTATTATTGTTAGTGTAAACCCCTTATTGTTATTATTGTACCCTTGTAACCCCCATTTTTGTTATTATTGTGCCCTTAAATTATTATTGTTAGGTCGGCTAGGATTACATTGTGGCCCACTAGGATTACATTATGGCCCCATGGACTCCTATATATAGAAAGGAGGTTTTGTGAATTGTATCATCCAAGAATTGTTCATTTATGTAATGTATTGGAGGTTTCCCCCTCGAAGTGGTTCATTTATAAGGCGTTGATATCTCTTTTCTTCTCTTTTTGCAGCTAGTTACTCAACAACGTACTTATTTTTAATGGTATTATCAAGTGGCCCCTCTCTAGTCAGATGACATGTTTCCATGGGCTGGGTAGCAGTGTCGTGGATTATGTGATTTTTGACACCCTCATCCTCAACCGTATTACAAACTTTTAGCTACTTAATGGATTCGACCCTAACTCTTACCACAGACCTTTGTCTCTACCCCTCAATCTCGTTATGCATACCACCCACATGTAGGAAACCAATGAAATAAAAAGACACATTTGCTTCGATAGAAGCAAAGCCAACCTCTTCTTAAGGGATTTAGGCTCCATGACTTATAATAATAACATTGATCAAATTTATTACCATTTCACTACTATCCTTTCCAATATCATTAGCAAATTTTCTAATTATATTTCGTTTAAGGAGTCTAATAGAACTTTCAATCCATGGTATGACAAAGATTATAAAATTTCTAGGAAAGCGATCAGAGATGCTCCTAATGAAATCATTAAGCTACGGAATATAAAAATATACAAAATATCATAAAGAGGAAGAAAATATCATATATTATTAAAATATAGGATTATCTTCTCCACCTTTCTAAAGTCGTGCCCATAAAATTTTGGCGAAATGTGCTCGTTCGTAAAACCAAAGATACAACTCCTAGTTTATTTGTCTATGACAAATCTTTTTTTATATAATATTTCCCGATTTTAAGATATTAAGAGCTAACTCCTAGTTACCAAAGTATTTGTTTTGTGTCACAATTGTAATAATTTAGGCTTTGATTTTTAAACAAAGGCCAAATTTGTTATATTTGTAATATCATTGCAAGTGGACAAAAAAATGTTTTCTTTCTGTTGATAAATAGTATCTCATGAGGTATTCTTCCATGTTTTGATGTCTATCATGGGATGGACATTAAATTTGTCTATCTAGGAAGTGAATTTTTTAATATAACGTAATTTTATATTATAAAAATGAGCTTTTGTACATTATATTATAAAAAGTGACTTTTGTGACTAATGACTTAAAAGTGCATTTAAAGATAAAATTAAATTATATCCCTAGATCTAACCTTATATGAGCCATTAAAATGGTGGTTAGAGAAGTTATGGTTAGGTCATTGAGAGAAAAACTATGAAAAATACCTTTTAGAGAGAAATATATTAGTGAAAGAGATTCATATGAGGAGAGGGAGAGAGAATTCATGAGTTCATTAAATGAAGAGAGAGAAGAGTTAAGAGGAAGAGAAGGTTAGCAAAGAAGGGCGCAAACTTCAAGGAGAGAAACATGCATCCCAAGGAAAAACCACAGAGCAACAAGCCCTATAGAAGGAGGCCATACAACAACATTTAGGCATGTTTTCCAAGGAAAAATTATACAACATTAATTGTTGTACTATAATATAGTTTTTAGGCACAAAAATTGAGGATTGCAGGAAAAAATAAAAGGAGAATCATACAACATTAATTGTTTTAGCAGACTTTGTAATTTTCTAAGTCGAAATCTAAAGTGGGCACGAAAAATGAGGAGTCTAGCACAAATTTCATGAGAAATGTTTCTTGGATAATGAGATAAGTTTGACTGTATTTTTATACTTTTGTAATGGAGTTGTCTTTAGTGCGACTTTTTGGAGTTTCAGGTGTCGGAATCCGGTGAAAAAATTTGAGGTAAAATCTTGGTTTTTATTATTTAAACTAGTTTTTTTATTTTATATATGGATTCAACACCCTCAAAAAACCCTAGGACACTTCGATTGTGCAAATTTAGTGTTACAAAACATTTTTTCACCGTCCCTACAATCCCTCATCCCGTACATTGGAGGACTATTCCCGTGACCTGTGAACAGTAAAATTTCCTGAAAACACCTTCATGACATCCTCTTGCATAAGGACAAACATTATCCTGAAGAACATTTCCTCTGAAAAACTCTAAAAACAGATTTTTTAGCCTTGGCGTGACTAGCCAGGTCATCCCTTGCGCCAATGGGGGAAATCCACACTAGAGGGTGTGCCAACTAGCACTCTATCCCTGTGTTTCACTCACGCCAAGCTTATTAAGGGATGTTTTTAAAAAATAAATGGCAGAAGTTTGATTCTAACAAACTCCAGAATGAATCATCAAAAGGAGTTAAGTGGTTTGGCTTCGATTCTCCATGTATAGGAAGTGGTTTTCTACCTATCATGGAACCTTCCGAAGAGATAGGGATTATCCCATGATTATAGGGATCCCAACTTCCTTTCCTCCATATAAAATCTTGCCCTCACCATTAGCAAGCTATCTGAACTTGTAGGAAGGAAACTATAGCTGGGAAACTATTGAGAGCTAAGCCGAAGAGAATCCCGTAAAAGAGAGAGCTTCGTCTAGATTCCTGACAAGCTTTGTTGAGACACGCTCCACTACAAGCCCCTCCGAAGGAAGATCATAACGTCAGAGCATTTGGTTGTAATCTCCGTTTTTTCATTTATAATATAAGCGACTTTGATTTTGGTTCCATTCTTGTGTTTACTCTTTTATGTAATGCAATGAATTATATCCTCTCTGACTGATATATAGTTACATGCTTTCAGTATTACGTTGTATGTCGTCATTTCTCTGCGTGTGTACAGGTGCTTGGACGTGACAAACGGAAGGATTGTGATCTGTCAGGCTAGGGATGAGGAGCGCCGCTTCTTCATTGACAACAACAACGTGGGATTCGAGGGAGGCTACTTATCGCGATCTGTGTCTTTCTTGTAACTAGGAACCAACATCATTGCATGATTCGATTGTTGCTAGACCCAATCTAGGGCTAGTGGGATCGCCTTTGTCTGCAGAGGGGATTTACCTCCTCAACAATTTGGCGACTCCACTGGGGAGTTAGTTGGAGTTATTCCTTCCTCTTTTGGGTGTTTTTTTTTGGTTTTTGATTGATTTTTTTTCTTTTCTGGTTCACCTTCCTTGGTGTTAAACCCCTGTTTAGCCCCCAAAAGACCAGATCCAGTCTCTGTTTGTCTGTTTTCATTGTTTTTCTAGGGTGAAATTTATTGGCGCGATTTTTCTCCTGACAGTCGTGCCAGCTGGCGCTTGTTGCTAGTTAGGCCCCCGCACCAATGCCTTTTTGGCGCAAATTACAACCAAACGGGCGTGCCAACTCTGCTTGGTGTTAGGTTTTTCTTGCTTTTGGGCTTTCTGAACTTGATTTTTTTTCCTAGTGTCATTTTTTTGATTTATTGAGAGCCTTGAAGTCATTTTTTACTGTTCTTGGCCCTTTTCCTCTGGTTGTTTACCCTTTACTATCAGTTTTTCAATCTAGCCCTAGGGCTTCTAAGTGCTTCAGTGTGCTGAGCCTCCCGTGGGAGTTTTGGGTCCTTCCTTGCCTGGTCAATTTTGTTTTTGCTTTTTTGCATTCGTCTTGTTTCATCCCATTGAATCATTGCGTTAATTGAGTGATTGTCATTTCTTTCGTTCGATTTCGCTTTGTGTTACTCCAAGCCTAGATTACATGGTTTGTTTGAGTCTCTTTCGAGATTCTTCTTCGCTTTGAGGAATTTCGTCATCAATTTGAGTCTTGATTGTGTGCGTTTGTATTGAGTTAACTTGTTTGTTTCAGCTCCCTCTCTGTCATTTCTCGAATTGGTGTTTTTATTAGTTTTTCATTCATTTAGTGCATTTGCTCTAAAATATTGAAAAATACAAAAACAAATCTTTTGCATTTTGATTAGCCTAGTGAAAATTTAAAGCTCTTTTGCATTACTGGTGTTATATAACTCTAGAGAGAAGTTTTCTAGTTTCATTAGCTTGCATTGGAAACAGCAGTGGATGTTTTTGTGTGTTCGTTTTGTTGTCATTTGGAAATCTTTCAACTCTCCCGTAGATAGCTCTTCATTGAACAAAATGATATTTTGTGGCATGCAGTTTTCATTTAGAGGTTTTATGAGATCCAACATTCGATAGGGCCTTGAAATTGAAACGTAAATTGAAGATCAACTTTAAAATTTACTAAATTAACCTAAGGCAACATTGAAACATTAATGGAACATCTAGTAGTCTAAGGTAGAGACGTGTTTCGGCGTCTTTAAGCCTAGCAGTTGTCACTCGCCATATGGCTATAGACAGCGCTAGTACGGACTTGTGCTCCCTGTACTATTGCATATATAAAGGGAGACCCCATTAGGTTGCAATCCTTTATTTGTAGGAAGCCGCGTCTGCCGCATTTTACCCGTGATACACCGGACACAACATTCGGGGAGATTACCTGCACATACGTCAAGTCCTTGGTTGATTTATCTTTCATTTTTACCAAGGTGTATATGGTAGTTCACAGATATCTGGTACACCCATTTGCCTAGATTACGAGAGCAGTCATTTTGATCTTTACTAACTCACTAAATTTGAAAATATCATCAAGCGCTTGTCCTTTCATGCTTGTTTCCAAACTGAAAGTGATAGAGTCATCTTTTACTCATTTCTAGACTCTTAAAACATGAAACAGTAAAATTTCCAGTTTCAATGTGGTAAAATTAATCACCTACGATCACACGCCCATTTAGAGATTGATTTTTCGGCTTGCTGTTGTTTGCCTTGGTTTTTGCCAATGTTTCTTTGTTTTGATCTCTTCCTCTTTTCGTTACAGTCACAGTGGTGGAACCCTTAGTTTTGTCTATTGGTATTCCTTACACAGACGATTCATCAGAGGTCTCCTTGTCCTCTGCTGAGTATCAACAGCCTATTGTATTCAAGTTTCTCGACGGGGGACCGGTTATATCTGAACTTCCCTTTAGAGGACCAGTTGACTTTAATTGGCCCTTGTCTAACACTTGGCTTGGATTTGGAGTAGGGGAACACTTCCCTCCTCTTACATCGGGATCACCTTTTTTGGCTGCTATCATACCTCCTAGTCCCTGCCATCTTTTAGAAGATCTTACAGCAGGGTTAGATTAGACTCATCCAGTCCTTCTCCTAGTGAGGGAATTCCTACTTCTGGTGAAGATTACCGGATTTTTCCCAAAGACATCCCTGAACCTTCTGTTATGTCTTCACCTGGCCCTTCACTCCCAGCTGGATATATGTCTTTAAGCCAGGTCATGGCTTCTATTGCCTCTATTGGATCATCGACTCCGTCCACGAGGCCGACCATTCCCACGTTGGGGATGTCACCATCAACGCCTCTCACGGCATCTCCTTTTGTTACATCGGCACCTGTTAGACCTACTGTCTACGTGGTTGCATCTATGCCTGCTGTCACTACTCAGTTAGCTAGGACCTCGTCAGTTCCTGAAGACGTCTATATAGCTTCTGCTATTCCGGAGAATATTTCTCTCGAGGAGTATCGGCTGCCTTTACAGCTGTCAATCTCTGAGGTTGGTTAATCCTCTCAGGATCTTAATCATCCTTACTTTTCCCATTATGGACTAGATGGTTCCCCAATCTATGTATTTCCATATCAATATGATGATCAGGGAAATCCTCTTTGTTTTCCTACTCCTGAGGCTTATCAGTATATTAACTGCTTTTGTCTACCCAACCTGGGCAACCTTATAATCAACAAGGGAAAAACCTTCAGGGATAGCCTTTTTTTCTGTTAGTTTCAGTCTTTGCAGCCTTCCTCCAATGATCAAACATGCTCTTACAAAGTGATTTTAAGGTGTCAAGGTCAAATTTTGTCATTTCAGTGAGTCTTCAAGTAAAATTTGGTCACTGGGTATTAGGTCTAGGGTTTGCTTTTAATCCTGTCAAATTTGTTCAAATGTCGGTCCATGTGACCATTCAGCTGAGTGTACCATCATTCAGAGGGTTTTCATCATCATGTCAAGTTCCACTGGGTCATTTTACACCTTGTTCATGCTTCAGTTGTGCCTAGGTAAGGTTAATTTCCCTCTCCTAGGGTTTTGTAGGTAGTTTCTCTTGGATGGTCAAATCATCAACAAAACTTGCATCCTGATGTTCTTACACCTTCCCCTATCCTTAATTTACCTTATTAAACACTTCCCATCACTGAGATCCCCCAAATTCCTCATTTTTGCACAAACCCTAGTTTCTTGCTACAACTTGGTAATTTTCTAGGCTAGGCCTATGTTTTGCCCTCTTGGACCCCTTCCCCTCACTCAATATTTGAAATTCCACTTTCCCCTGCTTCCTAACATCCCTCCCTACTTCCAAAAATTTTCTCAAGAATTTAGAAGCCCCTTATACCCTTCATTTCACTTCATTTCGACAAATACCTTGTTCCACACATCGGGATAGGTTTTACTCCAATGATGTTTCTAAGAAATGAAAGATGAATTTGGGAAAACTGAGAGAGTTTTTTGTCCAAAATAGGCCAAGGAATAAAAATTTCCTTCACTTTTTACACAAGTTTCATGGTTTCAGAGAAATGTCAAAAATACAGTTGCCTCAAGAGAATTGATGCACCTATGAATTGACCTTGGGAAAATCAAGTGTTCTCTTAGATTGGTTGGCCAAATGACTTTCTTGATGAGTCAAATGATAACTAGACACAAATATGTTTCCAATGAGATATCATGAGCTCAATTTGGAGTTGAGGAAGACCTTCAAAAGTTGACTGCAACAGCACTCTGCCTTGAGGCAGCCTCATTTTGCACATTTTGACTAGTCTTGGGAGATTTGATTTTTGATAGGGACAATTATCTCCAAATTGAAAAATTACAGTTGGGTTGGAAATCAGACTCAATAATATTTCCAACGAGCTATCTTGCACCCAATTTGGACACCGGTAAGGTCTCCAAAAGTCTCCTGAAAAAGGGCGTGACGCGTTGGGCTTGTGGTGCGACGCATAGAGTTGCAAGCCCAATTTCACTATAAACTTCCCCAAAACTTCCAAGTTTGCTCAAATTTGTGGTGTGAAAGTGAGTTAAGACTCCTTTAATTTCCATTGAAGGCCAACAAAGATAAAATATGTTCAGGCACGTGGTCAATCATTATTGGGCGAGAAATCATGTTTGCTAAGCAAGGATCAAAATTTTGAAGGCTAAGTTGAAGAAGGCCTCAAAGCGTTGGAAAAGGCATGATAGACTTCAGATTTTGGCCGAGTCTTCCTTGGCCCAGCATAGTACATAATGGAGGATACTCAGCCCAAATCTCAAGAAATTTGGGACACATTTTGCAAATTTTGTTTTTTTTGGCCTAAACACAGATTTTTCAGCTCTACGCGTCGTGCCACTTGGCGCGCGCTTATGATTGGGAGCTACTCTTGGAGAAAAATTTACATTTTTAGATTTTCATGAAAATTTACACATTCCTACCTATGGCCAAGACATTTTGACAGGTTTTGGTCTTCCAAAAGGGTCAAAAACACCCTAAAAATGACCTTTCTGCCCCTTTTTGGACACATAGGAAGCAGTGTTGGGACAACTCATTTTTGGAGGGGAAAATAAAAACCAAATTCAGAAATTCCACTTGTGTTGGAAAGTAGAAAGGAATAAATTTCCAACAAGCCCACTTTCAGGAAATTTGGATCATGGGAAGGCCTCCAAAATAGGCTCCAAACTGGCGCGACGCATAGAGATTTCAGGCGCGACACATTGGGGATTTTGGCTCATTTTTCACCCAGTAACTCTGTTTTTCGCCTAGTTTTGGCCAGTTTGACTTTATTATCTCCAAATGTAAAACTCTTCATGTAATTTGATGGGTCTTGATGTAATTTTTTCAAATTTTTACTCATGGAAGTAGATTCATTCATCAAAAGGTGAATTGTAACTGAATGAATTAATTTCCTATCTTATAGAGGCAAGCTGTTCCACTGCCTATTTTCCAGTTCTTAGTTTAGATCTTGTTGAAACAGATCCTAAAATTGTGAGCTCGACCCCTAGAGGCTGGGATGAGTAATTGGTTGCTTATATCTTTTAATTTTTCAGTCATTAACATAGGTTGGACACTTGGGATTGCTTTGAGCTTCATTGTACATTTCATCTCTGTAGTTTGGCAAAGGAATAGACTAGGGTTTGTAGCACTCCTTGGGATTCATGTGGCTCTTTGTTTTAATGATGTGTTTCTCTTTTTTAATGTAAGTTTACTGGTGCTTTATGTGTATCATATTCCCTCTTATTTCTTCTCAAGTTAAACAAACAAGGATAAAGGTGGAATTCATTAGATTTGAAGTGCTCTACCTTGAGTTTTGTTTAATTTTCTATGTTTTCAACTGTCTGAAGAGGATTATTGAAAGTCTCTTGACCTATTCAACTCTTCACCAATCTGAGCTATCCATTTCATTCAAAATTGAAACATCAAAATAGTTGCCTACCTTGCCCCATTCAGATCCCTGCAAAACTGCTCATTTTCCAGACCCAAAATCTGCCCTTCCCTTTGATCCAAAAAACACCCTCAAAATCAAATCAAAATCCTTAAAATATATACCAAGCCTAAAATTAGCCTTTATTCAAGTCATCTCAAGCCTCACTGATCATTTTTTGGTGAGATTGACAAGGAGAGAGCCCTCTCCTGACTTGGTAGGGCTAGCTACCAGGTTAAGCGTGGTTTGATGTTACCCTAGACTCTGCCTTCTTCAGCCTGAGGTGGATTTAGGCAATAACAGTTTCAACAAGGATATGCTTCTGGCCCACAAGGACAACCCTTCCAGGGACAACCTTCGGCCCAGCTAGTTATGCGTACGATCCGCAAGGACAACCCTTACAGGGACAACCTTCGGTCCAGCAGGGATTGTTGTACGGTCCGCAAGGGCAGTCTTACAATCCTCAAGGTCAACCTCTGCAGCCTCACATGTGGTCCAACCAGGGCAACCTCAAGGAATGGCAGGGCAACTGGGGTATCAACCTGGACCATTGTACTGTCCTGGGGTGCAAACCCATTCTTCTCAACCGTTGGTACAACCTCAGCAACCTCATTTTCCAATTGGTCAAAATGTTGCACAGCCAGGGCCATCTTATGGTCCTGTCACAGGTCAACCTGGTTATCAAGCACAACCTGGCCCTCTCCCGCCATCAGGCCAACCTGCTCAGCCGAGGTATCCTAGTGTCCTTCATCAACCTGGTCAACCTATTCAACCAGGACAACCTGTTCAGCCCGGTCAACCTGTTCGACCAGGACAACCTACACATCCAGGTCAACCTGTTTAACCAGGACAACTTGCACAACCTATCAACCCTGCTCAGTAGCTGATCTATTCTATGCCACAGCCAAATCCACCTGTGTGCCCAAGTTATTAGACTCAACAGGGTCCCACTTACCAGCAGCCTGTTCGACCCCAAGGCGGCTATTACCTTCAAGGTCAGTCTCGACCGGTTTACAACCTGCCCCAAGGTTCTGGTTATTACCTTCAACAACCAGGCTACACTTATACTCTGCAGTCAAATCCATACACTGCTCAAACGGGGCCCACATATAATTAGAATTAGTACCCTGGTTATCAACCCCCGTATCTTTGTTTTTAGCTGCCATATCAACCCAATTATACGGCTTATACCCCTTATGGTAAGAATCCTCCAGAACAGAAACAATGGGGGCATGGTTATGCTCAACCAGGTTGGAGTATGGGTACAGGTCCTTATCGAGGACCTGGCATGCCTTTTAACCCTCAATTGCCTTTTCTCGCCACGTTGGAATTACCGGATCTATCCAAATTGACTAATGATCCTATTCTTCATAATCATTATTGGCCTCTGGTTCGGACAAGGGTGCCTGGTGATAGTCCTAAATTCGAGGGTAAATCTAGAGAAGACCCCCAAGCACATGTCATGACGTACCATTTGTGGTGTTCTTCAAACTCTTGGATAGATGACTCGACTCGTCTCCATCTTTTCCAGTACACTCTCACCGACGCTGCTGCTAAATGGTACATAGAACTACCCCATGGTATTTTTCAATATTTTAATACTCTAGCTATGGCATTCCTAACACATTTCCAGTTACCGGTTCATTATGAAGCTGGGACGCATATCCTAACATCTTTGAAACAGGACAAATCCACTCATATTTCAAATCATATTCATGAGTGCAGACGTCGTCATCGTCTGATCAAGTTTGATATTCCTGATCAGCTTCTAACTCACTGGTTCACTACCTCCTTTGTCAACAAGATTGCACAGGACATTGCTATGGGGGCATGTGTAACCGAGGAACAAGCCATTGCTCGTGCCCAATACCTCGATTTAGTGTACTCTCAGTTCAGAACGTTGTATGATATCTTGACTGATGCCCCGCGACTAGGGACCTCTAAAGCACCAACTACCCCATTGGTTGACGGTGTTATTGGTTCCGTCTCTCAGACTTCTCGCAGGTCTTCTAATGGGAAGCAGAAATAAAATTCCTCCAACAATTCTGCTCCTCCAGCGACTCCAGATTCTGGTAAGACCGTGAAGGTCAATGCCGTTCAGGCCAATCCTACGGAAAAGACTTCCAAAGGGAAGAAGAAGGGCAAAGGCAAAGCCAAATCCGATGCCCTGAAACCAAAATCCTCCAAACCACGTGCTGATGATGGTTCACAACAAAAACCGAAGTACCCTTGCCTAATCTGTGATGAAGACCACTACACCAAAGATTGTCCCAGACGATCCGAGGTTAGCCAACTTCTTAAGGGCTCCAAGGGAACTCTGGCAGTTCTTAAGGAACCTTTTCCATCTCAGCAAACCCAGATGGTTGAGCAGCCTTCACCATCTGCACCATTTGGGTCACAAGTTTTCATGATGAATGGTACGACACCTATTTCTATTGCCACTCGGTCGAAGGATTATGCCGGATCATGCTAGGCAGCTGGGAAGGAAGTCGTTGATGGGCTGCCTCCCCCACCTGCCTCTGGTCCTCTTGAAATTGAGAAGCCTAACGCTGAACCCGTTGTACGGCCACCTTCCAAAGGTGTTCTCTGAAAGTATTCCTATAATCCAAATGCCTGTGCTACTCAGCATTACAACATTGTTGAGGATTCGGCACGGGCGCCTTCCACAATGTCTACGTTGGAAGTGCTTCAGAGTTGCCCATCTCAACGTAAATCTCTGTTATTTGCAATCAACGGCATTGACCCCGCCGATTCTAGCCTTCTCACCTTCGATTTAGAGAATTTTGTCCCTCGACTTCCGCACTAGATTGCCCTTGTTATACAAGTCGACATCAACGGCCTCAATATTCATAGAGCCATTATGGACGAAGGTGCCTCTACTTGTGTTATATCATCTTCTTGTTGGAAATCCATTAGCTCTCCAACCCTCACTTCATCTCCCAATGCCCTTGAGGCATTCGATGGAAGGGAATCAAAACCCTTGGGTGTTCTCGCGAGTCTACCGATTACATTGCAAGGTAAAACAGTCAATGTTGAAGTGGAAGTTGTTGATTCCAAACTCAACTACAATCTTCTACTCGGTCGCAGTTGGACCCACACCATGTTGTGCGTTTCGTCCACCCTCTTTCGACTTTTGAAGTTTTCACATGAGGGAAATATTATTACTATTGATCAGTTGTATTTCTTTACCTCATCCTCTGAGAACAACATGCCATACATGGATCAAATTCCTAATCCCCTTGATAGTAGAGGACCTAGTCTTTTCAAGGACCCCGTTCTCATGGGTATTTTTCCCATTCCACCACCAAACACCGTTCATGTCAACATGATCTCTAGGTCGGCTGACCCGTGGATCATCCCTTCTCCTGAACAGGTTTCCTTTTTTGGAGAATCGATGCCTTTGACCCCAATTGAAATCAATTATTGTGAGACCGTTGCCACATCCGATCCTCCTCCTACTGATAATGCTCCTTTGAGCATGGCTCTTGATGTTTATTCTCAATCCCCTTGGCTCGACGATGCAGATTCACCCGATCCTTTGAGAGAAGTTTTTCCGTCTGACGAAGCTATCGTGGAGACTATGTCTCTCGAAGATCTGCCATGGAGCGATGGACATCATCGTTCCTCGTTCATGCCCGGCATGGGGGCAATGTCTAATTGTCTCGAGCATTTTGCATCTCAGGTTCCCTCTCCACCTCTCCAAATGCCAATATCGATTCATGAAATACTTTCGGAAGGAAATCTGAGTAATATTACCCAAAAGATGCCTATCAACATCTCCGTTAAACCGGGGGTCGTCAAGAACTTCCATGTGGGAGTCACTTGTGCTCTCGATGAGATTCAAGTGTACACTAGCCTTTTTCGTGAATTCTGAGATGTTTTCGTGTGGTCTTATGAAGAGATGCCTAGGATCGATCCCAGTATCATCGTGCACGAAATTCCCATCTATCCTGGTGCGAAGCCTGTGCGCCAGCGTCTGTGCCCAGTGCATCCTCGAAAAGCTGCTGCTATAAAAGGAGAAGTTGAGAAACTTCTTAAAGCAGGCTTCATATATCCAATCCCTCTGACAGAGTGGGTTTCCAATATTGTCCCTGTGGATAAGAAGTAGGTTACAATTCGAGTCTGTGTTGACTACCAAGATATCAATAGGGCTTGCCCTAAGGACAACTATCCCACCCCCTTCATAGATTATATCATTGATGATTGTGCGAGGAGTGAGATATTTTCCCTTATGGACGGCTTTTCAGGTTACAATCAAATCAATATCCTTCCATCCAATCAACATATGACCACCTTCATTTGTCCGTGGGGAACGTTCGCCTACAAGAATCTCCCTTTTGGCTTGAAAAACGTTGGGGCTACCTTCTAGTGTGCCATGTCCTATGCCTTTCATGACATACGTAATGTTTTTCAGCCGTACCTAGATGACCTTCTGGCTCATTCAGCTCTACGTGAAGACCATCCAGAACATCTCCGCCAGATTTTTCTCCGCTATAGATGTTACAACATCAGGCTTAATCCTCACAAGTGCATCTTCTGCGTTGACTTTGGTTGGATTTTAGGATTCATTGTCTCTAAGGACGGAATTCGCCTTGACCCTCTCAAGGTCAAGGCTATTGTTAATCTCCCCTCCCCATCCTCGTTGCATCAACTTCAGAGTCTTCAGGGGAAAACGAATTTCTTACGTCGCTTTATCCTGAACTATGCAGAGGTGGCAAAAGGGTTTACGCGACTTCTAAAATAGGACGTTCTCTTCCATTGGGACGAGATTGCTCAACAATCCTTTGATAACGTTAAGACATTGCTCGTCAACGCTCCATTAATACATCCTCCCAAATATCATGGCGACTTTACCCTCTATTTGGTCGTCGCGTTCAGCACAACTGCCATTGTTCTGGTATAGGATGTCGATGACAGTAACGAACACATGGTTTATTATCTGTCTCAGAATATCCTCGACTCTGAAACACGTTATACCCACGTCAAGAAGTTGGCGCTTGCCGCAGTCCAAGCTGTTCAGTGGTTTCACCATTACATCCTGTTGTGAACAGTAACTGTGATTTCTAACTGCAACCCCATGACTTACATTTTGTATCAACAATTGCTGGGGGGCAAGTACTCAAAATGGATTGTGATCCTTCAAGAGTTCGATTTGGAGTTCACTATTGCCAAATCGAAGAAGTCACTGGTTTTTGCTGATCTCATTTTCTCTCTCCCTACCGACTCTGTTCTGTCTCAATCCGAGGATCACATCCCAGACGAAACTCTCTTCTTAATCAACACCCTTGATCCATGGTACGGCGATATCATTGTGTACCTCCAGACATCTACCTTCCAGTCTGAGTTAATGAAGGATGCTCGACGTCGTGTTCGACACCAGTCGCAACCATATCACATTGTCGGAGATACCTTATATCAGGTCGGAGTCGATTCAGTACTCCATTGATGTTTGACCTTAGAAAAGGCTGAGAAAGTTCTGAACGACTATCACAGTGGTGCCTGTGGCGGTCACATGTCCAGTTATGCTACCACCTAGAAGATTCTGCGTGTGGGCTATTTCTGGCCGTCTATATTTAAATATTATATTGTTGCAGTACTAAAGTGTCATGCGTGCCAAATATTCCAATGCAAGATGCGTGCGCCACCCCTCCCATTACATCCTGTCATTACCGTGGGCCCTTTTTCCATATGGGGCATTGATTTTATGACATGTAACCCTCACTCGGCTGGGGGGCATGCTAATATCATCATTGCCATAGATTAATTCACCAAGTGGGCCGAAGCGATGCCTACATTGGCCACAGATGGTAAGACAGCTGCTCAATTCATTTTCAACCATGTGATCACGCGTTTCGGCGTTCCTCAAGCCATCGTCACCGATCATGGTACTCATTTTCGGGACTACATGATGGCAGAGCTAACATCGAAGTTGGGCTTGCGTCATGATAGCTCGACACCATACTACCCTCAGACAAATGCCCAGGTTGAATCCGTGAACAAGGTGCTTGTCACGATGCTTCAACGAATAATTGGTATACACAAATCGAATTGGCATCTCCAATTGTTCTCAGCTCTCTGGGCCTACCAAACGTTAGTGAAGACTGTGACCGGATTCACACCTTTCCAGTTGATGTATGGTCTGGAAGCTACTCTTCCAGTTGAATGTGAGATCCCTTCACTGAAATTGGTTGTGGAATTACTGCCTAGCACTTCCTTGGAGGAAGAATGTCTCCTATATCTCGAAATATTGGACGAAACTCGCTGCTTGCCTGCTTTGGTTATCGAGGCAAAGAAAAAGCGAGCTAAAGCTCATTTCGATCAAATGGTTTCTCCACGCTCTTTTATCGAAGGGGACCTCGTCCTCTTATATGATCAATCCCATGACAATCTTGGGGTAGACAAATTCCAACCTATGTGGCACGGACCCTATATCGTTAAATGCCTATTGAAAAATGGGGCTTATGAGCTGATCGATTATGAAGGTCTTCCTTTGGTGCAGCCCAGATATGGGTTGTACCTGAAGAAGTATTATGCTTGAATTATTCTTGCGTAGTATATGTACATAGGTGATTTATTCATTTTTGTGCATGTGTGGTGTGGTGTGCTTTGTAAGCATTTTTCTGCTGATTGGGTCTTCCTGATTATGCAGATGTCTATTACTCCCTATGTCGGTTTCGCGGATGATGCCTCCCGCAGTGCCAAGAATCTGTCTTCGAGGGCCTGGGTAATTTACAATCCTGTTGGTGAGTTAGTTAATTTACAAGGTGTTTGTCTAGGGCCTGCTACAAATAATGTCGCGGAATATAGTGCCGTTTTGGAGTTATTGAACGAGGTCGTTAACCTTGGTATTCATGCATTACTTGTATATCTAGACTCACAGCTTGTAGTGTTACAGCTCAATGGTCATTATTTAGTTAGGAACCCATGCATTTTAAGACTGTATCTACGTATTCATTTACTGGAAAGAAATTTTGATTACATCACATATCAGCATATACCCAGACGAATGAATACATTAACAGATGCAGTAGCCAACATTGTATTAGATAGACATTTACGCAATTTGTAAAAACATCATCATATGTGAGAAAGATCCATGTAGAAATATATATATATATATATATATATATATGTCGAATGTTTGCAGCGTGTGCATCATATAAAATCCTAAAAATATACATGTTTGTTTTAATTACATCCGGAGACAACATGTCTCTCAAAAATATGCAAATAAAAGCCTAGGCGACTAATCAGCGTGGTGCTCATGGTAGCATGTCACTACTTGCACCAATCGCCTCAGTAAGCGATGGAGGCGACTCGGCACCCCTACGGTGTGCCTCTGGTAAGCCATGGGGACATCAGCTAGGTGAGCATAGTCTGGAATCCCACGAGCAATACCCTTGAGGTTCTGTACCAGTGCGTCCCCCTCACCCCCCTCACCTTGAGGGTCGTAAGCGAGCGGAGTCCTCCTCCCTATCGGTGAAATCCAAGTAGGCCTCTCTGGGCCAACATCTGCATACATATAGGACCAGCTGTTAGAACATGCATGTATACCAAAAAATCATAAAATTCATAAAAATAAAAAAGAGTCTTACCCAGCTCCTCATCCCAGTCCTCTCCTTCTGGGAGCGAAAGGTCTGGGTCTCCAGTGAAATCAGTGCCCACATAGGGCCAGTCCTCTACGACAATCAGTTGTCGTCGCAGCCATCCAAAGAACTCGGGCCGCCATGACATTTGTTGGCCGCCCCCTACTTTGGGTATTAATGCTGCCCATCAAGCCATCCGTGGCTCTCTCAACGGTGGATCTGGGACTCTCACCCCCTGGCCCTGGAAGATAGGTAGCCATTCTTGGAAGAACGATACCAAGATTGACCCGTACCCAAACTGCTTCAGTTTGGCCTTTTTCCATTTGGTCAATTGTCATTTGATGTTCATCGTTACGGCTGTGGCCCAATCAAACACTATGGGATTCATGCACTCTGACGCCAGGAGGAGCTCTGTTTTGGTAGCCTCGTGTGATGCCTACGACCCCGCAGCCCGCGTAATGGTATGTAGCACCACTCTAAGTGCTAGGTCAGGAATAGTATGGATGTCGACTTTTCCACTACCTGATCCAGTTTGTGCCCCTAGGCACACCCTCTGCATAACCATTGCCATTTTTTCACCAAAGGCCCTGGTACCTATCATAAGTGGAACTGGACCTCTGCGGGACAGTCTAGTGATGAAATAGACATCGGGCACTTCAAGTTCAAGTACTTGATCTCAAAGTTTAAAATTTTATTCGTCCTCATCCCAGACACTTATCAGGTATTGTAGTAATTCAGGCTGAGCCCTGAGACATGGTGTTAAGAAGAATTTATTTAACCCACAATTCCAAAGAGCACTCATGCATTGCTCATTCTCCCTTGCCAACTCGTCTTCTTCATTGTGCTCCCTTTCTTTCCATTCAATCACCATTTTCACTGAGTACCTGCACCCAAATCAAACATAGGAGTGTTAGAAACCTCCTCAAGTATTCCAATTTCTTTTTCATTGGTTCATTTTTAAGAATTTTTGGCTGGAATTTGTGTTGCACCATTGGCGCGGTTATCTGGCTGATAGTCGCACCAGCTGGCGCGGCCTCTGTGTAAAACAGAGCGGATTGGCGTGGGTTCGTGCCTGGTAAAAAGGTAAAATCGGCTTCTGATGGCTTTGAAGGTTTCTAGAAGTCAAACTATAGCTTCCAGCAATCTTTGACAGCAACTATGGTGGCTTTTGCAGGTTCTCTAGGCGCAAACAGTATATCGGCTTCATTTTATTCAGTCGAGAGGATGAATACATAAAAATAACACATAAAAAGGGTTTATTGGGCACAATATGAGGTTTATATAATGTTTTAGGTCAAAACAAGTTGGAATTGAATGCATATTATGTCGAAACAGAGGGAAGTTCTGGTCTTCAAAGTTGGAAAACTGGAGGCGATTATCATACGAGAAATTGGCGGTAAGTTGTTTTGGTTAGATCGAATGCGATCCAACGAGTTGCTGTCGCGTGGATGAGAGAGATGGGTGGAAAACCACCCATTTTTCAAATGTTGAAATGGGTTATCATCATGTAGTTTTAAAATGTGATATGGATTTGTGGTCATCAGATTTGGGGATCAAGATGCGAACGACTGCGATTGAGTTTTGGAGTTTCTCGGTAGTGGGACGTGGGGCTCGGGTCTTTTATATGGCGGGGTTGGTTTTAAATGTTAAAAATATATTTTTATAACATAAAAAACATTGTATTATTTGATTGGCGGGTTATATAATATCATAGCATGTAAAACATTTAACAAGTGTTTTATAACTCAGTGGGAGCAGAATTAATTATAAGATATGTTTAAACCTATGGGAAAAAGGGCGGGGTTTTATTGAAATATGTGGGATAAATAAACATAGGTTTAACTTAAAATAAGTGGGTTTTTTGGGATATTAATATATAAAGAAATTAATATACACGGGAAGGGTTATTTATAAGGATTTAGTACTTTAGGTTAGAGGTTAATATGAAATAGAAAATGTAATGAATGAGATGAATAAAAATACATATATTTAAACTAAGTAAAGTGTAAAATAGGTCATTTAAACATAATTTGTCCCATTTTGAATTCTTTACACATAAACTTAGGATAAATGTATCTTACAGGTTTTTTGAGTGTTTTTGAATGAAGATGAAATTAATTATGTAGGGTTTTTACTTTTACTAAGCAAAAATGTGTTTTACTTAGGAAAAGGGATCATAGTTTTGGAAAAGGGTGAATATGCTGATGAAATGGGTTTTATGTATGGAATCCAATATTTTTAACCAATCAGTTATGGAGCCTTGGGTCCAGTCCCAATAGAATTTAGAGAAATGCTCTAAGCCTCTTTAACTGAAGGTTTATGATACTGGATCATTGTGGGGGAGGGGAAATTAGTAATTTTTTCCCAATGATGCTTTATTACATGCTTTGCACAACTACTTTCTACCTACCCATCATTATTTCTAACAAATTTTTTTTTTTTACTTCATTTTCATGGGTGCATTTAAGCTTGCAACCCTAAATCCATTTTTCTTTCAAAAGCATAAATCTTTCTAAGTCTAACCTTATTTCATCCGAGGGTTTAGATTAAACTATTAGATTAAAATATTGAGCTCCTTATTTATTCTCTAACTATCTACTGATTTGTCAAGATTAAACTGTTTGACATATCTTTATTCTCTATCTAAAACATGAAATTCAAAGTATGAAAAGTTAAGATTAAACTGTTTAACTGATCATGGGTTATGGCATTCATTGACAATCTGCACATAATCATTATTTTTGTAGTAAAAGTAAATAGTAGTGGCATTTTGACTTGCTCACTTTCAGGTCTTATTTTTATCTCTTTTTCTTTTGGGGTCTATTATTTTCTAAGTCCTTTGATCTTTCTTTTAGGACTTTTACCTTTTTTTCAATATTTTATTATTTTTAAATATGGGAAAAGAACTTGCAGAAAGCAAGGTATGTACATATTTACAAGACTATAAAATTCAATTCAAAAATTATGAATCATATTATTATAGGACCCTAACAGTGGCTCCACATGGGGATGGAATCTCCTTTTGAGATGTCAAGAACACTATCGACTAGTAGCTTGATCCATTGGGCCAATCCCAAACTTGCATATGCTGTCACTAAAAACTCTTGAACTGAATTTACACCTTTTTCTGCAAACTAAAATCTGATCTGAGACTAAAAAGTGGTGCAACTTTCAAACCAAACTACTATATCATCAATATTTTAGGGCCTTTTCCTTGGCTTTCAAGTCTTAATGAATTATTTCAAACTAGCTGAAAACTGAAAACTGAATAAGCTGAAATCCTACCTACTTACTCTAATTAGCTGTCCAACTGCTGGTTAGGTAAAATGAAACAGCCAATGCAACCATTCAAGCATTATGTACTTTGATAGATTTTGTTGCATTTGCTTGTTGATTATCAAAACTGTAATTCTGCAACCTATTAGAAATTTGTCAACAAATGAGAGAATAAGGAAATACTTGATTTCCTTTGTTGACTCTAGAAATTGTACAACATGATCTTCTGAGGTATATGTACAAATTTTCAACTGATCTAAGGAATTGTACCTCTGTTTTGAATGGCCTCCATGCCATGAGACTAAATTTTTGTTTTTAACTTTATTTCCTTGCAAAATCAACCTATGATTGTTCTGAGATAATTTCAGATTTTCAGATAAGCTTTGTGATGATATTTCTACTGATGGACATGCATGTCTGCTGAAACTTTTATCATCTTGACACTGAAGGTTATATTTAGTTAATGGAGAAATATTTTGATTGCATTTATCATTCATCACATCAGCTATTTGGTCATGAAAAACTTTGAAAGATTCCTGCATTTTATATATGGGTTTTAATGGAACTTCATAGATTTCTAGGGGTTGTTCATCCTTTTAAAACTGAAATGCTTTAGAGCATAATGGTATAGAACTTTCTTTCAAAATTTCTGAACTTTCTTCTTCACTCCCATATTTGATGTGTATTGTCTGATCACTGTATTTGAGTTGCTGAAACTAAACTTCCTCATCCCACAAACTAGCTAGCGATTGCTCTGTGAAGTTAGCTTGAATTTGGAGAACATAATTATCATCATACTGATCATAATTAGGTAAATCTTCAAAAGAAGGAATGTCATCAATCATACACATTAGATCAGCAGATTATTTTTCTAGCAATCTTGATATATCTTGATTAGATTGGTTGCATTCTATTTGAATTTCATCATTTTTCTCAATAGGAGTACTATCAGGCAATGGGCCTTTTTGGGAAGGTAGAACAACATGAGCATCAACCTGTTCTTCTGTCTCTTCATGGATAAAAACTTTAGTACATACATCAACATTATAATAAGTAGAAACAATTTCTTCATTATGTAAATATTTTGAGGATGGTCGCATGTTTGGAAGCAAATTGATTTCTTCTTCGATAAGGGGGGCTGGGAATCTTTGAATTCTTAGATTTGAATAACAATTATTTTTTATCTTATGTAAAAATTGATCATGAAGTTGAATATTTTCTTTAACTTCATTCAAAACATTATATGAAACATCATTTGTTACTACAGAGGGGCTTTGTGGATCTTGATTCATCTCCTAATCTATTTCATCTTTGATTAACTCCTCTTGATTATCATGACACTTAACTTGAGAATGAAAGTTATGGAATGCTACTAATAAATCTTCAGGATGCCAATTTCCTAAATCTTCATTAATATTTTTAAGGTAATGTATGAGATCTTCAGCTTGATCACAACAATTTTCAGCTAATGATAAAGATGGAAAATCTTCTTTGTAATGCTCATAAAATACCTTGTGAAAATCCTTTAAAGAAAATAAACTAGCAGGTTTGAGAGCTTCATACCATTCCCTTGCTTGTCCTTCTAAGGTTGCCATGAATAGCTTCATGAGGCAATCCTCATGCCAATCACCCTTCAATTTCCATGAGTGTATATGAAATTTAATGAGATGTAACAAACGATAATCAATATTCTCATCTTGAAACATAAGAAGATTTTTATCCCAATTTACCTTTGGTAGTTTGTGTGGAAATCTAGGTATGTGATCTCTACTCATCGGAGCATACTTGCATTGTATTCTTGGGTTCATCTTGTAAATTAGTCATAAATAAGGGCCACTGTATCTATACAACCAAGCTAGATCCTTCTACCAGTGGAGTCTTAGATTTGATTTTTAAAATTTATTTGGAGTCGCTAGGTTGATGATTTTAACCTTTGTATGTCTGATCAATGTCCACCATCATAGATAAGATCTGATCCTTGTATAATATTTACGAAGAATATGTTCTTCCCTAGTATGGTCGTCACTATGTTATCACTCAGTAATTTCTCAAGGTTAAAGAAATAACTCACCGAGGTAACCACAAACCAACTTTTAAACTCTAGGATCTAGCCTTCCTAGGGTTCAGAGAGGGCTCTCTCTTTAAGATTTAACTTTGTTTAGATTATAAGATATTAGGCTAGTTATGATTTTTCAAATTGGTTTTGATTTGGTTTGGTTTGGTGGGAAAAATCACTTAATGAGATGGATAGTGGGAAATCTAATTGTCCATTGGGCTAAGGAGTCAAAAGTCAAGCAGACATAACTAGGATAAAGGTCAAAAAGTCAATTTTTTTCAGGGCAAGATAGATAAGCCTTTGGAGATCTTGGGAGGTTGTTTCGTGAAGTGTTATGATTGAGATAAAGAGCAATGAAGGGTTCTTTGATCCGGAAAAATGAATTAGTAGGCAGAGGTGAAACGAAAAAGGGAGCAATTAAGGGTTCCCTACTCTGGAAATCAGCAGAAAACATAGAAATGATAAATAGTAAAGACAGGGTGCTTTTAAAAAATCTTGAAATAAAACTCCTGTTTATTCATTCAAATTTAGAACTCATAATGGATGCATGAACAAAGAACAAAACAATGACAAGTGGAAAATACTTCACTTCAATAGCTCATCACATGAATTCTGAAATATGATGCTAATTTATCTGATCTAGTCTGCTACTCGAAATTTGCAACAAAAAATCCTTCAAGTCCAACAAAAATGACTATATAAATCTTCAACAATTTATTCCACAATAATACTTCAAATAATGAAGTATTTATATAAATTCTTAAACTAAAATATCTTGAAAAAATATCAAGATTGGTTTACAAATATCTCAAACTGTTTTGCATAAATAGAACTTAATAAGAGGACACTCAAAAGTAATGAATCTATTTGGAACTATTTTTTATGGATTGATGGTGAAAAATAAGAGAATTCAAATTTGATATCAACTCTTAGTTGATGATGAGGCATCCAAGTCACTAACTGTCTCCTTCCTTTATGCATTTTGCTCCAGAAATTCTACAAAATTAGGATCCAATGATACCTTTTTATTTCTCAATAAGAAATAGATATGTAAAACTTGAAAGAGGTTTTTGTAGATAAATCTGTTAGTAAGATAAACCTCTCTCCGTTTCCAAAAATTAAGTTCCAGTTGTTCACAATGGGCTCTGCAAAACTATGTGTAAAACAAGACTTTGCACAGTCTGAAAAATATGATGTAAATATGTGCATGTATCTCTCATTATGTAATACCTGTGCATAAAGTGAGATAGGTTTTTGTAATTTGTCATCTTAGGAACATAAACCTCCTCTAGGTTTTCAAAAGTCATCTTTTATTGGTCACAATAGTTTTTTCAAAACTGTGACTTAAACAGGAAATTTCTGCAAAAATGTCCCTTCTTGCTTTGTTTTCATCTTTTACCTTTACTGTTATTTTAACTGTTTTTACTTTCACTTTGGATAAAATTCATTGTTGTTGGTGAAATTATTTTCATCTCTGTTTAATTATTACTACCTCTGTATTTACTTTTACTATTTTACCTTGACTGCTCTGTCACTTTTTCTGATTTGACTTTCACTTTTACCATTCACTATGTAATTTAATCATCCTGATCTCTCTCTAACTTTGATTTAATCCTTTCTTTGTATACAAACTATTTCTTCAAAGAAGATTTTGAATTAAAATTTGAGAATTTGGAGCAAACAATTTTGTCAACTAGTATTGAAACTGTTGGCCCAATTTCATATTCCGATAACAATCTGTAACAATCAAACAATTCGTTAATAAAACTCTAGTCTGAAGGGAAGCCAATAATGACTTTAGGGAACAGGAAATATAGTGAAAGGAGTTCTGGCCATAAAAGGGGTTTTCTCATAATTTTGACCTTCAGATCTTAGGAACTCTTGTTTTTAGGTTTTTTGTACACTTCTGTAAGCTTAGACTGTTTACAGAAGGTATTTCTGGTATGTCAGAGGTCTATTGAATAGTAATAGGCACAAGCTGGCTTTATTTTTGGTTTAAACCTTCAAATTTAGCTCTAAAACTGATCTTCAAACTCTTCACAGATTCAGGAAAAGGTAGAATCAGAGTTTTCTGCTCTTCTTGAATAAACTGGACTAAAATGGTTCAATTCAGACACATAAGGATCCTGAATATTTGCAAGAGTTTCTCTAGTCAATCAAAGGGTCTTTAATGTCTATAAAAGGTTAAAATTACTTCAATTTTGATTTAAATATAGATTGTAGTATCAAAATAGTAATTTTATCAGGGTTTAGCAACGAATCTGTTCTTTTGGGGGTAGATATAGGTCTTTTTGTGGGAAAAATAGGCTTTACAAGGCTCATTTTCTGAGAAAATTGGCTCTTTTAAATGAAGGGAAGGTTATTTTTCTTCAAAGAATACCTTTTTGTGCAGGTATTTGGTCTTTTAATGGTTTATTAGACGTAAAATAGGCTTCTGATGGCTTTGAAGGTTTCTGGAAGTCGAACTGTAGCTTCCAGCAATCTTTGACAGCAACTACGGTGGCTTTTGCAGCTTCTCTGGGCGCAAAATAGTATATTGGCTTCGTTTTTTTCAGTCAGGAGGATAAATACATACAAATAACGCAGAAAAAGGGTTTAGTGGGCGCAATATGAGCTTTATATAATGTTTTAGGTCAAAAAAAGTTGGCATTGAATGCATATTATGTCAAAATAGAGAGTGGTTTTGGTCTTCAAAGGTGGAAAACCAGAGGTGGTTATCGCAAGGGAAATGGGTGGTAATTTGTTTTGGTTATATCGAATGTGATCCAATGAGTTGCTTCCACGTGGAGGAGAGAGATGGGTGGAAAACGACCCATTTCACAAATGTTGAAATGGGTTATCATCACGTAGTTTTAAAATGCAATATGGATTTGTGGTTGTCGGATCTAGGGATCAGGATGCAAACAATTGCGATTGAGTTTTGGATTTTCTCGGCAGTGGGATGTGGGGCCCGAGTTTTTTATATGGTGGGGTTGGTTTTAAATGTTAAAAATATATTTTTATAACGTAAAAAAAATTATATTATTTGATTGGCGGGGTATATAATAACATAGCGTATAAAACATTTAACACGTGTTTTATATCTATTGGGAGCAGAATTAATTTATAAGATATGTTTAAACCTATGGGAAAAAGGGCAGGGGTTTATTTAAACATGTGGGATAACTAAACATAGGTTTAACTTAAAATAAGTGGGTTTTTTTGGATATCAATATATAAAGAAATTAATATATACGGGAAGGGTTATTTATAAGGATTTAGTACTTTAGGTTAGAGGTTAATATGAAATAGAAATTGTAATGAATGAGATGAATAAAAATACATATATTTAAACTAAGTAAAGTGTAAAATAGGTCATTTAAACATAATTTGTCCCATTTTGAATTCTTTACACATAAACTTAGGATAAATGTATCTTATAGGTTTTTTGAGTGCTTTTGAATGAAGACGAAATTAATTATGTAGAGTTTTTACTTTTACTAAGCAAAAATGTGTTTTACTTGGGAAAATGGATCATAGTTTTGGAAAAGGGTGAATATGTTGGGAAAAATACTGAGAGGGGGGGGGGGGGGGGGTGAATCAGTATTTACTGCATATTCAAAACTTTCACTTTTTCTTGCTTCTAAAACGCATACGCTACTTTCCTGAACCAGACTTGCGTATATACGCGGATACCCTTTACGAAACTCGCGTATACACAGATACCTATTTATGTCATTAATTCTTCACTTAAATCATTCCTTCATTTATTCATCAGATATTCAATAAGCAGTAAACATGTGCAGTAAGAACAGAATAAATCATCACACAAAGTATCACACATGAACACCAGGATTTTTAGGTGGAAACCCAAGTCGGGAGAAAACCACCGCTGCAGTTGCTCAGCCTTCAATATTTTATTATAGAGAAAACATCTTACAACATATGTGCTGGCGCAGACTTGACCAGCACGCAGGCACCCACCTGCGCTCGTTTACCAGCCTCTCCTGGAAGGGAGCTACGACCCTCTGACTCGTTTACCAGCCTCTCCTGGAAGGGAGCTACGACCCCCCGATCTCGTTTACCAGCCTCACCTGGAAGGGAGCTACAACCCCCTGACTGAAGGCTACAACCTTCAGCACCACCTTGGACCATGTTTCATCAATTTTCACACTGGATCCAACCACTTCAATAGAACACAACTTGCAGGCCACAATTCATCATATTTCCAGACCAAACCCTTTTCATACTTTTAAGCACAACCATACATCATCAACATATACATATCAACACAGATCAGATAGCAGAAACACAGCAGAACAGATCAGATATTTCATACCCCTTGCTTCAGCAAACCCTAGTTTGCATACGCGCTTTTACTTCACTGATGTCGCGTATATACGCTCTTCCGTCCACACAAACCAGCATATACCTCAGTGTATATTTTATTGCGCATACGCGCTTTCTCTTCGCTGAAGCCGCGTATATACGCGCTTCCTCCGCGGCGAAGTAGCGTATAGATCTTCAATCATTACAGAACAGCATACTTCATCAGATCAGATATTCAGTTCAGATCTACCCTTTTGCTTCAGACAGATGTTCGCCTAGATGCTCGCCTCATCACAGATCTAAGCCTTCCATAATCAGATCTAGCAAATACAAGAGCAATTCAGATCTAGATCCCTTTCTTCATCATTGGTGCATCATACATTCAGATTTATCATTCAAGTGTAACCCTTTCCATTCAGATATACTTCAGTGAGAAGTATTCATTCAAGCTCAGACATCTTGCACCCACACCCAAGATTTGCACAATGAAATTCTTCTCCTTATATATGTTTATCCTTTTTCAATACCATGAGCCCCTTTTTCAATACCATGGGCCAAAATAATACCATGAGCCCAAAACAACCTGGACGGGGTCAATTAGGCGGATCATTACCCAATACCATGGGTCAATTTACCCTTGGTTTTGCACTTTTTGAGCGCTTTAGCCCATACGCGACTTGGCACGTTATTTTCCGCGTGCATACGCGACTTCCCCTAGGCCAATCCGCGTATACAAAGAGACATATTCTTTTCATCATATTTTGAGCACATTCTGAATTCTTTTCTTCATTGCCTTCTGTACACACTGTAGAAACATCATATTTTCTTCATCAGGAACATATTCTCTCAAGTACACCTTCATCAAGTAAGTTGTCATCATCTCCATCACTTTTGCTGTTCAAGGACAACAACAACAAACATCGATTTACATTATTTACAAGTCCATCAAGTCAGCAATAACTTCACTGTGTTTGCCATCAAGGACAACACATGTCAACAAATGCATGTTCATCTTCATCTCGGGTTGCCATCAATAACACTCGCATCATGATTTCCACAGACATGCTAATGAAATGGGTTTTATGTAGGGAATCCAATATTTTTTACCAATCAGTTACTGAGCCTTGGGTCCGGTCCCAACAGAAGTCAGGGAAATGCTCTGAGCCTCTTTAACTGAAGGTTTATGATACTGGATCATTGTGGGGGAGGGGAAATTAGTAATTTTTTCCCGATGATGATTTATTACATACTTTTCACAACTTATTTCTACCTACCCATCATTATTTCTAACATTTTGTTTTCTTCATTTTCATGGGTGCATTTAAGCTTGCAACCCTAAATCCATTTTTCTTTCAAAAGCATAAATCTTTCTAAGTCTAACCTTATTTCATCCGAGGGATCAGATTAAACTGTTTGGCATATCTTTATTCTCTATCATGAAATTCAAAGTATGAAAATTTAAGATTAAATTGTTTAACTGATCATGGATTACGACATTTATTGACAATCTGCACATAATCATTATTTTTGCAGTAAAAGTAAATAGTAGTGGCATTTTGACTTGCTCACTTTCAGGTCTTATTTTTATCTCTTTTTCTTTTGGGGTCTATTCTTTTCTAAGTCATTTGATCTTTCTTTTAGGACTTTTACCCTCTTTTAATTTTTTTATTGTTTTCAAATATGGGAAAACAACTTGCAGAAAGCAAGGTATGCACATATTTACAAGGCTATCAAAGTCAATTCAAAAAATTATGAATCCTATTATTATGGGAACCTAATAGGTAGTATTCCTTGTTTTCTTAATTCAATTTTTTCTTGAGTCTTTGGTGAACACTACTTGATTTTGAAAACCCAGATCTTTTAGGTCTTTAGAAAATTCTTAATTTTTATTGAGTTTTTGCGCTTGTCGCATCTTTTTGTGGGAGAGAGTGCCTCGACATCACATTGTGTCTCTCTTTGGATGTTGCAACTATCCCTGTTTATCGCACCAGTTTGTACTAGATACATGCATCGATCTCTGAAAATTTCAATTTTTCCCAGGGTTTCCCTGTGTGATATTTAATTTTTTTATTATTGTGGGTTTGAATCTGTTTTTTATTTTCTATATGGGTCAAACACTTCATTTTTTTTTGTTTAATATCTTGTTGTGAAAAAAACATTTTGTTTTTGTGAAAAGTTTCCATTTTCATTCGTTTGACGTAATTATTTTTTATTTGTTGATTAAAGTATTTACAGTTTATTTCTGCATTGAAATTACTTTGTCAAAGATTTGTTTGTTGGAGTGTTTTATGAAAAGGGCTCTTGTTCCCTTCCATAAAATATTTGTTTTTCAAAAAGAAAATTCTTGTATTTTAGTTCATGGGTGAAGTATTTTTTTTAGCTTACATTTTTCGAAAAAAATCCCCCTCATAGCCTAATGGGCGCCAAGAATTGTGTATCATATAGTTTCTTTGATTTGCATTCAAAGAGTAGTTAATGTTTCTTGTTTTGAATGTTACACTTTTTTCTTTGCTTGAAACCTCTCACTTCTTACTGTACTTAGTATTTATCGAATTGAAAAATATTACATCTTCATATTCACTGCATTAAGATTTTCGTTGATTCATTATACCATTGGTTTAATTTCCATTTACGTATTGAGCAAATAAAAACTTAAGAATAAATTATTAATCAAATTAATTAAACATTTTATATTTCTATGGTAGTTACACCTACATTAGATTAGTTGTAGGGCTTTGGATTAAGTGCTGAAAGTAAACGATCCAAAGCTACCAACAAACATAGAAGCTTCTGATAGGGATATAAATCCATTTACCGCACCTTGTCTTTGGGAAAGTCCTCTTACAAAAGAGTCAACCATGAGGTCACATCAAACCTATAAAATAAATATACCTTTCTTTGTTGGTTACTGTGGTGTTGTTCTACATGCTTTACAAATGGTGCCAAAAGGAACTTGGGGGTCACTTGAAAGGACTACCTATTTTTTAGGGATATTTCAAGGGGATTTCAGGCTTTGCTACCTTTCCCTTACGTGTATATTTGAATTTCAATTGCCCCCCCAAGACAGGTTCTTGTAGGTGGTGAATTTAGTGACCATAATCCTAGAGCTATTACACAAGGTGACGACAAGGGGGAAGTCCTTGTTCTTCTTAGGACAGACATTGGCTACACTCACTTGAGCCTTCTTGGAGCGTACTTCACTATATGTGAAGCTACTTGCACTAGGTCATGATCATTAAGCAGTTTTTCAATGCAACTAGTTCCATGCACTCTATCTCTAGATACTTTTCATATTGATCTTTGCGATGTTGGATTCCATCACTAACTAGTGATTTCAATGTGAGAATTTTATTGTATTTGTTTGCAAGTTTTCTTCCTTAGATTTATTAGCATGTGTTGTTTGTTTTTCCGTTTAGTATACCTTAGATTGAATTTTATGGCCACGGTTCTAGACTTTTTCAATCAAGGAACCTCTTTTAATGAGGATCCTAGTCATTTTCCTTGCATTGGAAATATTGGTCCTCCTTATAGGGCTACATGGTCTCTTCATGGATTCATAATAAGTTTACCGATATGGTTGTTTGCAACCTTCTTGGTCCCAAATACCCAAGCTACTCCATCTCAACCATGTTCTCCACCTCAAAAACACCAACCTCATGTTGACCCTTCATCTTCTTCGCTCATCATCTCTTCTTCCCTTTCTTCTTCTTTGTGTGGTGAAAGTAATAATACTAGTAAAAAGGAAGCTAAGAAGAAGAAGAAAAATAAGCAAGGGGACAACCAACAAACCATTGTTGTTAGTATTGATAATGTTGAGGAACCCTCCAACATACATCGCAAGCCCAAATACCCTTGCAACATTTATAAGTCTGGCCACCTTCTTAAGGATTTCCCTAGTATCCAAAAAAATTTAGAAGTGTCGTATAAAGATTCTCATCAACTTAATGTTGGTCCATCAACTAGTGATTATAAGATTCCAGAGAAAAAGGGCAAAGTTAGACTTCCTTGTAGGTTATGTGAAGGGAGTCATCAAACTCACATTTTCCCTCATATGGATGAAGCCTCTAAATTGTTGGAAAACCTTATTGTTTCTCAACAACAACTTCTCTCAACCCACTATCAGTTGATGAAGTGGCCAATTTGAGTCCATCATCGGTTTATCCCACCCTTCCCTTGAAAGGTAAAGTTGAATTGGCCAAATTAATTCCATATTCAGTCAAACCCACTCTCCCCTTAGAGACTGAAGTTAATATCGCTCAATTTCTTCTTGTCCATTTCCCGACAAGAGTCATTTTAATGGCCGAAGTGTCCTCAGACATGTAATTTTATTAATCAGAAAAACAATTACATTGGAATTATGCAAGAGTTTACACTCGAACAACAAAAACACTCTTGCAATGAGCTATTTATATGCTCAATGTCCTAACTTCCACTAATTATGGATCACTTATTAAATAACAAGTGTCCACTTACATTAAATACTATTCCAAATAACTAGCTAACAAAAAGGCCTAAGATACGACACATTTGGAGAGTCATATCTTGTTACAACAATAAGCTAATTCTAAATGTCTCCATAAACTAATTAAGTATTATAGAATAATAATTATTAATTTAATATCTTAAATTAATAATTATTTTATTCAAACTTTATAACCTATGATAATATTTATTTTTGGATCATCTAACATTCCCCCCTATGATCCAAAGATACATTACAACAAATACCAAGTTCATCCCTGAACTTAGTAAATTTTATTTTGCCAAGAGGTTTCGTGAAAATGTCGGAGGTTTGATGTTTTGAAGGACAATACACTGGCTTGATGACGTCCTTTGCAATGAGAGATTTGATATGATGATACTTGGTGTCCACATGCTTTGTCTTTGAATGAAAAACTGGATTCTTGGCAAGCTTTATTACTGACTGATTGTCGATGAATAATGAAGTAGCTTCTACTGGAGGAATTCCCAAGTCCTGTAAAACACAACGTAATGAAACAATCTCACATGCTGCTTCCCATGCTGAAATGAACTCTGCATTTGTTGACGAAGTGGCCACTGTAGCTTGCTTCTTGCAACTCCAGGAAACTGCAGTTGACCCCATGTTCATTAAGTAAGCTGAGGTTGATGCCCTGTCATCAATACTGCCAGCGAATTCGGCATCTGAAAATCCACCAAGTACAAAAATTTTAGTCTTTTTGTAAAGAAGACCAAAATCTTTTGTTCCTTGGATATATCAAAGAACTCTTTTGGCTGCATTCCAGTGGCTGTCTAGTGGTTCTTGCATAAAACGTGAAAGAATACTGACTGCATAAGATAGATCAGGACGAGTGGTTGTCAAATAAATCAAGCTGCCAATCAACTGTTTGTAAGTAGTGTTGTCCACCTTTTCCCCCCCTTCAAATTTTGAAAGTTTCAAGTTTTTTTCCATCGGAGTAAGGACAAGCTTACAATCCTGCATTCCAAATCGCTGAAGAATTTCTGCTGCATATTTACTCTGGGAAATGAAGATCTGATGTGGACATTGGAATACTTCAACTCCAAGATAGTAGTGAAGTAGTCCCAAATCTGTCATCTTAAAACTTGCATGTAACTCCTTTTTCACCTATTCAATGTGATCATCATTGTTGCCTGTGATGATCAAATCATCGACAAAACATAATCAAAATCACCAGATTTTTACCTTGTTGGCGTACATACAAGGTATCATCAGATTCACTGCGATGAAAACTAACTTTGCGAAGGTATTCATCCATTTTGGCATACCAAGCTCAGGGAGCTTGTTTTAACCCATATAAATCCTTTATCAGTTTGCATACTTTATGTTCTTTTCCTTCAATTTCAAAACCTGGTGGTTGTGTCATGTATAATTCTTCCTATAAATATCCGTTGAGAAAAGCACTTTTTACATCCATTTGATGAACTTTCCATCCTTGTTGAACTACTAAGGCAAGTGTGAGGTGAATGGTGTTCCATTTGGCTATAGGAGAAAACGTTTCTTCATAATCTATCCCTTCCTGTTGCACAAAGCCTTTAGCAACAAGTCTTGCTTTATACTTGTCAATATCACCATTTTGATTGACTTAATTTGATAAACCCATTTGCATCCAATAGGTTTAACATGCTGAGGACAATCAACAAGTTGCCAAGTGTTGTTGTCTTGAACTGCCTGATATTCATCAACCATTGCTTGTTGCCATGATTTATGTTTTACTGCCTCTTGATAAGAAGAAGGCTCAGTAAAATCATTTGCTATCAAAGAAAAATTGCCTTCATTTTGTTTTGATCCACTTGTTCCTGTTTTATTTTGCTCATTAGGCCTTACATCTTTCAAGAGTTGAATTGCCCATTTTGGCAATTGATGTTCACTGGTTTGGGCTTGAGCAACGACAGGTTATGGGGGCAGAGAGTCATTGCCAGAAGAACTACTGCTGCTAGGAGAGTTGGATGAACTGCTAGAAGACCTGGATGGCGCTGATGAAGAAGACAGACTAGATGAATCATCGTCAGATGAAGGAAATTCAAGTTCATACCAACTTGGTGAATTTGGTTGACTTTGTAAATTTCCATGTCTTTTATCAGTTTTTGTTTCTAGATTTTGAAGAAGACTTTCAAATTCTTCAGCACTCTTACTCTCATTTTCATCAAAGATCACATCTCTGCTTACAATAAATTTCCCATTATTCAAAAGTCGGTACCCTTTCTTCTCATCAGAATACCCGATCATTGTGCACTTTAAGCTTCGTGCATCAAGCTTAGTTCGTTTTTCCTTGGGAACTAAGGCATAACATATATATCCGAAAACTCTGAGATACTTAACCCATGGTTTGAATCCAAATCATGCTTCATAAGGTGTGATTCCGTCTAAAGAAGTTGTGGGAGATCGGTTTCTCAAGTAGACAGCAGTATGAACTGCTTCAACCCAATATGAAGGACTTAACTTTTTGAAAGTTAACATAGATTGTGCCATTCCTAACAAGGTACGATTCATTCTTTCTACTACTCCATTTTGCTGCGGAGTGTAGACATTGGTAAGATGTCGTTTTATGCCATTTTCCATGCAATATTTTTTGAATTCATTTGAAGTGAATTCTCCGCCATTGTCAGTTTGAAGAGTGCCAATCTTCTCCTTTACTTAATTTTCAATAAGCTTATGAAAAGTTTTGAACTTTTCAAATGCTTCTGACTTTTGCTTCAAGAAATATACCTATGTCATCCTGCTAAAATCGTCAATAAAAAGTAAAAAATATCTGCAACTTCCAAGTGAATTTGGGAAGGGTCCACAAATATCACTGTGAACCAACTTCAAATGCCTGTCTACTCACCAGGAACTAGTGGGAAAAGTCTCTCAATGTTGCTTTCCAAAAATGCAAGATTCACACTTTGCATTTTCCCTTTTGAAGGTTTGAAGTCCTTTAACCATGCCCTGTTTTTGTAACTGAGAGAGACTGTCAAAGTTGAGATGGCCATATCTGACATGCCATAATCTGATTGGTGAAATATCTGTACTTGTTGCGCCTGCAAAGTCAGAATGTTTTGGAATATCTGTCCCTTTCATCCTTAACAGTTTTTCATCTTCATAACCTGTCATTACTGTTTGCATGTTTTGTTTGAATGAGTTGATTTTAACTGAGCCATCTTCCATAATCACTGTATGCCCTACTTGTCAAATTATGACTAAGGACAACAAATTTTGCTTGAATGTTGGGACATACCATACATCAGAAATCATTCTTTCTCCGATGCCTGGTAAAAAATCTTTAACTACACCTTTGCCTGAAGGAGTATGTTTGGTTCTGTCAACAAGATAGATTGAATTCAGATGACATTCTTTGAAACTCCAGAAGAAGTCACATCGAAATGTCATGTGTTGAGTTGCGCCTGTATCAAGAATCCATGCATCTTCATAATCACTGTGGAGAAAGCTTGAAACTTGTAAAATTGTTGCTTCTGTGTTTTTGAAAACATATTCGGAACTATCAAGATCATCTTCATCATTTGCAAACTATGTTGAGTTTGGATGAAACTTAGAAATTTTCTCAATAGAATTTCTACAATCTCCTGCATAATGACCAACTCTGTTACATCGCCTGCAAACAATTTGAATCAAATTGGTGCCTCTTCCCTGAGACTGTCCTCTGCCTTGAGACTGTCCTTGACCTCTGCTTTGTCCTCTGTTTTGAGTTTGTCCTCTTCCTGGACTTTGTCTTGTGCCTTGATGATATCCTTTATTTTGATTGTTGCCTCTGCCTTGAAAATTGTTTCTGCCTGAATTGGAGCCTCTCTTGGAGTTGTTTCCTCTGTGCTGACTGCAACCATGACCTTGCGCTGCTTGATTTGGATTGAAATTACCTCTTCCTTTGTTTCTGGAATTGTCAGCTGAGGAGTTGCTTGAACTGGCTTCGGTGAGGAAGACATCTTCCCCAATCTGCTTCTTCTTCCCAAAATTTTTATCATGCTGTGCTAACATGTCACTCATTTCATCAAATTTGATCTTCTCTAACTTGCTAGTGACTTGCAAAGTTTCCAAAAAATGAGTATATGATGATGGCAATCCAACAATTAAAATTTTAGTTAAGAAGCTTTCATCAACAACTTGAAAACCAACATTGATGATTTCTTGCTTAATGTTTTTAAGTCGTGAAATGTACTCAAGGACATCACCACCTTCAGTTAATTTCTGTTGAAGCAATTTTAATTGAAGATCAACCTTCTTTGATTTAGGTCGTGTATCAAAGAGATCTTTGAATGTATGTAAAGCAGCCCATGCATCTGAAGAATTTTCAATGTGTATGTACATTTCATTACTAACTGAAGCTTTTATAAGAGCTAATGCCTTGGCATCTTTTATTTCCCATTTTTCAAGTGAATCTGGATCTGTTGGTTTATTTGGCTTAATGTTGCCATCACAAATGCCATGCCACAATTCATTAAAAATAAGAGTGCTTTCAATTAAACATCGCCATGTCTTATAGGATTTCACTCCTTCTAGCTTATCAGTTTCAGAGAAGAGATTAATTAATTTCGACATTGGAGTGTTGAAGCAGTGCACCAAAAGAATCAAGCACAAAAAATTGAGCAACTCATCACGCCACAACACACGCCACACAAAAAACGACACATGACGCAAAAAACGATCTATCGGGGCTTGGCCTTGACCCTCGAATAGTCGTTGAAACAGGAGAAAAATGACTGAGCTTTGCACATGGCTCTATTCAATTTCTCAAATATTTACAAGGTAACTTTCAAAATTTGACTTTTACAATGATGCTCTTGCAAAATCTGGTAAAAAAAATTGTTGCCCCCCCTCAAAGTAAAATTACTTTGAGTCACACTTATCTCTCCAGAAACAAATTACAAAAAATCACCTTATTACTCCAAAAAATTACAAACAACCTTATTGCTCCATAAATATTACAAAATCTTTATTACTCCAATAAAACATTACATAAACAAATTATACTTTATCTCTCATACAAAAATAACATAGTAGACTCAAAGCATTGTCCTTATTATCTACTCCACGAAACTCCTATTCAACATGCGTACCTCTCTTGGTGACAGCGGTTACGCACCTTTGTGTTGATCTACTCAACTCTCGAGCCACCTGGAGAAATTTCTATAGCACCAAATGTAAAGCAAATGAAACCAGTCTGGCTTCAAAGAGGTTTTAATTTCCACTGCTTGGAAAACAATTTATGTTAACAAGGTCATGGAGAGCATAAAAAACAACGCTCATTTGTTGCTTAAAATCACTTGCAAGCTCATTGCACGACACATGTTAGCCTCTTCACCCAGACGTTGGCCTCTTGACCACAAGTAATGTTCACATATGCATACACAAGTCTTTGCGCTAAGTTTCCAAGGCAGTCTAGCAGACCGATTCTTGGCAATGCAACGGATCTCCACCAACACACTGGGTAAAATGTTTCCAATCTACTACACACTACATGTAATTTGAACATCACTGTTATTGAAAGAAGCTCAAGAAACAATCAATAAGTAATCTGAGGAAACCTCTTGAAACCGAGATTCAACTGGCAGCATTTGGGATTCTAGCAAATGCTGTGATTGAATTCCTGCATCTCAAGTGATAATCTGGAGGCACTTGAGCAGAGCAGATGGTATTATGCTACAATGGTATTATTTTATGCTACACAATGTGGAGGTATGAATGTAATGATTCGTTATGTCAACAACGCTCTCTAGTGTGATTGAGCCATACCTTCTCTACTACGAACTATTTGCCTTTGTCCATCAGACTCGCCATGTCAATCATTTGCATTTCAAAATCATGAGTTAATAAAAAAAAAACTCGATATTAACCAATCGCAAAGAGTACAAATAGCAATGGAACAATTAGGCTTGTCGTGCTACTTCTTTGGAATTTTTGGGGCCGAGCAAAGTTGTAAAGTCTATAGTTCAGGTCGGAAATCTGTTGGCAAATCATTCATTTTAGAGCCTAAGTCACTTTTAGTTACGCAACAATTTTCGTTAATTCAATTCAACCTTCTTTCCGATCGGAAGGGTTCAATTTGGAGCAACATCAATCATTTTCTAGTCAATTCAATGGAGGTTTCCAAGAACTTGTAGAGTTGGAATCTCCTCCTCACATCTACTGCAACATTACCATAGCTCTGATACCACAATAATTGCTAAAGTGTCCTCAGACACGTAATTTTATTAATTAGAAAAACAATTACATTGGAATTATGCAAGAGTTTACACCCGAACAACAAAAACACTCTTGCAATGAGCTATTTATATGCTCAATGTCCTAACTTCCACTAATTATGGATCACTTATTAAATAACAAGTGTCCACTTACATTAAATACTATTCCAAATAAGTAGCTAACAAAAAGACCTAAGATACGACACATTTGGAGAGTCATATCTTGTTACAAAAATAAGCTAATTCTAAATGTCTCCATAA
The DNA here is from genome assembly GCA_034641835.2 of Pinus albicaulis. Classification (NCBI taxonomy): domain Eukaryota; kingdom Viridiplantae; phylum Streptophyta; class Pinopsida; order Pinales; family Pinaceae; genus Pinus; species Pinus albicaulis. The sequence continues at coordinate 417,824,157 of CM076571.1, forward strand.
ACTAATTACATATTCCAGAATAATAATTATTTATTTAATATCTTAAATTAATAATTATTTTATTCAAACTTTACAACCTATGATAATATTTATTTTTGGATCATCTAACACATTTCACCCATTCCACGAAAACCCCTCTAAGTATTGAGGTCATTTCCTTTGATTGAAATAGATTGATTGAGCTTCGTCTCTCTTATTGCATCCCTTTCCAAATCATTGTGAAGACTTGTGATAAGAAAGTGTGTCACACTATTGTAGATGAAAGTGTTTATGTTAGCATTCTATCCTCAACGACTTGGTAAAATTTGGGTTCCAACAATGTAAACTATCAAACGAGAATTGTAAACTCAAAACAAGAACTCTAGCCAAAAAAACCCAAAAATAACATGAAAAGACAACCCGAAAATGAAATGTGTTGGTGCTAAAACAATGTTTTTTTTTCTTTTATTATTATTATTATTATTTGGTAAATTTTCAACATTTTTTACTAATAGTGTTAAGGATAAAATATCATAACTCTGAAAATCCTTAAAATTCCAATGATTTTCAAGCATGAAATCAAAGATAAAATATCACGTCTTCGAAAAACATTAAAATTCCAAAAAAATTCAGCCATAGTGTTTGTTACACAGTGATTTGTCACCGTCCCTGCAATCCCCCGTCCTGCACATTGGAGGGCCTTTTCCGTGACCTGTGAGCAGTGACATGACCTGAAACCACTTTCATGGCATCCCCCTTTACAAGGACAATCATTCCTCTAAAGACAGTTTTCTGTAAAAAGACCCTAAAAATAGACCTTTTGGCCTTGGCGCGACCAGCCAGTTCAACCCTCGCACCAATGGGGGAAATCCACCAAAGAGGGCGTGCCAACTAGCGCCTTGTCCCAGTGTATTACTCACGCCAAGCTTAATAAGGATTTTAAAAAAAAAATAAATGGTGGAAGTTTGATTCCAACCAACTCCTAAACGAGTCTCTAAAATGATTTGGGAGATTTGGCTCTGGATCTCCATGTAGGGGAAGTGGTTTTCCATCTATCATGGAAGTTTCCTTGAGGATAGGACCAATCCCACTATTGTAGGAATCCAAACTCCCCTTCCACCATCTATATAATCTTTCCATTTTCCCTTTGCAAGCTAGCCTAAATAGAGCTGAATCAGTAGTAAAGAGACTATCGCCAGACAGCCTCTGAGAGCCAAGCCGAAGAGAGAGAGATTTGTCCCATTCCCGACGAGCTTCATCGAGACGTGCTCCGTTGTCAACCCGTCGAAGGAAGATCCAGCGTCAGAGCTCAGGTTGTATCTTTCTTTCGTTGTGATTAATAATAAACGAATTCGATTATGGTTCCATTCATATGTTGATGTCTTATGTTATGAATTATATCTTCTTTGACTGATATATGGTTGCATGTATTAGGTTTTACGTTGTGTGTTGTTTCTTCGTGTATGTAGGTGTTCGAACGTGCTAGGCGGGAGAATTGTGATTTTCCAAAGCGAAGGACGGAAGCGCCATCTTTCTTGCAAGCAACAACAGTGTGGGACTTAAGGTATGCCTCTTGTCGCATCTTGGTCTTTTGTAACTAGGAACCTGCGTCTTAGCGTGACTTGGTTGTTGCTAGACCCGATCTGGGCTAGTAGGGATTGCCTCTGTCCACAGAAGGGATTTACCTCTCCAAAAAACTGACGAATCCACTGGGGAGACATTGATTGGAGTTTGTCTTGTCTTTTCGGTCTATTTTGGTCTTTGTCTGCTTGATCAGCTCTTCTGGTTCGCCTTTTTCTAGTGTTAAACCTCTGTTTAGCCTCACCATACCTGATCTGCTCCCTGTTTGCTCTTTTTTATTTTTTTCATTAGTAAACTTGACTGGCGCGGTTTTTGCCCTGACAGTCGCGCCAACTGGCGCTTGTTGCTAGTTCAGCCCCCACGCCAATCCTGTTCTGGCGCTAGTTGCAGCCAGACAGTCGCGCCAATTCTGTGTGGTGCTAGGGTTTGCTTCTTTCTGAGCTTTCTGAGCTTGATTTTTGGTTTTGGTGTCATTTTTTCAACTGCCTGAGTGTCTTGAAGCCTTGGTTGACTATGTGTGACCTCTATCCTCCGGTTGTTTGCCCTCTACTATCGGTTTTACATTCTAGCCCTAGGGCATCTAGGTGCTATAGTGTGCCAAGCCTCCTGTGGGAGTTTTTGGTTTTTGTTTGATCAGTCAATTTCATTGTTGATTTTTTGCATTCTTTTGGTGGTTTTCCATTGTTTTATTGCCTTATTTGAGTGATTTCTCTCTTTCTCATTCGAGTTTCACTTTGTCTCGTTTCGAGCCTATATTACACGGTTCGTATGAGTTTTTGGGATTCCTCTTTGATTTGAGGGATTTCTCCATCAGTTTGAGGTTTGATTGTCTGTGTTGTATTGAGGGAACTTGCTTGCTTTCACTCTTTCGCTATCATTTCTCGAATTGGTCTTGTTATTAGTTTTCATTTCGTTTAGTGCATTTTTCTCTTAAACGTTGAAAATACAAAAAAAAAATCTCTTTGCTTTTGATTAGTTAGTGAAAATTGAATTTTTTTTTGTGTTATTAGTGTTATATAACTCTAAAGAAAGTCTTTTCGTTGCATTAGCATGCATTAGAGATACTAGTGGTTGTTTTGTGATCATTTTGTTATTGTGTGAAAGCTCTAAACCTTCTCGTAGTTAGCTATTCATCGAACAAAGTGATACATTGTGGCATTTAGTGTGCATTAAGAGGATTTTGAGACATAACATTCGGTAGGTCCTGAAAATTGAAACATAATTGAAGATAAACTCTAAAATTTATTCAATTTACCTTAAGGCAGCATTGAAACATTAACGAAATATTTAGAGGTCTAGGCTAGTGACGTGTTCTAACGTCGTTAAACCTAGTAGCTGTCGTTTGCCTCTTGGCTTTAGACAGCACTAGTACGGACTTGTGCTCCCCGTACCATCGTGTATATAAAGGGAGACCCCACTAGGTTGCTATCATTTATCCGTAGGAAGCCGAGTTTGTCGCCTTATACCCATGATACACCAAACACAACATTCAGGGAGATTGCCTGCACGTACGTCAAGTCCTTGGTTGATTTCTCTTTCATTTTGAAACCAAGTTGTATATTGCAGTTCACGGATATCTGGTACACCCTTTTGCGTAGATTTCCAGAGTAGTCATTTCAATCTTTTCTGACTCATTAAATTTGAAAATATCATCAAGCGCTTGTCCTTTCACGCTTGTTTCCAATTTGAAAGCGATAGATTCACCTTTTTCATGTTTCTCGACTCTTAAAAGATGAAACAACAGAGTTTTGTTTCAATGCTTTAAAAAAAAATTAACTGCCCACGGAATATTCCCGGTTAAAGTTAGTTTCCTTAGGGTGTTGTGTTGAGTTCTTTTTAATGGCAACTTTTTTCGGAGTTCACCAACCAAGGAATCCCCTCCGATGGGAATCCTGGTCATTTTCATCCTTTTTTGAATGTTGGTGCTCCTTATATGGCAATGTTGTCCCTTCCTGGGTTAACTGTTGGGTTGCCTGTTTGGTTGTTCTCAACCTCTGTGATCCCGAATGTCCCAGCTATTGGTCAATCAACTCCTCCGCCTGAGCAACATCATGTTTATTCCAAGGTGGAACTCTCCCCTTCTTCGCCTGTTTCTACATCCTCCTCTTCTACTTCGCCTGGTGAAGTCTGGATTTGAGTAACCAGGTGGCTAAGAAGAAGAAGTCTGATAAGACAGAGGCTAAGGCTGCAGCTACTGCTTCTAAAACATCTCCTCTTGATAAACCTTCCAACCCTCCGTGGAAAGTTAAGTTCCCTTGCATGTTGTGCCAGGGAAACCATCTTCTTTTAGATTGACCTGGCATTCCCAAGGTGCTCGAAGCATGGTCCAACGGTCTGGGAGTCAAGTTGGGGGCACGTCTTCAGCTAGCACTGGTAAAGCTCTTAAGTTTCAGGGTAAGCTTACCAATCCCTGTAAGTTGTGTGAAGGGCATCATCCCATTCACCTTTGTCCGTATATGGATGAAGCCAAACGAGTTTTGGACAACTCAATTGTTTCTACACCATGCCTCCCGGCTGGTTATAAACGGATTTCTTTGAGTCCTCCACCAGTTGATTCAACGATCAGTCAAGAGTCATCCTTGGTCGATCCCTCTCCCCCGGAAATGCAAATTCAGGAATCCATTCCCGACCAACCATTGGTTGTGGGATCGGTTGAGCTGGCTCTGTCTAAGGTGCACCAGGTCTTTTCCATTGAGAGTGGATCACACACTCCTCAGGTTCTTCTTGTTTCTTCAGATTCCTCGGACTTGGAGAAAGATTCTCCTATCCCTATACCTCAAGAAGTTGCTCCTTCACCTCCCATGATGGAGGTCCCGGAGGATACCCCTCCCAAATCTGTGATGGAGGTCATGGAGGATGCTCCTTCTTCTTCTGTAACACCAGGGGAAGACCATCTCGGTTCGATGGTAGCACCTCCAAGTAGTTTGGTCGCTTCCTTTGATTGGAGTCAATTCGCAGGCTATCGCCTTCCTTCTTATGTGCCCTTTGAGATAATGGTACAGACCTTTGATCTGGTCGTACCCAGCACTATTATAGACGAAGGCGCATCTGTTATTATTTAATCCTCAACTACTTGGAAAGCTTTCGGTTTGCTGCCGCTTGTGCCTGTTACGCATAATCTATTGGCTTTTAACAGAAGAACTAGTAAACCGTTAGGGATCCTTCCAAAGTTGCCTGTTACTTTGGGAGGGAAAAATATCCATATGGATGTGATAGTTTTTACTGGCCCTTTGGACTTTAATTTACTCTTGGGCCACGATTATACTTATGCCATGGGAGTGCTTGTCTCCTCCCTCTTTCGTGTGATGTGTTTTCCTCACCACAATCGGATCGTGACCATCGATCGTCTTGCATTCTTTGGTGCTCATGTGGTAGCTAGTCCACCATCATCCCTCCCAGATCTTTATTCACCAGTTGTGTCATCCCCGCTGCATGTCAATTATGTGGCTACCTGTCCCGTGCCCGCATTCATTGATAGTGCCGTTGTGCATCAGGTGCTGGGGGCATTGGGTCCTGATTTCCGAGATGTTTTCTCCCATTGGATGAGAACCTCTTGGAAGCCATGAATTCTTATTCATCATGATGAGGGGTCTGGTCGGAGCATGGTTCTTTCCCTGTGTCAAGCTCCTTAAAAAATGAAACCGGGTCTGGTCAGAGCAAGGTTCGTTTTCTTGTGTCAAGCTCCTTAAAAAAAGAAACAAGGTCTTCGGAGCGTGGTTCATCTTCTTGTGTCAAGCTCCTTAAACCATGAAACAAGGTCTGTCAGAGAAGAGTTCATTTTCTTGTGTCAAGCTCCTTAAAAAATGAAACAAGATCGTCGGAGCAGAGTTCATTTTCTTGTGTCAAGCTCCTTAAAAAATGAAACAAGGTGTTAAGAGGATAGTTCTTTTAATGTGTCAACCTCGTTAAAACAATGAAACACTTTCCTGTTCAATTTGAGTCTTTGATAAGATCTCATAAAATCCCAGTCGAGTCTTTCTGTTGATCTCATTTTTGAACCTTCACTCCATTTCCTATGGACTGAAGCTTGGGGGGCATGTACCTCGAATTAAGTCACCATGCTGGGGGCATGCTTAATTTTTTAAGCATAGTTTGTTTCCGTTTCAAGCTTGTGTAAAAATGAAACCGGTTTCAAGCATAGTTTATCTTTGTTTCAAGCTTGTGTAAAAATGAAACCATTCCCATTTTACCTCTTCTGATTGCCATTTTATCAGCCTGTTTTTGCCAGATGAGCCTTGGTTTTCTCACTCCATCATCACTATCTGCTTGGCTGATCATATGCCTTCACTTGGTTGTTTTACCAATTCCTGAGGAACCGCTACGATGAGTGGTCTTGTTAGCTAGCCTCTTAACCTTTAATTGTTTTGAGCAGTTCCACCATCACCGAAACTAGTTGCTACCCTTTATACCACTCGTTCCTCCAGGAGGAGTCACCTTTCAGCTCTTTTTTGACTCTCTAAAATTGAAAATATTGATGAGTCGCTTGTCGTTTTGAACTCGTTAAATGGCTGTGAAACGATATCTACCCAGTATACGTTTACCCCTTTTTCGAGCTAGGATAGATTATTTACGAAAAAGGAATACCCTAGCCTATCGTGACTAGGATTTTTTCTCAGACATAGTTTTCTACCTTTTCGGATCTGAGGAACTATCTACGAAAAGGGACTGCTGGAGTTTACTTTTCGGCTGTCTTTTCAAACTCTCTAAACATGAAAAGACGCTAAGTTCTTCCTTTGTCAGACTCGTTAAAACCTGATGACATCGGATTCTGTCGTAATGACGATACTCGAGTTCCTCCTTCCTAGGGCTCATTAAATGTACTAGGATGGATTTTTCCGAAGGAAAAAATTATATGACAAGAATATGCTATCCTCTTCAAGTTTGTGTAAAAATAAAGAGGTACTCGCTAGACATGGTGGGGGAAAAATGGAACCAGTATCACTGTCGTGTTGGCAGTATGTCACTCTTGAACATGGCACTTGTCTGCATTTGTGTCGGGTTGGGGATATCTCATCTCATTTTCTGTTTGCCTCCATGGGTTTGGGTTATCCTTTTTGACCACTCATCTGCTCTTTGCCTCGTCATCATGACCTCAGAACTTTTGATGTCAAATAATGCCAAATCCAGTGTCGTGCCACCGATATGTTCAAGAGAAGTTGACCTCTGCAGTCTTCAACCCTCCCTCTGATTCTTATCTGATCCTGATTCACAAACATTATGTTCCTCTGTCTCGCGTCGATGATGTGGGAAACACTATGGCACACCTTTGATCAAGGTCACTTCCTGTCGACTTCAGCTCATTATCCAGGAATCTGATCTAGAGACTCCCTTCAAGTACCTTGGAGCCTGTATGCCTCAATGGCAGGTTCTTCACATTCGATGCAAGGTTTTCATCAATGGCCTTCAATTGAGTGATTCTGCGGGTGTTTGACGCCAGCTCACTGTTCACATTTCGTGGATTGTACCTTTAGTACCTTGAGGGCCATCCTCATTATTGGTGGTTCCTCTCGCGTCTGTTAACAGCTTTCATTATTGGCTGGTAATCAGACGATGTTCTTGCATGTTCGACTTCAGCTCACTTATTCACATGCTTGGACTTGTACTCTGTTCGGATCGAGATGGAGCGCAAGACCCTGGATTTTGTTTGTTGGAATCCAGGCTGCGGATTTTGTGAATTATCATGATTGGTTACATGACTCATTGATTGGATGGCTGCGACCATACCTGAGTCTATTTATCGATCCTCACTGGATGGCTGCGTCCATGCCTCAGATCTTGATTATTGTATACTCTATTATGGATGGTTGTGCCCATACCACATATCATGTATTTGAGATATCAGTTGTACTTGTCTACGTAGGTTTTCTGATGACATTGTTTTCAGTTGGACACATTCTCGTAAAGAATTTCACCCCTCTCTCTCTCTCGGGCCTCATGCTTTAGGGGCATCTGTTACAAAGTAATTTGTCACTGTCCCTGCAATCCCCCGTCCCGCACATTGGAGGGCCTTTTCCGTGACCTGTGAGCAGTGACATGACCTAAAAACACTTTCATGGCATCCCCCTTTACAAGGAAAATCATTCCTCTAAAGACAGTTTCCTGTAAAAAACCCTAAAAATAGACCTTTTGGCCTTAGCACGACCAGCCAGTTCAGCCCTCGCGCCAATGGGGGAAATCCACCAAAGAGGGTGCGCCAACTGGCGCCCTGTCCCAGTGTATTACTCATGCCAAGCTTAATAAGGATTTAAAAAAAAAAAAAATAGCGGAAGTTTGATTCCAACCAACTCTTGAACGAGTCTCTAAAATGAGTTGGGAGGTTTGGCTCCGGATCTCCATGTAGGGGAAGTGGTTTTCCATCTATTATGGAAGTTTTCTTGAGGATAGGGCCAATCCCACTATTGTAGGGATCCCAACTCCCCTTCCACCATCTATATAAGCTTGCCATTTTCCCTTTGCAAGCTAGCCTAAATAGAGCTAAATCAATAGTAAGGAGACTATCGCCAGACAGCCTCTGAGAGCCAAGCCGAAGAGAGAGAGATTTGTCCCATTCCTGACGAGCTTCATCGAGACGTGCTCCGCTGTAGACCCGTCAAAAGAAGATCCATTGTCAGAGCTCAGGTTGTATCTTTCTTTCGTTGTGATTAATAATAAACGACTTCGATTATGGTTCCATTCATATGTTGATGTCTTATGCTATGAATTATATCTTCTCTGACTGATATATGGTTGCATGTATTAGGTTTTACGTTGTGTGTTGTTTCTTCGTGTATGTAGGTGTTCAAAAGTGCTAGGCGGGAGAATTGTGATCTGCCAAAGCGAAGGATGGAAGCGCCATCTTTCCTGCAAGCAACTGCAGCGTGGGACTTAAGGTAGGCCTCTTGTCACATCTTGGTCTTTTGTAACTAGGAACCTGCATCTTAGCGTGACTCGGTTGTTGCTAGACCCGATCTGGGCTAGTAGGGATCGCCTCTGTCTACAGAGGGGATTTACCTCTCCAACAGTGTTAAAGATAAAATACTTATAACTATTTTCAACGATAGCATTAAAAATAAAATATCATGACTCAGAAAAGCCTTAAAATTTTGACAATTTCTCAACCATGGAATTAAAACCAAAGATAGTGATTACATAAAATCTTAAGTTTTCAACATATTCAACAATGGCATTATGGAAAAAAAATTACTATAAAATATTAAAAATGAGCACTTGAATGAAAGAGTCATTATACCAAGGGTAATTTCTTTTTTAAATTCTAAAAGTATAATGACTTTAAAATCTTAGCTTAAGATAACTTGGCGCGTTGCAACAAAATATTAAAAATCAACCATCAAATTGACACGCAATGTACACGAACTCCACACATTGTAATGAAACTTAAAGACCAATCATGAAATTGAGAAACTTAAAGACCATTCATGAAATTGACACATTGTGGGGGTAGACTCGATCTATTATAATGAAAATTTTAAAATCAACTATCAAATTGACACATAATGGAATCGAGTTACTAGTCGAGGATCGACACGAACCCTGTAGAAAAGAAAAATAATAAATAAAACAAAATAATAAATAAAAATCAAATATACAAAAGAAAAGAAAAAATTAAAACATTAAAAAAAAAATACAAACACAAAAAGTTTAAAAAATAATAACAAGAAAATAAAAATATATACTAAAACGTAAAAAAATTAAAAATTAAAACATTGAGAAAAATAAAAACTAAAGCAAAAACAGAAAATAACACAAAAAAAATAAAAAATAACAAGGGCTACATAGTAGCTAGTACATGTCATTTAGCTTAAATATAGCTTAATTAAACTATAAACAATAAAGACAAAAATCTCATCACAAAAATAAATAAATAAAACTAATAAAATGCTATCACCAAAAATTAAGAAATATGATTAACTAATATTAACAAATATACATTTTAATATATACATTTGATGATGATGATGATGATAAAAATTTTCCTAACAATAAAGATAAATTAGTAAATCATAATAGGCATAATTAATTAAAAATTAAAGTAAAACTAAATATTTATTTATTTTTATATTTTGATATATTTTAACCTAGTATAAGTCCCAAATTAAATTATATTAAAATAAATATATTTAAAAAAAAATTAAATTAACCAATTTAGTTACTATATAATATAATAAATAATAGACATAATAAAAACTAAACTAACTAATTAATAAATTAAAATAAGCATAATTAAAATAATTAAAATAAAAATAAAAATGAATCTTAAATCTTTATTGTTATAAAAATAATGAATTAAACATAATAAACTATTATTAATTAGAATAAAAATAAAAGTGAACCTTAAATCTTGATTGTTATAAAAATTAAGGAATTGAAACTTAACAAACTAATCTATTGGTAAATTGGTTTCTTAAATAGACATAATAAAACTAAATAATTAAAAAAAATTATAGGAGAATTAAACTAAACATAACTAAATAGTTAATAAAAATAGGCATAATTAAAATAAATTCTATATTCTTTATTTTATATATAACTTTGATTTTATTAATTATTAACCATAATAAATTAAATTTATTAAATTAGAAATATAATTATTAAAATCATTAAAAATACAAAATACAAAAACTTTGGTCGGCTCTTTATAGGAAATTTATCTCTATTAATGATCTGAAACCCTTCTCTTAATTTCTTCATTTTAAAAGTCCTGATGATGGATCCCCGTTGGGATTTGAAATGTCGACACATGTTCCTAAGTACTGTGGATAATGCAGGAAGCTCTTTAAAAAAAGATGATGATGGTGAGACCAAATTTTGGTCTATCGAACCTAAAGAATCGAATTATGTAGCATGTTTTAAAATTGTACTCGTATGCTCAAAGAGCTTGCAGAGAAGCGTCTCGAGCTCACTATAATTTTGGCATGTTTATATATGTGTGTGTGTGTGTGTTTAATATAATAACAAGTCATCTTAAATTTAAAATATTGAGAAAAAACTATAATTCATGAAATGGAAACAATATAAAAAGGAAATAAATTAAATGAAAATGAAATAAAATTAAAAACAAATAATTAGTAACTAAAAGAAATGGAAGTTACTAAACTGCTCATAATAAGACCTCAACTAATCACCTTACAAATAAATAAATTTAAATAATAATAAAAAAATGAATTTTCAATTTTAAATTATAGACAAGCGGAATAAATGTTTGGTCAACAACAAATTAATAGGGAAAAATTGAATGTGTAATCAAGTATAATAAGAAATAAATAAAAATATATATTGAAAAAAAAACCATATATTTAAAAAAAAAAAAGAGAAAAAGAAAAAGAAAGGTATATATATATATATATATATATAAAACATGATTTAAGAAAAAAATTAAAAGATTAAAAAAAAACAATATTAGATAATTATAAAGAAACAAAATAAAGAAAAAGATTAAAATTAATAAATAATACATTAAAATTAATTAAAAACATATATATATATATATATGTTTTGAAAAAAAACATTTAAAAATATTAAAATTAAAATAAATAAATAAATAACTAAAATTTGTGACTTCACCCATGAGCCTATGCAATCGCAAGCATAGGCAGGGGGAGTTGGGGCCTAGGTGAGGTTTGGCCATCGGGCCTTACCTCGCTAGGGTCGTGCAGCTCTGAAATTATTTTTTTTAAATGTGTTTTTTTTGTTTTATTTTATTTTATTTTAATCATTTTTTTATTGATTTTGTGTTTTTTATTTTATTATTTTAATGTATTTTTTTTTTTAAAATATTTTTTCAATATATATATATATATATATATATATATATATATATATATATATATATATGGATTTTTGGTTTTTTTTTAAATTGTTTGTTTTATTATTTTAACATTTATTTTTATTTAAAATTTTATCTAAATCTTTTTTTCTTTTTTTGAAATACTTCGATCATAAAATTCATAAAAAAATCTATTTTTCGAACTTTTTTTTATTCAATTTTTTCATTAAAAAAAAAATTACGTGACATTTTAGCAAAAGATCATGAAATGCGTATTTTTTAAATTATATCTATGCAAAATGTATATTTTTTGTCCAGCGTTTACAATTATTATTTTTAGTCACAATTATGTGTATTGAAGTATTAATTAACGATATATAAATATCTAAAAAATCATAACATCAAAATATTAGTTCTATTATTATTTTATTTTTTTGCAAAAAAATAAAAATTTCATTATAAAATTTTTTTCAAAGAAAAACAAAAAATGTATTTCTGGAAAACCCTTAAAAAATAAACATCTTAAACAAAATCCAAGAAGAGAAAACCGCCAACTTGAAAAATGGTTAAATAATCAATATTTAAAAAAAAAATGTGCATACTTAATACATAAGAAGATTTGAAGTGTCAAAAATATGCCTTAAAAAAATGTTGATGTTTTTCAAAATCCGTATGAATATTACCAACATTTAATTAAAATTGTCCACACTCAATACATTAAAAAATTTAAAGTCTCAAAAATAAACCCTCTGAAAAAGGGGGTTGATGTTGCATCAACGCTTTTCAAAATCACCATGAAAATCACTAACATTAAAAAAAAAAGTGTTCTTACTTGATATATAAGAAAATTTAAAATGTCAAAAATAGGTTTAAAAAAAAATGTATTCTAAATCAACAATTTTCAAAATCGGATGATTCTTTGCTACTTCAAAAAACCTGGTACTTTGTACAGTTCTCGTTTAATAGTTTACATTGTTTTCCCCTAAGCTTGTGTATATTACTCAGAATCTATTGCCTTTTAACAAAAGAGCTAGTGATCCTTTAGGGATCCTTCCTTAGCTTCCCATTATCTTGAAAGGAAAAATTGTTTGTATTGATGTTATGGTAGTCCAAGGCCCCTTTGATTTTGATTTGCTACTTGGGCGAGACTATGTATAAGCCATGAAAGTTGTTGTGTCCACACGCTTTTCCATGGAATATTTCCCTCATAATGGAAACATTATGACTATTGATCAGCTTTCGTTTGTTGGTTCTGAACTGACTTCCAACCATCCAACTTCCCTGAATGTTCACTATACCCAAGTGGTATCCAGTCCACCATAAGTTAATTATGTGGCAACTTGTCCCATGCCTTCACTTACCAATGAAAAAGAGCCTCCCACTAGATGCTCAACTTCTTTTGACTTAGATCTGGTAGTTGACAAGGTGAACCCTTCAATGGGGACAATGGAGCATGATTTTTCAACCCCTATTGAGTCCCTCGACATGTGTTCCTTCTAGAGAAGTGTTCTTGTATCTGATGAAGACCTCTTGGAAATCATGATCAAGGTGTGTCCCTTGGCATGTATTCCTTTCAAAACTTTGTTCTATTGGAAGTCATGATCAAAGTCAAATGAGCATAGTTATTTTCTTGTGTCAAGCTTGTTAAAAAATAAAAGAACTCATTATGAGCGTGGTTCCTTTCCTGTGTCAAACTCGTTAAAAATTGAAACAAGGTTTTATGAGCATGGTTCCTTTTGTGTCAAGCTCATTAAAAAATGAAACAAGTCGTATGAGCATAGTTCTTTTCTTGCATCAAGTTCGATAAAAAATGAAAGACCTCCCACCATAAAGTTTGGGGGGCATATGTTGGAATTAAGCCACTAGCCTCTACAGGTCATGCTAAGGGCAATGTAATGTATCTCAACCATAGTTTCTCTCTATTTCAAGCTTGCGTAAAAATGAAACTGATCTCAAACATAGTTTTTTCTCTATTTCAAGTTTGCATAAAAATGAAACCTATCTTGAGGTTAGTATGTTCCTTCTCATTCTCATAAATACATGAGAATAAGTTATTGAGTATACCTTTATCACTTTTTCAAGCTCGTAAAAAATATACAAAAAAAAACTGTGTAGTTTCCTCTAAGTTTTTTTCACACTCCCTAAACATGAAAAAATATTCGAGTGAAATTATTTCCTTTCACACTCGTTAAAAGGATTAAAAAGGGTGTTTGTTGGTGCAAGTTATCCCTTTTTAGAACTAAATAGACTAATTACGAAAGAGGACTACTCTATTCAATCATGATTAGAAGAGTTCTCCGTTGTATCATTTTATCCTTTTTTGGCCCTCGGACACTAAAATTACAAAAAAGAACATTATGGCGTTTCCTTTTTATTTATTTTCTAAAATCTCTAAATGTGAAAAAGAAGTTAACACTTCATTGGACTCGTGATGTGTAAACAATTTAGGGCTCATCCAAACTAATGTGACTGGACCACTATTTCCTAAGGTTTGTTAAAAATACTCTTAAGGACTCATCCAAAGGATAAGCTTATATCTCAAGCATATATTATCCTCCTCAAGCTTGTGTAAAAATAAAGAGGTACTTGCTAGAATTGGTGGGGGCAATTGGGAAAAAAGTGTAAATTTTAGATTTGAAAATGTAATAAGTCACTCTTGAACATGACACTCAAGTCCCTTTTTGTGTCGGATTGGGAAATCCATTTGTCTCTATATTGCACATACCTCATTAAATTTCTTCATATTCGTCTCTATTCCAATTTTGAGTATTCGTCTCTATTCCAATTTTGAGTCAAGTGTTACTAAGCCCTTATAGTGTAGCCAATATGTTCAAGAGAATTCCATCCTCAGTTAAAACAATTTTACAGACTTTTAAGCCTTCTATTGTGTCGGCCATTCCTCATTCAATCCTAAATCACTCATGCTTTATTCTTCAAATATTGATATGTGTTTCATATCGTAGGCCCTCCTGCGACGGATCACTTACTATCAACCTCAACACATTATCTAGGAAGTTGATCTAGAAACCCTTTAGTACCTTGGAGCTCACATGCCTTAATGACGAGTTTCCTCATCTTCAACGACAGATTTTCATCATTGAATTTCGATGGAACGATGTTGAGATTCAACAAGATGATGAAGCTTAGTGAAAATCTGTCACCTTCACTAAGTGGGCCCGCAGGCTATTTTTAGTTGCAAGTCTATTTTTAGACATGATGATCATATTTCAAAAGTTGCAAGATGCTATTTGTGGATGGTTGATCAAGTTGGAAAAATAGATGAAATTATGTTTTTAGAATATTGGGTGAAGTATATTTATAGATTGTCGATCTAAAAATAGATGCATGTCAATTATTATTAGCTCTTAATAATAATCCGACAATAAACATCAACTTATTCTCTTGGAGCACTTTATTTCAATGAAAAGATTTGGAAAATCAGTGGGCTAAAGGAATTATGCAATTCCTAGGGTTTATTGGTGGCTCATGCATGAGGACTCAGTTAGAACTAAAGTGGAAAAGTTATGACAGAGTTGGAAGAGTAGTTATAGGAGTTGTTATTTAGTTTAACTCAATTAATGGAGTTAGACTCAATTGAGCTAGTTGTATCTAGTCTAACTAAAAGATACACTAGTGGGAGTTAAGTGAATTAATTAGTTAATTAATTCAAAACTAATAAATCACTAACAACTGAACAGAAACAACAGTTAACTACAGTGCATGTTAGTTCTAGTGGAGACCCAGTGGAGAGATAGGTGAAAGGGTGAGATGGACTATCCGTTGTGACTATAGTGATGCATTCAATGCATTTGACACACATTGGAGTTTCCAATGAGGATTGTGTAGTCAAGGTAAGGTAGATTTGAATTCATTCAGTGGTCTTCTTCAGCAGGGATTGTTTAGTGGAGGCATGCTATCAGGTGGCAAGAAATCAGTGCATGGATTTGTAGATTTCTTCTTGTTAGTGTGTGACGATTGATTGTACTGAGAGCTTGATGTACTAAGATTTGCATGATATTGTTACATGATCTCCATGATATACTTAATATAATAGTTGGGGTTATTAGCCTCAGGCTTTCCCGTTAAACAACTGTGTTATGTGCAATTGTTTTTATTTCTTCATGTGTTTGCAATTGAGTTTTAAATTTCTGCAAAAGATTAACAATGGAAGGATTATGTATTTAGTAAGAAGACAAATATTGTTAGATCAGGAGAATATGGATATATAAATGCATATGTGATATAATTTCTAAATGGTATCGGAGCAGTGTTAAATCCTTGAAGATTGCAATTGTGAAGAATTGTTGAGTTTGTACTGGTGGACAATTCGAATTTGCTGTAGAAATTTCTTCGTGCGACAGTTGAGTATTAATTGAAATGTCCTTCAATGGGTTGTGATTGGAGTATTCCATTGAGGGAAGCTCAAATTACATATCCTGGAAGGATAGGATGGAGGCGGTGCTAGAAGATAATGGACTGAAGGATTTCATCGATAGCGATGTTCCTTAGCTGGGTTCTAGCGATGTTGCATTACTTGACGCATGGAAAAAGAAGGTAGCAAAGATAAGAAGAATTATATTGGAAGGTGTGAAGGACCATATTATATCAAAAATTCATGGTAAAGCCACTCCATTTGCAATGTGGAAGGCTTTGACAGATTTGTTTCAAAGCAAAAACGACCAAAGGAAGTTGGCACTGAAAGATAAGCTCAGAAAAATAAAAATGGAGCAGGGCAACAGTATTCCAAAATATCTCACGAAGTCTGTCCACTATAGGGATGAATTGGGAAGTGTGGGTATTACTGTTGATGATGATGACTTGGTGAGCTTGGCTCTCCTTGGGATTCAGAAGAGTTGGCATAGCTACGCAGACTCTGTCAATGGATGGGAGAAACTGTCGGGATGGGAGCGAATTTGGTCAGATCTTGTGCAGGAGGAGATAAGGCGAAGTACCAGGGATGGCTCTTCATAGAAGAATTATGATGAAGAGAAGTGCGCTTTGGTTTCCAAAGAAAGGAAGGGGAATGGGAATAAATCCCATCCAAAATCTGAAGCTAAAGGTAAGAAGCAGGATTTGTCCAAGGTGAAGTGTTTTCACTGTCACGAACATGGGCATTTCACCACTAACTGCCCACAAAAAAAGAAGAACAAGAAGGCTGCTGAAGCTACAGCTGGAGAGGCCTTAGCCTCACAATTTGAACTTGATTTCTCTTTGATCGCATGCTTGGTTTCAAGCTCAATGGGATCGGTGTGTATCTTGATAGTGGTGTGTCTTTCCATATGACGGGAGACAAAGAGTTGTTTAGTGACTTGGAGGAGAAGGATCTCCAAATGCATATAGAGATGGGCGACGATGGTCAATACAGTGCAACCGGAATTGGGACCATTACCTTTGAGCGGGAGTCAGGTAATCCATTTCTATTGAAAGATGTTATGCATGTTCCAGGTCTAAAGAAGAACTTGGTCTCAGTCGCAATGTTGGAAGACAGAGGATATGACGTTGTTTTCAGTGAGGGAAAATCCTTCCTTCGACATAAAACAACGGGTCAAACCAATAGGATAGGGATTCAATTTAAGAATCTCTACAAGCTGGAGGTAGATGGTTGCACTGCAATGATGGGCAAAGCATAAGAAGTGGTGAGTCGAGATGAGGGCGAATTATGGCACATGAGATTGGGCCATCTTTACCATGGTGCCTTAAAGATTTTGCAGTAGATTTCTACTGGAATTCCCAAGGGTACTCTTGCGCAGTCAGATCAATGCAAGGGATGTACTATGGGTAAGTTTGTGAAGACCACCTTTCATGAGAAGGAGAACCATGCTTCGGTGATCCTAGAGAGAATTCACACAGACGTGTGTGGACCTTTATCGGTTGCTTCAATAGAAAAACACAGGTATTATGTTATATTTGTTGATGAATATTCTCGTAGATGTTGGATTTTCTTCATGCAGAAGAAGAGCGAAACATTCTCAAAGTTCTGTGAGTTTAAAGCATTGATCGAGAAGGAGTCGAGGAAGCAAGTGAAAGCTCTACGGAGTGATAATGTTGGTGAATATATCTCGGGCGAATTCAAAGAATTCTGTAGAAAAGAAGGAATTCGAAGAGAACTCATATCACCTCATAACCCACATCATAATGGGGTCGTGGAGAGGAAGAGCAGAACGATCGTGGGTGTTGCACGAGCTATGTTGCATGACCAGGGCCTACCGATGCACTTGTGGGTGAAAGCATGCAACACTGCGGTTTATGTGCAAAACCGTTGACCTCATAGTGTACTTGGCATGAGTACACCTGAAGAAGCTTTTACTGGTAAGAAGCCTGATATTTCTCATTTGAAGATTTTTGGCTCATTTGTTTACATTCATGTGACAAAGGACGCCAGGAAGAACCTGGAGCCGACTGCAGAAGTTGGGATATTTGTGGGGTACACATAAACACCCCATAATTATTGTGTGTATTTTCTAGACAGTCGAATGACTATGGTGCGACGGGATATAAAATTCAATGAGGTGAAAGCCATGAAGTTGTCGCTTAAGAGGGAGCTACACTTGCATGCAGAGGAGGAACTTCTTGTTCCCAAAGATGAGCCTCTAGATGTGGATCAGCTACAGGAGGAGATTCATAGAGTGGAGGAGTCCACTCATGGAGAATCAAACATTAGAACAGGCAGCAAGTGTACCACAAAAGTTGAGAGATTGAAGCTTGATGCAGCACAGAATGTAGGAGTCCCTACATCACAGCGCAGATAGAGACAGTCACCTGACTGATTTACTAGATACATGGCCCCTATGAGCAAGTGTATCATGACAGAGCCATCTTCTTTTGAAGAAGCAGTGTAGGATCCCACATGGGTAGATGCCATGGTGGAGGAGTATGACTCCATTGTCAGAAGCAGTGCTTGGGAAATTGTTCCAAGGCTGGTGGATAAATCAGTGGTAGATTCGAAATGGATCTACAAGGTAAAGAAAGTTGTTGATGGGAGCATCAAGAAGTATAAGGCAAGATTTGTTGCCCAGGGCTTCTCACAAATCGAGGGGATTGATTATGAAGAAACCTTTGCACCTGTCGCACGGTATTCTTCCATAAGGACCATCCTTTCTCTCTCAGCGCAGATGGGTTGGCACATTCATCAGATGGATGTGAAGACTGTGTTCCTTAATGGGATCATTGAGGAAGAGGTGTACATTGAGCAGCCTGAAGGATTTGAGATCTTCAGCTGCGACTTGCATGTGTGCATACTCAAAATAGCATTGTATGGGCCGAAGCAAGCATCACATGCTTAGTACACATGGGTCGACAGCTAATTCACTGGACTTGGCTTCACCAAGAGTGAGGTGGATGCAAACCTGTACCAAATTGTGGTGGAGGGTAAGCTTTTAATCATTTTTCTTTATGTTGATGATTTAATACTAACAGGTGATGAGTAGTTGATACACTCATGCAAGGCAAATCTTGCAAAGGAGTTTGAGATGAAGGATTTGGTCCTCCTTCATTATTTCCTTGGATTGGAAATATTGCAGCGGGAAGGTGAATTGTTTGTGTCTCAAGGCAAGTATGCCCGGGAGATATTGGAGAAGTTTCACATGCAAAGCTACAAGCCTATCGACACTCCTCTTCCAGGAAATTGGAGGAAATATGATGCTACATCGGCAGAGGTAGTGGATGCCACTATTTATCGACAGTTGGTGGGTTCGCTAATGTATTTAGTTAATACAAGATCGGACATATGCTATGCGGTGAACCTGCTTTAACAAGCGATGGTTAAGCCTACCAAGCTCTTTTGGAAGGTAGGAAAGCATGTCCTGAGGTATCTGAGGGGAACATCTGAGTATGGCTTATGGTACAGATAGAAGAATGAAGTGAAGTTTCATGGCTTCACAGATGCAGATTGGGCAGGCAGCCCAACAGACAGAAAGAGCACATCAGGAGGGGTTTTCAGTATCGGATATACAGTAGTTTCTTGGTAGAGCAGGAAACAAATATCCGTGGCACTCAGTTCAGCGGAAGCAGAATACATGGCAGCAAGTCAAGCTGCATGTGAGGCTATCTAGATGAGGAAGATCCTGGTCAGTTTGTTCGGTTCACATTTAGATCCTACAGTGATACATTGTGATAATTAGAGTTGCATTAAACTCTTGATTAATCCTATGTTTCATGATATATCTAAACATATTGATATCCAGTATCATCATATCAAAGATTGTGTGTAGTGGAAGATCATGTTGCTTCAGTACATTCCTATGGAAGATCAGCATGCAGATATTTTGACAATGGCGCTCAGCAAGAGAAAATTTGAGTACCATATAGGCAGGATCGGGGTGAAGGATAATCCCTATCTTTTTGAGAGGGAGCATTGAGATTCAACAAGATGATGAAACTTAGTGGAAATCTGTCACCTTCATTAAGTGGGCCCGCAGGCTATTTTTAGGTGCAAGTCTATTTTTATACTATGTCTATTTTTAGACATGATGGTCATATTTCAGAAGTTGCGGGATGCTATTGGTGGATGGTTGGTCAAGTTGGAAAAATAGATGAAATTATATTTTTAGAATATTGGGCGAAGTCTATTTATAGATCATCAATCTAAAAATAGATGCATGTCGATTATTATTAGCTCTTAATAATAATCCGACAATAAACATCAACTTATTCTCTTGGAGCACTTTATTTCAGTGAATAGATTTGGAAAATCAGTGGGCTAAAGGAATTACACAATTCCTAGGGTTTATTGGCGGCTCATGCATGAGGACTCAGTTAGAACTGAAGTGGCAGAGTTATGACAGAGTTGGAAGAGTAGTTACAGGAGTTGTTATTTAGTTTAACTCAGTTAAAGGAGTTAAACTTAGTTGAGCTAGTTGTATCTAGTCTAACTAAAAGATACACTAGTGGGAGTTAAGTGAATTAATTAGTTAATTAATTCACAACTAATAACTCGCTAACAACTGAACAGAAACAATAGTTAACTACAGTGCATGTTAGTTCCAGTGGAGACCCAATGGAGAGATAGGTGAAAGGGTGAGATGGACTATCTGTTGTGACTATAGTGATACATTCAATGCATCTAACACACATTGGAGTTGCCAATGAGGCTTGCACAGTCAAGGCAAGGTAGATTCAAATTCATTCAGTGGTCTTCTTCTGCAGGGATTGCGCAGTGGAGGCAGGCTATCAGGTGGCAAGAAATCAATTCATGGATTTGCAGATTTCTTCTTGTTAGTGTGTGACGATTGATTGTACTGAGAGCTTGATGTACTAAGCTTTGTATGAGATTGTTACATGATCTCCATGATATACATAATATGATAGTTGGGGTTTTTAGCTTCAGGCTTTCCCGTTAAACAACTGTGTTATGTGCGATTGTTTTTATTGCTTCATGTGTTTGCAATTGAGTTTTAAATTTCCGCGAAAGATTAACAGTGGAAGGATTCTGTATTTAGAAAGAAGATAAATATTAGGAGAATCTGGATATATACATGCATATGTTATATAATTTCTACAAACAACTCTGTGTGTTCGACTTCTAATCATTTATTCACACCTCGTAGATTGTACTAGAGTACCTTGAGGGCCATTGTCATTATTCGTGGTTTCTCTAGAATCTATTACTAGTTTTCATCATTGATAGGTAATCAAATGGTTTCTACCATGTTCAACTTCAAGACATATATTGACATGGTTAGATTCGTACCACGGAGATTTAGAGATGAAGACCCTAGATTTTATCTGGTATATCCAGGTTGCATGGAGTTTTGAGCATTCATGTTTGTGGCATAGATACACCATGTATGTTTGGTGGCCATGACTTCATTTTATTGAAATCGATCTTTGTACATTTCCATGTACATTTTTGGCAGTATGGCAGCATTAGGGAAAAAAAAGCAAGACTTAGGACAAGAAAGTTCTCCTAGTAAGAGGAAGCAGTAGTGACAGAAGGACTTTCTCACGTGATAGAGGGAGTAGTAGTGACAAAAGGACTTGCTCACGTGATAGAGGGAACAACAATGGCAGAAGAATTTGCTTCTATGACATAGGGAGTAGCCAGGACTACCACAAGAAGAACTGCTTCAGAGGCCAGGACATGGTTGGATCACTTCACCCGAAACATGATACAGAGAGGAGTAGGAGAGCTCCAATACATATCCACATATGAGTAAATTATGGACAAATATGACCGTAGTTTGACATTGAATGTATCCCTCATTGGAAGGGAATGGTGAAATCTTTGTAGGATTGGGTTGACCATCTCCTGAAGCCATAAAGGACTTTAGTTGGTTCATAGAGGACTTTGACCAAAAGGAGATGAATACATTCATCGTTAAATCTAGAAGGAATTGGCTAAGTCATAAAGGACTTTAACCAAGAAGGTGGATGTCGCAAGGCAATTACAAAGGTAAATTATAGTATACATTCACCTCTAAATCCAAAAGGACTTGGCTAGGTCAACTAGAGGTGAATGCCGCAGGGAACTTATGGGATTGGATAGATATTCTCATTAGAAGCCAGAAGGACTTGAATATTTCAACCAAAGAAGATACATGTAATTCACCTTTAGAGCCAAAAGAACTTGGCTAGGTCATAAAGGACCTTGACCACAAAGGTGAATGATCCAATGACAAATTCTCTCACAAGAAGCTAGATAAATTTGGATGCTTTGTTAGAAATATTGAGACTGAGGATGAATCAATATTTTCCTATTTTTTTATTTTTTTGTCTTTCAACAAGCTTTGGTTATGTATGATGTGCATACAAATTTACTAGTACAAGACTCCCTAAGGGACAATAGCCCAGTTACAATTTTCCACTCTCAATGCCAATGCTGCCACTACTACTCCAACTGCCCGTTGTTGCCACTTACTGTTGTCGTTTCCACTCACTACTCCCATTGTTCATTGTTGTTCATTGTTATTGCAATTCAACTATTTCCATACATCTCACTGTCATGCATCACACCATCACAATTGGCATGGAGGCATTGTAACAATAAGAACACTTCATAAGCCATGTCATACATTGACATCATAATATCTCATCATTGCACACATCATTAGGTCATTGCCCCAATAGGTCAATCACTACATTAAGGTCAATGTTATTTTCATAGTAATATTGTCATAACTATCACAAATATAATTTTCAAAACATTGTCGCAATCATGACTAACATAGAAGAACTATCACAACATTGTTGTCATAGTCAAACAAAACCACTGTCATATTGTTACTCCACATCAAAGTCACTAGGTCAGTAATTTTCAATTAATTCCTCCCCTGCTACTGCATTTCAATAGGTACATACTTGTGTAGCTAGAACCATCAATGCCTTGATCGTTGTCACCACTCCAGCCCTATTTCTTCTCTCATTTTACAACAATTTATACTTGTTAATTCTATCAACCTCTCTCAGCCCTTCACTTTTTTGCAACACAAACTCTTTGTCAAGTATCAATGCAAAGGATGTCAAGGTCAAGCATACATCAACATATATCATTGTCAACAAAATATCTTCACAATCATCATGGCACTATCTTTATGTAGCAAGATTCACTATCAAAGTCAAGACAATTATCACTACATACTTCAGTATTTTTGTCATCTTTGTTATCACATCATCCTAAAGACATCTACCAAGGTTATTTTAATGCCAAGGGTACAATCATACATTAGAGGTTTCACTCATCACTATTGTTATAAAGGTCATCATTGTCTTGCAATCATGTCCTTCACAAAAAACATTGAATCCGTACAATAAGAAAACATTGTAATGATGTCACTATGTACAAAGCATTGCCATCACAGAGTATGCCACTATAGTGTGTAATGATACCACATAATATAGTTCAAACTTCAGTCCCTACAACATGCACAAAACCATTTTGAATTAGACAAGATATATGTTGTGTTTGTTGCTCTCAGTGATACAGAGATCAAACATCATCAACAATATATTCCAATGCAAAATCCATGATTATAGACTTTCAAGGTCAAGTTTAGAAGTAGTCATATGCCAACAAATAGTTCAACTATAATTCTACTTCAACAATCATGATTAGTGTTGAATGTTACAACAACTTGTTTATCAAGCCAAGCTCTCTCACTTACTTAGCCTTATTATCATATACAATTTGTGAAGGTTTTCACAATACTTTGTTCAATATGTAATGCGTAAGGTCTCCCAGATGTATGCAGGTCTACACAAAAGTTAAAATTGATCCTCATAGGAAAAGGTGCCACAGGTTTATGGCTCCCTAATATGAGGATAATTGTGGACTTAAGACATACTTCTTGCATAGCAGTATATATGTTGCATATTATATACAAATAACCTCTCATCCACCAATCTCAAGAAATTACGTTAGATGAAAACATTGTCGAATTGTAAGTAAGCTTCTCAAGATATTCTAGACTTCTAGGTCACATAGGAAGGATATGTTTCTCCAGATCTCATATGAGCGTTGAATTTGTCACATATTTCAAGCATTAGGCTATGCACAGGGAGTATGATCGTAAGAAATGATTGAGAAGTGTTATGAATACTCCTATTCACTCATATCAGAAGGTTGAAATTCTCCCACAAAACCTTAACAATCTGCCTCAAAAAAATGTTGACGTTCTTCAGAGATATGGTTGAGTAAGTCTTAACAGAATGTGGATTAGCCTTAGCCAAAACCCCATTACTCTGACTGTGAAGACCGAAGCTACTTTATGGACCATGTCACATATTTATTATTGATCTATCCTTAAGAGACAAAAACATATTTTTTCTAGGCACCAAGATTAATCACCAACAATACAGACCAACTCAGATCGATCCCAATTTGATCATAGTGGTAACAAGGTTGTAGCCATAGATTGAACAAAATTTCATTAGAAAGGCTACCTCAGATGATTCAAATGTCGACAGGAGAAAAATATCCAATGTATAGAACAAAGATCAAAGACCTTTCATGTTGAGGCCCAAAACATGTTACTATGTCAACAAGTGTAATGTAATAATATCTCTAGTCCAATCAATTTTGCTTGATCCACTAGATTAAATGAAGCATAAATTAGATCAAATAGAATCTAGTTGTTTGCTCTACTTTGTACGACTCTCCCACAGTCACATGCACACTTTATTACTCAGGTTCAAGCTATAATATTTGATCACTGAATCTATTTCAAGTTAATCTTAAGGAACAACTGGAGAATCTACCCAAAGGGACCCTTGACCAGGCTTGTGACCCTACTACCCCTTCTTTTTCCATAGAAAAAACCTCAAGATAGCTTCTTTCTTGGAAAATTTTCTTTAGCTGATCCAAACTCGGCCTCTCTTGAATTCACCCTCTTCTTCTAGGCTTCTCTCTCAACTTGGCTCTGAAACCATGTTGATTTTTCCACAATAAACACAATATAAACCAATTTTTTGATCTGATAATTACTTCTAATGATATTCAATTAATTAATCTTGTGCCACATATATCATTATGCAATTATAAACAAAAAATTTCAACAATAATTCAACTAAAGAAATAGAAACAAATAAGATCATAAAGAGACAACCGTGCACAATAGAGACAACAAATTTTCCCCAAGAAACCCAAACTTGGGAGAAAACCCAACAACTCTTCTTCTAGGATAAATTATTCTTCACTTCATCATTTTTCTACTCCCACATGTGGCTAATATAGAAGAAATATGATCATGAGTGAGTGATCAAATCAAGTGCCACATCATGTGTATATTTACAAGTCGAATGGGTGCATTTACCCCAAGGGACGCCCTTTCGTGGTGGGGCTGAATTGTCCCTTTTGAGCCTACATGAACCCCCAAAATTTAAATTTATTTTGTTGTAATGTCCATAATATTTCTAGGCCTAAATCAAAGCCTAAATTATGACAATTGTGATGAAAAAAAAAAACTTTTTCAACTAGGAGTTACCTCTTAATATCTCAAAAATGGGAAATATTATATATAAATTTTATAGACCCAAACTTGATTTTATATTTCTTTAAGTTATACATAGTTTAATGATTCTTGTTGCTCATTAATTAAACAATGCTCATTAACTGAACTTAAAATAGTGAACACAATGAATCTCTTACTAACTAATGAACTAGAAATCATAAATGTAAACTCACAAAAAATAGACACAAAATTGAGGGCAAAGCCAAGGGAAAAACTCCCATAGGGGAAATCCCAGAGAAATAGATCATTATTCTTCCTTAAGAATGTAGGAAATTACAATAGTATAAAAACATATTCAAACTTATCTCATTATCCAAGCAAATTTTCCCTTGAAATTTGTGCCTACTAGACTCCTTGTTTTTCATGCCTACATTAAACTTCAACTCAGAAAATTACAATTACGTATTCTGCTACAAAAATTATTGTTGTATGGCCCTGCCTTTTATTTTTGCATAAAATCCTTGTTTTTTGTGCCTAAAAAGTATAGTCTAATACAAAAATTAATGCTATACAATTTTTCCTTGGAAAAAATGCTTAAATGTTGTTGTATGACTTGTAGTTGTACCACCTGTTGTTGTACAATTTTTCCTTGGGATGCATGCTTCCCTCCTTGAATTTTGTGCCCTTATTTGCTAACCTTCTCTTCCCGTCAACTCTTCATTTAATGAACTCATGAATTCTCTCTCATTCCTCATGCGAGTCTCTCACACTAATGTCTTTCTTTCTGAAAATATTTTTTTTATACTTTTTCTCTCAATGACCTATCCCTAACTTCTCTAACCACCTTTTTCAATGGCTCTTATTATATTAGATCTAGGGATAAAATTTAATCTCACATTAAATACAATTTATTTAATTTTATCTTTAAATGTACTTTTAAGGAATTAATTACAAAATTTCACTTTTCATAATATAAAGTACAAACACTCACTTTTATAACATAAAATCATTTTATGTTAAAAATTTCACTGTCTAGAAAGACAAATTTTATGTACCCCCCATGATAGACATAAAAATATGGAAGAAGACCTCCTGAGCTACAATTTCTCAACATTTCCTCTTAGCGAGGGAAGTACTTCTGACATGTCCCCACCCGAATCGCTTTGCAAACAACCACAAATTTTTTTTCCGTAGAAAATCTCTCTGACTTTGGAGTTGGTATTGCTAACTGTCCTAGTCCTTGAAATGGAGACATGTGCCAACCTATAATTCTCTCCTCCTCATCATCCAACAATGTCATCTCGTATCGAATGACCCTCTTGTTGGTACTAGAATGAGCCTCTCACTCACTTCCTTGAACATCATGTTGTCCCTTTGTCTCTGACACTTTTTAGAATCTCATATATAACCCGGCTTTGTACATAGGTTGTCCCCACACTAAATACACCCTATCTCTCCAATCACCAAGTAATACAACCTCAATCAAATGCACTCCCATTATATAGATAAATACATGCCCTTGCTTGAATAATTTTGGGTATCCATCATCTTCTAGAGATACTACTAACAACAAGTTCTTCTTTCACCTTGGAATAAAAAACATCTCATCCACTTCCAGCAGTTCACCAAACTTAAGTTGGAACCTGACTTGTCCAATTCCCGTCACTACATGAACTATGTCCACTCCAGTTTCTATATAGTGACCTTGAATTATCTTCGTAATACTATGAAATACATCCCATTTTCCTATCATGTGTCGAGATAACCCACTATCAACAATCCATGTCCTTCCATCCTCATGGTCGGTACTGCCCCTTCTTGAATCAAGGGATACATGTGATAATTCCTTCTCAAACTTATTTTTGAAGTCATTCACTGCATCTGAAACTGCCATTGGACTTGCTTCCTCCATCCCTCTCTTCTTATTTAGGAACTTTCTCTCATAATGACCATATTGGTTAAATGCAAAACAACTGACCTTTCTCATATCCTTCTCTAGAAGTGGGTCGCCAACTCCCCTTCTTATTTTCTTTTTTCTTTCTTATAAGATAACATTCTATTCTTCATCCTTATCCTGTCAGGTTTCATCATTGTTGTTCCTCATTTCATTTGTATACAATCATCCCAGAATTTCTGCCATGAGGGAAGATTCTCCTGTGTAATGATCCTCTCAACAATAACTTCCAAAATCTTAGGAATACCACTTAAGGTAGTCCTGGCCAACTTTGTAGGTGGTATAGTCTCACCCATTGCAACTAAATCATTCCTCACATGAGTGATTTTGATAAGATATGATGTAACATTGTCAGTCTTGGTCATTTTTATTGCTTTCAACTTCTCTCTTAAAACCATTTTCTTGTTTTCAATTGAGCGCTAGTACATGTTAGTTAATTCTTTCCAAATCTCGAATCATCCTTCTTTCCTCTCACTTGAGGAATTACATGATCCTTAATGCCATCAAGAATCAAAAAAATTTCCTTGGCATTCATCATCTTGAAGGTTTCCAACGATTTAACATCCGTATGTATGGTCATTACCTTCTCGACTATTTCCCAAAACTCATTCTCATCAAGCATATAAATTATTCTCTCCCTCTGGGAACTAAATTTCTCAATCCCTTCTAACCTGTCTTCTACCCTTAAACTTGAAGCCAAGAATTTACTCAATGGGCAACTGACTCAATTAAAAATTGTTCCCCTTTTGCTTGAGAAACACCCCACTACCTTGTGTCTTTTGTTTTCTTGTTACTTCTTTGTTTTTCCTTGTTTAATATTGGCTATGATACCATGTAAATTTTATACACCCAATATTGATTTGTTGTTTCACTAAGTTATACACAGTTTAATGATTCTTGCTGCTCATTAATTGAACTTAGAAAAATAAACACAACAAATCCCTTACTAACGGTTTAATTGGAAATCATAACTGTAACTTCACAAAAAATAGACGCAAAATTTAGGGCAAAGCTTAGGGGAAAACCCCCACAAAAGAAAACATAGAGAAAGAGATTTTTATTCTTGTTTGAGCATATAGGAAATTACAAAAGTATAAAAATATGATCAAACTTATCTCATTATCCAAGAAACATTTCTCATGAGATTTGTGCTAGACTCCTCATTTTCCGTGCCCACTTTAGATTTTGACTCAGAAAATTGCACAGACTTCTAAAACAATTAATGTTATATGATTCTCTCTTTATTTTTGCCCAAAATCCTCAATTTTTGTGCCTAAAAACTATATTCTAGTACGACAATTAATGTTGTATAATTTTTCCCTGGAAAACATGCCTAAATGTTGTTGTATGGCCTCCTGCTATAGGGCTTGTTGCTCTATGGTTTTGCCTTGGGATGCATGCTTCTCTCCTTGAAGTTTGTGCCCTTCTTTGCTAACCTTCTCTTCCTCTTAACTCTTCTCTCTCTTCATTTAATGAACTCATGAATTCTCTCTCTCTCTCTCTCTCTCTCTCTCTCTCTCTCATATGAATCTCTCTCACTGATGTATTTCTCTCTAAAAGGTATTTTTCATACTTTTTCTCTCAATGACCTAACCATAACTTCTCTAACCACCATTTTAATGGCTCATATAAGGTTAGATCTAGGGATATCATTTAATTTTATCTTTAAATGCACTTTTAAGTCATTAGTCACAAAAGTCACTTTTTATAATATAATGTACAAAAGCTCATTTTTATAATATAAAATTACGTTATATTAAAAAATTCGCTTCCTATATAGACAAATTTAATGTCCACCCCATCATAGACATCAAAACATGGAAGAATACCTCATGAGATACTATTTATCAATAGAAAGAAAAACAATTTTTTTTCCACTTGCAATGATATTACAAACATAACAAATTTGGCCTTTGTTTAAAAATCAAAGCCTAAATTATTACAATTGCGACACAAAACAAATACTTTGGTAACTAGGAGTTAGCTCTTAATATCTTAAAAGCGGGAAATATTATATAAAAATGTTGTGTCATAGACAAATAAACTAGGATTTGTATCTTTGGTTTTACGAACGAGCACATTGCACCAAAATTTTATGGGCGCGACTTTAGAAAGGTGGAGAAGATAATCCTATATTTGATTAATATATGATATTTTTTTCCTCTTGATGAGATTTTTGTATATATTTATTTTCCGTAGCTTAATGATTTCATTAGGAGCATCTCTGATCGCTTTCTTGGAAATTTTATAATCTTTGTCATACCATGGATTGAAATTTTTATTAGACTTCTTAAACGAAATCTAATTAGAAAAATTGCTAATGATATTGGAAAGGATAGTAGTTAAATGGTTATAAATTTGATCAATGTTATTATTATAAGTCATGGAGCCTAAATCCCTTAAGAAGAGGTTGGCTTTACTTCTATCAAAGCGAATGTGTATTTTTCTTTCATTGGTCTCCTGCATGTGGGTGGTATGCATAACAAGATTGAGGGGTAGAGACAAAGGTCTGTTGTAAGAGTCAGGGTCGAATCCATTAAGTAGCTCAAAGTTTGTAATACAGTTGAGGATGAGGGTGTCAGAAATCACATAATCCATGACAGTACTACCCAACCCATGGAAACATGTCATTTGATCAGAGAGGGGCCACTTCTTAATACCATTACAAATAAGTAGGTCCCGGGAACTGCAAATTTTAAGGAGCTCGGTATCGAATAAGTTCTCGATAATGTCTTCATATTTTCTCTTGAATTTCTTAGCTAAGTTACTGCCTTCATCAAGCCACAAGGGGTCGGGGTTAGAGTTTTTACTTAATGTATGGATTGGTTAGTAGTAGTTCTAGCATTAAAGTCTCCCAGCAAAAGGATATTACCTTCATTCCTCAGGTTAACGATGTATTTTTCTAAATCATTGAAAGGAAAATTCTTATCCAGGTTGTTCTTCTTATAGGATGTAGAGTTGATAGGAGCGAAATAGCAGAATGCAAGAAAGATCCTATTGGTTGTAGAATCATAGATTTAAATCCAAATGTATTGATTGAAGGGGTTGATTTTATGAAATCGGATGTGAGAGGAAAAATCGTTCCTTATATAGCAGGCTATACCACCAAAACCCCTCCGAGAAGACTTCTTATTCCAAACAAACCAAAGAGTGAAACCGTCAAGGTGAGGGACCCTAGATTCATCATGCTCCCAAGTTTCAACTAAGAGAATAAGGTCAATATCACTTGGGATCCAACTTAACATAGGACCTTTACACCATGGAAAACCACGACAGTTCTAGAAGAGGATCCAGAGTGATGCAAGTCCCTATTTATCACTTGTGCGTGAGACTTTATCTCTAATAATAACTTTCCTATTCTTAATATATATATATAATTATAGTTATATTTGGAAAAATTATATAGTTATTTTTTTAATTTAATTTATATGGTTTTAAAAAAATTGCATTTGATTTTTAATTTAATTTATATAAATTAAATTTAGATTAATTTAAAAATATATATAATTATATTTGTAAAATTGTTTATTTATATAGTTTAAATTTTTTTTTTTTTTTTTTTTATAATTTATATTGGTAAATTTTTAAAACAAAAATTCGTTCAATTAAGATATGTGTTTTTTAATTATATATATATATATAAGATGACATCAAAGAAGATCTTTGTGAATGTTTCTAGACCAAAAGCAATAATTGCCAAATCTAAAGTTGCAGTTAGACACACTATGCATACTATTGAATGCATTATGAATACTGTTGAACACACAAAAATTGAGAAACATAATAAACGTCAAGCAAGTAGCCCATCATGTACATTCAAGTTTTTTTTAGAATGGAAGAATGCACAAGAAATAAATAAAGAAAAATTTTCATGGCATCTTCAAGATAATGAAACTGATGACAATGTACATATCTATCTATATTGTGGTATGATTAACTTTGGTGAATCATATGAGGTGATGGGAAGAGTACGAGATATATGTTTTGTGCAGAATACATACACTGTTTATGTTCTTGCAAGATTGGCCAATACACGTGAAAATGTTAGACATCGTCTCTCAAAGGTTCAATATGACACATATGAAGAATCTACACAGTTGTGTGCAGAAATCACAAACAACATTTCAAATAACATTGTAAGTATGCTTATTTATATTTATGTGTTATGCATTATTGTAAGGTTCATTCACATTTTTAAAAATTATTGATCATTGACATATTGCATTTTGTTTCACAGGATTTTGTTGAGAGTCTTTAAGTTATGTTGGAGGGTATTTATTATTTGGAGCCAAATATTATGACTATGATCAACACTTGCGACATAGAGACAGAAGAATAAAGGATAAGGAAGCTGTTAGGGTCCTATAATTTTTATAAGGTCACTTGATTATAGTTGATTATTATTATATTTTAGATGATGTAAATTATTTAAAAAAAAGGTCAAAACCTTAAGAAAAATAAAAAATAAAATATGCCTGCAAGTCAAAATGCAACGTTAGAGGATAATTAAGTATTTTTATATTAAATTAATCACATCATTTAAATGTGATTAAATAAATTGTAATAAGGTCTTGGTACTATAGTTTTAATTTTATTATAGAGTTGAGAGCGACAAAAAGGGGCATTTGTCGTATAGTGTTAAGCTATGCGCTTCAATAGACGGATTGATCATCGCCAACTTACATTGATGGTTCACAAGGATTTCGCCCCCCTTCCTATTCTAGCATTATCGGCGGAGGGGGGTTTGAAAAGGTGGTTTCACCCCGACCCCACCTTACGTGTCACCTTCGCATTATTTCGCACCCCCTGCCCCCTCTCAATACCATATACCACTCCTACCCCCCTTCGAAAGCAGTTTTTTCCGCTCCCACCATAATCCGCACTCTCGATTATGTCACCCTCCACTTCTACTCCACCTCCACTCCCCTACTGCCACGTATCTCCTCCCACCTAATCGCGCTCCCGCTTACCGTTCCATTCCCGCGCCTTCCTTCCACACTAAAACATTAAATATTTCTGCCAACCATGTGCCTCCACATCATCCCCCACCTCCATGACATATGTTCATTTCATGATCAATTAAAACTATGTTTTTCCCTATATAACTCAGTAATTTCAAACATTTTTTACAAAAAAATGAGAACGAATTTTAAAAACTTGAAAGAGGTTTTTGTTGATAACATCCTCATTTACAAAAACCTCTCTACGTTTTCTAACAATTGATATGGTTTGGGAGATTCGGAGAAATATTTGAAGGCATATTTTCCCAATTTTTCCTGTTTTTAGCCAATATTTTAAAATACGATTTACAAGAACTTGGAAATGAATTTTCAAAAAATGAAAGAATTTTTTGTTTCTACTATCCATATGTACAAAAACCTCTCTCCGTTTTTACACAGACATTATGGTTTTGGAAATTTGAAAGAATATTTGAAGGCACATTTTCCATCAATGTCCTGTTTAGTCATCATTTTTCCGAACAGAGTGTGGCCAATCAGAGATGAATCTTGAGAAAATGGATGAGGTTTGTATTCATATTATGAAAATGTATAATAACCTACTTCAAATTTTACACAAGTATTACAGAATGTGAGAGACATTCACATCTTCATAGCCTATTTTTATGACTATGCAAAGTCCTGTTTTAGACATATTTTTGCAGAGAATATTGTGGACAACTAGAGTAGAAGTTTTTAAAATTGAGCGAGGTTTATCTCTAAAACATCGTCATATACAATAACCTCTTTCAATATTAATATATCTATCTCGAATTAAGATACTCAAAGGGATAACTAGACCCTATTTTTCATAATTTCGGGAGGAAAAAGTTCAAAGACAGTTAGTGACTTGGAGGCCACCTCATCAAAAAAGAGTTGCTATCAAATTTGAATTTCTCTTCTTTGTCACCAGAAATCCACAAATATAGTTCCAAGTAGATTCATTAATTTTGAATGTCCTATATTTTGGTTCTATTTGTGTAACACATTTAGAGATATTTGTAATAAATCTTAATATTTTTTCAAGATATTTTAGTTTAGATTTTGTATAAATACTTCATTATTTGAAGCTACTAATAGATGTTGGGATTTGTAATGAAAAAGACTACCATTCATTGTAAATTTGTTCACTATGTTCAAGTGACCTTTTGCAATAATATAAGACAAGTTATTTCAAGATTCATGTGTTGGACAAATTGGTGAAGTGCTTCCCTTCGTTTATGTGTTATTTCGTTGTTTCCACTACTATTATTTCTTAAATCTTAATTAAATTACAGAAACGATGACAATAAGGATTTGTTGAAATATACACCCTTTTCTAGCTGTAAGTAATTTTAATGTTTTCTTCTGAATTCAAACTAAGGAATTCTTAATTACTCTTTAGTTTCAACTGAATCTTACTTTTTCTTCTGTTCCATATCATTTTAAATCTAAAAGATCCAACTAGTTCACCTACATTGCCATGTTGCACTTAAGCTTGATTATTTCTACATTTGATCATCTTAAGCTCTTCTAACTCCATTCCCCAATGGCCTTCCCTTGTTGTTCCAACCAAACCAATTCAAAAACCAAACTATGAGCCCATTAACTAGCCTAAAATTCCCAGCAAACAAAGCTAAATCTCATAGAGAGATCCCTCTCTGAGTTTAGAAGGGCTAGCTTCTAGACTTAAAAGTGGTTTTGTTGTTATCTCTGTGGTTTTTTCTTCAGCCTTGAAAATATAGAGTGATAACAAAAGAAAAGACCAATAGCTCATGACACTGCAATAGTACAAAGAGGGGATCAAAAAAGAATCACTAAGGTGCATCAATCTAGGAAAGCTAAACATGTTGCTTTTGAATATGTGGAAGATGAAGCTGAAAAATATGTTAGCATTAGTGAGGAGGAAATTAGAACTATTGTTGAAAAGGAGAAAATAAATAAAAAACCCCAAAAAAAATGGCCAAGGATGTCTCTCTTCTAGTTGATGATGAAGAGCTTGTTTATAAAAAAAAAGATATGTTAACTAGTAAGAAGAAGAAATCAAAAAGAAATAAAATATTAGTTAACCTGTAAAAGTCATGAGCAACAGTGAATAACAAACCAAAAGCTCTAAAGGAAACATTGAAATCATAACACCAAGTGCTGAGTTAGAGGATGGCGTTATTAAAACAAAACAAAATGTCATTCGATATCTGTTGAGGAAGAATAAATTAATTAATGGTGGCCAAACATTTGAGCTTGATGTCAGCCGATTCTATAGGCTAGATGAAAGACAATCTCAATATAAAATTAGAAAGGCACATCACCTACATGTACATAATCTTAAAACAATGTTCAAGTTCAATACTTATCTTCATGTGGTGGATTATGTGGTTCTTGTTGATCCAAATCAGGTTCCCAACAAACATGCATTTGAGAGGACACAATGTTTTGAATATAAATATTATGTAATTAGAGGGAACCATTCAGTAGAGGCTAAAATACAATTGATTGAGGAATATCTCAATAACTCTATTTTTGAAATAGTGAAATGCATCATTTATGCTAGTTTAACAGAAATAGAAGCAAAGTTATTGGCATGGGATCATAATGCAAATAATCAATACATAATGTCTATGAATTTCATCCAAAGGGTTTGATTTATTCATAATGAATTTGTAGAAAAATCTGTTGGGGATAAGACAAAAGCCAATCTAAGCTTTAAGAAGGAATGTTTAATGGAAGCAGGTTATCAAATTGACAATAAAATCAATTCAAAAGGTGGAAAAGTACATTCAACTATATTTAGAGGAATGTATAACATTTTTTAGTTGACATTT
Organism: Pinus albicaulis; assembly: GCA_034641835.2. NCBI lineage: Eukaryota > Viridiplantae > Streptophyta > Pinopsida > Pinales > Pinaceae > Pinus > Pinus albicaulis. The sequence continues at coordinate 417,859,115 of CM076571.1, forward strand.
AGAACTGAGAGATATGGGAATTTATTTATAATATTTTTTAGCAGTGCGAGAATATTACCATAAAAAATCAGAAGGTTAAAAGGTTTTAACCCATAATATGTACCAATAGTAAGACAAGTCCTGAAATGAAGTAACTTCCAGATGATATGACTATCACACCTTAGAGAACAGTGCAAGGAGTGAAGGATGAGAAACTAGTCAAATCAATACTATGTCGTGTGAAGTCATGTGAATTATTAATGGATGAAAGGTGCACAGAATTTCAAAGGTAAGTTTGTTGAATTATTTTTACTTTTTCTTTGATTACAATTTTCTTTTAAGTATAGCATGTTTTTGTTGGTAGAATTTGTTATACATATCACTATATTAACAATTTGTACTTTATTTATTCAATCAAAATATTTATATGAAAATAAAAGAACATATGGTTAAAATGTTGAATGAAGAAAACTGGGATAATGTTGTGCGCAACTACCCAAAATCAAGTTCTACAGCAACACTTAAAGATTTTTATCTTGCATTTGATAAGGTATGTTGATTTATACATTCATTATATATATATATATATATATATATATATATATATCATTAAAAATATCGAAGAAGGATGCAAATGGAGTACCAAATACTTTCAAAATATTTATTGAAAAAATTAAGTTGGAAAATATGAGAAAGCAACGTCTTATGAATGTTGAACTTGATCCTACTCTTAATCATTTCATTTGGAATGGGCTCGATACTATCCAATATCAAATCATACTAGGTGATTGTGAAGACATTGCAAAATTCATACCTAAAAGGGAATATGCCTTAGTTATTGCAGATATTCCTCATGGTTTCAATTTCTCAGACATTGAATATGATAGTGAACCTTATACTTATCAAGATTTTAGTAAAGTGTTTATGGGCTTTCAAGAAGTCATAATATCACTACTTTGAAAATTTGTGACATTTCATTCAAACACACAATTTGCAATGTTATTAACAAGCTTCAAGGGAAAAGAAAACTCAAAGATGGAGCTTACATGGTAAGACACTGAAATCGTATGTTTGATTAATGTTAAATTTTTTTATTTATGTACAATTTAGTTGAAATTTTACCATGTCATGTTACAAGAAAAAGTCAAATATTGTTTCTTCTAAAGATTGACCTATTATAAATGATTGTGAGTTCATCCATGTTGAATGTTGGACAAAAGAGGACAGCTATAAGCATATTCTTCTGAATCGAGTAGAGGGGAGGATTCATAGTCAAGTACCAGTTCATGATGTTGTCATAAGAAAACTAACATATGAGGATAAAGATGCAAAAGAAGAGATAGTTAACATTTATCAAAAACCACAAGCATTGATTAACTATCTTATAGATCTATGTTCAAATGAAGGAGATTGGGTTTTGGATTTATTCTCAGGTTCAGGTAAGTTTTATTATATAAAATTGAATTTTAACATTTTTATTTTTTATATTTTATGTGTTTATACTAATTTTCTTAATTATTTCTTTTGTTCTTGATGATTAGGTACAACACTAGGTTGTTGCCTACAAAAAGGAAGAAATTGCATTGTCATTGAGAAAGACTCACTGCACTGCAATTTTATTCAACAAAGAATTAGTGCTCTTCAAGTTCTTCCAGATGAAATGCAAGAAGTTGGTTTGAGGAAAGGGGATTTTAATGAATCACGTGTGGAAAAAAAAGGCAAAGGAACCTCAACCACCGTTATATGGAATGATTGGAAAAGGACACTTTGGAATATTTGCAGACATCAAAGATCCATTATAAGAGAACAAAGACCAAACTGAAGTAGAAAATATTGTGGAAGAAGACATTAATGATGGTCTAGAAGATGTTGAACATGGATTAGTTGATATTATTGATTAAATTTAAGTTATGCTTGAAAATAAAGCTAAATTTTGAAATTTATTCATCAATTTTACTTGTAATGTTTAGACTTTTAGATTTTATGAGAATAATTATTATTTTTTGCAAAAAAACTGTGATTACTATTAATTTTTGACATAAAATTAATAAAAAAATGATATTTTTAAAGCTTTTTTGTTAATATTTTCCCATAAAAAAATTTAGTTAACATGTTATTTAAAAAAAAGGGTCTCAAAATGTCTATTTTTTTCATTGTATTTATATTAAAAATGTGAATTTTTTTGTCATATGTTTAAAAATATTGGCTTTTTAGCGACAATTGTTTGATGTGCATTTAAATGTTAATTAACAATACACAAACATATAGAAAATCATAACTTTAAAATATTGACTCATTATTTTTTTTTTTAACTAAGCAAAAAAATGAAGATTTCATTACAAACAAAATGAAAAAAAAAACAAGTACATAAATACACTTAAAAATAAACATCTCAGTGAAGAAGAAGACATTAGAAAATGTAAAGTGTCAAAATAAACCCTTTAAAAAAAGGGGGTTGATTCTGCATCACCATCTTTCAAAATCGACATGAAAATCATGACATTAAAAAAAAAATCATAAGAAAATTTAAATTGCCAAAAATATGCTAAAAAAAGGAGTGTTTCTGCATCACCACTTTTCAAAATTGGGTGTTTTTTTTTTCTATCTAAAAAAATGGGTAATTGATAATTTTCTTGTTTGATCGTTAACCATGTTATATAATGATTGATATCAAGGAAATATCATTCTTATTATTCTTTGAATGAGTTTCACTTCCTTGATTCATTAGGATCACCTTATCCTTCTCATTCATGTTCATGTCATATTTCGAATTGAATCTAATGGGATTAGAATTATTTATTGGCCGATTGTAAGATATTTCAATTGGAAATATAGGAAAATATGCACAAATATCAATCAAGTTTAATTGAAAGATTTTAAATATAGCTTTGATGTTTCATTTCCAACTTCCATAAAGTTACGTATAGGGATTCATTTCCAACTTTCATAAATTTATGTATATGGATTCATTTCTTTAAATATAGCTTTGATGTTTCATTTCCAACTTCCATAACGTTAATTCTAGGCGTTATTGGTGCAATATGATTTGAATTAACAATCTTATCAAATTAGATTTGGTTCATGAATTGCACAAAAATTGATAAACTTATGTCTTACAATTTCATTATCCAGGATCTTCCTTTTTATTTATTTTTTAGACCTTTCCTCCCACTGCCCACCTTTTTTTCATCCCAATTATTATTATATATCATATAATATTTATTTAATGTAATTGGAAAGACCATGCTAACCACTCGACTCACTACTAATATATGATATAAAGATCAATATTTAATGAAATGAGCAAAAACCCTTTTTGTACATTATGACAATTTGGATATCTTCCAATTGAAATATGATCCAGATCCACTTTAGTCATTTTATTTCTTCTTTACCCCAATGAAATACCATGAAAAATAGCTCATGTAATCGACATGAGCCTCTTGAGTGGACATGAATATAATTTAAAAACTAAAAATAATATGTGATTGAAGGGCTTAACATTGGGTTTAGAATAATCAAACTTGAAATGATGACTTCCACCATGTTAAGGTGATACTCCAATACTGAGTTATATCCCTTGCATACCCTCATTCGGAAGGAGAATTGACTTATGAATAATAAATTACCAAAGGGTTGAGAGAATCAACAACTATCTCACTACTTTTCTCTCAAAAAATTTGAAGCCAAAACTTCCTTCCTTTCACATTACTATGAAACATAAGAATGAGAAAGAAAAGTTCGAAGACTATTCTAATTGAAACTCCTATTGAACACACTATTTCTCACTGATTCAAACCATAACATATGATCTCGTAATATCAATAATATTTTACCTATCTTGATCAAGCAAATTTTATATGAATATGAAACTAATACAATCTAGCACTAATGCATGTGGAAAGGACTGAATATTGTTTGGAAGAATAAGGAGAACAAGATCAAGTAAGGATCATATATAGATGAAAAATATCGAAGTGCTCTTCTTGCATGTAATGAATAAAATAATGTAAAGAATGATTAATTAGTTAATTAGTAATTAGGTTGAAGAGGCATGTCTAATGGGACATGACTTCCGTGAAGAGGCACCTACCTAGGTATATAAGCAAGCCTCATTTGTAACATTCAATCAATTCATTTTTTCATACATTTTAATATAATATTTGTATCCTCATAGATATTTTCATATTCCAAGTCTTCTGGAGTATTTAACTTGAGAAGGAAATTTTTTCACTTCATTTGGTATCAGAGCAGTTCGATCTTCTAGCCGCCTACCGTTGCACAAAGCCACACTCTCTGATCCAGGTCCTTAACCATCAAATTCGTTAATGTTGTTTCCGTTGAAGCGTTTCACTATAAGATTTTGGAGGTTCTCCATGTTAAGGCCTTTGGCCATTAAGAAGAAGAAGAAGAAGAAGAAAATAAGAAAATAAAGAGAGTATAATATAAAAAAATAGAAATAAATAAAAAATAAGAGAGTATAGTATAAAAAAAAAGTAAATTTATTAAAAACAAAAAGAAAAAAATTCAATATATATATATTAAAAAAAATTATATTGAAGAAAAAAAAAGAAAAATCAACTTAAAAAAAAACTACATCCACTATTCAGGCTAGTGACGCCAAGACATACCCAAAACCACAGGTTGTCATTTTCTATTGACATTGCCACTTCCTTGTCCACGCATCTGCTAGACATCGTGTTCGTGAAAAAAAATTCGTCTGCGCCAGTGCTTCTACCATCCCGCATCCATTGCCAGCCACCACCACCATAAAGTCTGTCCCAACCCGTCATCTCAGGAATCACCATTCCTCTCTATCGCCGCATTCTTCTCTGTCGCATATCCAACACGAGCCACCGCTCACATTCCTCTCCACTTGGACCAGAGCTCCACTTTGTCGGTTCCACAACGATGGCCCAACCTACAACCATGGTTCCACAATAACCATTGGCTCAACCTGCAACCATAACAACTTGAACCATGATTCCACATTTGCCATTTGCAAATTTGACATTTTCTTCATCCACCATTGCTCCTCATCCTCACCACATACCTAGATCAACTTCCATTGTCAACGACTCTTTTCTCATCCTTTCGCTGTCAAATTTCATGGAATATTCCATGCCAATTGTGATTGTTTGACCTCGTTCCATTTGGTGAATTCAAGTGACTCAATAAAAAAATAATTTAAAAAACTACAAAAATTGAAAACGGTTTCTTTTTCCGCTGCAGTGGACACAACAAGCTTTCCACTATGTAGCATGTTTTCCAACCATCATCCCATACTTCCATATTTCACATTATCAAGTGGAATAACATTTTTGTCAAATTAGTATATCGCTATTTCAGTTCACATATCAAAAGTCAAAAATCATGACTATTGGATTTAAAACCCATCTGTAGAATTGTTTTTATCAATTATTAGAAGGGTTATATAGTTAAAAAGATATATTGCAAATTAAAAATTTTAAAAGTTATAAAGGGAAGTTGTTTAGAATTTATACATATCAATGTTATATATAAGGGAAATTATATTTATAAAGGAAATTATAGTTATAAATAAAGAGAAACAAACGCGGATGATAAAGAGAGACTAAGTGGTTTGTAAATTGATCTCTCACTAAAATCAGATTAAGAAGATCATTATTTTCAAAAGCTTCAATAAAAGATATATTAAAGGGTGTATTTGAAGAATATTTTCATAAATAATAAAGTTCATTTCAAAAAAACAAAAAAATGAATAATACGGAAATGAAGACCAGGATATTCTTAGAAACCTTACCTATCGACGCTAAAGTGCTATTTAAATTTAAAGGAACTCTCGCACGAAAAGATGTCACTATTGCTATATCACCTGTCGAAGATAAAAATTATATAAACCCTAAAATTTCCAACCAATTGGTGATTCTCGAGTCAAATATAATCGAAAAATTATACTTTTTTTACCAAAAAAAATACAAAATAAAAAGTCTACAACTAAATATTGGGGATTATATTTTTATCTCTCAATTTATTGTGAAAGCCTTGGTTTTTGACGTTAGTGACATTGTGTTGGGTTAACCATGGATGGAAACTCTAGGATATTTTATCCTAAATACAAAAAATAAGTTTTTGACAGAAAGAAAAAAATAACGCTATAAGACGTTAACTTGAAGCCAAATTCAGTGATGCCTGAAGACATACAAGAAATTTCAAAAGTAATTTTTCAAGAAGGTAAAAAGGTGATACAAAATATGCAAATAGAAGTTGACAAGATCACTGTTGAAAAAAATGAAGAAGTTTCACGACTAAAAGATAGTAGCGAAAAATTACTAACACAATCAAAGAAGCTTAAGAAGGATAAGAAGTTTTTGGAAAAAATGGTACAACTTGTCGAAAATGAAGCATTGAAATCTTCAAATGTAGAAGTTCAAGTTGAAGAAAAAATGAACAGTGATCCAGTAAATGTCACAACCCAATATGAAGACAAAAATGTTTCAAAAAATACAAACTTAGACGTTGCAGTTCAGATGAGGAACATTCTAAGTGAAGGTTCTGTAACCAACTCAATAACATCCTCGCTAGAAGAAGATCAAAAAATTACCACACACCTAATAAGGGAAATTCAAAGAAAAAAAATTCCATATCGACATCCGAATCATGAAAATAGGAAACTCGATCAAGCTACGTATTCAGAACATAAACAACAAACGGATGTTCTGAAAAATATTAAAGTGCGCACAACTCAGTCCAGTGATATTTGTTCATCACAAGTTTCCAGTAATCAAAAGGTTCGATAGAAGATTAATTTAAGATGGTTTGATCCCTCATCTATGCGACAATTTTATATATCACTCCAAGGATTAGATCGTCTAGTATCAACGAAGATTTTGAGACAAGAATCAAGCCTTTTTCATTAACAAGCTTTGAGGACAAATATTTTTGAGGAGGAAGGTAATGCAATGAATAAAATAATGTAAATAATGATTAATTAGTTAATTATTAATTAGGTTCAAGATTTATGTCTAATGGGACATGACTTCCATGAAAAGGCACCTGCCTAAGTATATAAGAAAACCTCATTTGTAACATTCAATCAATTCATTTTTTCATACATTTTAATATAATATTTGTATCCTCATGGATATTTTCATATTCCAAGTGTTAGGGTCCTATAATAATAGGATTCATAATTTTTGAATTGACTTTGATTAAGTCTTATAAATATGTACATACCTTGCTTTTTGCGAGTTGTTTTCCCATATTTGAAAATAATAAAAAATGAAAAGAGGGTAAAATTCCTAAAATAAAGACCAAAGGACTTGAAAAGAAAAGATAAAAAAGAATAAAAAAATGAATCCAAAAAAAGAAGACGATAAGAATAAGACATGAAAGTGAGCAAGTCAAAATGCCACTGCTATTTACTTTTACTGCAAAAATAATAATTATGTGCAGCTTGTCCAAATTGCCATAATCCATGATGAGTTAATTAGTTTAATCTTAACTTTTCATGCTTTGAATTTCATGTTTTAGATAGAGAATAAAGATCTGTCAAATAATTTAAACTTGACAAATCGGTAGATAGTTAGAGAATAAATGAGGAGTTCAACAATTTAATCTAATCCCTCAGATGAAATAAGGTTAGAATTAGATAGTTTTATGCTTTAAAAGAAAAATGGATTTAGGGTTACAAGCTTAAATGCACCCATGTAGATGAAGTAAAAAAATGTTAGAATAATGATGGGTAGGTAGAAAGTAGTTGAGCAAGGCATGTAATAAAACATCATCTGGAAAATGACTAATTTGCCCCTCCCCCACAATGTTCCAGTATTCAAAACCTTCAGTTAAAGAGGCTCAGAGCATTTCTCAGACATCTGTTGGAACCGGACCCAAGGCTTAATGACTGATTGGTAAAAGTACTGGTTTTCCTTCATTGAAACCCAATTCCTCAACATATTCACCATTTACCAAAAATACAATCCCTTTCCTAAGTTAAAATACCTTTTTTGCTTAGAAAAGTAAAATCCCCCCTTAAATAACCTCATTTTGTGCTAAAACATTCAAAAACCCACAAAATGGGATCATTATTATGTTCAAATGCCTATTTTACACTTTGCTTAGTTTATTTTATGTATTTTCATTCATTTTCATTCATTTCATATTAATTTAACATATTGTATTAGAACCTTTTAAACTACCCATTCCTGTATATATATTAATTTATTTATTATAAATATCCCAAAAACCCATTATTTTAACGTTAACGTATGGTTCTAAATACCCATGTGTTAAATATTTCCCTGCCTATCCCCATAGGTTAAAAACATATTATATAATAAAACCTGTCCCATAGTTATAAAACACATGCTAAACCCTTATTTGCTATGTAAATATACTTCCCACCTATCATAATAATACATTGGTTTTACGTTAAAAACATATGTTTTAAACGTTAAAACTTAACCTCGACACATAAACATATCCGGGCCCTATGCCCCCATCCACCGAGCAACTTCCTTAGTCAATCTCCGCCGTTCACACATCTATCCCCATATCTGACGACCCAAATGCGATATCGCATTTCTTAAAGCGCGATCTTTGAACATTTTCAAATTTGTGAAATGGGCAGTGTTGTTCCCTTATCTCTCCTCCATGTGGCGCTTTATTACTGGATCGGATTCGATCCAAAGAAATCGTTTACCACTCTAAGCCTATGCGATAACCACCAGTGGTATTTCTCCTCCCAACGTCAAAACTACTCTCGCCATTAAATGTCGATACTGTTTTAACCTAAAAACGTTATAAAAACTTCATATACGCGTAGTTAAGCCCATTTTTCCATTCTCTATGCGTTTTTATCCATCTCCAACTGAAGAAACACTCTTTGTACACCATTTTCGCACAAGGAACCTGAGAAGCAATTGAAAATCGCTGCCAAGACCACTGGAAACGTCCATTTTGCTTCCAAAGACGTCAACAGCCATCAGAAACCTCTCCGACACTTCATAAACCGTTTAAAGATCAAATACCTGCACAAGCACGTATTCTTCGAAGAAAAGCAACCTTCCTGTCATTTAAAAAAAAGTTTTCTGAGAAATTCGAACCTAGTGAAGCCTATTTTTCCCACAAAAATACCTATTTTACCTGCAAAGAACGAATTCACTGTAAAAACTCTGATAAAACCCCAGTCTTGCTACTATATATGGTTTTTAAAGAAAATTTGAATATATTTAGCCTTTGTAGACCTTAAAAAGGCTTCTAATCTATCCAGAAACCCTTTGCAAATAATCCTAATCTTTCTGTGCCTGATTTGAATCCTTTTTTAGTCCATTTATCCAAAAAAAGTAGAGAAACCCGTGTATACCATTTACTGAAACTGATAAGAGTCTAAAGATCAGTTTTAAAGCTAAATTTAAAGGTTTAAAACCAAAAGAAAGCTAGTTCTGCCTATTACTATTCAAGAAACCTCTGTCACACCAGAAATACCTTCTGTAAACAGTTTAAGCTTACAGAAGAGTACAAAAAGTATAAATACAGATTTTTAAGCATCCATAAGATCTAAAAATGTCAAAATCAAACCCAGCAATAACTTCCAAAACCACTATTGTTGTAAACCCTCTACAACCTCCTATTTTAGATATTGAGCATACACCCTTAGCTGATGTGGATTACAAGATAGTTGATCTAGTGATAGAATTTAATCTTTTAGAACTCCACTGCTGGAGTCTAGAAAATCAATTAGATCAAGGAGATGAAGTTCAGATTTGGGAATCAAATCTACCCAAGTATGTAGTTCCACACACTCATCAATGTCCAGAAGTCATCAGGCTATGGCTATCCTATTATTCACCTAAATAAAGAGCCATGGTTAATGCTAATAAAAAAATATTGCTTTTTTTTTCTACATAGAAAAAAAATAAAAAATAAAAATAAAAATAAAAAATAAAAAATAAAAAAAAAATCGAACTTTCTATTATAATTAGATAGTCTCAGAACATATGCAGAGCATTTCAAAACAGAGCCATTCCCTTTTTTTCCAAAGGGGGATGGTGTCACAGCTACTTTACAAGATCAGTGATGATGCAAAGTAGCCAGAAAAAACCAAAAAAGAGCCTCTCAAGGCGCCAATGCATCTCCTTTAGCTCATCATCTCCCGGATAACCGAAACAGAGACGAGAGCAGAAGGATCAGAATGCACTGACTAAGCCCAAAGCTTCTATATATCAGTGAAAGGAATTGGCAGTAGGAACTATCCCAGTCCCCAGAAGAACAACAGATAGTGACAAAAAAAAGGAGCCCAGAACCTCCTTACATAAGGAAAACAACTTTGGACTCAAATAAAGTAGCAGTTTATGAGTTTTTTGAGAGAAAATATGTACATAACATAATTAAAATAGCAGAAATTAAATAAAAACCGGCTGTTCCCTTAAATGAACAGCCCCATTCACCATCTCAGTTACTGTCCAGGACCCCAAATCTTGCTGAGCACCTTCTTTAGATAATCGATCTGCTTCCTGGTTCCTTTCCCTGTAAATGTGACAAACAGAAATCTCAGAGAAGAAGCAATAAATAAATATTGTTTACCATTACTGCAGAGTCTATTAACCTGATGCTTCAACTCAAACTAGATCCCAATGCAGTTCCCTTATCCATAGAAGCACTCACAAAGCTTTACATTAGTCTGGATTTTCCTAAAAGGTTTCAGATCTTCCAAAATTTCATGCCTGCCTATGTTGAAATCCCAAAACTAAACCCTCCTTATTCTACTTCCAAATTTCCTGAAGGGTCAAGGCATGTCATCTCTATGTTATCCTTCATCATAGGTTATTTTATTGATGAGCATACATATGAGTCAATTCTAGGCTTTCTATCCATTTTCGTGCCAGGTCAACCTCCTGTTATTTACAATTATGTTGAATACATAGCTGATAATATCCATGATCAACTTGTGAAATTGCTAACTGAAGGAGTATTTAGGTATACTTCCTTTCCTTTTCATATGTTCATATCCTTCCAAGAAGAAAAATTCCCTATAAACCTTTATAAATTGGATGTATCCTCTATCAGTCATCTTTTGGACATCTTTGATAAAAAAAGAATCAACGGAATTCACTTATGTGGATTTTATAGATTGTTTTGTTCATCCTTTGATAAACATGTTGACAAACAGTGTAGAACCAAGATTCAGTGATGAGATAAAGAAAATATTACTGCTGTCAGAACAAAGTAGAACTGGAGATTGGTATTTATATCAGAACCATATAGAGAACAGAGTTTTTGGGTCAAATCTTTTACCCTATAAACTACCGAAGTATGTGCCAATGAGAGTTTTTTCCTTGGAGTACATAAGGCAAATTCTCAATTCATATTCAATCAAATTCCTAGCTGCCAAAAAAAGACCCAATTTAAGTTGAAGAACCAAGTAGGACCTTTTATTTACAATCACAGGGATGCAAGAATAGAGGTAGCAAAACAGTTGCTGGAATACAAATTTGAAGAAAGTTTCTTATGGAATTATGATCCTCAGGGAATTATAAGTAAAATAAGGGTAAAATGCAAATTGACCCCTTATATTCGTGATAAAAAGCCAGAGATTGAACAATTTTCTAATCAAGCAGAGTGGCTAGAAAATACATTGATAGAAGCAGTGAAACAGGGTGATACTAGTCACACCTTGAAAACTGTAAATCAAGAAGATAAAGCTACTAAGAGAATCAAGGAAGAAGGTACCTACATTGCTAAAACAACAACAGGGACTAGGTTTAAACTCAGATATAACAAAAAGCCTAAGCTCAATCTAGTTGATAAAGAAAAAGAGACCATAGAAGTGGAAGATGCAGATGTTCCAGAGACAAACAATGAGCCAGTCACATAGATTATAAATGAAGAGCATCCTGCTACTTCAAACACATAGGTAATATAGAAGCAACAAAGTATGGAGGCATCCTCCTTACAGCCAACAGAAGATAAAGATATTTACATCAGGGAGAAATATAAGCAGATAAAGGCCAAGAATGAAGAAATCAAGAATGATATTTATTCTTAGTATTTAAAACAAACACCAGGGATCCAGAATAGACTTCTGTCAGCTTTTGATTATTCAAACAAGAAGTTGATTATGTCAGTACTTCAACCAACAGTCAAGACACCCAAAACAATGGCAGATTACAAAAAAGTTGACCTTGAAGTGCATGCAGAAAGTATCCATGCATTAAGTCAAATTGAGTTTCATAGACAAACTTTTGAGATGCTTTGTTCTACCATAACTACAAAGGCAATGAGTGCCCAAAAGCTCCAGAACACAATAATAATTATGAGAGATCAAATGAAGGTTGAAAATGCTTCCTCATATGCTAAAGACCTTAGAATTAATTCTTTAGAAGAATTGGTTATTCAAGTAGGGTATGATCCTGCTAATGTAAAAGTTGCAGAAGAATTGGTGAAGAAAAAGAATGTTGATATTGCAGCACTTAGAAAACAACTCAAGCTTCCACCAACAGAACATCCACAAGCCAAGGAAATTGTGCAAGAGGCGAGCCAAAAAGATGATATGATGAACTTGATTTTACAATTAACAGCACAGATTAAAGAGATGGAAATCCAAATGGACAAGCTTGTCCATGAAAGAGAAACTACAAAAGCACAAGAAGTTCCTACAGTAATTCCCATGGCAACAACAGTTGTTCCTTCAACTCTGGCAGAAGAGTTGGCACCAAAAGTACCACTGGCCACAGTAGTACTAGTGACTTCCTCCACTACTTCAGCTACATAATCCTCTACCACAATAGCTCAACACTCTGATGAAGCCAGTAAACTTATTAAGGCCATGGAAGAAATGTCAATTCAAACCAATGAAATCAATAGGTTGAAGAAAATGATTGAAAATCTGGAAGACACTAAGAAGCTAACCCAAATTAATGCTAAAACTTAGGAACAAAGGGCTAACAGGTTAAATGTTGAGTTGAAGAACTTACAAAAGGATTTAACCTTGAAATAACCTATGTCATATGTGAAGAATCAACTATGGACTAAAATCATTGAATCCATCAATGATGTTTGGCCATCAATACAGGTAATTTATCAGCAAAAGGATTTACTAAAGGCAACTCAAGAGGAGATTCAGAAAACAAAAGATGAACTAGGTGCCAAACCTGAAGAGGCCCTAGAAATAATAAAATTTCTCAATAGTAAGAACAAACAAGAATTGGATGAGATAGAAATTACTGACAAAATAGAGACAATTCTTGAAATAAGAAAATTAATTTCAAAGAAAAAATTGATGAAGCAACTAGAAGAAAAGTGTGGAAACATGAACATAGCCATAACTAAATTTATGGTTAAATTTGAGATCTTAAGGCAAAAAGGTTTGACAAATATTCTTGTTCTTAATGATAAACTTATGCCACAAGAAGATTACAACAAGAAGATCAAAGATCATGCAAAAGAGAAGGTAAATAAAACAGAAGGACAAGGAATATCAAAGATCATGCAAAAGAGCAAGTAAATAAAACAGAAGGACAAGGAATTACTACAGGAAAGGTTTTACATAAAAGTTTTGAAGACTTGTTTTATCTATAGCATGAGATAAAAAACATATTTGTATTCAAACCCACATTTTCTAGATACACAGAGGCAGATGAGAACTTCAGGAAGTTGAAAAAGATCAAAATCTCTGATGAATAATTTTGGAAATAATTCACTGACTTACTGTAAAAATCAATTTGCAGTGAAAAGGATGAAAAACAATTTGTTGTTTTTACACAGTGAAAACAAAATTTACAGCAGTAAAATAGTGGAAACAGTGGTTAAAGAGTATCAGATGAGAAGATAACACTTCAAAACAGATTAAAAGATCTTTGCCAGCGTTAGAGACAACAAGGCAACTGACTGCACCCAATCCAAAACAACATTTATATTTTATTTGGATAAATAGGACAGCTTGCTAAGTTGTTAAGCAGCTGTCACTATATTGTTGTAAAAGATATTCTATTTCGTTAGAAAAATCCTATGAGTATTCTAGGATATTTTGTAAACATTTTTGTATAAATACTTCATCCTTTAAAGTATTAGTGTGGAATAAATTGCTAAAGATTTCTATAGTCTTTTTTGTTGTATCTAAAGGCTTTTTGTAGCAAGTTCAAGTAGCAGACTGGATCAAATCATAAAGCATCATATTTCAGGATTCATGTGATGAGCCATTGAAATGAAGTACTTTATACTGTCATTGTTTATTTTCTTATGTTTTACATGCATCTATATATGTGTTCTAAATTTGAATGATAAACCAGGAATATTATTACAGGATTTGTTAAAAGCACCTTGTCTTTAACTATTTATCATTTCTATGTTTTCTGTTGATTTCCAAAGTAGGGAACCCTTAATTGCTCCCTCTTTCGAATGGCCTTTGTCTTCTCCTTCCTTATCCGAATCAAAGAATCCTTGATTGCTCTTTATCCCGATTAAACCACTTCACCAATCAACCTTACACTTTGACAGGACATATCTCTCAAGCCATGAAGGCCCACGAAATGCTCCACATATCAACAGAATCAATATGACGAGAATCCGATGGCAAGGGTCATGAAGGAAAATTCACTGATTTGTTGCTTCAAAAACTCCAACAAATGCAGGGTATGAACATTGCATAGAGAATCCAAACCCTAGAGTTAGGGTTTCGTCGTTACATCATCAAATTGCATCATCCTATGGACATCATCCCATCAATGACCTACAACTAACCTTAACATCAATGATGATATCTGCACTCACTCTACATCCTACACCTACTTGCACCCGCTTTGACATTAATGACAACACACTCAACATGCCTAAGTTAGGTCATGACCAGAGGAAATTCATACATTTTCGCAAGGAGCCATAAAGAACTTTGGCCAACCCTAGATATATGAGTTACATTGTCCACTCCAAGATGGAATTATTTATAGACATGCATCAACATGGCAAGCTCATAAACTCTTCTTCAGAAAGGAGAAATTCTAACTAAAGGAGAGTCTGCTACATCCAAAGAGAATACCTACCTTGCTAAGTGGGAGTGTTGATTTTTGTGTAACATCAAGAGGTATTCCTACATCCCAAAAGGCCTCCTAAGTCGGCCTAGAAAAATTATGGAAATTAAAATAAAATAAATTTTGTTTTTTGGGTTTCATGTAGGCTCAAGGGGTAAGTCGACTACACCATGAAAAGGTGTCCCTTGGGGTAAATGCACCCATTTGACTTGTATATATACACATGATGTGACGCCTCATTTGATCACTAATACATGAACATATCTGTTATATGTTAGCCACACATGAGACCAGAAAAAGGATGAAGTGACTGAAGTTTGGACTTGGTTTTTGGCACAAATTTCTAGGCAAATTATTATAAACCTTGTTGAAGAAAAAATTCTCCTAGAAGAAGAGGAGTTGGGTATTCTCCCAAGTTTAAGTTTCCCAATGAAAATTTGTTGTCCCTATTGTGCATGATTGTCTCTTTATTATCTTGTTTGTTTCTATTGTTTTCGTTGCATTATTGTTGAAATTTGTTGTGCATAATGCTTAATGATATATGTGACACAAGATAAATTTATTGAATATCATTAGCATTAATTATCATATCAAAAATTTAGTTTCTACTGTTTATTGTAGAAAAATCAACATCATTGAATTCATGGCAATGCCAATTCTAATTGAGAAAAAATGTGAAACTAGTAATGTGAATGATCTAAAATGCAGAAAGGATAAGTTAGAACAATTTCTCCTAGAAGAAAAGTTGTTGGGTTTTCTCCCAAGTTTGGCTTTCCCAAGGAAAATTTTGTTGGAAATACTGAGAGGGGGGTGAATCAATATTTCTTTTCATTTGTTAATTTTACTAGTTAGATCACTTATATTTAAAACACAAAATGAACAATAATGGAATAGATACTTTATTAATTTCTCCTTTACAATAAGTAAAGTACAATAATGATTTAGGGCTCCAACCCTAGATGAAGACTCCAATCTTCTAAGCTCCAACCTGTATTGTGCCAAGCACCAACTTGGACTTCCAAGGCTCCAACCTTGTCAATTTTGAGGCACCAACCTCAAGGGCTCCAACCCTATCTTTGGTACAGGCTCCAGCCTGGTTTCTTGAGGACTCCAATCCTCTAGGGCTCCAACCCTATCTTCCAAGGCACCAACCTTATCTGTATGAGGCTCCAACCTCCTGCTTCAATTTGTCAAGATATATTCAGTTATACTTTACGACTTTCAATGTCTTCTTCAACGAGCCCTGACAATCTTCAACTATCTCCTCACTTCGTCTCTACGTCATTTCATCAATGACAACCTTGTTCTTCACATGAAGGTGTCTCCATTGTCCTTCATGGTACCAAATCAAATCCTCCAAGTTACCTCATGATGGTTAATGCATCATGGTCTCCAAGGGTGTCTTCACAAGGTGCTCCAAATGGCCTGCTCCTCAAGATTGTCTTCACAAAGTGTCCTCAATATTGTCTTTAAGATCCTCCAGCAAGGATGCTTCAAAATGCTTCCAAGGGCTGCCCCAACAAGTATCTCCAAGAGGTCTTCTTCAAGTCTACAAGCTAACCTTCGATAAGGTGTCTTCAATACTCCTTGCCCAAACAAGATATCTCTCCACAGGCTCCTTAATAGGTGCTTCAAAACACTTAACTGACTTCAATGAATGTTGATACAAAAATGAGCGATGTACTTACTTGAGATCCTTCAATAAGATTCTTCACCTATCAATTCTTCATATTTTCAATTAGCTCCAATTTGATTGTCCAAAATATTTCAACCTTTAAGCCTCCATTATTGATTGCTTATACCTTGATGATTTCAAGTCGTTGGACTGTGTGTTAGTGCTATCCTTATCTAATATCCTTCAAAATTCAGGTCTGCATCATTGACTGTATATGCCTAAATGATACCTCCACAGTTGCTTCAATAGTGAATTCAAAGTGTTTGAATTACAATCTTGATAGTGTGAATGTAAAATGGGCTTGGGCCCTCCTCCACTTGTCAACTCTTCAATCTAGCTCACCGCAGGAATGACCACAAAGTTAACTCCAAGATTATTACAACCCTTTGTATCTTCACACATGAACCATAGCAAGAAGTCTGAGGATTCCACAGTCCAAGGTTATTGCATCAATTCCAAGCTATAGCACTGCAATATTGGGTCACTATAATTTGAAGGCATAGTACTGCAATTCTGGGTCACAGTAATTCCGAGCCACAGTACTGCAATTCTAGGCCACTGTAATTCCGAGCCACAACAATTTCGTTTCTGAAATATGCCATCACAAGAAATCTGAACCACTTCTGTTTAGATGCTTTACTAGGTGATCAAAACTTCGGTTGTTTGTAGAGTTTTTAGACCCAAACAGTCCACTGTTGCTTATTTTCTTAACTCATGTGCTCCTTCTCTTCTTTGTTCACGAGCTGTGAACAGTGCCTTCTATTCCTGTGATGATCACCGAAATTGTTTAAGGAGAAATGCAATCCGAACTGTATATATAGTGTTTTTTTCTAGGACAAACGAAGTGACATGTCTTTAAGATGTAGCCCAACATGAGTGACAAACAGTAGGTCGGCTAGCCTACAAATATATATTTTTCATAGCTTCAAAATTCCATAGCTCATCAATCGCTGGGAGTTTCGGGGCAATTAAAGGCTCATTGGAAAGAGGAAAAAATCCTCTTTAAGATGGTTTAGGTCCCCTGATGAAAGATTGCCTCTATGATTGGAAAATTTATTTTTATTTGACTGTCCAAGAATTTCATGCATAAAAAGTTTGGGACAACATGAGGAATGTTTGAGACAACGTGGCTTCTTTAATCTTTGGCTTCTTCATTGTTATCAATGTCATCATATGATCATAGAGTCATTATGTAGGAGTGTAGCATTCATGTAGCATCACGTATCAACTATGTCATCATATACTAGTGCAGTGATATGTCAAAGTGCAGCCTTCATTAATTTGTCAAAAACTCCAAAAGAGTCTTCCAATCATGTCAAGGTGTGTTCATTTTTCAAGAGTATGACTTCATCAATTATAGTCCTCCACTTCAAAGGCTTGTATATTGGCACCTAAGGTCTAGATCATCAATCAAGGCTCATGATTGGCACTATGCAACATTATAGTTAGTTCAAGGACTTGTTCGGGAAAGACTTCTTCATTAGTGGCTTGACATCTTCATTGATGGCATCCTTATCAACCAAGAAAATAAACATCATCATCTGGAGCCAAACATCTATCATCTTCAACCTTATCATCACATTATGGGGAATTTCAAGAATATTTGCTATCTCGGTAAATTCCATATTGACATCAATGACAACCTTGATTAACAAATTTATTGCCCCCATTGTGCATATCTGTCTCTTTATGATCTTATTTCTTTCTATTGTTTTTGTTACATTACTGTTAAAATTTCATGTGCATAATTGTTTAATGATATATGTGGCACGAGATAAATTAATTGAAGATTATTAGAAGTAATTATCATATCAGAAAATTGGTTTCTAGTATGTTTATTGTAGAAAATTCATCATCATTGAATTCATGGCAATGCCAATGCTAATTGAGATAATCAATAGATAGACCAAAAATTTGAAATTGATAATGTGAATGATCTAAAATGCAAAAAGAATAAGTTAGAACAATTTCTCCTAGAAAAAAAGTTGTTGGCCTTTCTCCCAAGTTTGAGTTTCCCAAAGAAAATTTGTCATCCCTATCGTGCATGGTTCTCTTTATGGTCTTATTTGTTTCTATTGTTTTCACTGCATTACTATTGAAATTTCCTATGCATAATTACTTAATTAATTTCTTAATGATATGTATAACACAAAATAAATTAATTGAATATCAGTAGAAGTAATTATCATATCAGGAAATTGGTTTCTACTATGTTCATTGTAGAAAAATCAACATCATTGAATTCATAACAATGCCAACGCAAATTGAGATTGAGATAATAAGTAGACATACCAAAAATGTGAAACTGATAATGTGAATGATCTAAAATGCAAAAGAATAAGTTCGATAGTATTAGGTATCTTCTGCACTGTTGAGGATAAATTACTAGATGTTAGTAATTTGGTTATCATCAGTGAGGATTGACAGAAAAAGAGGCGATGTTGTCTCAAGCAAATTCAGTGTGTGATAATAGATGTACCAAAAACTAGATATATTCATTAGCAATTGAATGTATCATTTAATCCAATCAAAATCAATACCAAATTAAAACATTTAATAGTTTAAAATCCTAATCAGCAAAATCGTAACCTTGTGTATTGTAGATTAATTAACAATTAAAATGTTAAAGTATAATCCCCAACACGATTTACGTATCATAAATAAATTAATAATCTAGAATCCAAACCATCTTTAAAGCATCGACACGATCAATTGATATTTTAATATTCCTTTAATCTCTTTTAACTTATCCCTGGTTGTTGTGGCGGTGATGCAACAAATCAGAGTTCTATTACAGCGATTGAAGTAGAGATTATAACATTTTTAGCTATAGTATTTGATCTGTTATTGCATTAACAAACGCTCAATCTCTGACCACTTCACTGATAACACACTAACCTGCCAACTTGATATAAAATCCTAGAGAAGTTACTAGCTTTTCTCTGTTCATAAAGTGAAAAATGTACAGGCTCAAATAAAATATTGAAAACAATACAAATGATACAATGTCAAATTACTCAAACTATTGAGAAAGTTCACATAGAAACAGGCAATTGGAAAACTCAACTTGTTCAATGGCTAGATCAATTCAGACGTAGGGATAAGCCACAACAGTAACAACATGCTATGACAGATATCACATAGATAAGAATCCCCAGTCAAATAGGGCCCACAAGAAATCCCGTCGTAAGTATATGCCACTAAAGTAAAATACAGGCAACATATAAATAATAACCACAAGCAAAATAAGGCACATATTGGCTGTCACTAGAATTATCAACAATGTTAATACGATGGCGAGGGAAGATGCTTTCACATCAACTTGGAAACTTGGACTCCAAAGCAAGGTTTTAAATTGGCCAAACTTTTGAGGTGGGTAATGCCTCGTAATCGACCTACGTCTCACAATTGTTATCCATGTTGAATTATTCACCCCATACAAACAACTAGAACAATATTAATGTGGACTGAAATCCTATAATAGGGACATGCTATTATAGTTAGATGGCTTGCAATTATTGCTGTCACATAGAAAAAAACCTATGCAATTATTGCTACAGAAGCTATTGAAGGCATGACCCCAAAACTGCTACCAATGAGTACCAAATATTTGTGCCCTCAATGATTATTCAACTGCAGAAGGACTATCCAACTGCAGAAGGTGCCCTCAATGATTTCAATGCTTGTTAATATGCCAAATTAGGGAGGTGTTGATAATGAATCTCCGATACAAGAGAACAATTGGAGATAAATATCTCGATCAATCTCCACCCCAAATGAACTTGTAGATGTTCTTACTTATTGTTGTACCAATCAACTTGCTTTGATTACGAATAGGAATATCTTTTAGCATTTGTTCTTGAGAATTGAGATCACCTTCCTATTGGCAAAAGGAAAATACTGGAAAGGATTAGTACAAGAGTATATAATTTAACCCTTGAAAAACAACTCCATTTGCAACCATTAATTTAAACATTCAAAAGAATGCAGAAATTGAAGATAAATTAAAACAGAAAGGAGGCTCTGAGGTTCACCTAACTGAAGTTTTGGCTAAGCAATGACTTGACCTTTTATCCACCAACAAAGTAGTTAATATCAAAAGTAGCCTGGAATTACAAAAAAAGTCAATAGCTCCAACTCATAACAGAGCTTCTCGTAGATTATTTGAACGCAGTTTCCTCTGGCATGCTCTTATGATTGCTCATGAATTTCTTGATGGGTTATATATTGGGGAATTCGCTAATAAATTTAGCATTGTGGTCTCTGTTTAAATCAGTGAAGTACCCATGGATGTGGGCTAATGCTTCGAAATTATGAATGAGCCTTTGATTTTTCTTCAAATTTGACAATGGATATTTTTTTCCAAGAAACTTTACCACGCCCTAGTCATATTTTTTAAGATTTGTCTCGACTACCCTAGCCCTCTAATCGTCATTATGCTGAAGCTTTCTTTGATGTAAAAGAAATACTTCAAAATTGACTACTCTTGATTGTTTAGGCTCACGTGTCATAATTGTACATTTTGACCATGGAAAACCTCCAGAAGCTTTAACATTAGGTTTCCCCATTAATATTTCTCCATCATACATCAATCAAGTGGTGAACGTATTGGTCTCGGCTACCTAGGGAGTCTTGTTGGCGTTATTAATTAAATTCTGGACAGTATGGAGACATTCCCATCCTGAAGGGTGTGTGATGACTAACTAAACAGACATAGTAAATATTTGTCTCATTTAATGTTTGATGAAAAAAAAAATCATCAAAATCTGAAACTTACAAGATGAGAATAAACTTGAGCAAGAGAGAGCACTGTCGGATAGCGATCCAAAACTGCAAGTGCAACATCTTCTGTCACTTGTGTTACCTGTATCATCATATAAATAGACTAAGACGCAAAGTTTGGCTTCAATATAGCTCAAAATTGTTTATTACCCTTGAAACTAATGAAATACCGTACATCACCTGCATTAATTGTACACCAAATACATCACTCACGGTCTCCTTCTCGAGATCATGGCAATTGTTGACAAATTCATCATAACTCATGCACACCTTGCTTTTTTCGTTTTTATTTATGCAATCCACCATATTATAGTAATCTGTTATAGCATGTGTCAGATTACTCTTGATTGTTTAGGCTCAGGTATCATAATTGTACATTTTGACCATGGAAAACCTCCAGAAGCTTTAACATTAGGTTTCCCCATTAATATTTCTCCATCATACATCAATCAAGTGGTGAACATATTGGTCTCGGCTACCTAGGGAGTCTTGTTGGCCTTATTAATTAAATTCTGGACAGTATGGAGACATTCCCATCCTGAAGGGTGTATGATGACTAACTAAACAGGCATAGTAAATATTTGTCTCATTTAATGCTTGATGAAAAAAACAATCATCAAAATCTGAAACTTACAGGATGAGAATAAACTGCAAGTGCAACATCTTCTGTCACTTGTGGTACCTGTATCATTATATAAATAGACTACGATGCAAAGTTTGGCTTCAATATAGCTCAAAATTGTTTATTACCCTTGAAACTAATGAAATACCATACATCACCTGCATTAATTGTACACCAAATACATCACTCACGGTCTCCTTCTCGAGATCATGGCACTTGTTGACAAATTCATCATAACTCATGCACACCTTGCTTTTTTCGTTTTTATTTATGCAATCCACCATATTATAGAAATCTGTTATAGCATGTGTCAGATTACCATATTTTCTTACTGTGTCTGCTAAGTCTCTGGTTCTTTGAACGTCAAACCCTTCAAGAATCTCTGTCGTGAAAGCCCTGTGGATACAACGTTATCACTATTTAAAAACAACAACTGAAAATGATCAAGAAAAACAACAGATCAATACTGTTTCTCAAGTAAATAATTAACACTTACTGAATAAAATAGCTTACGCAGATTTAACGCTTTCAGATGCATCTGTAAGATTCACATCACCTTCAATCAGGTAAATCAATTTCTGGATTCCACACCTCTGTAGAAAAGTAGGTTAGATTAGAAAATTACATACATACTCCACAAGTATTTCATTTTCATAATCTATATCCCTATAGTTTTGTCCTCAACAGAGAGCATCTATAATGAAAATTTCAATAAAGAGCAAATAAATGAGAAAAATGAAGCAATATGGGGTGTTTGTAAATACATATTCATATGCATTTACGATCTAGTTCAATATGCCTAGTCAAAATGCATTTTTAAAAGCCGAATATGACATCTATTGTTTTGCAGATGAACATCTCAATAAAGCCAATAATACAAACGATCATCTACAATTGAGTGATCAACAAACATCATTGATTGCAAGGTTAACTGGCAGCAAGAGACATGTCCCCAAATGCAAGATGCAACCCTATTTCTGAAATCAAATTATTGAAATATGTTTGGATAAGTCTAACACAAACGGTCAATATCTTCTTTATTCCTCCCTCATAAATGTATCAACTTAAACTCCCAACTTCATGTATAAAAATATAATTTCCAACCCCATTTAGAAATATACCCGAGATTGGAGCAGCTTTCGGCCTTCCCTTAATGTATGTAAACTACAAAACGTTCATACCTCGTTAATTCCACTTCATAAATGTATTCAACTCCCAACTTATTAAATTATCAATCTGGTAACAAGCCAGTCCTTAATGCTATTAGTTCACTGTCACAATACAAAATAGAACTGATTGAAAGCACAATAATGGAGAACGTACGCAATATATGTTTTATGGCTCTTTAAAACAATGCTCCACCAGGTTTTCAGGATGTGGGAGCGGGGAAATGTACATGGGGGACCATGTAGGCGGAGAAGATTTTTGACCGATGGACAGTGGACTGACAAGGTAAACATACGAGGTGTAGGGTTGACAGTACAACGGTGATGCTCGTATGGAAGTACAAGTACGGTTGGTGGTGAAGAATGGACGAACTAGAAACAATGTCGATTAACACACTGTACACACCGAGGAGCAAACCTGCTCTGATACCAAATGAAGTAAACAAAGTTTGTACTTCTCGTTAAATACTCCAGAAGACTTGGAATATGAAAATATCCATTAAAGATACAAATATTATATATTAAAATGTATGAGGAATGAATAATGAATGTTATAAATGAGGCCCGTTTATATAGCTAGACAAATGCCTCTTCACTGAATGTCATGTCCTATTTAGACATGCCTCTTCAACCTAATTACTAATTAACTAATTATTATTTATTATTTACATTATTTATATTATTTTATTCATAACAACAATTTTCGAGAATCCTTCTACAAACCTTCGGTAGTAGCCGACTAAACCCATAAAGCTTTGTACTTCTTGTGCATTCTTTGGTATCAGCCATTCCATGATTGCTTTCACCTTTTCAGGATCTACTAAGATCTCTTCACCAGATATAATATGTCCCAAGTAAGGAGTCTCATTTTGAAAAAAAGAACACTTGGATAACTTTCCATATAACTGGTGTTCCCTGAGCCAAGATAATACTATTCGTAGGTGTTCTTCATGTTCTTTCTCATTCTTAGAATATATGAGAATATCTATAAGAAGAATTCTGAGAATAGATGAGAAATTGCTACATGATGACTTAGGGAAATAGGTATGAGGTAATGGTACTGGGTTGAAACTCGTAATCTCGAAAAAACAAGGGTTAAAATCCGAAGAAGAGAGGATGATCTGTTTTTCTTGAATCACTCACTTGTATTTATCCTAACCATCCTCCTCTCTTCTTGTCGGGTTTGTGTCCTGATGATGAGTCTTGGTTAGACTTAAAACGTAGACGTAAAAATGCATATTGTGGAGATTCTGAATTCCCCACCTCAAAATTCACACCACAACAAACTTCAAGCTATCACAGGTATGAGGTATGCAGACATATATGCTGATATTGGATGTTGTGAAGTCATGTCATATGGTTGCAGGTAATAGACTTCCATATTTAGAAGTGTGATCTATGAAGGAATATCTCTTGGTGCACTAATCAACATTATTTCCTCATAGAATATGAGGTGGTTGTACATAAACAAGAAATTGGAAAATTTGTAAAATCCTAGGAATGAAGAATGTGTAGAGAGGAATAAATCATGAAATGCAACCATGTCAAGAGGTAGTTATCATCCAGAGACCAAGAAGATGTGACTAGGAGATCTCCTGGGAAGATATGTAGACTCTGACGGAAGTCTGGTAAAGAAGAAGACCCTTGGAAAAACATATCACTAGGAGATGTGTCAATCTATGTGAAGGATGTCGATGCCTACAGGAAGATGTCATGGTGAAAGATCATCACTAAGGTAGCTTTTGTTCTACAATTCATATGTATATGCTTATCTAGATGAATTTGTGCAGGGTTGCTAATCATGAGAAAGGATGTATGATCCTTGGAGATGATTCGAAGGAAAGTAGCATGGCATAACAGTGGACTAGATAAGGAAGTCTGATGAATCACTTTCTGATAGATGACATGACTCAGGGATGAAAGTGATGGATGATTTCTGCCCTATAAAGCTAAAAGTTGAAGATTCCTCAATATCGAAATCCATGACATCGAGGATAGGGATTCTTCATGAGTAGCTGTGTGTCTCACCATTGCTGCTGGAGGTCCCTGGTTAAGAGGGAGCCTAATAATAAGTTTCTTACTTGGAAGAAACTTGGTAATTCCTAAGAATGATCTTAGGTACATGCCTTGTATAGAAATGAGTACCATCCCTTCTGGAATAGGTCCTCCCTGGTTGAGAGGGAGAGATAGACACATCATTCTGGTCTTCACTCGGGAAGACAAAATGCAGGATTGGGTAATCATCTGGCATTCCATATTCTTTGAGAATGTATTAGGGAATACAAGATAAGGGTAGTCGGGGACCAATATTCTTTGAGGGATAGCTACCCAAGAGAAGAATAGTCCAAGAAGGTCATACTTTTGGAACACCTGGGTGGAATATGTACCTTGGAGAGACAATGTCGATGGTGTCTATAAGTCATGTGTCTCGCCAACATTGTAGCCCATTATCTCGTTGAGAGATGGGGCTGTTAATCAAGGCCTTGCACTAGGACAATGCTGGTTGATATGATGCTATATAGATGCGATTACCAATTCGATTCTTCTTATGAGATTCTTCAGTTTGAAAGTGACCATGTATCTGTATGAATACCTCCCTAGTTAAGAGGGAGTGTTGAAAAGTGTAACTAGGTCAGTCTTCATGTTGACTATGTAATTATGTAATTATGTAAAAGAAGAAGTCAAATTATTTTTGTTGTATGTGCTTCATGGGTTTCTTGAGCATCATTTATTAAGTAGAAGGACTTCTTCTTGATTTCCATTAGGTTTCATTTTAGTATCAGATCTAGTCTTTTTCATATGCTCCAAGACCTTGTATATCATTAAATACAAGCTCCATGATATAGTAAATTCAACCTTCAACGCTACTGAAGAAATACCCCACGAAATGTTGAAGAAATTACAAAGTCAAGTCGGCTAGTAGGTCAGCTTATTAACCGACGGCAACAAATATAAATACCCTATTGAACTGCGCAGAAAAAAGAAAAAAAAGAAAAATTGTGGATAGTTCTGAGTTAGAATTACAGATTCCAGGAGTCTGTATTGCAGATTTTAGGAGTCTATATTGTGGATTTTAGGAGTCTGTATTGCGGATTTCAAGAGCCATATAACTACGGATTTCAGGAGTCTATATTGTGGATTTTAGGAGCCACACATTGCGGATTTCAGGAGCCATATACTATAGATTTCGGGAGCCATATATTACAAATTTCCTAAAGTAATAAATACAGATTTTTGAAGATGTGATTAGGGTCATATATATACTGAAGTGAAGATTTCAAAGGTGATTTCTGAGGTCTATAAATGTGGATTCTTCAAGAGGATATAAGTGCAGTTATCTAAGATCTTGTACAGGGTTAAGCAAAGCAAATAACCTGAAACTTAAGCAAAGTTGAAAACAGTGTACAAGGTACAAATGTATGCAAAGTGAAGAAGATAAGATTAAGTGCAGATTAGAGCACAAGAGAAGGATAAGTGTTGGAGGCAGTCAAAGAAACAAAGACAAGGCCTTGGAGGCATTCATAGGTCAAGGTCTAAGTTTAGGTCATGGTACTTGTCATTTGAAGATCTATAAGAATAATTCTTTGTGGGTTTTTCTCTCCAAGAGGGAGAGGTTTTTCCCTGGCTCTAGGAGCGTAACTTTTGTGTCTTGTGCATTTCAATAATTGACTTGATGAAAGATAAACTAAGAGAAAACATAACTAACACAAGTAAGTTCACAAGTAATTATTAAGAAGAGAATTTGTATTAATCTCCAGCCCTCCAAATTCTCAACATATTGTTGGTGCATTGGTTAACCCAAATGGTACCACGGTGAACTCATAATGTCCGAAATGAATTTAGAATGTAGTTTTAGAGATATTGTTTTCCTTAATTCTTAGTTGATGATAACCTGACCGCAAATCGACCTTTGAAAAGACTGCAGCTCCTTTTATTTGGTCAAATAGGTCATCAATTCGAGGCATTGGATACCTATTATTTACTATAGCTCGATTTAAGTCTCGATAGTCTATACAAAATCACAAGGAACCAACCTTCTTCTTGACAAAGATTATAGGAGCACCCCAAGGTGAAATACTAGGTCGAATATGTCCTATATCCAATAGTTCCTTCAAATGAATTTGTAATTCTTGAAGTTCTGGGGCTATCATTTTGTAAGGTGTTTTAGAAATTGGTTCTGTACCAAGTTTTAATTCTATTGTAGGATCCAGCTCTCTTTGACGAGGTAGTCCTAGTAGTTCCATTGGAAAAACATCCGAAAACTTGGATGACACCAGATATTGTTCTAAGGATGGTATTTTCTCTTTGCTTACTTCTTGAACTACATATACCTGACAACCTTTTCTTAAGCAACACTTCATTTTCATTGTTGAGATGAAACGTAAAGATACTTTTTGCTTAATACCTTGGATTTGAATCGTCTCACCTTCATCATTTAAACAGAGTATTATTTTCCCGCAATAGTTTACCCATGCTTGATGATATTCTAACCAATCCATCCCTATGATGATGGTCATGAGTTCCTAGGGCTGTGACATATAATTTTAACTTAGTCGAACAGAATTCTAGATCAACTTTGCATTCCTCAACATTTAAATCTACGAATTGAAGTTTTCTTGAAGCCATTTCTACCTGTCTGAAATAATTTTTATTGTAGGCTTCCAACCCACATTTATTTAATTCATATGATGAAATAAAACTATTAGTAGCACCAGTATCAAATAAAATTTTGAGTTTCATGCCATTGATAGTACCTGAGGATTCCACTACAGTGGACTGATGTGTTGCTTAGTTATTACTGACTACAACATGGATTCTATGATTGCCTTGAGTTTTTAATGATGGTTCTTTTCCTTCTCTATGCATTACATTTGATGAGGCTTCGGAACAATAACGCAGAAAATGCGGTCCTCCACATCCCCAACAATTAACTTGGGATGGTCCCCTTGAGTAAGATTGTGAATTTCTAGATAACAAGCTTTGTCCTCTTGTGCTACTTCCTCTCTTGTTTCTTCCTCTATTAACAGTCCCTCGAGATTTCCATTGACTTGTGTTTGATGATTTAGTAGCTATAGTATTAACTGCCATGGGAACTCTTGTTCCTACTCCTCTATGGGTAAATCGGTTACCATAAGGAGGCAGTTTCGAGCTACTCTCCTTGAACGAGTTTTGGGGAGTCTTTCCTGGAAATCTTGGATGTGAGATTTCTATCGACCTCATATCTCTTTTGATCCCTAAATGTTTCTTTGAATAACAGGCACATTCCACTGCCTCTACTACTCACGACGGTTTCCACACTCTAACCATGGCCCTGATTCGAGGTTTTAATCCATATAAAAAACACTCAGCTTGATGTTCGTTAGTATCTAGATAAGGAATATATTTTACAAGTTCCATAAACCTTATCTCATATTCTTCTACTATTTTATTACCTTGAACTAACATATGGAAAGCTCTAGCTTGTTGTTCTTGAAAGAAAGATGGTAAGCATTTTGCATGGAATCTTTCCTCAAACAACTCCCAAGGGATGTTGCCTGATGTAAGACATCATTTATTTTCTAAATTTCCCCACCAAATCAAAGCAATCTATCTAAGCTGAAATATAGCAATATTTTTCTTAGAGGTATAAGAATTTTCTCTTAGTGCGAGGCATCTTATCATTCCCTCTAACCATGCTTCAACACGTTCTCCCACTTGTCCTCCTTATAATTCTGGGATTTTAATATTTTGCAGTTCTCCAGTAATATCTTCCTTTGGTTGTTTATAATCACATTCTTTGGGCTTTTTAAAGTGTATTTCCACAAGATGAGGTCGTTCTTCCTTCGTGTTGGTTGGTTGCGACCCTTTTAATGTTTCCAAAATGGCTTCCAATGAGCGCATTATAGTGGTTAGTGTTGATTTTATAGCATCGGGAAGTGTTCTAGGTCTCAACGTTTTAGGAGAGGCTTCGACGACAGTATTCCAGAGAACCCAGAAATTGTTTGTGGAAATTCCACTCGAATTTTGCTTTATTAAAATAATTAATTATTTTAATGTGAACCCTAAGTCTAAAATTAGGGAAATTAAATAATTAAAGGGTGTTAATAAAGCAGAGTGTGAATCTTCTAGAAAACAAAGATCAACTCATCTTTTAATTTGAGCCATTGATTAAGGATATACTCTGGGCCATTGATTCATAGTAAGAAGGCTATAAGAGAAGGCTTGAGGGTCATTTGTAAAGCAAGTTGGGAAAATTCTCAGTACCAGAAGGAAATCGATTCTGAATTAAGAGAATTCAATTTCAGAGGGTGAGTCTATAGAGGCAGGGTTGCAGAGACAAAAGAAGGAGTGACAAGTCAGCAAAGACGAAGAAGAAAGAAGAAAAAAGATGAAGAGAAGGCAGCGCTGATCAGCAACACTAGCCCTCCATGCAGACTTATGAAGTCCAAGAAGTGACTGCGCAGAGGGCCTATACAGATTGACGCATAGGGTGCAAGAGGTCATCCCGTGTGTCGATAATTCTTCCAGATTTTACAGAAAATTCATATTAGGTGTACGCTATTGATTCTGCTTGTCATGAATTCTATAAATGATCTATTCACTTTTGAAGATTAATACAAATCCTCATCTGATGCACAAGTTTTCCCACATTGGGTTTTTCCGGGGACAATTGTCCAAAAATAATTATGTTCATGCGGTTTTTTCTATTGTGCTATATGTGTTTTAATTTGTTCTTCTTATTTTGATTAGAGTGAATTTTGCAACTATGTTTACCTCAAAATTTATTGAAGCATCTGCAAATAACTTATCATAATAAGTAGGTGAAATAAACCAACTACTCCAATAATAATTTTTAGAGTGAAAATTTCATAGTTAGCTCAGGCATTGTAGCGACTGGTGCTGATGATGATCTTGGTGGTGGCGATGGTGATGGTGATGACGACGGTGGTGGTGTTAGAGATGGTGATGCTACCCAATGACGCGGTCATCGTTGATATGTCCTTACCATCGTAAATTTTCCTGAAAACATAATAAGATTTATGAAAATATGAGAGTTTATATTTAATAAATATAATTTTCATAAACTCAAGCTTATATACGGGTATTGTTTTTCTGCTATTTTTACCTGCAGGCAGGTCTTACTGGTATTGAGGTCAAGGAGGGTGGTATCGCTACCTCCTTGTCATAATGCATGGTGTTCTATCCTGATGCATAATATTACATATGACAATGTGATGCAGGGGCATTAGGCTCTAGAAATACTTTGTACTTTTATATGACCTAGGGGGGTCTTATGTTTTTAAATTCTTATGTAAATATTAGTATTTTGAATAAAATGGTGAGGAATTGTAAATTTTCTCTAACCACTAGAGAACATGAGGAATGTGAATAGTCAGTTTAGTTACTTTAGGGATTTTTGTCTAAAGTTAGGAATTCCAAAAATCTGTTGAGTCATCGAAGAAACTGAATTGATTCCTGCTCAATTAGTATAATTGTAAGCATCTTTTGAGTAGGAGGGGCAACGTAGAGTTAAGAGCTAGAGAGCTGTTCATGACAGAGCAGTGGAAAGGGCCATCAAACTGAAGATCAGGCCAGATGTAACTGTAAGTGATTTCATTTATATACAAGAGTTACCCCTAAGTCAAATGTGTATTGTATAAATTTTTTCTGCGTGAATATGATTTGTTTCAATAAATATGTGAGAGAAATTTGAATAGGACTCTGAGACGATGTTGTGTATATTTTAAATTGAATTGCAATTTGGAGGAATTAATCACTGAAAGGACTAATTCCAGCCAAGCATTTAATTGTCTGTCTGGATTTATATACGATATAATGGATGAAGTCTGAAGTGAATCGAATTCCTGTAGTCTTTGTTTGAAAGGAGGGTTCGGTTCCCTTTTTCCTGGGTTATTATATTGTGGAAGAGTTGAACTATTATTCTCTGTGTGAAGGACGAAATTGTGCCTTCGAGTTTCATTGTGTCACGCAGTTCAATCTCTGTGTGAAGGGTTTTAAATCCTCTCAGGAATCCATTGGTATTGATAACAATCTATGTATGAAGTTGTTGGGTTTGATTTGCACAATCAATACTCATTTTTGTGATAAAGGTGCATACATCATTCAATGAGATAGTTGATTACACGTTCTACTGTGTAACGAACAATAAAGAGGGATTGGGAAATTGAAATTGTTTCGAGGGCTTTAGTGTAACGGAACCATGAGTTACTTATGCGGAATAAGAAATGACGTAGTTGAAGGCGGAGTTAAAGATTGAAAGCATAACCTTTTATGGAGCGGAACCCTAAATGAATAGTAAAACAAGGAGTCGAAAACCAGTGGGTTCGCGTGCGTTCATAAGTGGTAAGTAGATTTGTTGAAAAAAACGTGATATGCGTCACTGCGTGACACATAAGATAGTAGTGGTTTTCTAAAACCACGAATTTCACGTTTTTTCTAAGCTCTAAACTTCGGAGGCCAAAAAAATGCAATTTCTGTTGTGTTCGTCCGATTGGGTGGTTGGAACGCGATGAGCTTGGAGCCGTCGGATGGAAAGATACGTTAACGTGGGCCCAATGCATTGTTAAGGTGATGCGATGGTTTGTTTGATAACCGGGAGTTAATAACCTTTGGTAGAATCAAAGGTTGTGTGAGGTGGGTCCAACGTTACATATAGTTAAACCTTAACATATAATATGATGCCGCACTTTGGAAATGAATGAAAGTGGGAGCGTTGGATTGGTTAATTTAAGTCGGGGCTAGATATAGATTGTAACATTAGTGTAAAGGCAAGTTGTGGCCCGAAGATGTTATATATATTGTGAATTGCTATAGGTCAACATTTCATACATTAGTTTTAAGCCAAGGTCGAAGAGGAAGATATGCGTTGGTACATATGGTTAAATTATAGCTATATTATATATGAATGCTTATGGGCAATGCGATGATCAAAAGGTTCGTTATAATGTCTTATAACATTTAATGTGAAGACATCATATATATTTATATATTGTGTTTTGATGTGCGATGGCACAAGAACCAAAGGCTTACATTGGGTTTTATTCCAAACTAATGAATGTTGATTCCATTAAATGAAACAGATTGCACTATGAATTAACCATAGATATTTGAGATGAACTTGGAGTGCATTATTTAATGGGCGTAAATTTGAAGTTGTGGGATGAAAGTGTGGTAGCCCGGGCATCAAGTGGTATCAAAGAAGGAATAGCTCTTTTTAAAATTTCAAGTTTTATGAATGCATGTATGAAAAGAACTAGACTTTTGAAAACTGATAAAGATTGCAGCTGATGAAATGCATGTGTACTGACTTAGTGGAGGAATCTTGAAGTTTTGAATCTGTTTAAGAGCGATTACAAATTTGAAGAGAGATACAGTGCATGTGTTGAGAGGATGAAGGATAGCTCTGTTTGAAGACAAGGATTTTTGTAATAAATCTGAAGGTGTGGTGAGAAGGAAGATCAGATTCTAAAATCTGATATGCAAGGATACACAGAAGTACAATGAACAGGAATTGCATAAAGGTGAAGACAGATTTTGATAGTGAAAGTAGTGAACCTGATATTCAGCTCAAGGTTGGATAAAGAGAACAATTGCAATGTTCTCAAGAGGAGGTAAGTTGATGAGTAGTATTTGACTCTGGCTTGAATAATTTTTTGCAGAAATCAGATTGCAGGCAACTGAAGAAATCTCAGCAAGGTAGATCACAACTTTGAGAGTAGTGATAAAAGAATCCAGTAGAGGATTCTGAGGTGAAGAAGAAAGTGTGGCAGAACCTGAGGATTCGCAATAGAGGTTGGATGAAAGAAGAACATATGTGTTCTTCAAAAGTTGTAGAGTGAAGCCTAGAGAGAGCAGAAGAGAGTGCTTAGAAGGTTCCAGCAGAAGGGGACCAGTACTTGCCAAAAGCCGGATCCGAAGGAAAGGATTGGTGAGGTAAGTTGCAGCAAGAGAGCTTGCTATTGCAGAGGCTTAGTGCAGCTGTGAGTGAAGAACTCATGAAGGAGAAAATGGATATTGATAGCCATAGCAGAGATTGTAGAGGTTCTGAGAAAGGCCTCAACAAAAGAGAGAAAGAAGATGCCAAAGAAAATGGCATGAGGAAGAAATCCACTGATGAAGAATGGTGGAAGGAGATAGCTGAGATCACAAAATTGTTTTATAAACTGGAAAAGAGGATAGAGGAAAGCCAGAGATTTTTTTGGCTCATAAGGAAAAGAGTGAATTGGAAACCATTATAATTGAGGTTGAGGCAAAAGGAGATTGCCTTACTGAAAGAAGAACTCATGACAACTGAGTTGAGGAAAGGAGTTTCTGCTTATGAAGCAGAACAAAGTACTGGTGAATATTGGAGATCTGAAAGAGATCTTGTGATGCATGGTGAAGACTTAAAGCAGCAAGAAGCTTGTCTTGCTGAAGAGGATATCATTGAGTATTTCCTGAGTTATTGGAAAAGTCCAGATCCGCTGGATGATGTAAAGACTTGTATTTGTGAATCTGACACTTGTGAGGTGATTGTAGATTCTCCAGAGGAAGGAGAACTCAGAGTTCTTGATTCAAGGATGGAATTTGAAAATTCCACATGCAGATCTGTTCAAAGAGAAGTGCTTGAGAAAGCAACCAAGACTGAAAGGTCTTGTGGTTTTGAAACTAAAGAGTTGTGTATGTTTGCAAGTACATCATAGGGAAGTGAACAAACTTTAAAGTTTGTTGAGGAGGAGAAATTGAATCTGAAATCTGTTCAGATCAATGCTGAGATAGGAAGATCTCAGGAGGAAGACATGAAGACAAAAGAGTCCAAGGAAGATATTCAACAGAATATTGAAGCAGAGAGAGAAGGACCAGCTGATGATTGGTCAAGAACAAGCAGAGGCATAAAAGGTTGTGTAAGGTTCCCAAAGTCTACTCCAATTGAAATTGTTGAATTGTATAGGAGGTTCGATTTACAAAGAAGAGAATTGGAGAAACAAAGGACCTATGCACAAGATAGTTTTCTGGAGAAGCAGAGCAGAAATGTCTTCATGGATAGTGTTCATGAAGCAGATGATAGAGAAGAGGAGAGACTAGCAGACAGTCTCACGGAGAATGAAAATCAGCATACTAATGTGCTGACGGAAGATTTGGAAGGAATTTTTGAACAACATACTGATGTGTTGTCAGAGGAGAAGAAGGCAGTGAAGCCTTGTAATTTTAATGTTGATGATTCATGTGTTGATCATGCAGGCAAGAAGGAAGAACAACAAATGGAAACTGTCAGAAATTTGAGTGAAAGTGAAACTATGTTGGCTGAAAACATAGGGAAGGATCATCATTTTGACATGGTGATTGGAGCAGTGGAGATGACTCTGGTAGCTGAGTAGAAAGACAGTGAAGAATTTCTAAGTCTTGAAACAGACTTAGAATTGCACAGAGAAGAATTGGTGATTGGGTCATGAATTGAGACCATTTGTCTCATGATTTTAACACTGACAGTTTGTTTATGTTTACAGGAATGGCAGAAGACAATCCATCTCTTGGAGTTGTCTTGAAAGAAGAAGAACTATTGCGGAAAGAAGATGAAACAATCATGCAGAAATTTTTCACTGTTGGTGACAGAGAAGAGTTGGCTTGTTTGAATAGCCAAGAGAATATTGGAGAGAAGAATGGAGGGCAGGATTTTAAGACTGACATAGTGATGAAGAACCAGAATCCTATTCTGACAGGAGATGAAAATGTTGTGGTTGAAGAACTTGATTTGATTGCTGGAATCAATCAAGGGGATGAGAGGCAATTGCTGAAGATTGCCCAAGAAGAAGAAAAAGATGCTGAAACTGAATTGCAGCATGCTGAAGATGTGAACCAAGTATAGAAGAGGTGGCTGAAATTTTTGCTGGAAGCAATTGAAGAAGAGAAGGAGATTGCAGACACTAGAGTGAATTTTCCTAAAGCTGTGGAAGAACTAGGAGCAAACACTAGTTTGTTAAAATTAATTTTGCTTGCTAGTATACTGGATGAGTATGTTACTGCAGGTGGAAAGTTAATTGATGATTTTTTTTCTGGAAGCAAGTTTGCAGATGAGAAGCAAAAGGAAATTGTTGCAGAGGGACAGGAATTTTCGGAGGCCGCAACATGGGGGATGGCATCTGGAGAAATAAAAACAATTACAGCAACAGTATTAGCAGCAACAAAATTTGAAAGCAGCAACAGTGGGTAGAGGAATTTCCAGCTAGAAGATAAATTGGACATATAAATTGAATGCATCAGAAGACTAATGATGAAGGTGTCTTAGAAGTAGCAGACAACAACAAGAAAGCATGAGAGTTTTGAAAAAGGAAAGACAAAAGCAGATTGTGAAAGCATAACTGGAGGGAAGATGCAGAAAAAAATATGGAGACCTGGAGAAGATTAGTTGAAGAATGATGCAGCTGTTGGATAATAGCAAAACAAAGTATGGGATCCAGAAGGCAGAGATTAAAGACACATGATCAGGAGATCATGATCAATTTGAACCTTGGGAGTCTGATGCAGGGGCATTAGGCTCTAGAAATACTTTGTATTTTTATAAGACCTAGGGGGGTCTTATGTTTTTAAATTCTCATGTAAATATTAGTATTTTGAATAAAATGGTGAGGAATTGTAAATGTTCTCTAACCACTAGAGAACATGGGGAATGTGAAGAGTCAGTTTAGTTACTTTAGGGATTTTTGTCTAAAGTTAGGAATTCCAAAAGTCTGTTGATTCATCGAAGAAACTGAATCGATTCCTGACCAATTAGTATAATTGTAAGCATCTGTAGAGTAGGAGGGGCAGCGTAGAGTTAAGAGCTAGAGAGTTGTTCAGGACAGAGGAGTGGAAAGGGCCATCAAACTGAAGATTAGGCCAGATCTAACTATAAGTGATTTCATTTATATACAAGAGTTACCCCTAAGTAAAATATGTATTGTAGAAATTTGTTCTGCATGAAAATGCTTGGTTTCAATAAATATGTGAGAGAACTTTGAATAGGACTCTGAGATGATGCTGTGTATATTTTAAATTGAATTGCAATTTTGGAGGAATCGATCACTGAAAGGACCGATTCCAGCCAAGCATTTAATTTTCTGTCTGGATTTATATACGATATATTGGATGATGTTTGGAGTGAATCTAATTCCTCTAGTCTCCGTTTGAAAGGAGGGTTCAGTTCCCTTTTTCCTGGGTTATTAAATTGTGGAAGAGTTGAACTATTACTCTCTGTGTGAGGGACGAAATTGTGTGTTCGAGTTTCATTGATTCACGCGGTTCAATCTCTGTGTGAAGGGTTTTAAATCCTCTCAGGAATCCATTGGTATTGATAACAATCTATGTATGAAGCTGTTGGGTTCGATTTGCACAATCGATACTCATTCTTGTGATAAAGGCGCATACAACATTCGATGAGATGGTTGATTACACGTTCTATTGTGTAACGAACAACGAAGAGGGATTGGGAAATTGAAATCGTTTCGAGGGCTTTAGTGTAATGGAACCATGAGTTACTTATGCAAAAGAAGAAATGGCGTAGTTGAATGTGGAGTTAAAGATTGAAAGCATAACCTTTTCTTTTGCGGAACCCTAAATGAATAGTAAACATAGGAGTCAAAAACCAGTGGGTTCGCGTGCGTTCATAAGTGGTAAGTAGATTTGTTGAAAAAAACGCGATATGCGTCGCTGCGTGACACGTAAGATAGTAGTGGTTTTCTAAAACCACCGATTTCGCGTTTTTTCTGAGCTCTAAACTTCGGAGGCCAAAAAAATGCGATTTCTGTTGTGTTCGTCCGATTGGGTGGTTGGAACGCGATGAGGTTGGAGTCGTCAGATGGAGAGATACGTTAACGTGGGCCCGATGCATTGTTAAGGTGATGTGATGGTTTGTTTGATAACCGGGAGTTAATAACCTATGGTAGAATCAAAGGTTGTGTGAGGTCGGTCCAGCGTTACATATAGTCAAACCTTAACATATAATATGATGCCACACTTTGGAAATGAATGAAAGCGGGAGCGTTGGCTTGGTTAATTTAAGTCGAGGCTTGATATAGATTGTAACATTAGTGCAAAGGCAAGCTGTGGCCCGAAGACGTTATATATATTGTGAATTGTTGTAGGTCAACATTTCATACGTTAGTTTTAAGCCAAGGTCGAAGATGAAGATATGTGTTGGTACATATGGTTAAATTATAGCTATATTATATATGAATGCTTATGGGCAATGCAATGATCAAAAGGTTCATTATAATGTCTTATAACATTTAATGTGAAGACATAATATATATTTATATATTGTGTTTGATGTGAGATGGAGCAAGAACCAAAGGCTTACATTGGGTTTTATTCCAAAGTAATGAATGTTGATTCCATTAAATGAAACAGATTAGACTATGACTTAACCATAGATATTTGAGATAAACTTGGAGTGCATTATTTATTGGGCGTAAATTTGAAGTTGTGGGATGAAAGTGTGGTAGCCCAGGCATCACAATGCATGGGTCTTCACAGACCATCGTATCACTCTGCAATATTTGACTAATGTTTTCTAGTGCTAAATACAATTCTATTATTATTTTATATATTTATTCATTTAAACTACCCAATCTATGTTGGAAATTGAGTTTCTGGATATAGAATTGGTATTCCCATTCAAATTAGATTTTAGAAAATATATAAGAAACGAATTATTCCTTCTATAGTTTATTGGATTTATTTTTAATCTTAGAAAATTCTATTCCTAGCTTAAGATATTGAGTTTGGGATGGTAATTATAAGATAGACGATGTATGGCATATGAGATATATTTTGATAATATACTTTTCTTTGTTACTCAAAACATTATTGTTTGCTCGTTACAAATTCATATATCAATAAATAAAGTGTATTTATTCAGCTAGTGTAAAGTTCAAGTTAAATTAATACATAATATATATTAATAAAATTTTGAGGTATAAGATTCAAGGAAGGAGCCCATGAGCA
Organism: Pinus albicaulis; assembly: GCA_034641835.2. NCBI lineage: Eukaryota > Viridiplantae > Streptophyta > Pinopsida > Pinales > Pinaceae > Pinus > Pinus albicaulis. Next base: position 417,897,305 of record CM076571.1, read on the forward strand.
ACTATTCATGTGCATACTGCATATTCAAGGCTCATGTCCTTGAATCTGCTTGATATTTTATTTAGTGAATGTTTTTATGTAAAGGGTTTTGGTTATATAATAGTGTACCTATTTTGTCTGAGACAAGATAATACTGGTAGAAAAGGAAGACACACTCAAGATCCTTTGCAAGAAGGCTAATCTCAAATTAAGAAGGTCAATCTCAAATATATCAGAAACAGACAACAAATGTTTATCAATATTTGACATATTTTGTCTATACGGGACTCTTCATTCTATCAGATTTTTTTATGTAAATAATAGGTAATATATTTCACTTAGTGACCTGGAATATTTTATTGAATGCTACAGCTTGGATCGACGTATGAATCAGCCAAGAGAGGCAAATAAGACAAAATGAGTGACATACTGAGGGAATTACATATGTACAACATCATTATGTTGACATGGTATTTATTAATCTTAAAGTTTCTATATATATATATATATATATATATATATATATATATATATATATATATATATATAGAGAGAGAGAGAGAGAGAGAGAGAGAGAGAGAGAGAGAGAGAGAGAGAATCCTAACTATAAGCAGAGCATATTTTCCACTTCATTCTCTTCTCTAATTCAGAGGGTGCGTAATAAGAAATTATTTAAAAATCAAACATAAAATGATAATATGATAACATGATTTCAATAGTGAACTTATCACTGGAGTACCCTCTTATTCGAGAGGGACTAATAATTGGCCATATACTTATAAAAGATAATTGCCGACAAAGGGTAGTTCAATGAGTAATCAATGAGATTCAAGCAATCGGTAGGTGATAATTCATTTATTGAATAACTTGTTTGGACTTTTCTCCGACCAGATGATCCAATTTTTAGCCACGCAAAACAATAAACCTCTTATTGCTTAGGTTAGACTATAAATCATCACATTTGATGATTTTTTTAATTGAAATTTAAAATTCACCAAATTTGAAGGTATTTCAAACAAATTTGATGCCAATTTTGTGGATTTCAAATCAAACCCAAAATGAATTGGGAATCCCAAATTGAAGGCAAATAAATTTATCGATAAGTGTACGGGTTCATTGAAATTTGACCCTAGCAGAATGAAAATAAAAAACTAAATGTTAAAAAATCTAACCATCATTCTTCGTGAGTTTTCAATCTAGTTTTCTCTATTGAAAATTAGGGTTCCTTGGAACTTCTATTCTAATATATATATATATATATATATATATATATATATATATATATATATATATATATAAAGTTTCTACCAAAACCCCTATCTGACTATACCACCGAAAATATATAAAATTTCACACAACAGTGGAACCTTTTGTTTAGCCGGTGATGCTCTATTGCTGATGGTGGATTTAATGGATGAGACTCAGTTGAATTACTACAAGAGAAACACATGCCTAAGTCTCAAACGACGTTATACCAGTCTTATTTATTTTTATATATTTCCTTAAAGTCATATAATTCATATGACCACTGTTGCCAACTATATTGATTGGTCATATGGTCGAATTTCCAGTACATACAATGAAATTTTCAAATAGATGTCTTCCTTTAATACCTCTTCCATTTACCACGCCCTAAGATTCCAAGCGTATCTACTCAATTTAAAATGGTTATTATGTAAAATTACTCAACTATACTCATGGCTCTTATGCATATTTTAAGTTTTATATTTATTTTATAAATAATATTTAAAAATTTATATTATATCAGCATGTGTAAATAAACATTATATATCATGTGTAAACAAACATTATATATCTATAGTTGATAGGAATTTAATAAATTTCATAATGGAACCCTACGCCATATATGCTTAAATGGTAAAATTCCCATGATTATGGGTAGGAAAAGTGTTGAGATTTTGGGGTAGCATCGGATGTGCTCTAGCTCCAAAAATTTGTGGAAGGGTTGGAACACATGAGATCTCCAAGACCCAGAAAGCATTTGGAGAAATTCCATCTGGTGTAAAAGTTATTCAAATAATTACTTTTTTTAATAGGGACCCTAAGTCTAACTTAAGGAAATTAAAAAATTAAAGTGAATTAATTTACACATGTGTTGAGAACGTTCTAAGTGATGTGGATCAAGCTTCTTTTAATCTTAGTCGTTGATTGGAGATTAGATCACGGTCGTTGATATGTCAATGAGAAAAGTACAAAGGAAGGATTTGGGGTCAGTTGGAGTACATACATAGAATCTAAGAGATTGAATTCTTCTGACGGAGCAGTGCTCGGACGAAGATCTGATCTAAGTGATTTAGAGAAGCAGTGAGGGGAAGATGCAGTGATTGGTCAGGAGGACCAACAGTACAACGCAGAGCAAGGGCAGAGGAGATGGATTGGAGGCAGTGTAGCCGTCAGAGGGTGTAAGGCAATCCCTAGGTGACACAGGACCAAGTAGGGTTCATGCAGGGGCAACGCAGAGCCTCCAAGGAAAAGTATGAAATTCAGTAGAAGTTGGGGTTTCTAAGCTGGCAGGGCTGAAATCAGATCCAAGAGAAGTTGATCAGTGCAGAGAAATGGTGACGTAGTCACTCAGCTATGGCCACACATCCTTATGCAGTGGCAACATAGAGATTGCATAGAGCTAGGCGGAGTTTCACCACTTGCTCGTTCGATTCAGCTAGGACTTGCAAGAGTGAGGTATATCTCACATTTTTATCAATAGCCAAGGTTTTCTCTTTTGGGTGAGTCGAGTTGTGGCACCCTAGATGTACTTAGAACACTATTGCTTAATAATAATAAACCCTCATATCTATTCAACCAGTTTTCACGCATTGGGATTTTTCTGAGACATTTGAACGAAAAATTTGTGTCCTTTTTCATATGTGTGTGATGTTCAGTAAATGATTTTTATTTGTGTAGCCTGCTAGCTGTGTTTACTTTAAAGTTTTTCTGAATACTTTAGTTAAATAACTTGTGTATAATAAAACAAGTAGGAGAAGTAAATAAATATTTAGCAGTACGATTTTTGTGCTCATAAATTTTCACATGGTATCAGAGCATTGTAGATCAAGCACCATCAGAAAAGGGGGTGAAGATATTTTTTGCAAGAAGGGAAGCTGAAGCAACACAGATCTGGAAGAAGGCAACACACACTAGAGGGACAACATAGACCCTGCAAGGGTGACACGGAGTCACTCTGCTCACGCAAAGGTTAACATAGCTCCAAAAAGGTGACGCAAAGGCAGTATGCTCACACAAAGGTTGACGCAGCACCAAGAGAGGGACATTGAGCCAGTTTTCTCACAGAAAGGTTGATGTAGCACCAGGAGGGTGACACAGTTCGAGTTGGAGAGTTGCTGTGAAGATTTTCGGGGTTGGAAGTGCAGCTTCTGATCTTCAAAATTTGTTGGTGACGCATTGATTCTGTCAGTGTAGAACAATGCCTAGCAAATGTGACAAAGCAAGGAGAAACAGTCTCTCAGTAGACTTTTGCTAAGAAGTCTGAGATTCGATCAGGAGGGTGGTCGTAGAGGGTTGATTCAGTAGAAATGGCAGAGCATTTATGGGAGGGAAATCAGTTGTCAGAGGGAGAAATATCTCTAGAGGGTTTATATCACCAAGAAACCAAGTCTGGTCTTCTGTTGAGTGCAACAATAGTAGAAGGGGGAAGAGTACTCGCTTCGACATTTTTGGAGCAGAGATGACCTCGTACAGACTGAGAGATTAGGATAGGTTGGACGGTGTCTCCAACTTCGTGATTTGGAAGGCTAGAATCTTGACAGTCCTGGAGGACTACGGTATCAGAGACCACGTGGAAAATTTCCTAGTTGTGCCAACCATTGTAGACACTTTGAAGAAGTTCAACAAAAATCAAGCGCGGAAAAATCAGTTGATAATGGATGGGCTGGAGGATCACATGGTCCCACACATTGCCAAGAAGAGGATGGTACATGAGATGTGATCAGCTTTGACCATATTGTATCAAGGTAACTTCATCCAACGAAAGATGATTCTAGATAATCAGATGAGGATGTTCCAGATGCACAAGGGAGAAGAGATCGATCCTTTCCTCTCCAGATTGAAGACGATCTGAGATTAACTGATTTTTGTGGGGGAAAATTTGGATGAAGGGCTCTTGGTGAGGACCACCCCGAATGCAACCACTGATTAGTGGGAGAACTTTTTCCAAAGCATTTTGGGTAGAGCACAACTCCCAAATTGGGGTGACATGTGGGCTATCCTTTGACAGGAGGAGATCCGGAAGATGACCAAGAAGGAATTCAACAGTGGAGGTGTCAAGGTGGAGGAGGAGGATGCGGCCCTAGCATCAAAGGGGCAACGACAATAAGGGAAGAAGAATAAGGACCTATCCAAAGTCCTATGCTTCAGATGTGGTGAACTTGGACACTACGCCAACACTTGTTTGAAGAGGAAGGAAAAGGAATCTTCATATTCCAAGGCAACAACAGCTAGAGGGGACAGTGGTAGTAAGGATGATGTGGCAATGAGTGCTCATGTGCCTCGAGAGAAGAGGTAGGGCGATATTGATCTATAGAGCAGCTACATATGGGAAGGTAGGATCCTTGAGGTGCCCAAACTCTTGGATCACATACGAGCTACGAGATCCTTAATAAAGTAGTAGGATGACTGGAGTAGTGGGTGAAAAAAATCATGGGGGAGCAGAGGCAGTGTTGGGAAGCTGGAGAGTAGAGTAGCGTAATGCAGAGGCAGCAACAATGCAGAGGCTGATGGGACTTCAATAACGCAGAAGGACAATGCTTACGTAGTGTAGAGCAGCAGCGGTGCAGAGGCTTTATAGAGACAGCGCAACGCAAAAACTAAGGGTGCTTCAGTGATGAGATGCAACCCGATTGACTTGTGTGTTAGTGATTGGGTTTTGGTACTTCAGTTGCTTACTTCTCAACGATTGAGTTGCAGTGCAGCGATTGGGAACATGATGCAGAAATTTGAGAGGGAGATAAAATAAAGATGTGGCAGTGTTAGTGATAGTTACATGGGCAGCAGTACAGAGAGTAGCAGCACAGTTGATGAAGGGCAGTAGGCCAAGCAATAGCGTGGAGACTGATGCCAGAGATCACGGTGATGCTTCAGCGGGGAAGTATTGCTAGAGCACACTCCTTGCTAAGAGGAAGTGTTGAGATTTTGGGGCATCATCAAATGTGCTCTAGCTCAAAAAATTTGTGGAGGGACTGGAACACATGAGATATCCAAGACTCTGAAAGCGTTTGGAGAAATCCCATCTGGTGTGAAAGTTATTCAAATAATTAAATTTTTTAATAGGGAGCCTAAGTCTAACGTAGGGAAATTAAAAAGTTAAAGTGAGTTAATTTACACATGTGATGAGAACATTCTAAATCAGATGGGAATGATGCCAGAGATGTGGGACTGATGCCAGAGATCAGGGTGATGCTTCAATGGGGAAGTATGCTAGAGCACACTCCTCGCTAAGAGGTAGCGTTGATATTTTGGGGTAGCGTCATATGTGCTCTAGCTCTGAAACTTTGTGGAGGGACTGGAACACATGAGATATCCAGGACCCAGAAAGTGTTTGGAGAAATTCCATTTGGTGTAAAAGTTATTCAAATAATTAAAATTTTTAATAGGGACCCTAAGTCTAACTTAAGTAAATTAAAAAATTAAATTGAATTAATTTACACATGTGATGAGAACATTCTAAGTGATGTGGATCAAGCTTCTTTTAATATTAGTCATTAATTGGAGATTAGATCACGGTAATTGATATGTCAACGAGTAAAGTATTAAGGAAGGGCTTGGGGTTAGTTGGAGTACACACACAAAATCTAAGAGATCGAATTCTTCTGACAAAGTAGTGCTCAGACGAAGATCAAATTTGAGTGATTCAGATATGTAGCGAGGGGCAGATGTAGTGATTGTCAAGAGGACCAAGAGTACAATGCAGAGCAAGGGAAACAAAGATGCAGTGGAGGCAGCACATCCATTAGAGGGTGTGATGCAGTCCCTAGGGAGGGTGATGCAGGCCCACGCAGGGGCAGCGCATAGCCTCCAAGGAAAAGTCTAAAATTCACTAGGTTTCAAAGCCGATAGGGCTGAAACCAGATCTGGGAGAAGCTGATCAGCGCAGAGCAAGGGTGACGTAGTCACTCAGCTAGGGCCATGCAGCCTTATGTAGTGGTAGCATAGAGACTGCAGAGAGCTAGCTGTGGTTTCACCAGTTGCTCATCTGGATCAGCCATGACTTACGAGAGTGAGATATACCTCACATTTTCCTCTATAGATGAGGTTTTCTTTATTGGGTGAGTTGGGTTGTGGCACCCTATATGTACTCAAAATACTGCTGCTTAATAATAATAAACCCTCATATATGTTGCATCGGTTTTCCTGCATTGGGTTTTCTGGGGACGTTTTTTCGAAAAATTTGTGTGTCCTTTGTCATATGTGCGTGATGTTCAGTAAATGATCTATATTTTTGTAGGCTGTGGACCATATGATCTATTTTCAGTAAATTATCTACATGCAGACCATATGATCTATGTTCAGTAAATGATCTACATGCAGACCATGCATATGTAGCTATCATATGCAGGCCTCGTATGCATGCGCAATATTCCATTTTGTGGAGTGCCATGAGAGGCCTCACGATCTGAGAGATATGCCCAGTCAAAGTCTGTGCATCCTCATTGTGGTCAAAATCCATAGGGGATGTTGGTGTGGCAACAACTGGATGATGTGGCATCATATTGATTAGTTAAATGATGTGGAAATGTTTTGTTGAAGGGCTTAGCATTTAATTATTGGTGCCAAAAGACAACTCATTAACCATGGTCCAATTTCTTGAAAAGAAAACTAAATATATTGTGGTACAAAATCTTATAGGGAATGATCAATTTAAATATATTGTGATCCAAAATCTTAGAGAGAAATTAAAAACGGTTCTTAAAATATTTTTTTTAATTCCCTCCAATACATTAGAGTCGGTCTTCCTCTTAAAATTAGAAGTCAGTTGTTCTCAAAGCTTCTATCCATATACTATATGGAGGCATCTCGAGGGTATGGTTTGGATGAGATAAAAAGGTGAATCACTCTGTGGTTCACAGGAGAAGTAATTTGATCTCTGAGGTATATTGACAGATCTGACGTGGAAGCAGAACTTGAAGGATTTTGGCTTAGGGTTTGTTTTTGGGTTTCTGGGATTCATTGTGTTTTTGTTACAGGTACTAATTCATCTATCCAGATCAATCTCCCTGAAGATCGTGGCCCTCCACTAGGGCATGCTTCTGTGCAAGCAAATTTGAGGTTCAAAAATAAAGCAGCACACTCTCTCTCTGAATTTCAGCCCTCATCGTTGCATCATTTTCTAAGCACATTCTTTGTGTTTTTAGATTCAAATAGAGGGGAGGACCGAAGTCTGTCACTGAAATAGCACAATAAGATTTAAGACTCAATACCATGTGACTTGTAGCCTTGAAGATTCAACCAAAATTTCATGCTACAAGGTATGAAATGTGTATCACTGGTTAATCTGTCTTTGTGGTTTTTTGTTCAACCTCTATTTCATACCTGCAACCTTCTATTTTGATACTTGGCCTTCACATAAGAGATATGCGGCCTTGTATGTTAGGTCTGGACTTGATTTTTGGTTTCCAGTGAAAATCAATCTAAGTTTATTTATATCTTGATTTCCTTTTATGATGCACTCTAAATGCTACCCTAATTGTTGATCCAGTTCAGGCATTAAAGACCAAACTTAAAGGATGGTGATTGGTTGGGAGTTTTGAAGTTGCAGTGGTATTTTTCTGTTGTAACATGACTGGATTATTTTGATGTCAAATGCTCAGACCTAATTACAATATCCAAAATTTCATTGCATGAAGGAACCTGAGACTTCAGAATTTCATTTTTAAACTACAACTATGTGATAGAGTGTCTCTGAAACAAATTTTGCAAATCTGGTGTCTGTGCAAAGCCTTAATTTGATAGTGAATTTATGGCTATAGTCCCTCTATAGGGCACGTATGGTGCTTGGTGATAAACTAACTAATGACCTTGTACATTGTCACTTGACGATTATGAACTGAGTCTGTTAGATCACCGGAGGTTGGTCAGTCTTCTATTGTATGGCAGTGACTAGGTGTTATGGTTCTTTAGATAATCTTTGGTCAGTCTTCTATTGTATGGTAGTGACTGGGTGAAGTACAACAACAGAGGCTGCAGCTTGATTGTAGTTGGGCTATTATCCCTGGTACAGGAGCCCAAATACATTCAAGGAGAATTTACTTCCTTCCAAATTTGATGGTAAAACCCTTGGGGAGTCTTGTACTTCCAAATTTATCTGGTAAATTTGTATGTACATCATAGATAACATAGCACTTGGTTGAGAAAAATTTATTTGTATTTTTCATTGATGTGATGATGATTCTTAAGTTTGTTTTAATGCTATGAATGTTTAAGAAAACTAACCAATTGTAAAATTAGGGAAATACCGATTCACCCCACCTCGGTATTTCCAACTATGATTCATCCTCTCTCAGTATTTCCAACAGGAGATTCCCAAGTATCCCCTTTTCTGAAGAGCGTCAAGGCATCCCACTTTTTGAGTGGGGGTGCCCAAAAAGCCCCCTTTTTGAGAAACATGCTTTATGCACTCAAGAAACATATTAGTGTGTGTTTCCTAATGTTCATGAAAGAAAGGGAGTGGGGAAACATTTCCAATTCCCACAAGCATGGGAAACAAGGAGGGAACACCCCTAACCATGGAGGATGCGTCACAGTGGAACACTAAAACAAGCAATCTAAAGATTTTGTCTAAGTTGATCAGATGAATGTGGATCTACCAGATTTTTTGAAAAATTTGAATACTAGGAAATGATATATTATAGTACATACATATGCATGAATGATGATCTGAAATATATCTGAAATAGGACTGAATATTTTCCAAACTGAATTGATTGTTAACTTTATCGCTTAGTGTGGAATACTGAAGGATTTAAGCAATTGATTTTATGATTTAATCCATGGAGGATTTTAATCCACTTGAAAGCTTTTGGAACAACAAAAGTTTGGTTTAAGCAGATATCAGGTGGGTACATCTCCCTCAGTCTTCTATTCTCCATCCACCTCACCCTGCTAGGATTCATGCCCTTGAGTCTCACTCGAAGATATTCAACATCTTCACACCTTGAAGTGCAAACCTTCCTGTCCAAGATGGTATCTTCCTACAACTCATTCATATACTCAGGTGCAAAATCATCAACTATTGGAATATGTGTATCTACCTCTAGATCAATGACCATCGGAGGTTCATACAACTTCAAATTTTCTACATTTAAAACTGAATAAATACACATGTAAGGAGGTAAATCTAATCAGAATGCATTATTTCCAACCTTTTCCACAATCTTGAAAGGACCATACCTGATGGGTTTTAGTTTCTTACCTTCCCCTTTCAATTTGTCTTTACTGATATTCAACCATACCTGATCATCGACCTGAAAATGATGATGCACTTGATGCTTGTCATGGTGCATTTTTTACTTGGCCTAACTCTTCTCTAACTGATCCTGCACTGCTTCATGTTTCTGGTGTATCCATTGAATGAACTTAAATGCTTTATTTGTATCTTCGTGTCAATCCACTCTATCTTCTTCACCAAACATGTTTCAAATGGCGATCTTAGTCGAAGAATGTAAGGCTGGATTGTAAGCATGCTGCACATAAGGTAAAGATTCATCCCACAACTTAGGATGTTTGCTGCAATAACCTCGGAGAATATGTATCACTATCCTGTTCGCCACTTTTGTCTGTCCATCATTCTGTGGATGAAACGATGTGCTCTTCTTCAGCTTTTTGTCCATGAGTCCCCACAAAGTGGACCAAAAATCTCCTACAAAGTGAGTGTCTCGGTTAGAAATGATGGAAGTAGGTAACCCAAAATGAACCCATACCTGTTGAAAGAACATCTGTGCAATCTGTTCAGAAGTCACTTGCTTTTTGCATGGAACAAGAATGCACATCTTGCTGAAAAGATCAACCATGATATACATGTAATCATGCCCTCTCCTGGACATAGGAAGTCCTCCAACAAAGCCCATGGATATGTTGTCCCACGGTCGTGAAGGAACTTGGCTTGCTTTTTGAACACATACCAAAAACTTTAATGTAATTAACAATTGTTTCATACATACAAGGCCAGTAGCAATACATTGTCTTGCTTACGCCAAAATGTCCTGAAATGTGAGAAGAATGTGCTTCCTAAATAACATGAGCCCTTTCTATTTTTGGTATGCACAACTTACCCAAATGATATAACAACCTGTCATGAACATGAAAATTTGACTTCTTCCACCCAAGCACCATGAGTTACTAATTCATAAATATATTTGAAATCAGCATTTGTACTATATTATTCTAAATAACTTTCATGCTTTAAAGAAAAATTTTGCAACACTAATGAAGCATTCAAATATGGTCTAGAAAACATATCATCTACTTTGTTTGTTACACCTTTATTGTACTTAATTACTAAGTGAAATTGCTGAAGAAATCCCATCCATCTGTAATGGCGAGATTGTTGCAACTTAGTCTGAGACTGAAGGTACTAAAGCGGCTGATGACCTGTTTGAATCATTGCTTCCTTACCAATTAAGTAGTGTTTCCTTTTCTTAACACTTTAAACCAAAGAAAATAATTCTTTATCATATGTCGGATAATTTGCAACTACCTTAGAAAATGTTTCTAAATGAAAACAAATAGGTTTCCCTTTTTGAAGTAAGACTGCACCCATTGCATAACCACTAGCATCTATTTCAATTTCGAATGGCTGTTGAATATCTGGTAAAGCTAAGATTGGTGCTTTGAAATTTTTTTTCTTAAGTGTATCAAAAGCGTTTTTTTGTTTCCCTCCCCACTAAAAGGAAACTTTAGAACCTGTTAAAGCATGTAACCGTGATGCAATCAAAGAAAACTAAGAAATGAATTTTCTCCAATATTGAACAACACCTAAGAAACTCTTAGCTTCAGTCAAATTCTATGGTCTTGGCCACTTAACAATCACATCAATTTTAGCTGGATCTATTTTCAAATGACCACCTCCAACAATCTAACCAAGATAAACCAATGAAGTTTTCCCAAACTTATAGTTGGACAATTTAAGGTACAAATTTTCCCTTTGCAACACTTCAAAGACCTGTTTAACATGCCTATCATGCTCTTCCATACTGGAACTGAAAATCAAGATATCATCTAAGTAGATTATGACCAATTTACCAATTTATGGACGGAATACATCATTCATAACCCGCATGAAATTTGTTTGAGCATTACACAAACCAAAAGGCATCACTAACCATTAAAATAGCCCCTGCCTTGTTTTAAATGCAGTTTTCCAGATGTTATTTTTTGCAATGTGAATTTGATGATACCCACTACACAAATCAAACTTAGTGAAATAGACGGTATTTTTCAGCTAGTCATGTAAATCATCTATCCTGGGAAGAGAATACCTGTTTTTTATTGTGATTTTGTTTAAGGCCCTAAAGTCAACACACATTCTCCATGTCCCATATTTCTTAGGAACCAAAATTATTGGTGAACCACATGGAGATGAACTGGGTCGAATGAAGACATTTTTTACATCTTCTTTTCTTTTATTGTGGCTTTCTTTACTTTTATCATTCTTTCAGCTTTATCAACCTCCAGGGCAACATTTTCCAGCCTATACCCAAGCATGAGGATAAGTGCCAATTCCTATGACTAATGACCACCTACCCAAAGAATGGATGTGAAATAAACGAAATGATAGAAATTGGTAGGTATGTAATATTGTAGGCACGCTATTTCAGCGAGAGCCTTCCTTATTGTGTCCTTTCTATAACCCATTAGAGCCTTCCCCATAGTGTCCTTCCTATAACCCTAAGCCCTGCGAGGATGTCCCACTCGACTAGGAAAAAATATTAACCACCCAAGTGTTGAAAAGTGCAACTAGGTTCAGTATTCATAATGACATGTGTAATTGTGATTTTATGTAATTGATGAAAAGAAGAAAAACAAAATTATTTTTGTAATGCTTGAATCTTGGGTTTCATGGTCAAGGAATTTTATTTTAGTTAAGGCTCCCATTATGAGCCTTTAGGGTTGTTCATCAAGTCATAAAGTCTAGGAAGTCAATTTCATTTATTGAAGACATGTTATATATTGTAAAAATTAATTTTGATCATGTTGAAACCCTCCAAGACCTTGTCGCAAGCTACTTCTCATGTCGGCCCTCTTACCGCTTAAAATAGCAGGGGTCCTAAAAGGGGATCCTTAGATGGCTACTACCATATCAAGGGCAACAATGGAGCAATAGCCCAATGTCACCTTAGCTATGGCTCCTTAATATTTATGGACTTTCACTGATGGGAGGAGACTCGATACAATAAGGACCACGAAAAGAATAGGCCAATGATAGGGTGAGGGGTGATCCTGAGGGCTTATTCACAAAAGAGGCTGAAATGTATAGCTTGCTTGCTTTGGAAGCCAAGGTTGAAGGCTCTCAAGGATGGGCTCAAGGAGAATTTGAAGGTTTAGGTTTGGGATATGTATCTTATAATGGAGGCCCTCAAACCCTAAAATTTTTGTGAAGGCTTGGATTTCAAGGGGTCTTTATGAAATTAGGTTTAATAAGTTGTGGGACCACACAGGATCAAGTCGAATTGATGTTAGGTCAAGGGAATGGGGTTGAGAAACCAATGATGTGCTTGACCTAATCAGGGAGGAGAAGAGCATGAAGGAATAAATTTTCAATAAAAGGTAACGGAATGATCCCAATGAGGTTTCTAGCATAAGGAAAGCAAGGGAAAGAATGGGTCTTCGAGCTAGGGCTTGCGATATCTCAAGATCCCACTGTTGGAATCTCATGAAATTTGGAGGGCTCCTTGAGTACACACCAACGCAGTTGTGGACCAAAAATTGAAGTGTTTGGATGGCTAGATTGTGAGATAATTGATGCCCTAGGTGACTTGTGTAAGATTGTACTAGAAAAGAGGGGAAGGTGAAAGCAATAAGCTTTGAGGTGATCACCTATGGAGAACTAGTGCCTAATCCTTTGGGGAGATTGGATTCAAGCAAAATTATGACTATGGATATTGAATTTTCTATATCAAGGTGGCCTTAAAGACAACTTCGCATATCATTAGGGCAGTAGCAAAAGCAACTTCAAGAGCTTTATACTTCGTTTTACAAAATATATGGCTTATCAAGATGAATTTCAATATAGAAGCGTCTCTAGGAACATTCATTCATAATACATGGCCCATACATGAAGCATCACTATCTAGAAATAAAATTTCTACAACTTCGCATAAATGGATACAGTAAATTAGCCCTAGTATAGCGAAATCCCAGCGACAATGTATGTTACAAAAATAGAAAGAAAGTATAGAATTAAATTTCACTTACATATTTTAAGATTATATCCAACCATCAAAAATTTTCCAATCAAGAACATCCAAGACAAGAAAAAATAATCCAAACATCAAAATTCATTCCATGCTCCAAAAATTTGTCCTCCAAAAAGGATAGTGAAGTTCTCTAAAGAGATACAAGTCTAATCTAAGAGATGATGCTAAAATGAATTCACATCACTTGTATTTATACACTTCTAATGAGTTTGATTTAGCTAATTAGGCCTATGTTAGCCCCTAGAATAAAATAATGTGCAAAATAACTAACTTTTGGTGACAAGCCAACCAAACAAGATCATAAACAAAAGAATAAGTCTCTTAAGAGATAGAATGATCAATAGTACATGTCGTTGGGATTTCTAAGAGGCCTGATGAAGACCGTAAGTGGCATAATGAGAAATAGGACTCCCAAAAGTAGTGAACAAGGGGTTGGCCCCTTGCTCTCCAAATAATAAACCTGTGGTGCTCCCAATGCGTGTGAGGGCACACAAGTAACCTCATGGGTCTCCAACTAGATCAGAAATGCTTGTAGACCATCTGCAACATCATTGTGCAGGTCCTAGATCATCTTCCAAGTGCATGGTACAATTGTGGAGCCAACTGGGGATGGTGAACCAAGTGCATCAACCTCTTCCAATAGGTGAATCTCTGGAAATCTTTGAGCATCTCTGGGGATCCATGGAGTGTTTTCTACTGGAGTGGAGGCCCGTGGCTCTCTACACATACCCTACATGTGCCAATGTAGTCCTCTGGAGGGTTAGGACCCTGTATAGGGAGACCAAACCCAAAATGGAGACCATCTGCAATCCTATATAAGATCCAATGTGTTCCCTAGCCTTTCAGTACAACAAGTCATTTAAAGAAATCAAGTTAAAGAGCTTAAAAACCATGGACAACAGGTGGGCCCTTCATACTGGCATGCCCTTCCATAGTGGGATTTTGTAGGTGCTAATTCCTCCAAGCTCCAAAGGGTATTAACCAAGTATCCTATTAGGTGGTTTATACCTTTAGAGGGGATAGTATGTCCAAGGTACATCATGTTGAGATTTTGTATATTTGGGGTAGCTTCAATTGTGCTCTAGGTCCCAAATTTTGAGGAAGGACTAGAGTTCACCTGATCTACAAGACCCAGAAATGGATTTGGGAAATTTCATCTGGTTTAGGAGATATTAAATTAATTAATTATTTTAATGCATTTCCTAAGTTAAAACTTAGGAAAATAAAATAATTAAAGTGAATTTAATTAAACATGTGATGAAATTGTCTTAAGTCACACGGATCAAGCTTTCTTTTAATCTTAGCAATTAATTAAATATTTAATCTTGGTCGTTGATTTGTCAATGAAAAAAGTATAAAGGAAAGGCTTGGGGTTATTTGTAAGACACACAGAGGCAGAGCACTGAAGCTAAGTTGAGATTCTAGGGCAGGGTTGCTAAGAATTCTCAAGTGTTTCAGTTGTAGAGAGGGTAATTTATACCAAGGGGATGATCTGATCCTGGGGTCTAGAAAACACAAAAAGTAGAGAAGAGATCAAGAAAGGTAGCACAGAAAAAGGCAACAACAGCAGCAGCAGCGACAGCAACAGATGGCAGCAGCAGCAGCAACATACGACAATAGTAGCAGCAACAGCAAGGACAACGTGATTGTTAGGAAAGCCTTCAAGGGTTATGCAGAGACCCTTAGGGGCAACGTAATGACTGCGTCACCCAGTCTGGGGTAACACTGTCCCTTCCAGTGATAGCATTGAGCATTTTGGAGGCATCTAGAGGCTAATGTAGCGTCTTTCAGGGGAAAATCTGGGGTTTTTAGGCCTAGATCTGGTTGAGTTCTGTAAATCCTGTTTGAGGGCATGGATCAGTCAGTATTGTTGGTCTTAGATCAATCAGGTGATGAAGATCTAGAGTTTTCTTTGTAGGGTTTTCCAGATTTGGAAACCAAAGTTGTGTATTCATAAATATTCTTAATAATAGAGCCCTCTAGCAGCCAAAGACCGGTTTTCCCACATTGGGTTTTTCCGAGGACAGTTTGTCTAGAAATAACTGTGTCACTTTGTTTATGTGTGCATGTGCTTATTCTAGATCTGAATTGGTAGAGATCTATTATGTTTTTGATTTGATGTTAACTTGAATTTATTCAGTTGATAACTTGTATAAGTAGGAGAAGATTAATCGGATTAACATAAATAAATTTTTCATAAGAATTAAGATTCATAAATTTCTACATGGTATTAGAGGAATTGTAAATCTAGAAGGGTCACCAGCTGAAGAATATGAAGGATCTAGCTACAGAAAGTAGGAAAGGCAGCAAAAAAGCATATCTGAAGGGACAGCGCAGTTTTCAGGAGGAGATTCACACAGAGGGAAGGGTGACAATGTACAACGCTGTGTTCTAGCAAGACCATGCAATTAATACGTAGAGGCAGCTCAGAAACAACGTTGGTTGGGTTTGAAGCCAGCCAGTGTCATTCAAATCTGAATCTGTCAGATCCAGAAAAAGGCTGCAGAAAAGTTGCAGAAATTCAGAAGAGCTGGTGGGGTTAAAATTCTGAAGTTTTTATATTTTTAACCTTAGCACAAGAGACAAAATTTTGGAAGAGATCAGCTTCTCAGAGAGTTTCTTGCCGAAAGAAACTTGCAGTTTGGTAAGAGGATCAAAGAAGAAGTTGAATCATAGTTGATTTGGTAGGTTTCCAAGGTAGGGAAATCAAGTATCAGAGGGAGCAAAGGGTTCCCAGTTTGAAAAGGACCCAAGATCCAAGATCTCTAGCATAGAGGAGAGGAGCTCCGACACATTCTTTGTAGATGGCTCCTCATGGACTGCGTGATCAGGATAGGCTAGAGGGCCTCTCAAAATTTTTGGTATGTAAGGCTAGGATCCTGATTATCCTAGAGGCATATGGTCTAAGAGATCATGTAGAGGAGACCCTGGCCATGGTGACAAATGCGGATCTCCTAAGGAAGCATAGAGATGCTGCTGGGCATGCCAAGCGAATAATAATGGATAGTATCAAGGATCATATTGTGCCACACATAGATAAGAAGAGGAAAACTAATGAGATGTGGAAGGCCTTGACTTCCCTATATGAGGGAAAATTAGTCCAAAGAAAGATGTTGTTGGAGGCCCAAATGACATCATTCATGATGACCAAGGGAGAAGACATCGAGAATTTCCTCTTCAGATTGCAGTCAATCATGGATCAACTGACTGCAATGGGTGAAACCATAGATGATGTAGTGATAGTCAAGATTGCCTTCAATGCAGTCACGGATGAGTGGGAAACCTTTGTCCAAATTATCTTGGGCAGAGCGGACCTCCCAGATTGGGAGAACTTGTGGTCGATCCTATGGCAAGAAAAAATATGAAGGTTCACCAAGAAGCAGCACAACCCTGCGTTGAGAAAGGTTAAGAAGGAAGACGAGGAAGATGTAGCCTTGGTATCGAAGAAGCAGTCGAATAAGAAGAAGGATATTTCTAAGATCAAGTGCTTCCAATGTGGTGAAATGGGACATCTTGCCAGCCATTTTCTAGAAAAGAAGAAATACAAGGAAGCATCTTCTTCCAAAGTAGCGGTGGCAGATGATGGATCAAGAGATGATGTGGCCATGAGTGCTCATGAACCATAGAGGTGGGGTGACATGGACACGTAGAGGAGCTACATGGAAGTAAGGCGAGATCCTTCAGCAGCTCATCTCTTGGATCACAAGCGAGCTACGCCAGCCTTAAGACAGTAGTGGGACAAGTGGAGTAGTGGGTGCATAGATCACAAATGAGGCATAAGCAGAGTTAGATCTGGAGGCTAGGAGGAGCAGGGAAGAGCATAGCAACAACAACATAGAAGCAGTAGCAGTGCAGAAGCTGATGTGACTTCAACAACATAGTGCAGTACTTCTTATGTGGTGCAGAGCTGCAACAACGTAGAAGGCTTCAGAGGGACGACGCAGTGCAGTAGCAGTGTGATAGATTTCAGCTCAAGGAGCTGATGTGGCTTCAGTAGTGCAGAGGAGGTCTGATTACGCAGGCAAAGTTGTAGCTGTGCATTGTTCTTTAGATGCCAGCACAGATATGTAGCCTATGGAGCTTTAGTCATGATGATGCAACCCATCTGACTTGTCTATCAAATATTGGGCAGGAGATTAAATTTTTTCTCTCAACAACTAAATTGCAGTGCACCAAATCAGCAGTGGCAGTGCTATGAGAAACACAGATGAAACATATTGAGAGGGAGCTGCAGTACAATGGTTGCAGTGGCAGTGGCAGAGTCATGGGAAGTAGTACAGAATGGTAGCAACAGTGTAGATTTGAGTGGCAGGAGGCCAAGCTTCAGCAGCATAGAACAAGTGCCCAAAATTATGTAATGCATAAGTGTGATGTATTGCTAGAGCACACCCTTGATGCTAAGAGGGAGTGTTGAGATTTTGTGTATTTGGGGTAGCATCAGTTGTGCTCTAGGTCCCAAATTTTGAGGAAGGACTAGAGTTCACCTTATCTACAACACCCATAAATGGATTTGGGAAATTTCATTTGGTTTAGGAGATATTAAATTAATTAATTATTTTAATGTATTTCCTAAGTTAAAACTTAGGAAAATAAAATAATTAAAGTGAATTTAATTAAACATGTGATGAAATTGTCTTAAGTCACACGGATCAAGCTTTATTTTAATCTTAGCCATTGATTAAAGATTTAATCCTGGACATTGATTTTTCAACGAGAAAAGTATAAAGGAAAGGCTTGGGGTCATTTGTAAGACACATAGAGGCAGAGCACTGAAGCTAAGTTGAGATTCTAGGGTGGGGTTACTAAGAATTCTCAATTGTTTTAGTTGTAGAGAGGGGAATTTAGACCAAAGGGATGATCTGATCCCGGGGTCTAGAATACAAAAGAAGCAGAGAAGAGATCAGGAAATACATCATAGAGGAAGGCGACAGCAGCAACAGCAGATGGCATTAGCATACGACAGCAGCAGCAATAGCAGAGGGCAGTAGCAACAGCAACAAGGACAACGTGATTGTCAGGATACCCTTCAGGGGCTACACAGAGACCCTTAGGGGTAGCGTAGTGACCGCGCCACCCAGTCTGGGGTAACGTAGTCCCTTCCAATGACAGTGCTGAGAATTTTAGAGGTCTTTAGAGGTTGACGCAGTTTCTTTCAGGGGCAGATCTGGGGTTTCTAGGCTTAGATCTGGCTGAGTTCTGTAAATCTTGTTTGAGGGTGTGGATCAATCAATATTGTTGGTCTTAGATTAGTCAAGTGTTGTAGATCTAGAGTTTTCTCTGTAGGGTTTTCCATATCTAGGACCCAGAGTTGTGTATTCAGAAATATTCTTAATAATAGAGCCCTCTAGCAGCCAGAGACTGGTTGTCCCACATTGGGTTTTTCCAGGGACAGTTTGTCCATAAATAATTGTGTCACTTTGTCTATGTGTGCATGTGCTTATTCTAGATCTGAATTGGTAGAGATATGTTACGTGTTTTGATTTGATTTTAACTTGAATTTATTCAATTGATAACTTGTATAAGTAGGAGAAGCTTAACCAGATCAACAGAAATAATTTCTCGATAAGAATTAAGATTCAAAAATTTCTACACATCCTTCAAATGGTAGTGGCTTATGATAAAGAGGTGAATGGAATGGGGCAATCCTAGGCCACATGTCGGGGTACCTGGGTAGCTAATAAAGGGAAGCCCACCCTTGGGTATATAATGTATTGGAGGGAGAAATCGTGGTGCATGAGATGCCCTGGCCTTGATTTTTCCACCCTTCTTTATATGTCATTTTCCTTTTATGATTTTTCTTTGATTAACTACTCAAGGCTCAAAGGATAAGAGCATGATGTGTAAGGTATAGTAGTGGATATCCCTTTCAAGGTAGGGTGGCTCATTTCCCACCAGGGGTTGGGACAATCATGGGTTCCAGAATGATAAAGGAAGCTCATCTAAGGCCTATAGGAACCAGGGTGATGGCCATGGGTATGGGGTAGAGCTCATGCATTTGGCTTTTACCCATGTTTTAAATGTGTTTTTCCTGACCATCTTTTTCATTTTGTGGTTCATTTTCCTATTGAATGTGGCCGATTATGCATTTAATTTTATTTTTAGCTACATAAACCTCTGGGGCATCGTTCTAGACACAACCCAAGGTGTGTGTAAGGTGAAAGGGAGGCTAACCCTATGTGGACCCAATGGAGGGATGTGGACCCAGGTGGGAGAAATGATGAATGGGGCTATAATGAATGGAAGGGGAGTAATGTATGTGGATTGGGTAGTGGGACAACGCAACCAAAATCAGGGTTTCCCATGTAGTACCACCCTAACACCCAAAGGCCAGTACGGATATCCCATAAGAGTAAGATCCAAGGGTAACATCCAAACAAGGTTTAAGGGACAGAAGCATAGACCTAGCCCACTCTTTCCATTGAATCACCCCATTAATCCATGCCCAGAAGTTTCCTGGGTAATAAAACTACAATACTCAATCACCAAATGACAAGGCATACCTTTAGGTTTGAGAGGCCCACCTTTAAACATACCATCATGATAAATGGGTGAGGGACCACATGGCTGGCTCAGGTGGTGAATAAATGGCACAACGAACTATTTGGAGGCTGCAAGGGGTTTTTTGATGTCGGCTGAGACCCATCTTGGAGAAAATATTCTCTTAGGGATATCACCCAAAAAATGGTCGTTAACAGGCCCTTCTAAGAAGACGAATATGTTTCTAAACTAACATGTCAGCCTATGGGCAAGGAGCAGTCGGCTTATTTCTATGGGAAAACCACTATATATAGGTTTCTTGGGCTTCATTTGTAGCATGGAATTTCATTAAAGGTCTGAAGCAAGAAGAAGTGTGATAATCACACGAGAGGAGCCTCCATCCAAGAGAGGAAGAAGGGACTAGAAGTCGAGCTAATTTTAGATATGTTTTAGGGCTATTATCTGTCACTTGTGTGAAGCAAAAGAGGCATCATCTGCTCCAAGAGAAGTCAAGAATATTAGATTCATCTCAAGAAACCGAATTAGGGAAGAGGAAAATTAAAGAAGGAATCCAAGTTTAAGAAAAATAAGTCTCCATCCCAAGCAAAGAAAACAATGGCACAAAACTAAGAGGTGACCCTTCCCACTTGCTACAACTAGGCCTTCTGAAAGAGGCCGAGAATTGAAGGAAGCCAAAATCTGAAGAGTAGCCGAGAAGAAGAGAAAATTTAGTTGTTTGACCATTGTTGAATCAAGGAAGAATGGTCAAGCTGAGAAGCCTCATGACTTGTTTTTGGAGAGGTGAATAAGTCAAGGGCCTTGGTCTTGGTATGCTTCAACTGAAGTCTCTATAAGAAGAAGAATTTGTTTGGGTTTTTGTAAATTTTAGATAAGAATGGTATGTTTTATGATTTTGAGCAATTTACTTCAATCTTTTCTTATTAGCCTAATATCAATTTCCATATTAGCAATCACATTAACATTGATAGTAAATGCTGATATAACATAAAAAATAAGCAAAAGACAAGTCAAGACAAGAGGACAAAATGTCTAGAGGATGCCAGGGAAAAACCCCAATGTGGGGAAAACCCTTTGATCAAATCTTCTTATTATCCTTCACTAGTTCAACAGAGAGAGAGAGAGTACAATATACTAAATACACTTACCCAATCACTGTGAAAATATTCCAATTAAACAGTAGTCAACAAGATGCCCTAACCATAAATTCAACGTTGGTCATGTATAAATTTCTAAATCTTAATTCTTATGCAGAAATTATTTTTGTTAATCCGATTAAGATTCTCCTACTTATACAAGTTATCAATTGAATAAATTCAAGTTAACATCAAAGAAAAACACATAACAGATCTCTACCAATTTAGATCTAGAATAAGCACATACACATAGACAAAGTGACATAGTTATTTCTAGAAAAACTATCCCCAGAAAAACCTAATGTGGGAAAACCGGTCTCTGGCTACTGGAGGGCTATATTATTAAGAATATTTCTGAATACACAACTCTGGGTTCTAGATCTGGAAAACCCTACAGAGAAAACTCTAGCTCTATAGCACCTGGTTGATGTAAGACCAACAATACTGACTGATCCACACCCTCAAATGGGATTTACAGAACTTAGCCAGATCTAGGCCTAGAAACCCTAGATCTGCCCCTAAAAGACACGATGTCAACCTTTGAAGGCCTCCAAATGCTTAGCACTATCACTAGAAAGGACTGTGTTACCCCATACTAGGTGACGCAGTCACTATGTTGCCCCTAAGGGTCTCTGCATAACCCCTGAAGGGTTTCCTGAAAATCACGATGTCCTTGCTGCTAATGTTATCGTTGTTGCTGCTGCTACTGCTGCCGTCTGCTACTGCTGTCGTATGCTGCTTGTAGAAAATATATACATTACGCATGCATATGTCCTAGATTCCTTCGATCTCACGATATTTAACTTCTTGCAAAATACAGAATCATTCCAGTGTTAATCTTTTGCGGAAAATTAAATGCACACACATGTGAAGCATAAATAAAAAATATTGCACATAACATAGTTGTTTAACGGGAAAACCTCAAGCTAAAACCCCCGACTATCATATGTTATGTATCATGGAGATCATATGAAAATCTCATACAAAGCTTAGTACATCAAGCTATCAGTACAATCAATCGTCACACACTAATTAGGAAAAATATACAAATCCATGCACCGATATTTGCCCTCCTGCTAGCCTGCCTCCACTGCACAATCCCTGTTGAAGAAAATATCTGAATGAATACGAATTACCCTTGCCTTGACTACATAATCCTCATTGGAAACTCCAGTGTGTGTGTGATGCAATCAATGCATCACTATAGTCACAACAGATAGTCCATCTTGCCCTTTCACCTATCTCTCCATTAGGTCTCCACTAGAACTGCCATGCACTGTAGTTAACTGTTATATTGTTCAGTTGATTAATGAGTTATTATTTTTGAATTAATCAACTAATTAATTCACTCCACTCTCACTAGTGTATCATTCAGTTAGACTAGATACAACTAGCTCAACTGAGTCTAACTAAGTTAAACTGAATACAACTCCATAAACTACTCTTCCAATTTTGTCATAAATTTGCCACTTCAGTTCTAACTGAGTCCTCCATGCATGAAGCACCAGTTTCCCTTGGGAATTGCGTAATTCCCTCAGTCCACTGATTTTCCAAATCTGTGCATTGAACTTAAGTGCTCCAAGAGAATAAGTTGTTGTTTAGAGTCTGATTATTATTAAGAGCTAATAATAATTGACATGCATCTATTTTTAGATCGACGATCTATAAATAGACTTCGCCCAATATTCTAAAAATAGAATTTCATCTATTTTTCTAGCTTGATCAACCATCCACAAATAGCATCCTGCAACTTCTAAAATATGATCACCATGTCTAAAAATAGACATAGTCTAACAAATATACTTATGCCAAAAATAGCCTACGGGCCCACTTAGTGAAGGCGACTCTTTTCACTAAGCTCATCATTTTGTTGAATCTCAACACTCCTTCTCAACAAGATAGGGATTATCTTTCACCCCTATCCTGCCTCTATGGTATTTGAATTTGCTCCTGGTGAGCGCCTTTGTCATATTTTTTGCATCCTGATCTTCCGTAGGAATGTACTGAAGCAACGTGATCTTCCGCTACACACAATCTCTGATATGATGATACTAGATATCAATATGTTTAGATCTATCATGAAACACATGATTAACCGAGATTTTAATGCAACTCTGATTATCACAATGTATCACTGTAGGATCTAAATTTGAACCGAACAAACCAACCAGAATCTTCCTCATCCAGATAGCCTCACATGCAGCTTGACTTGCTGGCATGCATTCTGCTTCCACTAAATTGAGTGCCACAGATCTTTGTTTCCTGCTGTACCAAGAAACTGCTATAGATATGATACTGAAAATCCCTCCTGATGTGCTCTTTCTATCTATTGGGCTTCCTGCCCAATCTGCATCCGTGAAGCCATGCAACTTCACCTCATCCATTTGTTTGTACCATAAACCATACTCAAATGTGCCCCTGAGATATCTCAGGACATGCTTGCCTACCTTCCAAAAGAGCTTGGTAGGCTTAACCATCGCTTGTGAAAGCTGGTTCACTGCATAGCATATGTTTGGTCTTGTATTAACTAAATACATGAGTGAACCCACCAACTGTCGATAAACAGTGGCATCCACTACCTTTGCCGATGTAGCATCCTCTTTCTTCCAATTTCTTGGAAGAGGAGTGTCGATAGGCTTGCAGCCTTGCATGTGAAACTTCTCCAGTATATCTCAGGCATACTCACCTTGAGACACAAACAGTTCACCTTCCCACTACCATATTTCCAATCCAAGGAAATAATGAAGGAGGCCCAAATCCTTCATCTCAAACTCCTTTGCAAGATCTGCCTTGCATGAGTGTATCAACTACTCATCACCTGTTAGTATTAAATCATCAACATAAAGAACAATGATTAAAAGCTTACCCTCCACCAAAATCTGGTATAGGTTTGCATCCACCTCACTCTTGGTGAAGCCAAGTCCAGTGAAATAGTTGTTGATCCAAGTGTACCAAGCATGTGGTGCTTGTTTCAGCCCATACAACGCTCTTTTGAGCCTGCACACATGCAACTCGATGCTGAAGATCTCAAATCCTTCAGGCTGCTCAATGTACACCTCTTCCTCAATGATCCCATTAAGAAACACAGTCTTCACATCCATCTGATGAATGTGCCAACCCATCTGTGCTGAGAGAGCAAGTATGGTTCATATGGAAGAATACTATGTGATAGGTGCAAAGGTTTCTTCATAGTCAATCCCCTCAATATGTGAGAAGCCCCGAGCAAAAAATCTTGCCTTATAATTATCAACGCTCCCATCAACAGCTTGCTTTACCTTGTATATCCATCTTGATCCTATAAATAATTTTTCCACCATGCTTGGAACAATCTCCCAAGCACTGTTTCTGACAATGGAGTCATACTCCTCCACCATGGCATCTACCCATGTGGGCTCCTACATTGCTTCTTCGAAAGAAGATGGCTCTGTCATGATACACTTGCTCATAAGAGCCATGTATCCAGTGAATTGGTCAAGTGACTATCTCTGTCTGTGCTGTGATGTAGGAAATCCTACATTCTGTGTCGCATCAAGCTTCAGTCTCTCAGCTTCTATGGTCCGCTTTCTGCCTTGTCTGATGTTTGGTTCTACATGAGTGGACTCCTCCACTCCATGAATCTCCTCCTATGGCTGATCCACATCTAGAGGCTAATATTTGGGAACAAGAAGTTCCTCCTCTGCATGCAAGTGTAGCTCCCTCTCAAGCGACAACTTCATGGCTTTCACCTCATTGAATTTTATATCATGTCGCACCATAGTCATTTGACTGTCTGGAAAATACACATGATAATTATGGGGTGTTTCTGTGTACCCCATAAATATCCAAACTTCTGCAATTGGCTCCAACTTCTTCGTGGTGCCCTTTCTCAGATGAATGTAAATAGATGAGCCAAAAATCTTCAAATGAGAAATATTAGGCTTTTTACCAGTAAAATCTTCTTCAGGTGTACTCATGCCAAGTACTCTATGAGGACAACGGTTTTGCACATAAACCGCAATGTTGCATGCTTCTGCCCACAAGTGCATCGGTAGGCCCTGTTCATGTGGCATCACTCATGCAACACCCACGATCGTTCTGTTCTTCCTCTCCAAGACCCCATTTTGCTGTGGGTTATGAGGCACTATGAGTTCTCTTCGAATTCCTTCTCTGCTATAGAAGTCTTTGAATTCGCCCGAGATGTATTCACCACCATTATCGCTCCGTAGAGATTTCACTTGCTTCCCCGACTCCTTCTCCACCAATGCTTTGAACTCACAGAAATTTGAGTGTTTCACTCTTCTACATGAATAATATCCAACATCTACGAGAATATTCATCAACAAATATAACATAATACCTCTGTTTTGCTATTGAAGCAACCAAGAAAAGTCCACACACGTCTGTCTGAATTCTCTCCGGGATCACTGAAGCACAGTTCTCCTTCTCATAAAAGGTGGTCTTCAAAAACTTATCCATAACACATCCCTTGCACTGATATGACTACACAAGAGTACCCTTGGGAGTCCAGCAGAAATTTGCTGCAAAATCTTCAAAGCGCCATGGTGAAGATGGCCCAATCTCTTGTGCCATAATTCGCCCTCATCTCGGCTCACCACTTCTTCTGCTTTGCCCACCATTGCAGCACAACCATCTACCTACGGCTTGTAGATATTCTTAATTCAAACCCCTATCTTCTTCGTTTGACCCATTTTTTTATGTCGAAGGAAGGATTTTCCCTCATTGAAAACAACATCATAACCTTTGTCTTCCAGCATTGCGACCGAGACCAAGTTCTTCTTCAGACCTGGAACATGCATAACATTATTCAACAAGAATGGATTACTAGAATCCATCTCAAAGGTAATGGTCCCAATGCCAGTTTCACTGTACTGACCATCGTCGCCCATCTCTATATGCATCTGGAGGTCCTTATCCTCCAAGTCACTAAACAACTCCTTGTCTCTCGTCATATGGAAAGACACACCACTATCAAGATACCACATCAATCAAATTGCGCTTAAAAACAAGAATGTGATAAAAGAGAAATCAAGTTCAAATTGCGAGGCTACGGCCTCTCCAGTTGCAGCTCTAGAAGCCTTCTTGTTCTTCTTCTTCTGTGGGAAGTTAGTGGCGAAATGCCCATGTTCGTGACAGTGAAAACACTTCACTTTGGACAAATCCTGCTTCCTACCTTTGGCATCAGATTTCGAAGGAAATTTATTCCTCTTCCCTATCCTTGCTTCGGCAGCCAAAGCAAAATTCTCTTCATCTTCATTCTTTGATGAAGAGCCATCCCTGGTACCCCACCTTATCTCCTCCTGCACAAGATCCGACCAAAGTTGCTCCCATCCCGATAGTTTCTCTCGTCCATTAACAGAGTCTTCATAGCTATGCCAACTCTTTGGAAGCATCAGGAGAGCCAAGCTCACCAATTCTTCATCATCAACAGTAACACCCACACTTCCCAATTCATCCTTGCAGTGGAAAAACTTCGTGAGGTATTTTGGAATACTATCGCCCTTCTACATTTTTATTTTTCTGAGCTTGTCTTTAAACGCCAACTTCCTTTGGTCACTTATTCTTTGGAACAAATCTGTGAAAGCCTTCCACATTAAGAATGGAGTGGTTTTCCCATGAAGGATAGACACAATATGGTCCTTCACACCTTCCAACATAATTCTTCTCATCTTTGTTGTCTTCTTTTGCCATGCGTCAAGTAATGTAGCATCACTAGATCTCGGCTTAGGAACATTGCTATCGATGAACTCCTTCATTCCATTATCCTCCAGCACCACCTCCATCTTGTCCTTCCAGGCTATGTAATTCGAGCTGCCATAAAGGGAATACTCCAATCACAACCCGTTGAAAGACATTTATATGTATACTCAACTTCTACACCAAGAATCTTCTATAGCAAATTTGAATTGTCCACCAGCACAAACTCAACAATTATTCACAATTGCAATATTCAAGAATTAACAATGCTCTGATACCATGTAGAAAATATATACATTAAGCATGCATATGTCCTATATTCCCCTGATCTCACAATATTTAACTTCTTGCAAAATACAGAATCATTCCAGTGTTAATATTTTGCGAAAAATTAATTGCACACACATCTGAAGCATAAATAAAAAAAATCACACATAACACAGTGGTTTAATTGGAAAGCCTCAAGCTGAAAACCCCAACTATCATATATTATGTATCATGGAGATCATATGACAATCTCATACAAAGCTTAGTACATCAAGCTCTCAGTACAATCAATCGTCACACACTAATCAAGAAAAATCTGCAAATCCATGCACCGATCTTTGCCCTCCTGCAAGCCAGCCTCCATTGCGCAATCCCTGCTGAAGAAAATCTTTGAATGAATTCGAATTACCCTTGCTTTGATTGTACAATCCTCATTGGCAACTCCAATGTGTGTGTGATGCAATCAATGCATCACTATAGTCACAACAGATATTCCATCTTGCCCTTTCACCTATCTCTCCATTTGGTCTCCACTAGAACTACCATGCACTATAGTTAACTGTTGTATTTTTCAGTTGATTAATGAGTTATTATTTTTGATATAATTAGCTAATTAATTCACTCCACTCTCACTAGTGTATCATTCAGTTAGACTAGATACAACTAGCTCAACTGAGTCTGACTGAGTTAAATTGAATACAACTCCATAAACTACTCTTCCAACTCTGTCATAACTTTTCCACTTTAGTTCTCACTGAGTCCTCCATGCATGAACCACTAGTTGCCCTTGGGAATGCGTAATTCCCTCAGTCCACTAATTTTCCAAATCTGTGCACTGAACTTAAGTGCTCCAAGGGAATAAGTTGTTGTTTAGAGTTTGATTATTATTAAGAGCTAATAATAATCAATATGCATCTATTTTTAGATCGATGATTATAAATAGACTTTGCCCAATATTCTAAAAATAGAATTTCATCTATTTTTCCGACTTGATCAACCATCCACAAATAGCATCCTGAAACTTCTGAAATATGATCACCATGTCTAAAAAGTAGACTTGCGCCAAAAATAGCCTGCAGGCCCACTTAGTGAAGGCGACTCTTTTCACTAAGCTCATCATCTTGTTGAATATCAAAACTGCTGTTGCTATTGCTGTCTACTGCTGTTGTTGCTGCCTTGCTCTACGATATCTTTCCTGATCTCTTCTCTTCTTCTTGTGTATTCTAGACCCCGGGATCAGATCATCCCCTTGGTCTAAATTCCCCTCTCTACAACTAAAACACTTGAGAATTCTTAGCAACCCCGCCCTAGAATCTCAACTTAGCTTTAGTGCTCTACGTCTGTGTGTCTTACAAATGACCCCGAGCCTTTACTTTATACTTTTCTCGTTGAAAAATCAACAGCCAAGATTAAATCTTTAATCAATGGCTAAGATTAAAAGGGGGCTTGATCCGTGTGACTTAAGACAATTTCATCACATGTTTAAAATGATTCACTTTAATTATTTTATTTTCCTAAGTTTTAACTTAGGAAATAAATTAAAATAATTAATTAATTTAATATCTCCTAAACCAGATGAAATTTCCCAAATCCATTTTTGGGTCTTGTAGATCAGGTGAACTCTAGTCCTTCCTCTAAATTTAGGACCTAGAGCACAACTGATGCTACCCCAAATACACAAAATCTCAACACCCTCTTAGCATCAAGGGTGTGCTCTAGAAATACATCACACTTATGCATTACATGATATTGGGCACTAGTTCATCTATTATTGTGCTAGGTATGACCACATTGTAGGCCTCGACTTTGATCTTAAAGGGGAAATCAGAAGGAAGATGATATCTTGTCAGTCAACTCCAATCAAAAGAAGTGACTATACTATTTGGAGAGGGTGTTGTCGGAATGGGATAAATTCTCCTTTTCACTATGGGAATAGGAGGATTGACCCCCTTTATTGCGGGAACGAGAGGATTCCCCCCCAATTCATTGGAATTTGAAGAAACAAGAAGAACATGAGAGATATGATGCTCACTCTCTTCGGAAGGGATATTATCAACTGAAGGTGGAAGTGAGTCAACCATTTTCTCAAGAAATGGTTGGTCAGGAACAGACTCATGGGTTTCACTTTTAGAGAGAGTGGGAATGACTAGAGATAGATTCTGATCAATCACATCATCAACTAGTGGGGGATTAAGAGAAATCTTCTGATAACTAGCCGAAAGACTAGGCTCAAAAGTTGTAAGTTTTTCCAATACTTTTGTGGCTTCATCCATATAAGGAAAAAGGTGAATAAGATGATTCCCTTCACATAACCTACAGGGAAATTTAACTTTACCCTTTTTCCCATGGACCTTTCTATTACTAGTTGACGATTTATCACCAGCATGATCTCCAGAGGGTGATGACAAAGACTGATTTGAGCCTGTGGACCACACCTCTAATACCTTGGGAATACCAGGACAATCTCTAAGAAGGTGGTCACTCCTACATAAATTTCAAGCCTATTTTGACTTTGTGGGGATGATTGGAAGGTTTTTCAACATTAATTGCATCTGCAGCAATGGTTGCTTGTTTGCCCCCCTTGCTTATTTTTCTTCTTCTTCTTCATCCTCTTCTTCTTATTCTTAGGTTCCTGGTGACTAAAATCCAAACTTTCACCAGAAGAAGAGGAATAACAGGGTAAAGAAATAAGTGAAGAATTTGAGGGGTCAAATTTAGGATCAACATGAGTTAGAATTGTTCAGGTGGAGGCGAACTTGGTTGCAAAGTAGCTTGGACATTCATAACAATGGGGGTCGAAAAAAGAAAATAAAAACTTGAAAACAAATAGTAAATATTGGAAGGGACAATGTTGCCATATAATGAGCACCAATATTTCCAAAAGAAGGAAAAGGACCAGGATTCCCATCAGAGGGTTTTCCTTGTTTGGTAAACTCAAGAACTGTTGCCATTACTCTCAACCTAAGATCCACTAAGGATTTTTTTCACGGGTAGGATGTTATTCCGTGGTTCATTAATTTTAGAAATTAACAACAACATAAATAAAAGATGGGTAAGCTAGGAAAAAAGGATTTCCAAGCAACTGTGAAGTGTAATATACACCTTGGAGAACCAAGGAATTAGTGTATGATAGGAAATCTCCTTGAATGTTGTGTTCGATGTATCATGATTTGCAAGGTGAACGAATCGGTTACCTATGGACAAATAAAAACCTAGAGGGGACTCCCAAAATATACGCGACGATACATGGGAGTGCAGTCTGTAGTAGTTTTGTCTAATGCGTAACCGTTGAATGAGATCGCTCCCATATACTTACCATGCGTGGAGCGCCTCTGATATACTCGAAATTACTAGAGAATGGTCCTATACACTTCCATATGTAGAACAGAATATCACGCCCGAGATGAAACACCGAAAATCAATGACAACTCCTATGCTTTATGACCCAAGAACACACCTCCAGCCTAAACCTCTAAATGTTTGCATTAATGTTCCAAATGCTCCTTAGGTTAATTGAGGTAAATTTTAAAGTTGATCGGTAAATTTTAAATTTTATCTTGAATTATGTTTATGTTTTAAGGCGTTGATGTCACTTGAACACCTATGATGCAACTAATATGAGAAAAAAAACTTTTTATTTTCGATGAAAGCTATCAAGTGTAGGGAAGAGATGCAAACAATGATGCAACAATCAAATATGCAGCAAATAAGAGTTTCCTAACTAGATATTTCAATTCCACTATCCAAATTCAATTCATAGCATTAAAATATGCCAAACTGTGTAATGTAATATATGTACGATCCGTCTGAAAGCTATGAAAATGTAATCTATGCACAATTTCTTTTCTTGTTTTGAAAATGAGAATTATAAGTATGAAAATGTAATCTATGCAAGAGAATTATTCGAATAAAACACAAGAGGATTCCAATTAAATCAAACGTAATCTGAAATTTCATATACAAAGGACTCAAACTGAAATTAGGTGAAAATTCAAGAAATAAAAATAGATGTCACTCAAAGGCAATTAACACTCATACATGATTCAACCGCCCCCGACGATTGAGGGGGAAAATATTTTGCAAGAATGAAAGCAAAAACATGCAATTTCACACTAGGGAATTTCAATTTTCACACACAACCCTAGATGGAAATGATTTTTTTTTATGCAAATAGAGTAGGAGGGTGACCTCATAGATTAGGACACACTAGAATTTTTGGCATAAACCCTAAAAATTCTCAAATTCAAATACTAGCGCGAGAAGAAAGTTAGAACCAGGGGTTCAAGCGCAACTGTTCTGGGAAAAATCAGCGCTGCAAACATGACAGTTTATGGAAAAACACGTGTTGAGCGAGAAATTATTAGGAAAAATAAGCCAACTTTGAGAAAAAATCTTGACCTGATACCCTAAAACATAGATTACTCAAAGTACAAATACAAAAGAAATCAAAATCAAGGATCATTGAAAGGTTGACTAAAGTAATATAAAATACCAAATGCAAAAGGAGGTTTGAAAGGGCCATAGGATCCCCAGTGGAGTCACCATTTTGTTATATAGAAAATACCTTCTACAAATAGAAGTTATCTCTCTAATCCTAAAGGAAGGATCTAACAACAAACTAGAAAAATATGTGCCAAATTTCCTAGGTTATAACATAGACAAAAAAAACATACATAGCATAATTCATTCTAACATAAACTATATGACATATCAGAGAGTATCTGTTGTGTAACCAACTCCAAAAATAGAAGAAAAGAGATATCAACGCCTTAGAAATAAGCCACTTCGACGGGGCAACCTCTAATACATTACATAAATGAAAAATTCTTGGATGATACAATTTACAAAACCTCCTTTCTATATATAGGAGTCCATGTGGCCATAATGTAATCCTAGTGGGCCACAATGTAATCCTAGCCGACCTAACAATAATAATTTAAGGGCACAATAATAACAAAATGGGGATTACAAGGGTACAATAATAACAATAAGGGGGTTACACTAACAACAATAAGGGACTATACTAGTAATATAGGGACCTAACATGCCCCTCTCCTTCAAAAAAGTGTTGTCCTCAACGCTTGAGTAGCTCTGGGTGCTTCTGTATAAAATTCTCATCCTCCATGTAGAATCTTCAGTGGGTAAGTTCTTCCACTTGATGAGATACTCTGAAATTGATCGATTCCGTAGTTGTCGAGTTCTTGTTTCCATGACCGCTTCTGGTTCCAATATGATTTTTCCTTCCTCATCAAGTTCTGGCAATATTGTTTGAAATGGAAGATTTTCACCTATAACCTTCTTTAAGCATGAAACATGGAAAACTGGATGTACTCGCGAAGAAGCAGGAAGCTCCAATTTGTATGCCATAGTACCAATCTTTTGCAACACCTTGTAAGGACCATAGTACTTTGGCGATAATTTATTATCCTTCTTAGCTTGCTTGAGGGACATTTGTTTGTATAGTTGTAGCCGTAAAAATACCCAATCTCCTACATCAAAACTTCTCTCGCTGCGATGTTGATCTGCCTGTTGTTTCATTCGATTTTGTGCCAAATTCGGGTTATCCTTTAAGAGTTGGAGAACTTCTTGCTGATGCTCGATGTGATCTTCCACTGCTTGAACCTTCGAATTTTCCCTTAAAGATGATGTGATGGATGGTGGATGATATCCATAAAGTGCCATAAATGGGGTCATTTTTGCTGCAGTATGGAAGGAAGTGTTATACCACCATTCAGCAAGAGTAACCACTTGACCCATTGTGTTTGTTTATCAGATACAAAACAACGAAGATATCCTTCCAAACATTTATTTACTATCTCAGTTTGACCATCAGATTGAGGATGATAAGATGAGCTATGAGCTAATTGAGTACCCAAATAAGAAAATAACTCCGTCCAAAAATTTCCAGTAAAAATGGGATCTTTGTCGCTCACAATAACCCTTGGGTTTCCATGTAGCTTTTGAATTGTGTCCATAAATGTAGTAGCAACTGTACTTGCTTTAAATGGATGAGATGATGCACAAAAGTGTGCATACTTGGTAAGTCTATCAACTACAACCATGATGACACTCTTTCCTTCAGACTTAGGTAAACCTATGATAAAATCCATTTAAATCTCCTCCCAACATTGACTTGGAATGGATAAAGGTTGTAGAAGACTCAGGGTCTTAATTGTCTTAACTTTATTCTATTGGCAAACCAAACATTCCGCCACAAAATTTTGAATATCGGATTTAAGGCCATCCCAAAAAAATTCTTTCTTCACCTTGTGGTAAGTTTTAAAAAAAATCTGAGTGTCCTCCTAAAGGAGAAGTGTGCAATTCCAAAAGAATCTTTTGTTTTAGTTGGGAATTCTTACAAAGATATAAGCGATCTTTGTACCATAAGGAATCATTTTTCCAACTAAATGTATCAGATGTACTAGGATCTTGTTGCAGCTTTTGAATGAGTGTCCATACATATTTTTCCTTCTTCCATTCATCTCTTGCTTCAGTTATCCAATCTGGTTGGATAATAGAAATGGCACAAAGCAATGCTTCCACATCTTCATTCTTTCTTGAGAGTGCATCTGCAACAACATTAAGCTTTCCTTTTTTGTAGATTATTTCAAAGTCATAACCCAACATCTTTGTGACCCATTTTTGCTGCTCTTCTGAAGATAGTCTTTGTTCCAAATTTTTTTTAAGACTATCATGATCAATTTTTACCTTGAAGTGTCTTCCCATTAGGTAAGTTCGCCATTTCTTTAGTGCATGCAGTATTGCTAACATTTCCTTCTCATAAATAGGTTTTTGTAAATACTTTCCTTTGATTGGACGACTTTCAAAAGCAATGGGTCTTCCTTCCTGCATTAAAATAGCACTAATTCCATTTCCTGAGGCATCACATTCCACAATAAAGGTTTTTGTGAAGTATGGCATAGCTAAGACCGGTGCTAGGCACATTGCCTCTTTAAGATGTTCAAAGGCCTTAGTTGCTTCAGGAGTCCATGAAAATGCATCTTTCTTCAATAATGTTGTTAGAGGTGCTGCTATTCTCCCATAATTCTTAACAAACTTGCGATAATACTCTGTTAACCCGAGAAATCCTCGCAACTGCTTTATGGTTGTGGGGACTTTCCATTCCTTAATGGCTTTAATTTTGTTAGGGTCTACTTTAACACCCTCGTGAGATACAATATGACCCAGATATTCTACCTCTTGTACTCCAAAGAAACATTTGGATATTTTTGCATATAATTGTTTCTCTTGCAACAGTTTGAACACCTTGTCAACATGTTCAACATGATCCTTCCAAGACCTGCTATAGATTAGTGTATCAACAAAAAATACTAGCACAAATTTTCTAAGGAAGGGTTTGAAAATGGAATTCATCAACCCTTGAAATGTAGAAGGTGCATTGGTAAGGCCAAAAGGCATGACCAAAAATTCATAATGACCTTCATGAGTTCGAAATGCTGTTTTTGGAATATCTTCGGTCTTCATTCTAATTTGATGATATCCTGAACGAAGATCCAACTTGGTAAAATAAATTGCTCCATGTAATTCATCCAATAATTCATCAATCACAGGAATGGGAAATTTTTCTTTAATGGTGAGCTTATTGAGCTCCCTATAATTTGGACACATTCGCCATGATCCATCCTTCTTGTGTACCAATACTACAGGAGCAAAGAAAGAACTTTGACTAGGTTGAATTATACCCGCCTCTAACATTTCTGCAATCATACATTCAATTTCGTTCTTTTGGATGTAAGGATATATATAAGGCCTAATGTTTGGAGGAACACTTCCTATAATCAAATGAATAGCATGATCATGATCACGAATAGGTGGGAGTCCTTTGGGAGTTTCAAACACCTTGGAATGATTTTCAAAGACTTGTTGGAGATCTGCAGAAATAGATGATTTTGGTGTTGGAACTTCTAGTGAGCATAATTGTGCAATTACGCCTCGTTGTTCTTTCTTTAGAAGCTTTGTCATGACATTATAGCTTATTATCTTTCCTGGCTTCCCTTCAATACCCCATAATTCAACTTCCTTTCCTTCTGAAAAAAATTTCAAGAAAAGTTCTTGAAAATTAAAAGCTACCGTCCCCAAAGATTGTAACCATTGTACTCCTAGTACAACATCAGCACCTCCCATAGGAATGGCAAGCATTGGACTAGTCAATACATATTCCCCCATGGTTAGCTTGATATTATGGCATTTTCCGGAGCAATTTATAGTTCCTCCATTTGCAACCATCACTTGACATTCTGGTGCTGGGTATAGGAAACAATTTAATTCCTTGGCTACCTTACAATGAATAAAATTATGGGTGCTACCTGAATCAATCAACACTATTACCTTTCTCTTCTTGATTTGTCCTTTTATCTTGAGAGTTTGAGGAGTGGTAATTCCTGCGAGTGCATTACACGATATGGTCGGATTCATTTCTTCCTCTTCTAGGGCTGGTTCCTTGTGTATATCCTCTTCTTGTTCATTTTCTTCTTCCTCTTCACAATCTATGTAAAATAATTTCTTCTCAGCACACTTATGACCTTTAGTGTATTTGCTATCACAACTGTAGCAAAGCCCTTTTGCTCTTTTTTCTTCCAATTGTTGTTGTGTCAACCTTGTAGGTTGTGGAAATCTAGACGTAGCAACACTTCCTTCTTTATAGAATTGAGTGGTAGGCTTCCTTGTCACCATTATTTTACATTCAACTTTTCTTGCCAACCTGAATGCCTTCTCCAATGAATCTAGTTCCAAAACACGAACTTCATGTTGGATGTTATCCTTTAAAGTGCCTATGAATAGATCGATCCTGTGGTCCTCTGGAATATCAGTTACCCTTATATTCAATTTTTGGAAGTCCTCAATGTGCTGCCCCACTAAACCCTTTTGTTTGAGATTTATCAATTGGCTAAAGAAGGTGTTGCTCTCTGTATCCTCATAATGTGCTATCATTTCCTCCGTAAAAATTGACCAAGTGACAATTTTTTTACGGGAGCAAAGCCATTGATACCATACAAATGTATTTGTTCTAAATGTAAAGTTGCAATGCGTACCTTTTGTGTGCTTTGCACGTTATGGAGATCAAAATATTGCTCCATCTGTAGTATCCATGTTACAGGATCCTTTCCATCAAACTTCCTCATATCCATTTTTGGAACATGGTGGTTCTTCTAGCCAACATTAGAGTTTATGAAATCACGATTAACATTTATTTTTTTCTCATCATGAGGTTCTTCTACTATCTTTTCACCATTAGGAAACATTTCTTGTATCAACTTTGTCAAACCTTCCATGTCTGCTTTTAGATCATTCTTCATGTTTTCCATGTTTTCTTTCATGTCATCCATCTTAGCTTCCATGCCAGCTTCCATGCCATCCATCTTAGCTTCCACGCCTTTCTTCAAACCATCCATCTTCTCTTCCATGCCTTTCTTCAAAACTTCCATTTCATTTTTTGTTGCTCTTTGCGAGAGTGAAATTTGTTGCACTTGCTCTTGTAATTTTGATATATCATGTTGCAATTCTTCATCTTCATGAGTCATAGTAGAGCCTTCTGAAGGCTTAATGTGTGTTGAATTATTTTTATGGGGCATATTTTAGAACCCAATACTGATATCTATTCTACAATATTCCCTTGGAATCAATTCAAATTGATTCCTCAAACAAGACTTATGCAATTCAGAAAAAAATACACACCTTTTTCTTGCTTTTGAGGAGATTGATATTGAAATTGGATTATATTTGTGATTGCAGCACTTCAATATTTGAATTTCAGTACTGACGTATCCCTCTGAATTGTCTTTCGAATGCCACAAGTCTTACCTGATTTGGATTCTCCAAGACACAGTTGTGTCCAGTCTCCCACAATGACCTAATTATGGACTGGTTCATAGAGAGAACTTGTACGACTTGCCACGTGTCACTTTTTCGTCCTTCAGCTCTAAAATTGATAGCCAAGAAACTAAAGTACGTGTAATTGTGACCACTTTTTACGGAACTCCAATCCGATGCTCAGAGAGAGAGTTATGAAGATTTTCCCACAATCACCTCTTTGAGATAAAATTTAGGAGCCTGAAAAAGTACTACCTTCCACAGATCATATCTCTGAAAATATTGCGAACCAAGCTCTAAATTTTTTTGACAATTTTCCTTAGGATTTTGGCTTCGCACCCTAAAAAATTCAGCTTCTAAAACTTCGTAGAAAACAAATTATAGCACAAATTCCACGATGACCTGTTTAGGAGCCTGAAAAAAGACCTAACTTCCACAGATCATATCTCCAAAAATATTGTGAACCAAGCTCTGAAATTTTTTGATGATGTTCCTCAGGATTTCAGCTTCGCACCCTAAAAATTTCAGCTTCTGAAACTTCGTAGAAAAAAAAGTTATAGCGAAAATGCCACGATGACCTGTTTGGAGCAGCGAAACCCTAGAATCCAAAGCTCTGATACCAAATGTTGTGTAACCAGCTCAAAAATAGAAGAAAAGAGATATCAACGCCTTAGAAATAAGCCACTTCGAGGGGGAAACCTCCAATACATTACATAAATGAACAATTCTTGGATGATACAATTTACAAAACCTCCTTTCTATATATAGGAGTCCATGTGGCCATAATGTAATCCTAGTGGGCCACAATGTAATCCTATCCGACCTAACTTCAATAATTTAAGGGCACAATAATAAAAAAATGGGGGTTACAAGGGTACAATAATAAAAATAAGGGGGTTGCACTAATAACAATAAGGGACTATGCTAGTAATATAGGGACCCAACAGTATCATACTAAATGAGTAATGATTTACACACTTATGGAAAGGGAACACATAATGTATTATTAATAGAAAATAAGGGAAGAATACAACCACTTCAGCTCTAATGTTGGAATCCTCCTTTGGGTGAGTTACCGAGTCCTAGCCAAGACCTTCAAGCACTCCTTTCTCCTTCACAAATTGACAACATTTGGGCATAACTGAGCATAAGGATGGAAACCAAAATTGATAAACCATTTGAGGATAGTAAGGAGTTAATTTGCAGGGAAGGAGTGAGAGTTAGGGATCCAAAAAAAGGAGGAAGAAGGTCCACATATTAAGGGTAAGATCCCTAATAGTAGGATCAAAGGCTTAAAATGGGATATCTCGACCCAATCTTTAATCATGTGTAACAAAATCTATTCTCGAGGATTCTAGTAAGAGAATATTCTCTTCCATTTTTTGAGAAATTGCGTGAAGAGGAGCATGACACTTTTTCACTTGAATTCCCATGACAGCAGTGCTAGACACATGTAATGGTGAAGGTGAAAAGCGCAAAGCATAAGCTATGAGGACTGCGCTGGGTTTGCAAATAGGGTTTTTGGCAAGCTTTTCCAGAATTGATTCAAGGCATTTCTTCTTCTATTCTTCACGGTGTTGGCTTGGTGGAGCTTGACCCAAGTTCAACTTGTACTTCACACCAAAAAAACCCTTAGAGACCAGCCCTTTTTGCAATGACCTAAAAGTAGATCGCAATCTCACCCGAGGTGGCTATGGGTGGTTGCAGAACCAAGTTTCTGACGCCTTGAGGGATTGTGCGAGGTGGCTTCTACTTCACTTTTATGTAGTTTACTTAGTATTATGACATACATATCGTTACTACGCTGTCTAATTCAATTATTTACTTCGACACATTCAGTTTAACATAATCATATTACAAAACAATATAATTGCGCTATCAGAACATGATCAATACTTTTTATCACAGATAGTGTTAGTCTTCTGTACTCTACAATATTACTAGATGACTGTAGATTTATTACAGTCTGCTGAAAATAATATTCCCTGATTATCATTTATTTTCATAAATCTCACTGCCATTATTAATTTCCATTTAACCTATTTATTTTCTCTCATTTTACCTTTTTCAATACCCTCATGCTCTGAAGACCCATGTCTAACTTTACTCCCCTCTTTTAGCCTTTCATTTTTCTTAAAACCTCTCTCCCTAGGCGAAAAACCTCATTTCCTTACTAAAACTCTTTCCCCTTCACTCATTCCCCTCTGCCCACTTAAAACAATGAAAAAACCCATTTTTAAATTGTTTTGAAATAAATATGAACTCGGGTCCCATGTTAATAAACCCTGCTTTATTAAAAACACCCGACCCCTTATAGGTTTAAGCCCCCCGCTTTAAACCCTTATCTTCCATGTCAATATAACCCTAGTCCCCCACTATATTAAACACCCCACGCTCACGTTTAAAACCCTCTATTCCATTTGAAATCTTAGGCCCCACATCTTATTTAAGCCTGTCAATTCATTTAAACCCGACTATCATCACACCTTATCGCATCCCTACATGTTGAATGGTTAAAAATTTGGAGGGCTTGTGAAATAGGCGGTTTTCACACCCCTCCTCACCTCCACGTGTCTCCTCTTTGTTTTATCGCATCCCCACGAAAATTACTGCCTCACAGCTTTTGACCATGCGATAAACCAGAAACCACCCCCACGCCATAGCAACAAAGCTATTGACCCTTTTTGAATATTTTGAAGCCCTGTGTCACTGCAGTAAGACCCCAACCCTCTGTGTAAACCCCTTCAATGTTCCTTGAAGACTTGGAAGGCCATAACCAAACGCAGAGACCAAAAACCTCCATTTTCCAGACTCTTTTCGTAGTCTTCCTAAGATCGTCAAACCATATTGCCTCCCCTGCAGGCCTGCGTTTTATTTAAATGATTGTTTTTATTTTTTACAAGTGATCTATGCATCAGAGAAAGTGATAGTCAGAATGTGTTTCTATATTCCAAAAAATGTTCAAATAAGGCTCTCTAGATGATGATTCAGAAGCCTTTTTCATCAAAGGATTGGGAGCACAAGAACAAACAAAGCAGCAATGGAGCAGAAAGGGAGGCATTAATGATTGACAGTGTTTATACATCCATCCTGACAACATCAAGGCTTATTTAATACAAAAGGCAATAAAGGAAAAAGAGTTAGAAGGAACAGTCAGGTTCAAAGTGAAGGACAGAGTTAATAAGAAGGCAGAAAGATGAAGACAAATAAAAAAAATAGATAAAGAACAGAGGAAAGGCAGTCAAAGAAAGATCAAAGATAAAGCAATCAAGGGATAGAGGTAAAAAGAAAGAAGACAAAGAAGTAAAAGGAGAAATTATAGAGACAAAAGAGGCAGTAAAAGAAGACAGGTAGAAGATGCAGAGTGAGAAAACATATTTAAGATTAAATGAAAAATTAGAAGATAAATCAATGAAGAAGACAGAGCCAAATGACAAGGCCACTCAACATTTAACTCTTCCCAATCACATTGGCCACCTTCAACCAAATTTTGATTCAATATAAGTTACCTCAGTTAATGTTTCAGTCAGAGATATTTTAGCAGCAACTTAGAAGTTATTATAAAAGTTAATTATTGAAGGCATAATAGTCAAAGATATTTTAAAGTTAGCTCAGCAGTAAATTAGAGAGTTATTATTACAACAAGTCTGTCAGTGATATTTTGGCTTGGGCCTTGCATGGTCTCAAAAGTCAAGATTACATTTACTCTGTAATAAGTGCAGTATGAAACCCTAG
Source organism: Pinus albicaulis (assembly GCA_034641835.2). Taxonomy (NCBI): domain Eukaryota; kingdom Viridiplantae; phylum Streptophyta; class Pinopsida; order Pinales; family Pinaceae; genus Pinus; species Pinus albicaulis. The sequence goes on from CM076571.1 coordinate 417,937,887, forward strand.
ATTAGGATCACCTCCTCAATTGCAGTTAAATAATGCATGTATTGTTCATTATCACTATTGGTTGGTTGCTAGGTTGGATTTTGATTAGACTTCGAGTTGCAAATATTATTGCACTGGAGCCTTATAACTCTTTTTGAGCTGGACATCAGTAATAAAAGCATGTTCATAGGATTCTTGAGCTATGTTAATGGTGATGTTATCCCTATTTTGTTAATGTTTCTCCTTTGTTTTCCATATTGTACATCAATTTATCTGATAATAGAACATAAATTTTAGATTAAGATATGTTGTTTTGGCACCTTAAATCTATCTGTTATTCTTTATCTTAATTTTTTCCTCTACAAATTTTAGCTAAAGAATTTAGGGGTGTCTAGCTCTTTAGTTTCTCTTAGCTGTTACCTTAAGGTTTTCTCTTAAATTTTAGCCAAATAATTCATGAGTTTCCTGCTCTTTAGTTTCTCTTAAATTGTTATCTTAAAGGCCTTCTTTGAAGTTTAGTTAAATAATTTAGAGGTGTTTTGCTCTTTAATTTTAATGAACTGTTATCTTGAATGTTTTCTCTGTCTGAAAGTATAACTAAATAATTCTTAACTGCTCTTTAGTATTACTGGATTGTTGTCTTAAGGTTTTCTTAGTAAAGTTTAACTAAAGAATTCAGAGGTGTTCTGCTCTTTAGTTTCTCTTGAAATTGTTATCTTAAAGGCTCTTCTTGTTGAAGTATAGTTAAAGGATTCTTATTTTCCCTTTAGTTTTACTGAATTCACAACTTTCTGTCATCTCATATTCATCTTACCTAAGAATATCCATTTTATATAGTTAGCTTGCCATATGAAAACCCTTGAAAATTTGATGTACAATTTAACCCTTTTATGACTCCATAGCCCAATGGCTTAAGCTTCCCACACTCTATCTGTTCAACCTGACAATTAACCAAACAAAACAAAGAAACCCAAACTTCATAACTAGCCTAAAATCAGAAGAATATAATCATAAAGCTAAATAATTTTTAATTATAAACACAAAGAGAGCCCTCTCTGAGCCCAAGAAGGCTAGGTCCTGGACTCGAAAGTGGTTTGATGTGGCTCCCTGCTACTTTTTCTTGCCAATCTTGCAAATTATAGGGAGCCAACAAATAGAAAGCAAACATAATAACACACATAAACACATAATATTGATCAAAAAAATTCTTCAGTACATTAAACTTCTCAAACTACGCAAACAACTGTAGGTGGTCTACATACTAAGCTGCAGACTCTTGCAAGATCTCCGCACACTCAGCTGCGGAGCCTTCGCTTAGGGCCCAAAAACATAGAAAAAGAGACTCAATGTATACGATGATCTATCAATTACCTTTACAAAGAATTAAATATCCTTATATAAAATTACATTGCTACAAAACCATGGTCCACATACCATGGGCTCAATAAAATAATTAAATAAAACCCCAATACCCGTTACAAAATGAGGGGCTTTGACCCACCCCGAAGCCCCTAGAACACTGCGTGGTAGATATGAATTCATGGTACCGTACACTCCGCTCCTCAAAATGCGGAGTGTTTGACCAAAATTGGACCAAGATGGGTTGTGCCCAACATACCCCCAACACCCACATGTGAATTCATCCTGAGTCACTCTGCTGCTGTGCCCCGAATATTTGCTGCGATGCTCATGTAGGCAGCGTTATACGACTGAAGTATTTATTCTATATTCTTTTCCTCTTTGTGCACTTCTTCTAGTAGTGCCTCTTTTTTTAGTTTGAAAGTATTCTACAACATTTCCTTCTACCTCTATCATATCTTCTTGAGCCTATCCTCGACTGTCTACAAAATCTCAAGGGCCTTATCCTGCCACAACTGAGTCCTTTATGTCAAAATCTGCTCTTTTCGCCGAAGGTCTTAAATCTACTTTTGAATATTCTTTCCTTTAGTGATTCAGGTGAGCCTCTACGAGACTATTAAGGTCTTCGCAGTTGCCCAGATTTCTTCTAACTACTTCTGCTTCATCTGGAGCTCCTCTTCAATCCTTTGAATATTTGGATCATCCTATAGTGAGGTCCAAATTTGCATAGTGTCATCTAGTAGTTTTTGACACTCTTCCACTATGTTAGAGATGCCTTTTACTACAGATTTTAGGTCTATCTCCCTCTGCTCATGTACTTCGATGGCATGACTAGATGTGGCCTCATTTTCAGCAGAGCAATCTTCAAATCACACTCAAACTTCATCTCTGCAATCTTATTCTTTGAATCCTTGATTACAGGACCAAGCTTCATAACCTTCTATGCTGGTGAATCTTCTTTGTGGACCTTGACATCTAAAACTTCACTAAATGTTTTTGTGATGGTGTCCTCTAGCTTCTTATGTTGTTGGCGTTCTTCATCCCTTTCATTGATGAGCTAGTTTAGCTCCTTCTTCAACAAAGCTCTTTCCTTCTCCACCTGAATTCTTAAGAGAGAAGTGCGATGCTCTCGCTTATTTAGCTCAACTATTATACCTTCTTGGAATTCATGTGATATCTGAATTGGTAGTGAAAAAAAATTCATAATGACTCAAACCCACCCCTTTTTGCACTCTCTGTCCAGCTGGTATCTTCATATTCCTAAGCCCAATTGTCATCTCGATTCATCGCTCTAGCTATACTAGTGACCCATCTGCGTCGGTTGTCGAGATGTCTGTGCTAGTACCTTTAATTCTGAAATACCCTGTTTGCGTTTGTCGGGAGTGTTTTGTAGTGCTCATCGGCCTTGTCCCATGTCTTCGTTGTGACTTCCTGTACCTTTTCTCCAATTTCATCAATGCCTCCCTTTGTAAGGACAAGTGGATTTTCCCACTTTCTGCTTCTTCCTTGCGCTCATTGTATTCACTGTAGGTGTCCTATTTTTGATGATGAATGGCAAGTCATCTGTTTGATCTATGTCACTCAGAGCTTCGTGGGTACCTTGATCATGTTATGGATTTGCCTCTTCTATGTCGTTTTCTATGTCCTGTCCACTTGTGCTTGCATGTTGTGTGGTTTCTTCATCTTTTGCTTCACTGTCTTCGATGGTCGGGGTCATCCACTCTACCAACCAATGTTATATTATCTTGAGAAGGTCATATTTGATGACCAAATATGGAAAAGGATGCCATGTTTCCATCGGGTCCTTCAAAGCATTCAGGTATATCCTGGGAAAGTCCTCCTTGAAATATTCTATCTTGCGATACTGGTCGAACAAACTTGGTGAAAACTTGGGATGCTGGTTGACCACCATGCACAATTCCATTTCCATGAGTACAAAGGAAATCTTGTTCTCCTATGCACACGTTGGTTCCTTGGTATGCCAGAGTGAGGCATATCGCATGGATTCACATACATTTGGTTCAAATGTGGGAAATTGCGAGTCTGCTGGTTCCTTCCATGTTAACAGTATGATGATCAAGATCAACCACACATGGTGAAATGTCTTTCATTCTTCATGTCCCTCGTGAAATTCCTTAAAAAATCACCTGCATAAATATCCAGTCCAGTTGAAATTAACCCCGAGATTTTGTTACATAGGTAAGGAAACCACAACCACCTGGACTTCATTTGCTATACACTTTCACATTATCTATGTGGCTAAGATATGTGCGGTGAAGTGCACCGCTTGGTCACTGATGTAGTTAATGTCATAACCTCACGACTTCTTAATGAGCCTGAACTTTCCCTTCATATCTTGAGCTACAACATTGTCTTGGTTTTTGCCGATGAACTCTTTAGCGGGGTCCTTTCCTTAGTATGGAAGTCTAGTAATCCTCCTTATTAACATCTCATTAATCAGGATCCTCTTCCCTAGCCAGAGGCATCCATCATGTATTAAGACAATCAGCTATCGAACATAAAATGTGTTGATGGTACTTCGACCGAAGTGTGGCACATTTAGCATATTCAACAAGCCTGCTCTGTACAATCCTTCATCCCACTGGTGTGGCTCCAACCTGGTGACTTCACTCTCTGGATAGTATACCTGGTGTAGGTACCTGCTCGACTCTAATTGCAGGTACTCTCTTTGGTCATTGAAGTCCCAATCCTCCATCTTCAATTGCAAGAATTTACCTAGTGGTTCTCCTTCAAATGGCACTTTTTCTGGTAGCAGCGGTGTGAAAATTCTAAACTTCTCATTTTCAGGGTCTTTAACCGGCTTGGCATCCAACTTCCATTGTGAAAAATATGGTGGTAGTTTTTACAGAATCATACAACAACAAGAAGCAAGAAAATTCAGTCCTAATGCTTAAACTAGTAAAATTGAGAGAAGAGGTCATACCCGTAGGTCATACGTTTGAAGGCGATCCCACAAGGTTCAAACCCTCTACTTCTCCTAGTGCTCCAAAACCTGCAACTCATTCAAGAGAAGCACATATACTTGTAATAATTGAAAGCATGTTCAATATGTCAGTGTTAGATCGTATAATATTATAAACAAAATAACATGAAATCATTCATAACAAGATCATAAAATGTATAAAGCATTAATATCACGACATCAGGAATGGGAAAAAGCTTCTTTATTGATGTATGTAAATATGTGTAGAGGAATACCACCTAATTCAACGACGACTCAAAGCAAAACCATCCTACGGATTCGTCCAACCCAAGCCTCAACAATCTCCTTCCATAAGCATACACATGGATGTCATAGAAAAGGAGTGAAAATATCCATGAGGGAAAAAAGGGTTTCCACAATCTGGGAAGTGCAGGAAGCACATGGATAAATCATACTTGATCAGGGACTAAATGGATATAATATCAATACATATCTCTCTCTCCCCCTTAGGTCTTCCCATGAGGTGTATTTATACCACCCCAAAACAATTTTTTTAGTTGGGATATAGTTAGGCCATGAGCTCCTGTAGGTAGGATTCTGGTGTAACCCATAAAACCTACTTAGAAAATAGGAATTTTTTTATTTTTTTCATATTTTAAATTATATACGCGGGTTGAGTATAACTAGACCCACTTTTGCACATGCTTTTGAGAGGGCAGAGTCGCATATGGAATTCAAAATAATGTTTTTTAAGTAAAGGACCAAGTCTGAAGGGAAAGGGCTTCCCAAGGCCATAACACAGTGCATAAAGTATATAAAAGTGGGAAATTATGCTATAAAAAATGCCCCCTAATATATGAGGTCAGAAGGGGTACATGATGCCCGAAATGTATTAAGTGTATAAGAAGAATTATGCGAGGACTTGGGATAATTTCACCAGATTTCAGCCTGCCAAAAATCCAATGGAAGAGATTAGAAAGTAAGCTCATGTTTGAGGCAAGCATGCCCATGCTTAGTGAAATTGAAGCATGTCCGCATATCAAGTATGGAGTGGATCCAATATGTATACAAGTACAAAGAAACTGCAAAGTACATAGTGGATCATATTATCATAGCCTCAAAAAAGTAAATATCAAGGTCATTTCATAGTATCACATATAGAAGAATTGATCAATGATGCTGAGAAAGATATCTGATCACTGAATTCACAAAAATGAATCTCCAAGTACCGAATCATAAAGAGTGGAATAATGGTACCGCACACAACTCGGGTGCGAACATATAAGATGCTGCTATGATGAACTGAAACATATAAGGTGGATGGTGTCATTGGCATAAAATTGAAGGAGTTGTCAAATGAAGCAAATCATGCTGATGCAAACCTGAGGTCTTCACTGATCACCATAGTACATTTCTACACTATGGGAATAAATGAGCTGAAGTCAACCGTGTGAGAAATTGTTTTATTATCGATCAATGATGTATACCGTTAACAAACGTGAGCCAACTCACCAATAATGATGATGATATTCAAGGCACCCCAGTACAATCTAACAAGTGTGAATGAATGAGTTGAAGTCGAGCACTTGAGAGAATTTACCTATTAGGAGACATTATTTGTTCTCACTGTCGATAGTGAAGGAGTCTTCTAATAATGACTACAAATCCTAAGGTGCTGAAAAATGACTCTAGACCTTTTTCCCAGAGCAATGAGTCGAGGTTGATGGGAAACGATCTGCTGGAAGGAAGTAATTGAGGCATCCCACATCAATCTAGCGCGAGTGTAACCCATAGGCCAATAATTTTTAAGAAATCAGACGAAGAAAGATGAAGTAACCAACCTGAAGCACATTTCCAACATACACAAAATGTAGCTAGCACACGATAGAAATCCTCTGAACCAACCAATAATGAAAGCTGAAATAGAGGTGTGGAATCCACAAATAGGGTCATATGGAAACCAAGGTACTGCACGAATCCCAATGTGTGATAATGAAATTTTATGTTGAACACAAGGGAAACCACTCAGTCAAAGACCCATGATGTTGATCAATGCTGAGCACAAGGTCACCTATCAATGATGGAAATAGGGCTAGGATGTCAGAGAAATTTGTTGAAGTTAATAAGAGAAAACCTGCGAACAAGAAGTCTATGGAGACATTCTTAACTAGCATGAGAAAAGGACCAAATAACTCATGTGATAGAACGTAACTCTAACAAACTGGGTATGTCCAACTGAAAATTGAGTCAAGAGACACTTTAGAAAGGCTGACTTAGTTTTACTTCCCTTGAATAAAAACATGACTCAAATGTGACTATATGGCAACATATAATAAATTTGTATAAGATTGTAATGCAGGAGGCATGAACAAACCCTCCATATGATTGGAAAAGATAACCAACCAGGGGAGTACTGACTCAATAACAAGGTTATGGATCTCCTAAGTCAAACTAAAGCCCATCCCAATGGATAAAATACTTTTCTTTTTGTGCTTTATTCAAGGGCGACACAACTGAATCTAGCTACCATCAAACATGGAAGTAATGTCCCATTCCTACTCTTTTTAAAATATTTAATTTTTTGTGTTTTTCATATTAAAAGCCTGAAAAATAATAAAATAATTCCTCTAGTACAATGGAAATAACAAGTGTCAGGAAATAGATGCACTAGTTCCTATGATTGGAAAAATCCTATGCTCAATGCAAGGTGGCGAAACTGGGAAATGACACTCAAAGGAATGTTCTGTCCATAGGCAAAGGGTGTCAAGTTGCAGATGCTAAGTGATTGCAAGGCTGATTTTGCAGAAAGACATGGTAAAAAAGTGGCTTATACATGAGTCCAAGTGAAGCTGGCTTAAGGTCAAAAGATACAAATAGTCAACATGCAATGCAACAGAACATCTTAACATGAGGGAGCCTCTAGGGTATAAATCCATAAAGATAGTGAAGAAGAAGGAGAATGAAGCTTCATTGCAAAGTTCATGGTGAGGCTAAAGAGGACTCCCGAGCCTATACAATATTTGTAGCATGGGAAACATATGCTAGCGAGGCTCTAACAAGGAATCCCATGTAAAGGATGGCTCTACCATCATATCATGATTTTATAAATTGGCAAGTGAAAATGGTTTCAATAATCATAGCATGATGGGGTCAACCCTATGGAAAGATATCATAGTATTAAGGCTAGAATGCAGAATGCAATGGAAAATGGATTTCCCTTGTATTCCAGTGCTGAAAAAAATACCTGCTATGAAGGGCCAACGGTCATGGAATCGAAGCGGTAAAAATGTCTCAAAGTCTTCGATTGGTCCTGAAGACAACCTATCCCAGCACTTGAAAGCTAAAAAGGGTCATAAAGTTTAACAAATTCAAAAAGTAGACACAAAATTTATAAAAGTGGGTTTTGAAATTTTTTGACATTTTGGTATAAATACACCTTCTTGACTTACATTTGTCATTTGTGCATTGGGAATTTAGAGAAAAAAAGCTCTGGAGCACAAAACCAACAACTTCAATCCGCCCAAATTCTCAGTCGGATCACCGTGAATCTTCCAGGTAATCCCCTCAATCTCATCCCTATTGAATTTATTAATAAATTCAAGCTATTTTGAAATGAATTGACCATAGGAATCTTAATTTTAGATTTACCCTCTGTGTATACAAGGGTTGACCATTTTGAAGTCCCGTGTATACGCGACTATGTATGAAAGAAACCCATGTATGCGCAACACAATTTTTTGTATCAAAGATTTAATGGATGAAAAACTTGAATGATGTAGGATGACTATCAGTTGGAGATAGAGGGAACACAATTCCATTGATAATGAAGTGATGGAATATCCTTTCGCATTGGATGTCCTTAGAGGGTGCGGTTTGTTAAAATTATGCAAAATTCCAAACATGAAGAAAAACATAAGATTGCTTGAAATTCTTGTGAATTACTCATATCCAGAAGAGGATGCCTTTATTATTTATCAGATGCCTCTATGGATTGAGGTAGAGGACATATACTTCATTACTGGACTTTCCCAGAGATGAGAGACAGTAAACTTGCAGGGGAAGGCCTCAGGAGGACTCAAAGTAGATGACTACATTCGACTCTATTGTTTCACAGATACTTAGAAGGTTGGGACTCAAATCACAATCAGAGATGTAGAGGGATTACACATAAAAAATAATTCTTTTCACCATTTTCTGAGTAGCTAGATCAATGTCATTGCATCAAGCCTCATGAGATACAATGAGTCTGGCAACAAATTGTTTAACTACACTATATGATTGGTGCATAACTTTACTGAACAACTTGAAAAAGAAGTTGAATTTAATTCGAAAGAATAAGACCAAGAAATTTGGATATGGCACTATCCTTTGTACTTTATTTTTTGAGAGATTATATGGGCTTCAACCCAAGGTTATTTCAATGATCAGTAGCCCAAGAGATCCATGCATATAAAGGTGTGTTGATTAATGAAGAGGATAGGGGGTGGCGATGTCCCTAGGACTACCTTTGATGATGAGTTCTTCCTTTAGTGGGGAGAACAAGTCATCGCCATTGAGGATTACCCCTACGCAGGTATGGAATTCAGAGAAAACCAATATCTACCACTTTCACCAGATGCTGCATGAGGAACAATTGGTAAGATTTATTATATGCTTTTTGATATTATTTGATTTTTTTGGATTTTCAAAAATATGAAATGAAATTGATTTTGATAGGAAAAAATACCTACAAAATTATTTATCATGAGACAGAAGTAAGACCAGTAAGACATAAGAGTCTGCTGAGGCACATGCGTCACAGAAGAGACGTGAAAAATGTCGTAGGTGATCCTGAGAGAGTCCTTCCTGCCATACAGAGGAACCTGGAGGGTTTAAATTTCCAAGTGCCTATGGCTGCAGTGGAGGATCTTCCATAGGCTATAAAAAGACACGTGGTTGGTGTACCATGGGATTGGGTGCAAATCTTCCGATGTGTGGAAATTTCTATAATCTTCTTCTAGGATGCTCATTTCGGGACGGGCCCTTAGACATGGATTTAGGATGAATTGAGATTTTTTGTGGTAAACATGATCTTGCGTAAGCCCTAATTTTGTAGGACATTTTTGTCCCAATTTTATATAAAATTTTGAACATATGACTCTTATATATATACAGACAGTTTCATGATGTGACTTTCTCATATATACAAATGATAATTGATGATTTTTTATTTTTTTAATGTTATGAATGAATTATATAACAATGTAATGCTTGATTAGCTAATGAATAAAAAAATTTGTTTTCTGATCGTGGGATATGGATATATGTAATTAAATTAGATTATCTCTGTAATAAACACACTCTCAGAAATTTTTGATATAAATAAGGATCCTGACACGATAGATGTTATTCAATTGAGACACCACCATTTGTGAATCCAAGTATACTACTAACGAATCAACATCAAAATACAAATTAACGAAAATATAAGGACCTTCCGAAAATAGTATGGGATAATTATGCCCCAGGCCTACTAGCAAAGGTAACCGAAATAATTACGCAGACCTCAAGACAAAAGCCTTTGTCAGTACAAGTACCCAAGCTTTGCAAGGGAAACCTCTATTAGGGTCATATAATTTATAAGATCTCAAGGTGATTGAGTATTTTGTATTTGTAATCTTACATTGTAAATAATTTTCAATATGCAAATGATTCCCAAAAATATACATAAAATAAAATGAAAAGAGGGTATATCTAAGAAAAAAATGATGAATAAAGGGGAAACGACAAAAAGAAATAAAAGTTGGAAAAGAATAAAAACAAAATCAGAACCCCACTAAAAGAAAAAATAGAAAATAACGTTGAAAGTGTTGCAAATTCAAATACCAATATTGATAGATTAGTTTTATTTATATAAAAATACAATAAGGTTGTGTGCAGCTTGTTTAAAAATGCCACAAGGACTAGTTTTTGGTCAAATCATATAGCTTAATCATGGTTGAACAATTGTGATTTTTTGTAAATTAGGTTAGAAAATAAATATTTTTTAAACAATTTAATCTTGGCAAATCAGTAGTTAGGTAGAAAACGAAATTGATTCAACTGTTTAATTTGAATCAATAGGAGAAATAAGAGCTAGATTCAGTTAGATTTTCATAAAAAAAAAGAGATATGGGTTTGGTAGTCTAAAAGCACCCTAAAATTGAAAAGTAAAAATATTAGTCTAGAAAAAAGAAAATTTTTATGGGTAGGTAGAGATGTTTGGGGATTTGAAAAGGTTTTAAATCGTTTATCCTAAGTTCTATTTCAAATATATTTATGCACATAATAAATAAAAGTGATAAAAGCACTTTATTCTAACTTTCAAAGCATTGGGCGCATAAGTATAATATTCTGCACATTGTTATATATCCAAAGTTTTCACTTTAGGAAAATGTATGACTACCCAACAAGCCATCACATCATTGACCTTTAAACCCTCTACATCTCTCTGCCATCCATATCACTTGCCTCCTGATCTACGGCCCACGTTAACCTTTAGCCCCCCCTCTCCATCTGAGCTTTACCGCCCAGGGGGGTATGTGAAAAAATCTATTTCGTTATTTGAACCCACTAGTACGTGGCATCTTCTTCGTTGTTCGCATTTCCCTCCGCTCATAACACTTACCACTCGATACCCCCCCCCCCCCCCGAAATCTACCATTTACAACAATAATAAAACCTACCTGTCTGTTATACCTGCCAGTCCAGTTGCGACAACTCATATTTCCGTTTCCAATCAAATCTATTCCTACGGTAATAAATCTGTTAACACATTTAATTAAAATAGCGACCGTTAGATTAATGGATCCACTCCATATTCAACAGAAAATCCCATTTTCTTATAAAATCATGCACTGTAACCATTTTTAACCTTTACTATACTCAATTATGTGCGAATTATATTGTTTGAAAGGTTTTACATAGCTCCAGTTCGACTCATTAATTTGCCTTCGACCAATGAAACTACATCCACCTCACCTTCTTCAACCATTTGCAGAGCTGTGCACATTCCCGATAAACCTGCTCCATTCTAAATCCTTTGAATTCCTTTTAAAATATTTAAAAATGCCTCCTCAAAATAAAAACTAGGAGGATCCATTCAACCCTTTCATCCACCCTCCCATAGATTTAGATCTTGTCCCGCTAGCTGAAAGAGATTACAAAATCCATGAGACTATCTGTGAACTTGAATTATTTGAAATGTACTATTCACTAGAAGACAAATATATAGATAAATTTGATGATATTGGACTCTGGGAGTCAAATTTTCCTCATTACATTTTCCCCCACACTTACAGTGCCCCTGATTTTATCTGAAGATGTCAAGCCTACTATATTCCCAGTCAAAGTGACATCATTTCCCCTACAGGTGATATCATTTTCACCATCTCTGCATAATCAATTGATCAGATGATGCAAGCTGCCTCTGTGGAAAATGGCACCCCTTTCTCCCTATAAGCCCTTAATGAGTTATACTAGAAGCTCGATTTTTCCAAAAGAGCTAAAATCTTTGACATTTTCCTACCATAAAACACTTAGCTACCAAAGAAAATTCCTCCATACCCTTCCTCCATCTTCCCTGATAAGGAAAAACATATTACAATAGTCATTGCATATCTTCTTGGCTATTATTCTAATCAGTGGATAGATGAACCTATTTTAGGCTTCCTCTCCATTTTTTCCATTGATTCTAAACCATCCATCATCTTCAATTTCAGGAAATTCCTGGAAGACAACATTCATGATCATTTTGTTAAATTCTAGACAGAAGAAGTGTTCAAATACTCCTTTGTTTTAATGTACATGTTTCTGAATTATCAGGTAGATAGGTTTAAGTTTTCTATGTAGAAACTTGATGAAGATGGAAACCAACAATCATTCATCTTTTGGACAACATTGGTAATGAAAGAGCAGAAAGAATATTCATACAAACAGATCATTGAACTGTTTGTACACCGAGCTATGAGCCTTTTGAGCACTACAACTAAAACAAGGATAAGTGAAGATATAAAGTGGATCTTGCACTTATCAGATCAGACCAATACAGGTGACTGGTACTTGTACCAAAATTACACATAAATAAGAGTATATGGTTATGAGCTTACTCCTTACAAACTCCCAAAATTCCTCCCAAATAGGATTTTTGTTATGGAGTATATTAGACATATGTTGAACGCTGATGAAATTCATTTTCTATCAGCAAATAATAAGTCCTAGTTTAGAATTAAACACTTATTGGGCCATTTACTTGTAACATTAGATCAATAGGTGATGAAGCAGATAAGTTATTGAAAGCAATGAAATTCAGCCTCAATTTTACTTGGTCCTATGATCCTCTAGGAATAATTTCAAAGCTAAGGGTAGAAAATAAAACTACTCCTTACGTACACATCCATAGGCCAGAGATAGAAAAGTACATGAACCAGTTAGAATGGGCTAAGAACACATTACAAGAAGCTGAGGAGTAGATAGTATCTACTTCCACATCATAGACTCATATCCCACAGGAGAAAGCAGGGAAAATGAAGAGAGAAGAAGAGTCACCTTTAGTGACTGACACTACAAGCAAGGAATTCAAAATAATTTCCATAAAAAGGACCAAGCTAAATCATAAAGCCAATACAGACAAATATTCAGAACAAGAAGTTGTTGAGGTCACTAATAAAACACCTTCATCATCTCAAGTTGGTGGCCAATCCACCATTTCTCCTACAACTTCTTCAGTTTCACATGATCAGCAACAGGTTATCCAGACAACTAAGGTTGTCCAAGAGGAGAAAGAGAAGAAAATATTTGACACATGTTGAGAGATAAAATTGAAAAATGAAATCTTGAAGAACAACACCTATAGTCAATTTTGGAAGCATAATTACAGTTCTCAAAGCAGGTTATTATTGGCATTTGACTCTGAGAAAGGTAAGATGCAGATGGACTTCCTTGAGGTCCAGATTTCACAGCCAAAGTTAGCATTTGACTACAAGAATATGTCTTTCGAATTTGACATAAAGGACATCCATCCCTTGATCAAATGGTGATTCACATGCAAACATGTGAAATGATCTCTTTAACTTTGACTAACACAACAATAAGTCTTTCTAAGTTGCAGGTTTCTTTATCAACATCCAGTCACAGTTGAAAACGGAAAAAATCTCTTCTTTGAATAAGGATACAAGAATTAAGTCCTTGGAAGACTTAGTGGTCAGAATAGGATATGCTCCCTCCAACATAAAGGCTGCAGAGGAGACAATTAAAAAGAATAATGTTGACATAGCAACATTAAGAAAGCAGTTGAAGATGTCAGCCAAAAAAGATCCTCTTACCAAGGATATAGATGAGACAAAGACCTAGAATTTAGATATGATGAAGCTCATCATGGAGAAAAATGTACAGATAAGACAAATGGAGACCGAAATGGAGAAAATGATCAAAGAGAAGTGTTGGAGTTCCAGTGTTTTGGCCAGATTGGCAAGACCAAAAGACCAGACAACATCAAACCACTTTTGAATCCTAGGATCTAGCCCTCCTGGATCCAGAGAGGGATCTCTCTATAAATACAAAGAATGATATATCTTTGAAGCTCAAAATGAGATATTAGGCTAGGTATGAAGCACGAGGGTTTAAAATGATTTGGTTGGTTGGATTGGTTGGAGATCATTAACTGAGAAGGTTATGGGATGAAGGAGCAAAGCAGTAGGATGTTTTGGCAAAAGAAAATAGGTCAAGAAAGTGTCATTCCATTGGGCTCTGGAGCCATGAAAGGGAATTACTTGCATAACAATTAACCAAGGTTTCCATAGGGCAAGTCATCTATACGAAAGGATCTTTTAGATAGATGGTGAATGGAACATTAAGGAGTGAAGGTGAAAGAAATAAAGAAACCCAATTGCAGTCTGGAGATTAGGTAAAGACTTTTAACCTATCCTGGTTTGACATACTCAAAGGAAACTCTCAATGAAGACACAAGGGCAGCTTAAGATCAGATTAGAGGTCATCTAACTCTAGACCTACTTTTAGCATACACTCAAGGAAAACTTTAAATATTAAACATAGAACTAGGCCTAAGATCAGAGAAGGGATTTTAAACTTCAATGCTTTTGACACTAGCTCAAGGGATATTAGAAGGGCCAACCTATTGGAAAAGGACCCCAATGGACAGGGCTAACTATAAATCCCCAGTATCCCAATTCTTCCAGCTTAAACCCAGCAAGAACATCTAAGTAGCAAACCCAGAATTAGAACATCAGTAAGCATGGGCTAGGCCAACATCTTTGACTGGTTAAATTACATGAATTTACTCTTAGATTCACTATTAGCAGAAAAAATCAAAGATAAGAAGAGCAATGGGCATTAAGGTACCATACAAGGGTATATCCTAAGCCTAATTTACTGATTCTTATCAGAGAATGATGAACATTATGATTAAAATGAAATAAGACAATTGCAGTAAGAAAAAAATCACTCGTAATATAGACCAGGATCCTGTGAAATTTTCTTGTTCAATTGATGCCAAAACCAGTCACATACTTTGAGCTCAATGGCTTGTCAAAGTCCAAACTTTCTCCTCCCATCCTACTAAATTAAAAACTACTCTTCTATTTCCCATAATAACAGTTCTACAATCAAATGAATCCCTCTAACCAACAACAACAACAACCTTACAATGTATTTTCGATGAATATTTATAGTTGAAAGAGGAAGAGAAGTAGTAGAAGAGATAGTAGGCCCAATTTAATGAATAACTTAATGTTTCTTAGCCTCTGGGGGGCTTTAAGGGTAAGCAATGACAGTGCTCCATGATTCATTTAATGGTTCTTTGCTTGTACTTGTACTTTGGCTGTCTGTCCTTGACCTTTGGAACAAGTAGAGGGGCAAAAGGTTTGCAGGTTTCCCATACTTTAATAATTTTTGCTTTTGCTCCTTTGAGGCTTCATGTACGTGAAGATTGACTTTAGGACTGTTCCTTATCTTATAATCACTCTGCTAACAGTTAGAAATAACTATTCAGCTATCTTTAGGCATATGTCCTCTGTTCAGGCAGTGACTAGGACTCCTTTGGTTTCTGTGAGGCTGCAGGTATCCTTGGTAGCTGAAGAGGGGTCAATTTTCCTCTGGTGTGGCGGTGGAAGCATTCTTAGACTAATAGATGTCTTCTCTTTTTCTAAAACATCGTTAATTAACCTTTCCGATCTGTGTTTTAGGCCCAATTAGGTCTCTGATAACGTTTTAAGGTTTTCATGTCATCTTTATCCTTTCAGAGCATCGAATTATGATTATTAATCTTCAATAAGGGCTCTTTAATCCTTTAATCCATCTCTACTGATACACTTTTCCGCTGCTGTAATGGTCATCTCTGCGCTCTCAGTCACAGTGACTATGACTGTGGAGATAGAGTGTGTTGCATTATCTATGATCCCTGCAAAATACAATAAGCTCATTACAAAGTCCAGGGGAGTAGTGGAATATCGTTGCGGAGGCCCATGGAATGGTGGTGGAAAATGGTGGATACAAGTGAAAACAGGGGAAAAACGTTGCAGGATGGTGAAAATGGAGCTGATGAAGGTTTGGGGGGAAGAAAGATTTTGAGTCGTACGATTAGATAAGGTAATGGTGATCAACGGCCAGGATTCATTAACGAAGGTGCTAATAGTAAGTTGGGAAGAAGAAATAAGATTAAGTGAAAAAAAACCCAAATTTTAATGCTCAGGGGGATTACAAAGAAAATGGGAAAAATGTATGAAAGCGGGGCCTTTAGTGGTGGGACCCAACAAGTGGAGGGCGAGCGATCATGGGTCGTCGGATCAAATTTGAACCTAGAGATGAACGACTATTTTTGTGAGAGGAAATACACAGTGGAGGAGGGTGGTAAGCAGAAAAACCACTAGTGGTTTTCGCACTGGGTCAGAGGTGGTAAGTTGTTTCTGAAAAAAAATGTGATTCCATTCAGCGTGCACCACGTGGATTCGTAAAACCGCCCATTTCAAATTTTTTTGGGACATTAAACTTTGGGCACTAAATATTTTCAAAACTTGTTTTTGACCGTCAGATCTGGTGATCTTGATCGAACGGTGCGGAGGAAATCCGATGGGGAAAGATGCACGAGGCGGGGTTTCAAACATCGGATTGAATGGTGGCCGTAGGATCTACAAGATAGACGGTCGGGATTCAAAGCGGGAGCGGAAGACAAAAGGGGAAGTGAGTGGGTGGGAAGAATAAGAGCCGTTGGATCTCAAGGAATAGACGACAAGGATTAAATCGCATTGGAGGAAGGCAGGGCCAAAACTCCGATGGTTGAAGTTGCGATTACGCGCCAGCCATCGGATCTAGAAACAGATTGACAGCCCACGGTTAATCGGAGGGTAATGTATAGTGGGGATGGGCACTCAGTGGAGGTAGCGCTGACCATTATATCTTAAGAGATCAACTACTCAGAACGATGCGGAAGCCCATAGACCGAATAACTATCGCATCAAGAATTTTCAAATAACAAGAGAAACATGCTCGTAAATAACTCCTGATTTTGATAAGCACCTCGGGCCTTAGTGCTTGGTTCCGGTGCCCAAGTCGTATGGTGGGGAAGTGGTTAGGGACTTAGCCAAAAGGGGCTTAGGCCTTTATGTAAAAGAAGGATTTTTAAGCCAAAATGACTATTTTTCAAGGGATTTTAGGTTTTCGGTAGAGGGAAGAAAGGGTTTTAAACCAGATAAAGGGTGATATAAGGTTTAAACAGGTTTTGGGGAGATTTAGAGGGTTAATGAAGGATATTTGAAAGGGGAAAAGGTGATGAAAACAGAGGCTTTGTGGGAATGAAATAAGGGGGAAAAGAGGCCTTTTTTGCACAATTCTTTCACAGACAGTGAGGCTTTTTAGAGGAAACAGCAGTGAAGATTTTTTCGGAGGGAAAAGACACAGGGATGCTTCAAGAATGATATGTTTTTAGAAGAAATGTATTTCTTGAAGGCTTAAAAACATTTTAGCCCCCTATTTTCTTGTCAAAAAATTCATAGGGGGCTAACAAGAAGGAGTAGGCCGAAAAATTATTTATGGTTCCTTTGGATGTTGTACTTCTTACATCCATTCCTATAGCCACAACCTCTACTACACAGAAAACTGATTGTGCAGAGAAGTTGACAAAGGCAGTAGAATTTTTTTTTATCCAGATAGAGGAAATCAAGAAACTACAAGATCAAGTCAAAGCATTGCAAGACTAGAGAACAAGGAGTGCATATTCTCACTCAACAGAATCACAAAGGGCCCAGAAAATGATAGAGAGGTTGCAGAAGTTAGAGAGAGACTCATCTATTGGACAGGACTTGGGCCAAGTCAAGGAAATCATATGGGTAGATATCATTGAATCCATTAATGAGATATGGGCATGCAGCCAAATCATTTTTGAGAAAAAGGAGCTGATAAAAAGAGCCATTGAGGCTATTACAAACATAAAAAAGGAGCTTGGAGAGATGCCTACAAAAAAAGCATCAACAAGTTTCTGAAATCTAAAAATAGATATGAGTTAGATGACTTGGGAGTAGATGATAGGACATAAACCATCCTAGAAGTGAATAGTATTCTTACTAAGAAGAATCTGGTTGTTTAGTTGGAAGAAAAGTGCCACAGTTTGGAGATAGCAGTCAATAGTTTTTTCAACTGGATAGAGCCTCTAACACAGACGGGTCTACCTTCTTTGTTTTTAATTGATGATAAAATGATAACAAATTGAGACTGTGAGAAGAATTTAAGGGAAATTTCCAGGGACATCACCAAATTATCCAGTATCAAAGGTAGTATGACAGGCAGAGCATTCTTGGAAGAAATGAGAAATGATTTTTTCATCCAACATGAGGTAAATCACATCTTCGTGGTAAAACCCATTTTTTCCAGATATACTGAAGTGTATGAGATTTTCCAAAAGTTAATCAATTTGGCTATCCCAGATGAAGATCGATGGGATAAATTATGCGAATTATAGGACTAGGCAGTAATTGAAAGAACAATCAGCTTCGGCCAGCACATCAGCCAACACACCAGCTACGCAGCCCAGAAATAGGCCCATTTAGCAACTGTTTCCTCCAAAATAGTGCCAGCCTTCCAGACCATCTCCACCTAGCCTATTATTTTGTAACATTTAGATTTTATTGTTTAATATTTTTCTAATAATACACTGTTAGTTGAGACGATGTTGATGTAATCCTTTTTTGTAAAGTATTAGTATAAATACTTCAATGTTCAAAGTATTATGGGTTGATTAATGAATGTTTTTTTCCTACTGAGTACTATAACTTTTCAATTTTTTTGGAGCATCAATAATACAAGGACTTATTACAGGATTCATGCAGTGTTTTCACTGGTGAAGAGTTTCTTCTATAAACTTTTTATTTCATTGTTTTTCCTTTCTTTGTAAATTTGAAAATCTTAATTGTATAAAAGAAACTTTGATGGATAAGATATGTTAATTAGAACACCTTATTCTAGCTGTTAGAAATTTACATGTTTTCCACTGAAGTCAGATTGAAGAATACTTAATTTCTTTTCAATATCTACTGAATTCCACATTTCTTTCACTTTCATATTTCACTTAAAATATTAAAAGATCCAATTTATACAACCTAGCTTGCCTTGTGATAACTCTTTCAAACATTGATGCAAAATCAAGTTATATATTTTTGACTCCATAGCCCAATCGGAATATAGAAATTTAATCAAACAAACCATGAAAATCAAACAAACAATCAAGTACAGTCATAACTAGCCTATCACTAAAAACAAGTTAAATTTTACAGAGAGATCCCTCTCTGAAGTTGGCAGGGCTAGATCCCAACTTCCAAAGTGGTTTTGATGTTTTCCTCTATTTTTATCCTGAGAATATCGTAAATTACAGAATGATAACATAGTGGGGACCATACTGGGGAAAAAATTAGAAAAATATTGTAATTTCATTTGAATCCATTACCCTGGTTCAAGCAAGTGTATGATAGGAATATTTCAGGAGATTGATTCTTTTTAATTTTTGTAAATAATAAGTGTGTTAGTCATCAGTATTTTTCACTTGTTAGTGATGACTAGATCCATAGTTGAGTTTTCTAGAAGCTGATTTCCATATGTCAATTTGTCATCTAGAAAACCCTCATAAAATTTTTTTCGCCCTCCTACTTTTCAGTCCGCCCATGTCAAGGTTAAACCTCATTATCACTATCCTATCTAGCTTTAGCCCTACTAGTTTTCCCACCAACTCTAAAAGGAAAATCCAAGTCTATTTCAAAAGTCTTCCCTAAGTCAGGAAGTGGCGCTTTAAGGCATTTTACCCTTGGCAACCATCAAAAGGCCAAAAACCTCCATCTGCTACAGACCAATCATGACAGACCTCCCACTCTGCAAATGAAATTGATCACAATCCTAAGTCGCGCCACTTACACACCCCTAAGTCTCAGCACTGCATAGACCACAGTCTCAAGCTGATTATTAGGTGTTTTACAGTGTTTTATGGATTTTACAAAGACAGGAAATATAACTTCATCTCAGGAGAAAATTCTTGAATACACATTTAGAAGAACAACTGCTTCTCAATGTCAAACATGAGCCTGAGATACATATGCAGGGTAAGGAGTTACTTATCAAGACCTTGCAGCTTCCATTCAGCATGAAATCACAGTAGAAGAAAGACACCACTGTCAAACAGACTAGTAATTTTTCATGGCCAAGAACCTCCTTCATCTACAAGCAGAGGGTTGAGGCGCCTCCTTCATCAACAAGCAAAGGGCGATGGCCATTATTGACTTCAAAGATTGCAAAAATTACTATAAGCATAGGTTTGATTTTTACTAGACAGTAAAACAGTGACTCTAGGTTTCTGAGTGTAAGTGATGATCATAACAGGGCTAAGATTTGAAATGTGCAAGACAAAAGAAAACAGATTTTTTGGTCTTATGTCCTAAGAAAGAGAATCATTTGAAGTTTCAGTCATCATCAGGGCGCATCAAAAAAGGACTCCTTAATCAAAGCTATCATAACAAATATCTCTGCAAGGGTGTTAATATGAATAGCTTCAATCAGTCTTGAGTAGGAAAATACTTCAGTGAAAAGACCCCTGTGTGTTCTTTTGTTCCTGTTGAAATGTGAAATACAGTCCATGGTTTCTGGATGAACATAAAGAAGAGGTAGGAAAGTAGTACACAGCCCCAGATATAAGACATCTTAATATCAGTCAAAGCGCCAGTGTAAGTCCAGCTGTTGCAAGCTACACTCCACCACAAAGACAGGTATTTTATTCAGATGCAGCAGGTTGGTGTTTTCAGAGTTTCATTAGGAAGAAGGTGGCTAATAAAAGCCTTGGCAGCTATGAAATATGCCAGCAGTTATTCCACATCTTTTATACTTGCCTCCTCAACACAAAGACAGAAAATGGTTATGATCTGAGTTTTAAAAACCCTAGGACAGCATGCCAAGCTAATCAGGCATGTCTTTCTTGAAAGCAGCTCCATTCATGAACAGGTGCCTTTTCAAAAAAATGCTACAACAACTGACCCAGACAATCTAGGTTTATGTCATCAAGATACATGACCATTGAAACTATTGTTCATAATAGACAAAGAGATGTTTTTACCTACTGTCAGTATGTTGGAAAGTCTGAAACAAACATAGGTTTCATTATTCAAATGGACAGAGACATCATGGTAACATTTTCTGAGCAGAGAAAGTATAGTGAAAAGCAGTGCCCCTCTTGATCAATAAACCATGACAAAGTCCAAATAAATGCAGCAATTTTGGACACCTACAGTTGGAAAGGGTTGATGAAGCGATTGGAGACCATAGTTGTCAAAACAAGTTAAAGGATAAGCCTCATCATTTTAAAGGACAAAGCAGTGTCAAGTACTTTTCCTCATACCTTAAATGGATTTTCTGTGTTTAAATGTCACCAAAAGTGTTAAAAAGTGGTAAAATATGGTCTATAGGTTTTTGAGGTATTATCCAAAGTTGGAGCTCCTGTGCCAAATTAACACCAAAGGGACAAAGATAGCAGAAAAACACATTTTTCAAGTCATTGATGTTATTAAAGTGGTTTGTGTTAACATGTTTTAAAAACATAAAAACCTCTGCTGCCTATATTATTTCGAAGCCCAAGCTTCATGATACACCAAAGGTATTGTTGAAAAAGGGTAAAAAGCTGTGAAAACCTTTGCAAGAGACAACCAAAAGTTCATTTTGTATTTCAAAAAATAAACTGACCATTGGGTGTTCGATGTATTAAAGGAATGAGGTCGAAGGGCAAAGGTTTCGTTTTCAAAACACCAAGCAAGAAATTAATTTTCTCTCTACAATCTCCAGGCATTGAAACAGGTTTCGGGTCAATTTGCATGAGTTTAAACAAGTTTTAAACCATTTCCGACCACGCGGCACTCCTGTAGGAGTGCGCGGCGCTATTACGCGACTTTTTAAAACTACGCTACAAGGGCGCGCGGCGCTCCTGTAGCCATGCGTGGCGCCCCTGTAGCGGCGGGTCACGGGTGCTCGACCACGACCCGACAGGCCACCCGGAGGCTGCTGTGCGGCGTTCTCACCCATGAAAGTGCTGCGCACTTGTTAAAAACTTAAACACACCTCCAAATTAGTTTTGAAGGCGGCCCAAGATATTCAAAGGGTTTTGCATCGTATTGTGAGGTATTTTACACAAACTAACCCTCGTTTTCACGTTTGTTGGGTAAATGCTTGGAGGCCAAAGAGATCAGTTTTGAAATAGTTGAGAAGAATGTTATTAAGCTGCATATTAGGGTTAAGGTTTTGATCAAAAGGGGAGCTTTCGACATTAAACTGCCATAAATATTTGTTACCACAACATACAAAAATTTTTGAACACCGCCATCATATCTGCAAACTGTGTTTTTCCTGAAGATATCCTTTGTTTAGGGCTGTGGTGTAGACCTGAATGCACAGATGAAATGCCTGCAAGAAAAAGAGTGTTAAACTAAAAACTGTGTTTTTCACCTCCCTATACCAAAGAACAAGGGTGTTTTATCTTCAAGGCATCAAAGGGCAAAGTTAACCCTATAAACCACAAAAGGGACAGTTTTTCACTGAGTATTCTAATTGACTGGTTTTTCTGTTCTTCAAAGCTCACTATCAAGATTGATTTTCAGAAGTTATAGAGGCATTATTATAAGGAGGACTGGTATTCTATATTGAAAGGGAGTCTTGGCTTTTGAAAGGAATAAGCTTATACAGCCTGTGTTGAAACTTTTGGAGCATTTTTAACTCTGTCACCTTTGTTCCATAACTGTGAAATTGACTATATGAATACACTCAAGATTGACTGTATATGATGTGAACTGTGTTGATTAATTAACACAACAGACAGGGACAAGGTTTGTAATGATTGGAAAGTTCACCATTGGTCAAAGGTACAAAACAGGTTTTGAGCTCCAAACATCACAGAGCAAGGCAATTTTGACACTCTAAACAACATTTTCACCTAACAGTTTGTCTCCTTTTCACTGTATTGTCTTTTGTTAAGAGGTCTGTTGGCTGAGATACATTAAAGGTGGAAAGGCCACTTTTTGAAAGAGAAAAGGTTTTATATTGTGAGGGAACAATGTGCAGTCATCCAAAGACATTGTTCACTGTCAAAACAGTGAATTGACAGAGTTCACCTTAAAGAAGACAGTTAAATAACATTGAGGCAGTTTGGTTCTTCAAGAGCTTATTTAGCCCAAAATGCCGCCCAGGCAAGACAACAGAAGTGGTTTACATAAAATATATGAGCCAATCTCTACAGAGGAGGTCAATGCTCATCCATCCATCCTCTTCAACTTTCATGAGGTAGGTTGTCTAGATTTCTGCCAGAAAGTACAGGAGGTCAAAAGTTTCTCGCCTTTGACACACCTATGTGCCCTGAGGTTCCAAAGCAAGCATTTCCAGGTAGCAGACCTTGATTTCAAGTTTTCCCCGAGGTCAGTGTCCAAAGCCACCAAAATTCCATATCATGGCGAGAAATGGTTCAAACAGACCCATCTTGACTTGGATGACTACAAGCCTTTCATCAAGCCCGAGCATAGAGATACTTGCACTACTATTTTTCCTTTCTCTTATCTTCTTGACAGCTATGCTCCTCTAATGAAGGTCATAATGAAGTATTTTACTTGTGAAGGGAGATTTACTCGAGTTTATGCCTACCATGTCCGACTATTGATGCATTTCACTAGAACTAGGTAGCTAAATCTCCCTTACTTTTTATACAAGAGCATCGAGAAGATGGCATCCACAGTCCAGAAGAAGACTCCATCTCTGCAAATAGCTTCCCTTTTCCATCATTCTCTGATAAAAATTATCATCTTACACCAGCTAGAGAAGAAAGAGGTTCCATGGGATGTTTTTATCAATCACCCAGATTTCTCTACTGTTCCTCCTGTCCATATATCTCCCACCCAGCCTGTTCATCGCCCTGTACCTTTGTCCAGCAGGCCTACTCCTAGAAGGCTCAAGATCACCACAGAGCAGTCAGGACAACATGAAGAAGAAGGACATGAACATGTATAAGAGAAAGAGGATAAGCATGAAGAAACTGATGAGGACCAACAGCATGATTTTGATGGTTAGGGACAACAGTTTGAGCCACACAGTGAGCATGAGGTGGAAACACACCAACAACTTGATGTTGGTAAACAGGGGCAGCAGTCTGAACAGCAAAAAGAGATGGGTGAAGAGCAGCAAATTGCAGATGAAGGGCAGCAGCAGGAACAAGAGGAAAAGAGTGCTGAACAGCAGCATCTCAGTGAAAATGAACAGCAGGGAGAGCAGCAGCTTGATATTGAAGGTCATGAACAGCAGTTTGAGCAGGAATTTGAGCAGCTGCTTGAGCCACAAAATGAACAAGAAATCCAAGCACAGCAGCAGCATAAAGTTGATTATCAAGGGCAAAAAGAATTTGAGGCAGATCAACATCATAACATTGAGGGGCAGAAGCAACTTAAAGAAGACACATAGCAACTTCAAGGAGAGCAGCAGTTTCAAGAAGTTGACAAGGGTAAAGAAATTGTGTCTCCTTCTCCTAAAGAGACAAAGCCCAGCACAGCAAGAAAGAAAGGGCCTAAGGCTGCCACTCCAAAAGTGACAAGAGTTGTCCGTAGCAAAAGAAAATTGCCCAAGAGACCTCTCACTAGTATGCCAAGAAGGAAGAGTGCAAGATTGGCCTTCAAAGGGAAGGGCAAGATTGGAGAAAGTCAAAAACATGGAGGTGCATTGGTTGTCATTCCAATCCAAAGTGATGACAGTGATAATGAAGCCCACATTCTTGAAAACCTTCTAATCCATCGCGAGGGTCAAATTGAAGCATTGGAGAATGACCTTCATCGAGCAAAGACCTTCAATCACTTTTTGGAGATCCAAAATAAACAAATGAATGTCCATTTGGCTGTCCATGAGGCACAAGCAATCAAATACAAGAATGAGGCTGCTAAAGCACAAGTAAGGATAGAGGAGCTCATCGGTGAGTTTGATGAAGATGAAGAAGAAGACCAGCCTAGGCGGAAGAGGCCTAGAACCATAGGGCTTAAAAGAGCCCTGCAAAAGCAAAGGGAAGAAGAATAGGCCCATCTTCAATCCTTTCCCCTCACTGCACTACTTGAGCAAGAAATTGAAGAAAATAAGGAGGCATGGCTAGAAAGAGCCAATAAACACTTGGAGATGAAGCTTGAAAAGGAAAACAGAGACCTGGAGCTGCAAAGGAAGATGACACAACACTATCAAAAGTTGAATCAGTTTGCCCGGCGCAAGCTAAAGGCCACCCAAGCAAAACTGAAGGAAGCAAAGGGGAAGCGCCCGGCACGGAAAGAGAAGAAAGGCACATCAACACTTGATATTTTGGCTTCAGCTTCGGAGCATGTTGCTAAGGACCCTTGAGGGTCATGCATACCAATTTTGGGCCCATTTTGACAACTTTTGGTTTTTTGGCATTTTTGGGTTTTTGGTCAAAAACTCATAAATTCGCCATTTCATTTTGAGGATTCGTCAAGGGAGGAGAATGGTACCATCGGATGCCATAATTTCATGAGCATGTCCTCAGCGATTTTCAGAGCGTTTGGAGATCATTTGCCCCTTCAAAACAACAAAAAAGGCTCGCATTTAGCACACTCTGCCCGGTCTATCAGCAGACTGTAATTTTCTGGCTTTTTACACACAGGTGCAGGTTTGGAGGACTTCTAGGTATCGGATTGAAGAAATTTTAGTTGTGCCGGAAATTAGACACTCAGAGCTTTCCAACGAGCTATCATGCGCCTCGTTTCGACATTAGGAAGGCTGCCAAATTTTTTCTGCAAGTCAGGGGACCTTTTTCTGATATAAATTTGAAGTATTTTTGTAATTTTTGAACCTCAAAAATCTGCTTTTTCCAAATGTGCGTTTAGCTATTTTTGCACTTGGAAAATGATGCAAAGTCAATTAAATTCCCGTTTTTAGCAATTTTTAGATATTTTATGAGATATTTTTGTGCCTTGGGCTTTGCAAAGCCTCAAGGACAAGTTTATATATTTTGATTAGGCCAATGAGGATGGAAGTTAAACCATGAGGTTTTCCTCACTTGAGCCTATTTATTCCACAAGCTCTCATTTGTAAACAAGGCTGAACTTGAGAGAAGAAGCAATATATTGGTCATATGAGCTTTGGAGAAAATACTTGTGTTATGCTTTTGGATTGCCTCTTGAATGTTCTTGGATGGATGATGAAGGATTGTTGATGGATTCCATGACATGGTAGAATGGTATAGTGTTTCTTGCTTTGTTGTTGTCTTCTAGTTTTCATTCATGATACATGTTTCTTGCTTGCTATAGATCAGTAGAGAATAAATTTGAGATATGCCCATGGAGGCACCTCAAATTTCCTGAATCTTCATAGCTTTTATGTTTTCTTCTTCCTTAGTTGCATTAAAGAATTCTTAACTACTCTTTAACAACTTGAGGATATTGTTGCTAGTTTCATTAATAGTTCTATGCATGTTGAGTAGGATGTATGGTGTTCCCTACTTACCTATGACTGTCCATAGTTCCAGCCATGAAACTATCTCTTTGACTGATTAAGATTATCATTTTGTTTGAACCAAGGAGGCCTAGTCCCGATCTAGCCCTTTGCCTAAAACTATGCAAATCTTGTTGTTCAAAGTGCCCAATGACTTGAAGTACTGTGTTTAGGCATTCCGGCATAGTGTTTTGAGTTGTTAGTCCATCTTATGTGTTTTCCCCAAAGTCTGATAGCCATTTCCCAAAGTTAGAGGGTCTTATACTTTTATGCATGGCTTGAATGTTTGTTTCTATGTGTTGATTAGTTTATAGTTACATTTTGCATGATTAAGGGTTTTCCTTACCATGTTTATGCTATCTATTGAACCAGTAATGCTTGAAACTCTTTGTTGCTCACAAACTTGATGTCCATTTACTCCATTTTGCCCAAAGATCCTTTCTACCTTGAA
The DNA here is from genome assembly GCA_034641835.2 of Pinus albicaulis. Classification (NCBI taxonomy): domain Eukaryota; kingdom Viridiplantae; phylum Streptophyta; class Pinopsida; order Pinales; family Pinaceae; genus Pinus; species Pinus albicaulis. The sequence continues at coordinate 417,964,637 of CM076571.1, forward strand.
TCAAATTGGCCCTTCAACAGCCTTGTATCATCATCTAATAGCTTTCTTGGCCTTTTGACCCCATAGCCCAGTTAATCTACATCTTGTTATCTATTTTATCTCTTTGATCAGTTTCATCCCTCACAACTTAAAAAAAAAAAATTAAAAACTTACTTCATAACTAGCCTAAAATCAGAACACATAAGCAAACACACCGATATCTTTTACATATAATAGAGAGAGCCCTCTCTGAGTCCAGAAAGGCTAAGTCCTTGGGCTCCAAAGCTTGGTTTGATGTTACATCGTCATTTGGCTCACCAATCGGCCAAATCATGGGAACCTAACATAATGGCGATCACGGTGGGACACTGAGTATTAAACAAAATTAGTTTCCCTAAAATATTTAGAGGCCTTAAGAATACTATTTGATTGACTTATCTCACCGCTCCCTAACATAATGGTGATCACGGTGGGACACTGAGTATTAAACAAACTTAGTTTCCCTAAAATATTTAGAGGCCTTAAGAATACTATTTGATTGACTTATCCCACCGCTCCCTAACATAATGGCGATCACGGTGGGACCTATTGAGTACATGACAGTCTAGCAAACTTTTATAGACTCCTTAGTCCTTCAACTTTTAACTTAAACCATCAACCTTTAGAATCTTTTAGTGTAAACTCTCTGTTTCACCATCTTAGCAAAGTGATGAATCAGGTTTATAACACTCTTACATCCTAGGCTGCACATAAAACTCAGAAAAAACCACAAAACACTCCCTTAGATTGGTTTTTGTCAATATTGGTGGTGGACCATACACACATATCTCAAAAAATAATCAAGTTCCACCTGGCGACTCCACTAGCCTCCAGTAGGCCTTACTATTTTACCGAACTCTAGGTTACTATCCGATAGACCTATCCCATCGCTCACTAACATTGCGGGAGATAGTGGGACACTGAGTACATGACAGTCTAGCAAACTCTTATAGACTCTTTATTCCTTTAGATACTTAAACAAGCAAGCAGTCCATAAAATCATTTAGAGTAAACTCTTTTTGTTATCGCCACCCTAGCAAAGTGTTGAAACAAATTTAGAATACTTTAAACCATAGATTGCACATAAAACTCAGAAAATCTAAAACATTTCCAGATTAGTTACCGGTGGTGGACCATAGCTATATCTCCACAAAAACAACCAAGTTCCACCTGGCAACTCCACTAGTTCATCCCTTTTATTTTGACCATCCTTCACCTTAGTAGAAATTTAGAGAGAACACCCATTCAGAACATTCACCAATACCATTCTCTCTAAACTCTAGATCCAAAATCTGGCTTCACGAAGAATCAACACTAGATCCCATCCAGACCCAAACCCCCCTATCATAGTAGATGACCCAGAGGAGATTCTATGGCAAGCTTCCGAAAGTGATCATCTAGCTACTGGTAGATCCATCCGTAAAACAAGATCAGTACCTGAACATCTCACTATCCTACCAAATTCACCTTTTGAATTAGAGTCGTCAAAAACTCTTTTCAGAAGCAGATCTCATAGTAAGATAAACTTTGATGATCTTGAAACCCTAGACCAATCACACAGTCATAGTAGAGAAGCCTCACCTTCCACCCCCCCCGACTTTCAGCTTCTCTATCACTTTGGCTCCCACCATCCCAGATCTTCTCAAAACCAGATCACTAGTCCAAGTTCATCCGCCACACCTGTTCAAACCACCTCATCTCAGCCTACTAGTCCTCATCTTGTACATCATCCATTAGCTCCCGTCATGGCAACCTGGTATGCACCTTTGGTGTTGCCACCACCTTTGGCTCCCCTCCCAAATAAATATCAAGACAAAATCCCACACTTTACCTGAGAAGAAACCACCACACCTCAATAGCATATAAGTAGGATGACTGATGCTTATGAATACCTGGAGGTACAAGACGAGACCGTCAGAATGAGAATATTCGCCCAAAGCCTAGGTGGTGAACCCAAAACATGGTTCAAAATCTTGACTCCAAACAACATCCACAACATCCCGGAACTACATCAAATCTTCAGAAATAGGTGGGAAGTCCGAAGGAACCCTATTCAAATCCTGTCAGAATATAACAACTTAAAACAGGAAAATGGGGAAAGTGTCCAAGCTTACTGCACTAGGTTCAACAGTGTATATAACTCCCTCCCACCTCATTTCAAACCCCCACTTGGTTTAGCCTTAGCAAAATTCCCCGAGGGTTTCGATCCGGACATGACATATCATCTGAGAGACAAAGATCCCCCTACCTTAGAAGAAATGCAACAAATAGCCATAAAAGAAGATGCCAACTTAGCAGAAAAAAGGGCTAGGACTAGATCAGAAAGAAAGGTCACATATAAAGACTAGGTCTCCACTTCATCACCTTCCCTAGATACTAGAATAGATGACTTAGTCAAAGCCATGGCCAAAATGTGGGAAAAGATAAATGAGAAGGCCCCTGTTAGAGACAGCCAGCCAAACCCTCCAAACAGAAACCAGAACCAAAACTTTAGGAGGGAACAGCCCCAAAACAGACCAAGGGAAAATGACCAACAAATTAGGCCACCATTCAATGAAAAATATGTGGAAGAGGATGACAGGGATACAAAACGTCTTGATGAACATCATTTAAACCTCATAGGATCTGATAATGAGAGTGAGGTGTACCTCACAGAAGAAGAACAAGCGTTCTTTTCTCCTAATCGGGATGAGACCAACTATGAAGATCTCGACGACCCTGCCATAGATTTTCAAAATGCCATAATAGAATCTCACCGGCAGTATAACCTTAGAAGTAGAAAAAACCAAGACCGCTCCAAAAAGGGTAGTCCTGAAATTACTAAAACCTCCAACACCATCCCCAAAAATGCTATGGATAGCGACACGATCATAACCAAGAAAATTGACCAAAACAAAGACAAAGCTATTCAAACAAATCTTGGCTCAAATACTCCCAGTACCTCTACAAAAATCTCCGAGATGACTGTGTCAAACCAAATCCCGAACCAGAGTCAACAAATTAAGAGCATAGAAAAATTCATGTCCGAGAAAGCTGAAACAAACATGTCCAGACCACAATATCCTTTTAGTTTCGAAGGGGAAATTTCCAAAATAAATATTACCATACCCCTTACTGAACTAATCACTATAGATAGGTATAGATCTCAAGCCTTCAAAGTTTTTGACATAGGAAGCGAGGCATATACTTTGAATCTAACTGATGACAAGCCTGAGCTCCTATTTGGCCCAAAGATAGAAGGTCAATACCAAGAAGGATCTGTCTCTCCTTTCTATGTAAGTCTGAACATACGGGACAAGATACTACATAATGCCATGTTATATTCTGGTGCCTCTCATAACCTAATGCCTAGAGCAGTCATGGAAAACCTGGGACTAGAAGTAACTCAACCTTACAAAAACCTGTATTCCTTTGACTCAAATCAGGTCAAATGTTTAGGTCTGATTAAAAACCTAGATTTTGCTCTAACACAGCTACCAGCGAAAAACTTGGTCATGGACGTAGTGGTAGCCGATATCCCTCCTAAGTATGGAATGTTACTATCAAGGGCATGGGCTGCCAAAATACATGGTAGTCTCCAAATGGATTTTTCATTCGCCACCATCCCCGTTTTTAACCAGACTAGGAGATTATACCGAGAAACTCACATGAAATACATGGTTAGTAACCGGGATAAGCCAAACAACACTCCCATTTATTCCTTTCATTCTGACTTAGATTCTTTTATCTTATATAATGAAAGTGATGTAAACAAATAGATAATAGAAAATGAAGAGGTTTTTAGACCATCGGAAACCCACTCCCCATTACTGAAAATAGAAACCAATGATCAAAGCACCAAGAAGCCTGAAAAATAGCTTAGTATCTTGTATGAAAGAGAAGTTCTTTGGATTATAAGCTTTGATGGTTCTTGTGGCAAAACTGGTTCAGGGGCCGGTATCTAGATACACAATACTAATAAAGGTCATTCTTTCAGATTAGAATTCCAGTGTACTAATAACATTGCGTAATATGAGGCCCTTCTCATTGGTCTGCACATACTTAAGGACTTAGGCGCCAAAAAAGTATCAGCCGAGGGAGATTCAGAACTTGTAATCAGAAAAATCAAAGGTGAATACTCGGCAAAAAACCCCAGACTAAGGGAATACAGGAATGCAGCTTTAGATATCCTCAAAACATTCGAGAAGTATGAACTCACCTTTATCCCTAGGATTCAAAATAGTCTGGCAAATGAGCTCGCCTTTGCTGCAAGCAATAGCCAAACACCATGTATAAGTGAGCAATATGACATTCAAGTTAAACATCGCCCTACTGTACCAGATAATATTAATCATTGGAAAATATTCAAAGATGATGATCAAATTGATGATTTCTTACAATCTAAGAATGAATTTGAAGAAACAAGAAAAAACTTAGGAAATGAAGAAAGGGAATATAGACACAATCAGGACCGAGAGCTTAATCTACCTTCTTTGACAGATCTAAATCTGATAAACCTTTCATCTGAAACTAAGATAGGAGAGGATGTGGACCCTCTAGAGGATGTAAATACATGGAGTTGTTTAAGGAATTTAAAGATGTGTTTGCATGGGGATACCAAGATTTGAAATCATATGACACTAGCATCATCCAACATAAAATCCCCCAAAGAAAACCAAAAGCCTTTCAAACAGAAGTTAAGAAGAATAAACCCAGTATTACTACCATTGGTTGAAAAAGAAATCAAAAAGATGTATGATGCCGGGATAATAGTGTCTCTCAGGTACTCTGAGTGGGTCTCAAATCTGGTATCGGTGAGGAAAAAGACCAGTGAAATTAGACTCTGTATAGATTTCTGAAACCTAAATATGGCATGTCTGAAAGACAACTATCCTCTGCCCAAAATGGACCACATACTTCAGAAGGTAGTATGCACTAAAAGAATCTCATTGCTTGATGGTTTTTCTGGTTATAACCAAGTGTTGGTTTACCCTACCGATCAACATAAGACAGCTTTCACCACCCCTTGGGGCACATTTATGTACGTTAAAATGCCTTTTGGACTAATGAATGCTGGCGCCACATTTCAAAGAGCCATGGACATAGCCTTCTCAGAAGACATAGGTGTTTTCATAGTCATATATCTTGACGATATAATGGTATATTCTAAATCAGATGAAGAACACCTAGCACACTTAAGAAAATTTTTCAACAAATGCAAAAAGTATGGTTTATCCCTAAACCCCAAGAAAACACTTTTCGGTCTAGAGGAAGGAAAACTCCTAGGTCACATTATTTCGGAAGAAGGAATTAAAATAGACCCCTAGATAATCGAAGGTATATTACAGATAAGTCACCCCAGAAACATAAAGGAGTTACAGTCCTTTATCGGAAAGATAAATTTCTTAAGAAGATTCATCCCAAACCTTGCTGAACTCCTGAAAGATATCACAAATATGTTAAAAAAGGAGGCCGGGGTTAAATGGACTATAGAAGCCAAAAAATCTTTTGAACTAATTAAAAGGGCCTTAACTGAAACATCAATATTGATAAGCCCTGACTTCACCAAAAAATTTTACATTTTTTCATTTGCCTCAGAACACACAATAGCTGCGGTGTTGTTGCAGAAAAATACAGCTGGGCAAGAACAACCCATTGCCTTTTTTAGCAAATCCCTGAGAGATGCTCCCTTGAAATATAACATCATGGAAAAACAGGCATTTGCATTGGTAAAAGCACTGAAAGATTTCCGAGTTTACATCTTGCATTCTCATGTCATCGATTTTGTTCCTAATACTGTCGTCAAGGAAATTCTGAACCAAGATCCCGATGGTAAAAGGGGAAAATGGATCGCTATCATCCTAGAATATGACTTAGAAATCCGACCTACCAAACTAGTTAAAGGACAAGGACTTGCAAGACTAATGGCTGAAACCAACCTCCAAGCTTTAGATATAAATTTTGTTGATGCCTTAGAAGAACAGGAAGAATGCACACTCCCCCCTATTGATCAAATATTTCTGGATTCACCTTGGTATGCAGATATTCTTTATGTATTAACTTATCTGAATGCTCCTCCGACTTTATCAAAAACAAAAGCGAGATTTATTTAAAAAAAATCTTTAAAATTTTGTATTATAGATGGTTTTCTGTATTGGAAAAATCCTACTGGTATGCTGCTTAAATGTTTGATTGAGTCTGATGCAGGGAAAATTATGCATGAAATGCCTGAAGGGGAATGTGGGGGCCATCTCTACTGGAAAGCCACAGCGAACAAAATCCTTAGAGCTGGTTATTATTGGCCTACCTTATTCCCTGACACTCACAGACTAGTTATGACATGCCATAAATGTCAAATTTTTGATGGCAAGAAAAAGCTTTTACCTTTGCCCTTACATCCCATTATAGTTGAAGGACCCTTCCAGCAATGGGGTCTGGATTTTATCGGGGAAATTCACCCTTCCTCATCTGCTCAACATAAATGGATCCTCACAGCCACTGATTACTTTACCAAATGGATAGAAGCCATACCTTCCCGGAATGCCACCGATTCAGTCATCATCAAATTCCTAGAAACCAATATCCTATCTAGATTTGGCTGTCCCAGAAAGATCATTACAGATAACGCCGATGCCTTCTCCTCCAAAATAATGGTTGAATTCTGTCACAAGTATCACATTTCATTAGGACATTCCACATCCTATTACCCTCAAGGTAATGGTTTAGCCAAGTCCTCGAACAAAAGCCTAGTCAACATTATCAAAAAACTTCTTGAACAAAATCAAAAAGCATGGCATGGGAAGCTAGTACACACCTTATGGGCTGATAGATTAACCACCAAGAAATCCATAGGTATGTCTCCTTACCAACTAGTTTATGGCATAGATGCCATTTTCCCAACATCTTTAGGGGTTCCGGTAATGAAGCTACTACAAGAAGTTCAGATAGAAGAAAATGACATGCAAAGGAGGGTAAATCAGACCATCCATTTACAACAAACCAGAGAAGAAGTTTACCAAAGGGCTCAGTTAGCACAAGACAAAATAAAACAGATTTTTGACAGAAGAACTAAGGAAAATGATTTTCAGATTGGAGATAAAGTTTTAAAATGGGATTCTAGAAGGGAAGATAAAGGTAAACATGGCAAGTTTGAAAATTTATGGAAAGGGCCTTACATCATCAGCTCAGTCAGTGGAAACAATGCTTTCTTCTTACAAGAACCTAATGGGATTGCAATTTTTGGGGGTCCTATGAATGGCAGGACATTAAAGCATTATTTTTTTCAAGAGCTCCATTTCTGAGTTTGAAACACTTTCATTCATTGTACATACCACTGTTTGAAATATAAAAAATAGAAAAGTCAAAAATAGTAAAAGATTCAAAAGAGGGCAAGTGAAGATAGAACAAAGGCCCCATGTTCCAAAAAATAGTCCTTCAGAAAGCGTTCAAGTCTAAATGCCGCTACTAGTACTTCAATGTCTTGCTCAGCTATCTAGCCTAATCATAGCTGAGCATGTTTAAATTTATTTGCTGATAAGTTAGTGAGTGAAAAAGATAGTCAACATTGTGTAAGATTGACTTATCACAGAGTTTAGATTAGGGAGAGATTCTGGTTCCACATGCCTAAAACAGAACCAAAGAGAGAAGCGAGGGATGAAAAATACATTGTACATCTTAGCCCCGCTTGTCTAGTTTCCCTTTTGTTGCAAAATAATATTTGTGTGCAGCTTGTCTTTAATGCCGCAAATGCATGACAAATCAGACTGTCTAATCCTGATTTGATCATTTTAAATTTCATGCTTTAGATTAGAGAACAAAATCCTGTCAAACTGCTTAATCTTGACAGTTGATCTAGCATAGGTAGAGTAATGAAGGAGTTCATCAGTCTAATCTGAACTCCCGGCATATATAAGAGTAAAAATAGATAGGTTCATTTTGCAAAAAGAAAAATATACATTGTCAAAAGGCTGCTAGTTCAAATGCGCCAAAGAGAAGAAAAAATGTTAGGAAAGATAGTGGGGTAGGTAGAAGTATCATTGATGTTAACCATGCTGTCACTTTTCAGAAATAGCATCAAAGAAAGGTGAAATTTTGCGCCAATGGGTAAGGCACTGGTCTTCATAAGCCAAAGATCTGAATTCTGGACACCTCCTGACGAGGAGCTGTCCTCCCCAAATGGAGCCACTGTTAGTCATCAGTATTTTTCACTTGTTAGTGATGACTAGATCCATAGTTGATTTTTCTAGAAGCTGATTTCCATATGTCAATTTGTCATCTAGAAAACCCTCATAAAACTTTTTTCGCCCTCCTACTTTTCAGTCCGCCCATGTCAAGGTTAAACCTCATTATCACTATCCTATCTAGCTTTAGCCCTACTAGTTTGCCCACCAGCTCTAAAAGGACAATCCAAGTCTGTTTCAAAAGCCTCCCCTAAGTCAGCAAGTGGCGCTTTAAGGCATTTTACCCTTGGCAACCATCAAAAGGCCAAAAACCTCCATCTGCTACAGACCAATCATGACAGACCTCCCACTCTGCAAATGAAATTGATCACAGCCCTAAGTCACGCCACTTACACACCCCTAAGTCTTAGCACTGCATAGACCACAGTCTCAACCTGATTATTAGGTGTTTTACAGTGTTTTATGGATTTTACAAAGACAGGAAATATAACTTCATCTCAGGAGAAAATTCTTGAATACACATTTAGAAGAATAACTGCTTCTCAATGTCAAGCATGAGCCTGAGATACATGTGTAGGGTAAGGAGTTACTTATCAAGACCTTGTAGCTTCCATTCAGCATGAAATCACAGTAGAAGAAAGACACCACTGTCAAACAGACTAGTAATTTGTCATGGCCAAGAACCTCCTTCATCTACAAGCAGAGGGTTGAGGCGCCTCCTTCATCTACAAGCAGAGGGCAATGGCCAATATTGACTTCAAAGATTGCAAAACTTACTATAAGCACTTGTTTGCTTTTTACTAGACAGTAAAACAGTGACTCTAGGTTTTTGAGTGTAAGTGATGATCATAACAGTGCTAAGATCTGAAATGTGCAAGACAAAAGAAAACAGAGTTTTTGGTCTTATGTCCTAAGAAAGAGAATCATTTGAAGTTTCAGTCATCACCAGGGTGCATCAAAAAAGGACTCCTTAATCAAAGCTATCATAAAAAATATCTCTGCAGGGGTGTTAATATGAATAGCTTCAATCAGTCTTGAGCAGGAAAATACTTCAGTGAAAAGACCCCTATGTTTTCTTTTGTTCCTGTTGAAATGTGAAATACAGTCCATGGTTTTTGGATGAACATAAAGAAGAGGTAGGAAAGTAGTACACAGCCCCAGATATAAGACATCTTAATATCAGTAAAAGCGCCAGTGTAAGTCCAGCTGTTCCAAGCTACATTCCACCACAAAGACCGGTATTTTCTTCAGATGCAGCAGGTTGGTGTTTTTAGAGTTTCATTAGGAAGAAGGTGGCTAATAAAAGCCTTGGCAGCTATGAAATATGCCAGCAGTTATTCCACATCTTTTATACTTGCCTCCTCAACACAAAGACAGAAAATGGTTATGATATGAGTTTTAAAAACCCTAGGATAGCATGCCAAGCTAATCAGGCATGTCTTTCTTGAAAGCAGCTCCATTCATGAACAGGTGCCTTTTCAAAAAAATGCTACAACAGCTGACCCAGACAATCTAGGTTTATGTCATCAAGATACATGACCATTGAAACTATTGTTCATAATAGACAAAGAGATGTTTTGACCTACTGTCAGTATGTTGGAAACTCTGAAACAAACATAGGTTTCATTATTCAAATGGACAGAGACATCGTGGTAACATTTTCTGAGCAGAGAAAGTATAGTGAAAAGCAGCGCCCCTCTTGATCAATAAACCATGACAAAGTCCAAATAAATGCAGCAATTTTGGACACCTATAGTTGGAAAGGGTTGATGAAGTGATTGGAGACCATAGTTGTCAAAACATGTTAAAGGATAAGCCTCATCATTTTAAAGGACAAAGCAGTGTCAAGTACTTTTCCTCATACCTTAAATGGATTTTCTGTGTTTAAATGTCACCAAAAGTGTTAAAAAGTGGTAGAAGATGGTCTATAGGTTTTTGAGGTATTATCCAAAGTTGGAGCTCCTGTGCCAAATTAACACCAAAGGGACAAAGATAGCAGAAAAACACCTTTTTCAAGTCATTGATGTTATTAAAGTGGTTCGTGTTAACATGTTTTAAAAACATAAACACCTCCACTGCCTATATTATTTCGAAGCCCAAGCTTCATGATGCACCAAAGGTATTGTTGAAAAAGGGTAAAAAGCTGTGAAAACCTTTGCAAGAGACAACCAAAAGTTCATTTTGTATTTCAAAAAATAAACTGACCGTTGGGTGTTCGATGTATTAAAGGAATGAGGTCAAAGGGAAAAGGTTTCGTTTTCAAAACACCAAGCAAGAAATTAAGTTTCTCTCTGCAATCTCCAGGAATTGAAACAGGTTTCGGGTCAATTTACAGGAGTTTAAACAATTTTTAAACCATTTCCGACCGCGCGGCACTCCTGTAGGAGTGCGCGGCGCTCTTACGCGAATTTTTTAAACTACGCTAGAAGGACGTGCGACGCTCCTGTAGCCACGCGCGGCGCCCTTGTAGTGGCGGGTCACGAGCGCCCCTGTAGCGGCGGGTCACGGGCGCCCGACCACGACCTGACAGGCCACCCGGATACTGCTGTGCGGCGTTCTCACCCATGAAAGTGCCGCGCACTTGTTAAAAAATTAAACACACCTCCAAATCAGTTCTGAAGGCGGCCCAAGCTATTCAAAGGGTTTTGCATCGTATTGTGAGGTATTTTACACAAACTAACCCTCATTTTCACGTTTGTTGGGTAAATGCTTGGAGGCCAAAGAGATCAGTTTTGAAATAGTTGAGAAGAATGTTATTAAGCTGCATATTAGAGTTAAGGTTTTGATCAAAAGGGGAGCTTTCGACATTAAACTGCCATAAATCTTTGTTACCACAAAATACAAAACTTTTTGAACACCGCCATCATATCTACAAACTGTGTTTTTGCTGAAGATATCCTTTGTTTAGGGCTGTGGTGTAGAGCTGAATGCACAGATGAAATTGCTGCAGGAAAAAGAGTGTTAAACTAAAAACTGTGTTTTTCACCTCCCTATACCAAAGAACAAGGGTGTTTTATCTTCAAGGCATCAAAGGGAAAATTTAACCCTATAAACCACAGAAAGGACAATTTTTCACTGAGTATTCTAATTGACTGGTTTTTCTGTTCTTCAAAGCTCACTATCAAGATTGATTTTCAGAAGTTATAGAGGCATTCTTCTAAGGAGGAATGGTATTCTATATTGAAAGGGAGTCTTGGATTTTGAAAGGAATAAGCTTATACAACCTCTGTTGAAACTTTTGAAGCTTTTTTAACTCTGTCACCTTTGTTCCATAACTGTGAAATTGACTATATGACTACACTCAATATTGACTGTATATGATGTGAACTGTGTTGATTAATTAACACAACAGACAGGGACAAGGTTTTTAATGATTGGAAAGTTCACCATTGGTCAAAGGTACAAAACAGGTTTTGAGCTCCAAACATCATAGAGCAAGGTGATTTTGACACTCTAAACAACATTTTCACCTAACAGTTTGTCTCCTTTTCATTGTATTGTCTTTTGTTAAGAGGTCTGCTGGCTCAGATACATTAAAGGTGGAAAGGCCACTTTTTGAAAGAGAAAAGGTTTTATATTGTGAGGGAATAGTGTGCAGTCATCCAAAGACATTGTTCACTGTCAAAACAGTGAATTGACAGAGTTCACCTTAAAGAAGACAGTTAAAGAACAATGAGGCAGTTTGGTTCTTCAAGAGCTTATTTAGCCCAAAATTCCGCCCAGGAAAGACAACAGAAGTGGTTTACATAAAAGATATGAGCCAATTTCTACAGAGGATGTCAATGCTCATCCATCCATCCTCTTCAACTTTCATGAGGTAGGTTGTCTAGATTTCTGCCAGAAAGTACAGGAGGTCAAAAGTTTCTTGCCCTTGACACACCTATGCGCCCTGAGGTTCCAAAGCACGCATTTCCAGGTAGCAGACCTTGATTTCAAGTTTTCCCCGAGGTCAGTGTCCAAAGCCACCAAAATTCCATATCATGGCGAGAAATGGTTCAAACAGACCCATCTTGACTTGGATGACTACAAGCCTTTCATCAAGCCCAAGCATAGAGATACTTGCACTACTATTTTTCCTTTCTCTTATCTTCTTGACAGCTATGCTCCTCTAATGAAGGTCATAATGAAGTATTTTACTTGTGAAGGGAGATTTACTCGAGTTTATGCCTACCATGTCCGACTATTGATGCATTTCACTAGAACTAGGCAGCTAAATCTCCCTTACTTTTTATACAAGAGCATCGAGAAGATGGCATCCACAGTCCAGAAGAAGACTCCATATCTGCAAATAGCTTCCCTTTTCCATCATTCTCTGATAAAAATTATCATCTTACACCAGCTAGAGAAGAAAGAGGTTCCATGGGATGTTTTTATCAGTCACCCAGATTTCTCTACTGTTCCTCCTGTCCATATATCTCCCACCTAGCCTAGTCATCGCCCTGTACCTTTGTCCAGCAGGCCTACTCCTAGAAGGCTCAAGATCACCACAGAGCAGTCAGGACAACATGAAGAAGAAGGACATGAATAGGTAGAAGAGGAAGAGGATAAGCATGAAGAAACTGATGAGGACTAGCAGCATGATTTTGATGGTCAGGGACAACAGTTTGAGCCACACAGTGAGCATGAGGTGGAAACACACCAGCAGCTTGATGTTGGTAAACAGGGGTAGCAGTCTGAACAGCAAGAAGAGATGGGTGAAGAGCAGCAAATTGCAGATGAAGGGCAGCAGCAGGAACAAGAGGAAAAGAGTGATGAACAACAGCATCTCAGTGAAAATGAACAGCAGGGAGAGCAGCAGCTTGATATTGAAGGTCATGAACAACAGTTTGAGCAGGAATTTGAGTAGCTACTTGAGCCACAAAATGAATAAGAAATCCAAGCACAGCAGCAACATAAAGTTGATGATCAAGGGCAAAAAGAATTTGAGGCAGATCAGCATCATAACATTGAGGGGTAGAAGAAACTTAAAGAAGACACACAACAGCTTCAAGGAGAGCAGCAGTTTCAAGAAGTTGACAAGGGTAAAGAAATTGTGTCTCCTTCTCCTAAAGAGACAAAGCCCAGCACAGCAAGAAAGAAAGGGCCTAAGGCTGCCACTCCAAAAGTGACAAGAGTTGTCCGTAGCAAAAGAAAATTGCCCAAGAGACCTCTCACTAGTATGCCAAGAAGGAAGAGTGCAAGATTGGCCTTCAAAGGGAAGGGCAAGATTGGAGAAAGTAAAAAACATGGATGTGCATTGGTTGTCATTCCAATCCAAAGTGATGACAGTGATAATGAAGCCCGCATTCTTGAAAACCTTCTAATCCATTGCGAAGGTCAAATTGAAGCATTGGAGAATGACCTTCATCGGGAAAAGACCTTCAATCACTTTTTGGAGATCCAAAATAATCAAATGAATGTCCATTTGGCTGTCCATGAGGCACAAGCAATCAAATACAAGAATGAGGCTGCTAAAGCACAAGTAAGGATAGAGGAGCTCATCGGTGAGTTTGATGAATATGAAGAAGAAGACCAGCCTAGGCAGAAGGCCTAGAACCATAGGGCTTAAAAGAGCCCTAGAAAAGAAAAGGGAAGAAGAACAGGCCCATCTTCAATCCTTTCCCCTCACTGCACTACTTGAGCAAGAAATTGAAGAAAATAAGGAGGCATGGCTAGAAAGAGCCAATAAACACTTGAAGATGAAGCTTTAAAAGGCAAACAGAGACCTGGAGCTGCAAAGGAAGATGACACAGCACTATCAAAAGTTGAATCAGTTTGCCCGGCGCAAGCTAAAGGCCACCCAAGCAAAACTGAAGGAAGCAAAGGGGAAGCCCCCGGCACGGAAAGAGAAGAAAGGCACATCAGCACTTGATATTTTGGCTTCAGCTTCGGAGCATGTTTCTAAGGACCCTTGAGGGTCATGCATACCAATTTTGGGCCCATTTTGACAACTTTTGGTTTTTTGGCATTTTTGGGTTTTTGGTCAAAAACTCATAAATTCGCCATTTCATTTTGAGGATTCATCAAGGGAGGAGAATGGTACCATCAGATGCCATAATTTCATGAGCATTTCCTCAGCAATTTTCAGAGCGTTTGGAGATCATTTTCCCCTTCAAAACAGTGAAAAAGGCTCGCATTTTGCACACTCTGCCCAGTCTATCAGTAGACTGTAATTTTCTGGCTTCTTACACACAGGTGCAGATTTGGAGGACTTCTGGGTATCGGATTGAATAAATTTTAGTTGCGCCGAAAATTATACACTCAGAGCTTTCCAACGAGCTATCATGAGCCTCGTTTCAACATCACGAAGGCTGCCAAATGTTTCCAGCAAGTCGGGGGACCTTTTTTTGATATAAATTTGAAGTATTTTTGTAATTTTTGAACCTCAAAAATTTGCTTTTTCCAAATGTGTGTTTAGCTATTTTTGCACTTGGAAAATGATGCAAAGTCAATTAAATTCCCGTTTTTAGCAATTTTTAGATATTTTATGAGATATTTTTGTGCCTTGGGCTTTGCAAAGCCTCAAGGACAAGTTTAGATATTTTGATTAGGCCAATGAGGATGGAAGTTGAACCATGAGGTTTTCCTCACTTGAGCCTATTTATTCCACAAGCTATCATTGTAAGGAAGGCTGAATTTGAGAAGAGAAGAAATATGATCATATGAGATTTGGAGAAAATACTTGTGTTATGCTTTTGAATTGCCTCTTGAATGTTCTTGGATGGATGATGAAGGATTGTTGATGGATTCCATGACATGGTAGAATGGTATAGTGTTTCTTGCTTTGTTGTTGTCTTCTAGTTTTCATTCATGATACATGTTTCTTGCTTGCTATAGATCAGTAGAGATTAAATTTGAGATATGCCCATGGAGGCACCTCAAAATTCCTGAATCTTCATAGCCTTCATGTTTTCTTCTTCCTTAGTTGCATTAAAGAATTCTTAACTGCTCTTTAACAACTTGAGGATATTGTTGCTAGTTTTCTTAATAGTTATATGCATGTTGAGTAGGATGTATGGTGTGCCCTGCTTACCTATGACTGTCCATAGTTCCAGCCATGAAACTTTCTCTTTGACTGATTAAGATTATCATTTTGTTTGAACCATGGAGGCCTAGTCCCGATCTAGCCCTTTGCCTAAAACTATGCAAATATTGTTGTTCAAAGTGCCCACTAACTTGAAGTACTGTGTTTAGGCGTTCCGGCATAGTGTTTTGAGTTGTTAGTCCGTCTTATATGTTTTTCCCAAAGTCTGATAGCCATTTCCCAAAGTTAGAGGGTCTTATACTTCTATGCATGGCTTGAATGTTTGTTTCTATGTGTTGATTAGTTTATAGTTACATTTTGCATGATTAAGGGTTTTCCTTACCATGTTTATGCTATCTATTGAACCAGTAATGCTTGAAACTCTTTGTTGCTCACAAACTTGATGTCCATTTACTCCATTTTGCCCAAAGATCCTTTCTACCTTGAATCAAATCGGCCCTTCAACAGCCTTGTATCGTCATCTAATAGCTTTCTTGGCCTTTTGACCCCATAGCCCAGTTAATCTACATCTTGTTATCTATTTTATATCTTTGATCAGTTTCATCCCTCACAACTTAAAAACAAAAAATTAAAAACTTACTTCATAACTAGCCTAAAATCAGAACACATAAGCAAACACACCGATATCTTTTACATATAATAGAGAGAGCCCTCTCTGAGTCCAGGAAGGTTAGGTCCTTGGGCTCCAAAGCTTGGTTTGATGTTACATCGTCATTTGGCTCACCAATCGGCCAAATCACGGGAACCTAACAAAGTGTGTGGATGCCTTAGATCATAACTCTGGCTCCTAAAATAAATTATACTAGATCTTATCCAGATCCAAAGCCTACAGTTATTATTGATTATCTTGAAAAACTACTAAGAAGGAAAAGCATAACAGAGAGCCAAGGAAGTAGTAGTCCTTCCCATAGAGCAGATTCACTCCAAAAAGAATCTGTTACTCTACAATACATTGAGTTTGACTTACCTTTTGAACATAGTCTGTTTAGAACTAATTCAACCAACTAGGTAGATCAAAAAGTGGTAGATCGAGCTACTTTAAGATGCCATTATGTTGAAGTACAATTTTCCCAATATGATATTGACCTTCAAATTGTTCAAGATTTTGATAAATTATAGAGTATAGTCTTAGGTCTTGACCTTTATGTTCATGAAGCTTATGTCCAACAATCTGTTGAACTCTCTTCCCTAACTTCTTTTGCAGCTTCAACCACATAATTATAATATGTGCATCCTATATCATCTAGCCTTACAGCTTCTGTAGTTTCCACTACCACTCTTGTATTTTCTCACCAGACCACTCAAACTCCATCTTCTCCCAAATACTCAACCACAATACAACCTTCATCTTCACCAAAACCTCAAGCTTTAGTTCAACCTCCACCTCTCATCCAACAACCCACTTTGATTAACCCACATATTGTTGATCCTCATATCCCTATAATGGCAGCTAGATATGCTCCCCTTGTTCTTCAAGTTCTTTTGGAAAACATGCCATAGGACTACCAGACGAAGATTCCACAATTTAATGGAACTAGACCTATCACTGCCTGACATCATCAAGATAGGATGAATGATAGTTTTGACCTCTAGGAAGTAGATGAGGAAAATGTCAAATTGAGGTTTTTTGCAAAAGTCTCACCGGAGAAGTGAGAAAATAGTTTAAATTCTTTCCTCCTACTAGCATAAATTATCTTCCTGCATTCCACTAGAAATTCCTTAATAGATGGGAGGTGGAAAATAACCTTCTTCATATTTTATCTGAGTATGAAGGCATTAGAAGGGCACAAGGGGAAAGTGTTCAAGATTATTGCACTAGATTTAACACTATATACAATGCAATTCCTGCTAACATAAAACCACCCAAAGGCTTAGCCTTATTAAAATTCCCAGATGGATTTGAGGAAGACATGTCTTACCAGCTTAGAGATAGGAATTCCTCAACATTAGAAGAAATGCAAAGAAATGTTGTAAGTGTAGAATCCAACTTGTTAGCAAAGAGGGCTAGGATGAGAACCGAAAGAAGAGTGACTATGAAAGAAGAACCTTCAACTTCTTCTGCTGATGTAAAAATTGATTCATTAGTCAGAACCATGGAGATAATATTGGAAAGGATTAGTCTAAATGAAAGGGCCACTCCTAGAGAAAATCAGCCTGCACCTCAATATTGTGATCAAAATATTAGAATAAATCCTCCCCAAATCAAACAGAGAGAACAAAGGGGTCCTGATCAACAAATTAGGTCTCCATATCAGGATAACTATGTTGATGATGATGGGGAAATAGTAGAAGAAGTAGTAGACAACCAAATAAATTTGATGTGTATTAATGATGACGAAACTATTTTTCTCGCTCAATAAGAACAAGAGATTTTTCAACTCTCCCAAACGGAGCTTGATTTATAAGAATCAGATGAGTACAAACAGGGATTTGAAAATCCCATTATGGAAGTCCATAAGAAATATAACCTCAGAAGTAAGAAGACTTCAAATACCCCAAACAAAAAGAATTTTGAAAATATTGTTAAATAAACTTCTGATATTATTGTGAAGAAACACCCAGAGAATTATGCCAAGAAAACAATTTATAGTTCTGGAAAAAATACAGTGGAAATTCCTGCCAAAAAGATTGTTCAAAACACCTCCAAAAATACTCAAACTGATATCCCAACCACTAGTTAGCAAAAGGAACATGTATCAAAAGAAATTGCTGATAAATATGATTTTCTAAACTTAAATTAGTTTCAAACATCATTTAATATTGAAAATTAATTAGCAAAACTAAATATTCCCATTCCCTTAACAGAGTTAATGAACAAAAGTATATATAGATCTCAGGTTATGAAGGCTTTAAACATAGGGGAAAACACAGATACTGTAAATTTAAATGATGATCAGCCTAAACTCTTATTTGGGCTAGAAGTTGATGGAAAACCACAGGAAGGAGGATTTCCTCCATTCTACGTTAGCCTAAACATTCATGATAATATTCTCCATAATGTTATGTTAGATTCAGGTGCCTAAAGATGTTATGGAAAAACTTTATCTTGGCATTACTAGGCCTTATAAATACTTTTATTCATTTGATTCCAACAAAGTAAGATGTCTAGGTCTCATCAAGGATCTGTGTGTCACTTTAGCTCAAATCCCTGCTAAGATTCTAGTAATGGACATAATGGTTGCAGATATACCCCCTAATTAGGGCATGTTTTTGTCATGCTCATGGGGAGAAAAATTACAAGGAACCCTACAAATGGACGTGACTAATGCTACCATACCAGTGTTTGGTTAACAGAGAAGACTATATAGGCAAAATTTAATGAAATTCATGGTGACTAGTCAGGACAAACCACATAACTATCCCCTTTACTCTCTCCACTCAGATCTAGACCCTTCATTCTTTATAATGATGGAGATATCAATACTCAGGTCACCAATGTAGAAAATGACATTTGTGAAAAACACGAAAACCAAACCCAAATAGTACAACAAAACACTGAACCTGAACCTATTTGGAACATGTGTTTTGATGGATATTATAGTAGAGAGGGTTCTGGGGCAGGAGTGTCATTCATACAAACTAAATTTTCAATGTACCAATAACATAACAGAATATGAAGCACTTATTTTAGGATTGAAATTGTTGAAAAAATTGGGTGCGAAAAGAATTTATGTTCATGGAGATTCTGAATTGATTATAAAGTAGATTAAAGGAGAATATTCCGCAAATCATCCTATATTGAGAGCATACAGAAATTTTGTGCTTGATTTTCCAGAAAATTTTGTAGAATATGATCTTGTTGCTATTCCTAGAAATAAGAATATCCTCGCTAATGGTTTGGCTTTTTCAGCTAGCACCTGCAAAATGCCTCATCCCAACAGACAATATACAGTGGAAGTAAAACATTGTCCAACTATACCTGATTATATGAGGTATTGGAAAGTGTTTGGAAATTACAAGAAAATTGAAAAATTTCTGCAGTCTAAGGAAAGTAGCATAAATTTAGAGTGTGAAGTAGAAAATCAAATAATTGTACATTCTAATGTAGGAAAAAAATTAGATGATCCAGATGTAAATACTCGTGTAGATATAATTGTAAATAAATTAGAATTGCATGAGATAGATCTAGAGAAAGAAGAGTTTGAAATACTTCAGCTTAAAGACAATGTTTTTCCTAGAGGTTTAGTTCCACTAGAAGAACTTTTTTATTTTAATGATGTAGCGAAAAATCCAAAATAGAGCCCATAGGGGCATATGTAGAAGAATTTAATATAGGCAGTGAGAAGGATCCTAAAATGATAAAGCTATCAAAATCACTACCTACTGCTCGAAAACAGAAATACATAGCTTTATTCAGAGAATTCATTGATGTCTTTGCATGCAATTATAAAGATCTCAAAGCATATGATACCAAAATTATACAACATAAAATCCCAATTAAGGAGGATCATAAGCCATTCAAACAAAAACTTAGAAGAATAAATCTGGTCTTGATGCCTCTGATTGAGAAGGAAAAATAAAAATATGTCTGCTACTATACTCATAGTTCCTCTTAGGTACTCAAAATGGGTGTTTAACGTAGTGCTAACTAGGAATAAAACAAGAGAAATCAAGTTATGCATAGATTTCAGAAATCTTAATAAGGTCTCCTTAAAGGAAAACTACCCCTTACCAAAAATGGATCATATATTACAGAAGGTAGTTGGGTCTAGTAGGATCTCTTTATTAGATGGTTTCTCGAGCTATAACCAAGTCTTAGTTCATCTTGATGATCAGGATAAAAAAACCTTCACTAGTCCATGGGGTACCTTCATGTATGTGAAGATTCCCTTTGGGTTAATGAATGTTGGAGCCACATTTCAAAGAGCAATGGATATTTTCTTTGATGATGAAATTTGCATATTTATTTTGATTTATCTAGATGATATTACTGTTTATTCAAAAATAGACGAGGAACATTTCCTACATCTGAGCAGAGTGTTTGAAAAATGTAGAAGGTTTAGAATATCATTAAATCCCAAGAAAACTCTTTTTTTCCATGAAGAAGGAAAACTTGTAGGTCATATCATTTCAAAAGATGTTATTAGGATTTATCCCAGTAGGATTAAAGCTATATTTAAAATCAACCATCCTAGAAACATTAAGGAGCTTCAGTCATTTATTGGAAAGATTATTTTTCTAAGAAGATTCATTCCTAACCTTGCAAAATTTCTTAGAAATATCACAAATATGGTGGAAAAAGATTCAGAGATTAGATGGAGCATAGAGGCTAGAAAATCATTCAATCTAGTGAAACAAGCATTAACAAAATCACCAGTATTGATCATCCCATATTTCACTAAAGATTTCATAATTTTTTCCTTTGCATCTGAAAATATTGTTGCAGTTTTTTTATTACAGAAAAATAATGAATGATTTGAACAACCTATTGCATTTTTCAGTAAAGCTTTAAGGGATGCATCTTTAAAATACAACATAATGGAAAAACAAGCCTTTGCCTTGATAAAAGAAATTAAATATTTTAGAGTGTATGTTACACATTCACATATAGTTGCTTATGTACCAAATAAATTATCAAGGATATTTGAACTCAGAATCGACTTGATGGTAAAAGGGGTAAATGGATTGATATCATTCTTGAGTATGACTTAGAAATAAAACCCGCCAAGCTTATCAAAGGTCAAGGACTAGCCAAATTGATGGCCAAGTCAAATTTTCATGCATTAGACATTAAATTTGTTGCTGCTTTAGATGATCAAGAGGAACAAGAGACTCCATATATTGATGAGGCTTTTCTAAACTCACCCCTGTATGCAGACCTCATTTATGTTTTATTCAATTTAAATTCTCCCCCTGATTTCACAAAAAAAAAGGCTAGATTTTTGAAATTAAAAGCAGTCAAGTTTTGCATCATAGAAATTTTTTTATATTGGAAAGATGTTGATGGTATTTTACTAAAGTGTTTATTGAAGGATGATGCAGAAAATACCATGAAGGAATTCCATGAAGGATATTGCGGTGGGCATCTATACTTGAAAACCACTGCTAATAAACTACTTAGAGTTGTTTTTTACTGGCCTACCCTTTTCCCTGATGTTCACAAACAAGTAACCTCATGCCATGAATGTAAAATATTCAAAGGAAAAAGAAAAATATCGCCTCTGACCTTAAAGCCTATATCTTTTGAAAGTTCCTTTCAACAATGGGGATTGGATTTCATTGGTGAAATTCATCCTCCTTCCTTTGCCCAACATAAGTGGATTCTCACAACCACTGATTACTTTACTAATGGATTGAAGCCACACCTTCCAGATTAGCCACTGATGCTGTCATTTTTGAATTTTTGGAAACCAACATCCTCTCCAGATTTTTCTGTCCTAGTAAACTTATTACTGATAATGTTGCAACCTTTAAATCCAAGAAAATGATAGATTTCTGCAGCAAATACCATATTAATTTGGGACATGCAACTGCTTATTACCCTCAAGGTAATGGGTTGGTTGAATCCTCAAATAATAGTTTGGTCAATATGATTAAAAATATGTTAGAATACAACAAACATTCTTGACCCAACAAGGTAGTTAATGAACTTTGGCTGACAGAATTAATACAAAGAAGTCAATTGGCATGTCACCATACCAACTGGTCAATGGGATGAATGTTGTATTTCCATCCTCTTTAGGGGTTCCAGTATTGAAGATAATTCAATAATTATAGCTTGAGCCTAATGACACACAGAGGGGGATTAATAAAACTATTCAGTTGCAACAATCCAGGGAGGAAGTCTATAAAAAAACCCAAGTTATCCAGGAAAATTTCAAAAAGATTTTTGACAGAAGGACCAAAGTTGATGACTTCAATATTGGAGACAAAGTTTTGAGTTTGGATTCCAGAAGATAGGACAAAGGAAAACATGGGAAATTTGACAACCTTTGGAAAGCATTGTTACATCATTTATTCTTTCAGAGGACACAATGCATTATTCCTCAAGGAACTAGATGGAGTATAAATTATTGGTGGGCCAGTCAATAGCAAAATGATGAAGCATTAATTTTCTTAGCATAATGATTTTCTTGCATCAAATCATTGTAAATATCATTGCGTTTATTATTTTTATTGTGTAACTTATTGACTGAAGTTGAAGCCAGCAGAGAAGGTCGTAAGCCTTGATTGATAAGCTACCATAAGTATTCTAACAACAAAGAAATCATGTGTAGAAATTACAGAAAAGGGACATTCAAGGCCACTAATCATATGTTCTTGATACTTCGCATGGAGAAGTGCCATCCCCAGCTGGAGCCACTACTAGTGTACTATAATTTATAGGATCTCAAGATGATTGAGTATTTTATATTTTTAATATTACATTGTAAATAATTTTCAATATTCAAATGATTCCCAAAAATATACATAAAAGAATATGAAAAGAGGGTATATCTAAGAAAAAAATGATGAATAAATAGAAAAAGACAAAAAGAAAAAAATTTGGAAAATAATAAAAACAAAATCAGAACCTCACCAAAAGAAAAAATAGGAAATAACACTGAATGTGTTGCGGATTGAAATGCTACTACTCATAGATTAGTTTTCTTTATGTAAAAATTCAATAAGGTTGTGTGCAGCTTATTTAAAAATGCAACATTGACTAGTTTTTGTTCAAATCATACAACTTAATCATGGTTGAACAATTGTGAATTTTTGTAAATTAGGTTAGAAAATAAATATTTTTCAAAAAATTTAATCTTCGAAAATCAATATTTAGGTAGAAAATGGAATTGATTCAACTGTATGATCTGAATCAATAGGAGAAATAAGTGATAGAGTAGGTTAGATTTTCATAAAAAAGAGAGATTTGGGTTTGCTAGTCTAAATGCACCCTAAAAGAAAGAAGGAAATGTTAGGCTAGAAAAAAGAAAAAATTTATGGGTAGGTAGAGATGTTTGGGGCTTTGAAAAGGATTAAAATGGTTTATCATAAGTTCTATTTCAAGCATATTTATGCACATAAGAAGGAAAAGTGATAAAAGCACTTTATCCTAAATTTTAAAGCATTGGGCTCATAAATGTAATATTCTGCACATTTCTATATATCCAAAGTTTTCACTTTAGGAAAATGTACTAATACTTGACAACCCATCACATCGTTGACTTTTAAACCCTCTGCATCTCTCCGCCATATATCTTACCCACCTCTCGATCTACGACCCATGTTAACCTTCGGCCACCCCTCTCCACCTGATCTTTACTGCCGCACGGGTGGGGGTCCAAAAAATATATATTTCGTGCTTTGGACCCACTATTACGTGGAAAATTTTCCGATGTTCACACCCCCCTTCACTTATACCACTTACCACTCGATACCCCCCAACCCCCCGAAAACTACTGTAATATCCCTTTTTCAGAAATATCACAATTCTATGCTAGAGATGGATTGTGGGGGCATATATCGGATATGTCACCTTATAAATAAGGGTGAGATCCGGAGGCTTGTTGGACCTTTGCAGACTCTGTCTACAGATATGTGAAATTTCCTAGTAGGAATGGATAGCAACCCAAGCCTGGAAAACACATTTCCCAAGAATGGAGGCAGCAGGATTTGATCCCTGGTCTAGGATCCTTTGCATATATCTATCTAGAGCTGAAATCCAAGAGTGGGCTCAAAAAAAATGTCTCTAGGAGCTTGAGGCAAGTCTCCTTTGCCTGTTTATTTTCAGAAAATGCCCAATGAAGAGGGCTACATCAACAATGAACATGTACTAGCATAGCAGCGTTATAAGGGAGAGAAAATGTACATGAAACCATAAATATTCATTGAATATATATAGTAGCAAGGAAATATACAGATACTGGAGGAATCACTCACTCAATCTGAGCAAAGAACCCCTCAATGGCATACATATGGAAACATATCACAATACTGCTACACAAGGTTGCTTGTGACTAAAACTGCGTAGTCAATAGATGGGACTGCTGCATATATAATGTCAATACATGGATATGGAAGTATAAATCTCAAAGAAAGATGGGGGAGCAAGATGTCAACCCCTGAAATCAATAATACATCAATCCTTGGAAGGATTGGATGAAATGTACAAAAAGGAAAAATGTCGGAGTTGCTGCCTCTGAACTGGAATAGAGCTGCAACTTAGAAAATGGATGGAGATGGCTGAAGATGTTACATAATCTGAATAGATCTCCCCCAATGGATCTTTCAAGGGAAAGGCTAATCCAATCCCTGAAGATCTTTCCCTCCAAACTAGTGGTGGAAACCCAACTGCAACTATGCTCAGAAATAACGTAGTCAAAGGAAGGGATTGCGCTATGAAAGATGAGAGGAACTGTTCCTAATTTAAAGATATGGAAAATGGATTCGAAATCTCCTCTAGTGGCCTCTCGGATGCAAAAAAGCTTCCTCCTAAAAAATCAGAGCTCCGGAAGTGATGCTATGGAAATCTCCACTACAACCCAGCAACACAATGTTTCCTGCACTGCTGAAAACATTGTCCTGAAGGGAAATGCTTTGGCCTTGAACCAGAATGTGGAGGAGCTGAAGAAAAAACCTTCAAGAGGCTTCTCAAGAAGGAGGGAATCTTGAACAAGAGTTCCCTTGTGTTAAACAACACATCTATCTCAATTAAGCAACTGAAGAAACCAAGAAATTCGAAATATACATGAATGAGAAAATGGTTGCATTTTCCTCCTTTTATGCCAATGAAGGCTCCTTGGCCATGGACCCCACACATTAGGGTTTCTTCCTCCTTAAGCAATTGCGTTGGCTTCCCAAGTAAGCCACACCTCCATCTATTACGTAATTTGACTTGGTTAACATGACCTACCCTCCTTGCAATTATCCCTTTTCACACATGGGTGTGCAAGACTAGCTCTAATGATGCTTCTCTTTTATTTCACGAGGGACTTTATTGATATTTTATTCATGAATGGGTCTCCTTGCCCATTTTATTCTCCTCCTAGCTGAAATAGCCAAAATTAATGTTCCAATTAGCATTATGCTAATTTGGGAACATTACAGTCCTCCCCTCCCAAAGATTGCTTGTCCCCAAGCAAGTGTGAGGTTAGAACTGAGTTATTCCTCCCACTTTCCTAGTAGCACCCATGTATGATGCCTACCTCCAAGTATCAAGGTGCCATTTCTTCAATCAAGTCCTCACAATTTCCCTCCCAAGTATGCAAGTCAGCTGCCAAGCTGTCATCATGCAATGGTGGAATACTCAAGAGGATAATAGAGTGATGTCTAGAGGTCCTCTCGGAGTATGGAGTCTTTAGTGTAGGGAAAAATATCATCCCCGTGTGGTTCATCCATCCCCAAGCTATGTGCCATGAAAATTGAGTCACCTCCCAATTAGGCAACTCCTGAAGTCTGTCATCCACCTTTGGCTCCGGAAAAATAGGTGGGACAAAAATCTACTCATGGTAGACCACATAGTCTACCCCACGTTGTCTACCTTTCCACTTAAGATAAGTGTAAGGTGTTTGCTGATCCTGGGCTGCAATAAGGTTTCCATCAAGTGGCAAGATTAAGGTTGGGCCTCCAAAGGCCTCTCCACCAATGCTGCAAATCATGCGGGCCCAAACATCTCCATATGTGATGAGTTGGTATTCATTCTCATATGGCATCATATCCATCATATGGCTCACCTCATAAAATAATGACTATCCTTGAATGGTGGCCATCACAACTATCATGCTCCTCTTAGAGCATGCACTGCAAAAAGAGAGGGATCCTCCTCCCTCAAGGGACACACCCAACCAAGGTGTCTCTCTCCTGATCATGCTCCTTATAAGAATAGGAATATTAGCATAAGGAGCCAAGATAAGCATCATGCTGGCTGCCATGTGTAGCAAGTGAGTGGGGCTATGGTTCCTCATGTGTAGCCAGCGCAGCTTGATCCCCAACTGCAATAGAGAATGTAAAATATTGTGGTTTCCCAACCACCTGTGTGCTGCCCCATTCTCCTTATGTGTTTGGAGGAAAGGAACAATGTAGGATGCAAATTGAACATGCCCTCCAACACATAGCTCTTCCCCAAGTCTCCCTAGGGGATGTTCATCAATCCTTCTCATGGCCTCCAATGACCCAAGAAGCTTAAGAAAATGAATGCCCCTTCTTGGAGCAATTTCTTGCGTAGAGATGGTCAAAGGAAGTATACATGCAATATAAAAATTAGAATGTATATGACTAACATTCTTACCATCTGCTCTTCTCATGCAAGTGGAGTAGCTCATAGATATGTCTCCTCCTATCCTCGAAGAGAGAATGAATGGTTGTGCTAGCTTCCCCAAAAAGGGATGTACCTCACCTACCTCTGCAAGACTTCTGCATCTCCCCATGTGCTGATGTGTCCCCTCCTCATGCAACTGGTCATCTAACACCATGCAAGTAAAAATATCCTTGGGGTACTCCACCCAAATTTGGGAGCTCCCATGTGGATCTATCCTCCATAATGGCAGCACTGATGATCCCTCATGTAGACTCACTGTCATATGGCTACTTCCTTCTTTGACATCTCCCATGCCAAAGAAATAAGTGGGAAGATTCCAATCCTCCCTCTGATGTTTCTGCCTTAGCGCAGAACCTGAAATTGGAGTGGGCAATAGTGATGATGAGGGAAAACTCCTATTCTTCCTGCAGCTACCCCAAGCTCCCTGAGCTGTACTAAGCTCTCCCAAGGTCTCCACCTCTATGAAGTCAATAAGTGGTGCCCCAAGATGTGAAGCATTCCTCCTCCTTTGTTGTTCTAGTGGTCTCCTCGGTAGAATTTCTCCATGCAGTGAGACATCATCATCAAAGGTAGACTGTATATATGAATGGGAAAATGTGTCCATGCCCTCACTATGCATTCCAGTCTCCCTCCATGGTGCATCAACCTCTAAGAATGAGTAAGGGTAATTACTCTTTATCAACCGATGTTGGCTCTTCCTCTTACCTTCTCCTTCTGTCCCCAAGTTTCCACACCTCCTCATCAATGGCACAAATGGATCATTTGTTGTGCCTTGATCTCTATACATGAGATCCTGGGGTCCTTCTTCCAATGATGCAAGAATCCATCCACTTGGAGCAAGGGCTCCACCTTCCTCTACATGAGGTACTAGATATTCTCTAGTTGTGCTAGCATTGTTGCTCCCAACCTCCTCCTCCTGGGTGGGCAACCTCCCAATAATGGGGTCCTCCTTTGGGAAAGAGACCCTCATGCTTTCCTGCTCAAGTGTATATGATGAAAATATTTCCTCCAGCAAGGTATGGTGTAAGGTCCCAGCCTCCCATATGGCCGTATGAAGTAGAGTGAAGTTCCAAGTTTCATCCATCACATGTAGGCTTCTGCTTTGAGTGTGTTCCTCCACATGTGTTTTATGAATCCTCCCATCAACTCTCTTTACTAATGCATGAGATAAAACATGTGCATTATTAAAAGGAAAGGATTCAAAATTCCACTAGGTGTAAGCTTTACCTCTCCAATGCAACGCTGCAAATGTGGTTGCTTCTTCTTCAGAAATGTTGTGTTGCTGCAAAATGGAGTTCAGCCCCTCCACCCAAACTTTGGCTAAGACTGTAAGTGACCCGTCAAAATTTGAGAGGATTGATCTATCATGCTACTGCTTCCTCTCCTTGGTCACTCCTCCTTCTTCTCTCATCTCAGTTATGTCACTGTTGGACATAGGACTGCGCTGGTCATCATGGTGGGTGGCTGCATGCTCACTCCCACTATGTGCAACTCTAGAGTTTGTCCTGGAATCAAAATCCTTTGGAGATGCTCCATCCATATCCTCCATTGTCTCCTTGATACCTCCATGAATTCTTTGAACATATTTAGGAAGAAGCCTTGTGAGATTATCCTCCTTCCTTCTCCCAAGAGATGGAGTCTCTCTCCTGCTGGTCTTCTTGTCTCCTTCTAGATGAGAATAGGAAGTGAAAGGGTCTTCCTTTTCTGCTTGCGCTTCCTCCTTGGGAAGGTTCTTATTCTTCTAAAAAATTATTGATATCAATATCATCCCCTTCATCTTCTGTTCTCTTTCTTTCTTGGGCTTTGAAAGCCACGGGATGAGCCAAGAAAGGAGCTTTGATACCACTGTAATATCCCTTTTTCAGAAATATCACAGGTATGTGCTAGAGATGGAATGTGTGGGAATTTACCGGATATTTCATATTCTAAAGAAGGGTGAAATTCGGAGGCTTGCTGGCCCTTTGCAGACTCTGTCTACAAATATGTGAAATTTCCTAGTAGGAATGGCTAGCAACCCAAGCCTGGAAAACGCATTTCCCAAGAATGGAGGCAGCAGGATTTGATCCCTGGTCTGGGATCCTTTGCATATATCTATCTAGAGCTGAAATATAAGAGTGGTCTCAAAAAAATTGTCTCTAGGAGCTTGAGAAAAGTCTCCTTTGCTTGTTTATCTTCAAGAAATGCCCAATGAAGAGGGTTGCATCAACAATGAACATGTACTGGCATAGCAGCATTATATGGGAGAGAAAATGCACATGAAACCATAAATAGTAACTGAATATATATAGAAGAAAAGAAATATATAGATACTGGAGGAATCATTCACTCAAGCTGAGTAAAGAACCCCTCAATGGCATAAATATGGAAACATATCACAATACTGCTACACAAGGTTGCTTGTGACTAAAACTGCATAGTCAATAGATGCGACTGTTGCATATATAATGTCAATACATGGACATGGAAGTATAAAGCTCAAAGAAAGATGGGGGAGCAAGATCTCAACCCCTGAAATCAATAATACATCAATCCTTTGAAGGATTGGCTGAAATGTACAAAAAGGAAAAATGCCAGAGTTGCTGCCTCTGAACTGGAATAGAACTGCAACTCAGAAA
The DNA here is from genome assembly GCA_034641835.2 of Pinus albicaulis. NCBI lineage: Eukaryota > Viridiplantae > Streptophyta > Pinopsida > Pinales > Pinaceae > Pinus > Pinus albicaulis. Next base: position 417,993,692 of record CM076571.1, read on the forward strand.
ATGGATGGATATGGCTGAAGATGTTACATAATATTAATATATCTCCCCCAATGGATCTTTCAAGGTAAAGGCTGATCCAATCCCTAAAGATCTTTCCATCCAAACTAGTGGTGCAAACCCCACTTCAACTCTGCTCAGAAAATGACGCAGTCAAAGGAAGGGACTGCACTGTGAATGATGAGAGGAGTTGTTCCTGATGCAAAGATATGGAAAATGGATCTAAAATCTCTTCTAGTGGCCTCCTGGATGCAAAGAAGCTTCCTCCTAAAAAATCAGAGCTCCGGAAGTGATGCTATGAAAATCTCCACTGCAAACCAGCAACACAATGTTTCCTGCACTGCTGAAAACGTTGTCCTGAAGGGAAATGCTTTGGCCTTGAACCAGAATGTGGAGGAGCTGAATAAAAAACCTTCAAGAGGTTTCTCAAGAAGGAGGTAATCCTGAACAGGATTTCCCTTGTGCTAAACAATATAGCTATCTCAATTAAGCAACTGAAGAGAGCAAGCAATTTGAAATATACATGAATGAGCAAATGGTTGCTTTTTCCTCCTTTTATGCCAATGAAGGTTCCTTGGCCATGGACCCCACACATTAGGGTTTCTTCCTCCTTAAGAAATTGTGTTGGCTTCCCAAGCAAGCCACACCTCCATCTATTGTGTAGTTTGACTTGGTCAACATGACCTAGCCTCCTTGCAATTATCCCTTTTCACACATGGGTGTGCAAGACTAGCTCTAATGATGCTTCTCTTTTATTTCATGAGGGACTTTATTGATATTTTATTCATGAATGGGTTTCCTTGCCCATTTTATTCTCTTCCTAGCTGAAATGGCCAAAATTAATGTTCCAATTAGCTTTATGCTAATTTGGGAACATTACAACTACCATTTCCCGCAATACTAAAACCGTTTACCTATCCGTTATACCTGCCAGTCTAGTTGCGATAGCTCATATATCTATTTCCAATCAAATATATTCCTACAATAATAAATACGTTAACACATTTAATTAAAATAGTGACCATTAGATTAACGGATTCATGACATATTCAACGGAAAATCCCATTTGCTCATAAAATCATGCACTGTAACCATTTTTAACCTTTACTGTACTCAATTATTTGTGAATTCTATTGTTTGACAGGTTTTACATAGCTCCAGATCGACTCATTAATTCACCTCTGACCAAAGCAACTACGTCCACCTCACCTTCTTCAACCATTTCCAGAGCTTTGCACATTCTCGGTAAACCTGTTCCATTCTAAATCCTTTGAATTCCTTTGAAAAAAGTTTAAAATGCCTCCTTAAAAGGAAAACCAGGAGGATCCATTTAACCCTTTGATCCACCATCCCGTAGATTTAGATCATGTCCCCCTAGCTGACAAAGATAAAAAAATCCATGAGACTATATGTGAACTTGAATTATTTGAAATGTATTGTTGGTTAGAAGACAAATATATAGAAAATCTGATGATATTGTACTCTGGGATTCAATTTTTCCTCAATACATATTCTCCCACACTTACAGTGCCCCTGAGTTTATCCGAAGGTGTCAAGCCTACTATATACCCAGTCAAGGAGCCATCATTGCCCCTACAGGTGAAATCCTTTTCATCGTCTCTGCAAAATCAATTGATCAAATGATGCAAGCCCCCTCTTTGGAAAATGACACCCCTTTCTCCCTAGAAGCCCTGATCCGGATCTTGTTGATCAGTGGTTTTCAGTGATGTCAACCCAAGCAGCACCAGGGGATAACCCAATATTGCATGGGATTTTTGACCTACCAAATTAATATATTATGGGTCAATAATTCTTTTGATGGTTTCTACTTGTTGAGATGTTTCTGTTTATATATGGCACACCATGTAATTCTTCACGGTTTGAGAGATATTCATGTTTGAAGTTTGTACCCCCAGTTAGTGGGCTAAAACCCCATGGGGTTGGGGCATGGGTCATTGAAAAGTCATAATTAATATTTTTTGAGCTCCTAAAATCCCTCCCACATTCAATTGTTGAAGCTCCTCTCAACTTAAGCATTTATATAAATTGTGATCCTCATTTCCTCCTTATGCAAGGGATTCAGCCATCTGAAACATGTCATTGTGGAATTTTCAATCTAACGTTTTTTCTATGAAGATTCAGAAGCTGAAATCCTGAGGAAGCAGCTATAAAAATTTTAGATCAAGTTGCACAATATTTTTGGAGATATGATCTGTGGAATTCAGGGTGTTTGCAGGCTCCTGAAATTCATCTCAAAGAAGTGACCTTGGCAAAATTCTCATAACTCTCTCTTGAGTATCGGATTGGAATTTCGTAAAAATTGGTAGATAGTGCACAGTCTATAATTTTTTCTCTATCAATTTCAGATCCAAATGAAGAAACAATGACATGTGGCATGCCGTACAAGTGTGCTCTACTGAAACAGTCCATAATTAGGGCATTGTGAGAGATTGGGTATAACTCTCTCTTGAAGAATCCAAATTGGGTTAGACCTGTGGCATTGGAAAGAAAACTTAGAGAACTACTACAGGACTGAAAATCAGATATTGAGGATCTGTAATAACAGAGATACACCAGATTCAATATCGAGTTCCTAGAAGGCGAGAAAAAGCTAGATCATGTGTTGTCAAGGGTTGCTGTCAAGGGTTATAAAGGACCAAACTTTCTACAAGCAAAGCAGAAAAGAAGAGCAGGCAGAAGAGAGGGTAGTATGACAAGAGCGTTAAATAAAAAGTGCACAATAGCAAAGAAGAAGTTCATCATATGAAGTCTTCAAGGGAAGCACCTATACAATCATTGTAAAGGTATCATTGTACTTAGTCATTGTAAATACATTATTAGTACAAATTGAATGAAATATTCCGCCGCATAAGTTGAAGAGGTAGTGTCGGGAGGTCTAGGACTATCATTAGTCAAGTTGGGGTGAAATTTACAGGTTCCAGTATATCTTCTTCTTCTACATCATTTTATATCATTGTAAAAGTGGACCATTTTCCCTGGTACGAGAGTCCATTCTTCTTTTATTATTCTATAGGGTGGTAGGGTGGTGCTAGGGTGAGTTGTAGCTCATTGGGTGTTGGGGCATCCGTTCAGTTGACTACTGAAGAATCTCGGGCGTTGGAGCATCCATCCAGGGGGAGTTGGAGAAGAATGCTTTTCTAGATTCTAGGAAGTTGGAGCTTTATTTTCAATTGGATTTGAACATTAAAGAATTATTAGAAAAGCATTAGGTGGTTTTTTTCCTGGAGTGGGTTTCCACCTTAAAAACTGTGTGCATTTGTGTTCCTCTTGTTTGTTGCTACCATTGTACAAACACTGATAATAATTGAAGATTAACTAATGCTCTAATTGAAAGGAATACTGATTCACCCCCCCTCTCAGTATTTCCAACAATTGATATCAGAGCTTGGTTCCTTCAATAACAGTTTAACAGCTGGAAGGAGGTCATGGAGCATACCAAGAATGGTGTACCTCTATTCAATGAAAATAATTATGCACTTTGGAAAGGAATAATGGAGGTCCCTATATTACTAGTATAGTCCCTTATTGTTGATAGTGTAACCCCCTTATTGTTATTATTGTACCCTTGTAACCCCCATTTTGTTATTATTGTGCCCTTAAATTATTATTGTTAGGTCGGCTAGGATTACATTGTGGCCCACTAGGATTACATTATGGCCCCATGGACTCCTTTATATAGAAAGGAGGTTTTGTAAATTGTATTATCCAAGAATTGTTCATTTATGTAATGTATTGGAGGTTTCCCCCTCGAAGTGGCTCATTTCTAAGGCGTTTATATCTCTTTTCTTCTCTTTTTGGAGCTGGTTACACAACATTTGGTATCAGAGCTTTGGATTCTAGGGTTTCGCTGCTCCAAACAGGTCATCGTGGAATTTTCGCTATAAATTTTTTTCCACGAAGTTTCAGAAGCTGAAATTTTTAGGGTGCGAAGCCGAAATCCTGAGGAAGATTTTATAAAGATTTTAGAGCTTGGTTCACAAAATTTTCGGAGATATGATCTGTGGAAGTTAGGTATTTTTTCAGGCTCCTAAACAGGTCATCGTGGCATTTGCGCTATAAATTTTTTTCTACGAAGGTTCAGAATCTGAAATTTCTATGGCGCAAATTTGAAATCCTAAAGAAATGCGTAAAACAATTTCAGAGCTTGGTTCTCAATATTTTTGGAGATATGATCTATGGAAGGTAGTGCTTTTTCAAGCTCCTGAATTTCATCTCAAAGAGGTAATCGTGGGAAAAGTTAAATAACTCTCTCTCCAGGCATCGGATTGGAGTGCCGTAAAAATTGGTCACAAGTGAACAGAATATAGTTTCTTGGATATCAATTTCAGAGACGAAGGATGAAACAATGACACGTGGCAAGTCGTACAATTTCGCTCTACTGAACCAGTCCATAATTAAGTCATTGTGGGAGATTGGACACAACTTTGTCTTGGAGAATCCAAATCAGGTTAAACTTGTGGCATTCGAAATATAATTCAGAGGGTTATGTTGGTACCAAAAATCAAATATTGAAGTGCTACAATCACAAATATAATCCAATTTCAATATCAAGCTCCTCAAAAGCAAGAAAAAGGTGTGTATTGTTTTCCCGAATTGCATAAGTATTGTTAGAAGAATCAATTTGAATTGATTCAAAGGGCATATTGTAGAATAGATATCAGTATTGGGTTCTAAAATATGCCCCGTAAAAATAATTCAACACCCATTAAACCTTCAGAAGGATCTACTATGACTCATGAAGATGAAGAATTGCAACATGATTTATCAAAATTACAAGAGCAAGTGCAACAAATTTCACTCTCGCAAAGAGCAACAAAAAATGAAATGGAAGTTTTGAAGAAAGGCGTGGAAGCTAATATGGATGGCGTGGAAGCTAAGATGGATGGCATGGAAGCTGGCATGGAAGCTAAGATGGAAAACATGAAGAATGATCTAAAAATAGACATCGAAGGTTTGACAAAGTTGATACAAGAAATGTTTCCTAATGGTGAAAAGATAGTAGAAGAACCTCATGATGAGAAAAAAATCAATGTTAATCGTGATTTGATAAACTCTAATGTTGGCGGGAAGAACCACCATATTCCAAAAATGGATATGAGGAAGTTTGATGGAAAGGATCCTGTAACATGGATACTACAGATGGAGCAATATTTTGATCTCCATAACATGCAAAACACACAAAAGGTAAGAATTGCAACTTTACATTTAGAACAAAATACATTTGTATGGTATCGGTGGCTTTGCTCCCGTAAAAAAATTGTCACTTGGTCAATTTTTATGGAAGAAATGATAGCACATTATGAGGATACAAAGAGAAACACCTTCTTTAGCCAATTGATAAATCTCAAACAAAAGGGTTTAGTGGGGCAGCACATTGAGGAATTCCAAAAATTGAATATAATGGTAACTGATATTCCAGAGGAACACACGATTGATCTCTTCATAGGCACTTTAAAGGATAATATCCAACATGAAGTTCGCGTTTTGGAACTAGATTCATTGGAGAAGGCATTCAGGTTGGCAAGAAAAGTTGAATGTAAAATAATGGCGACAAGGAAGCCTACCACTCAATTCTATAAAGAAGGAAGTGTTGCTACGCCTAGATTTCCATAACCTACAAGGTTGACACCACAAAAATTGGAAGAAAAAAGAGCAAAAGGGCTTTGCTACAGTTGTGATAGAAAATACACTAAAGGTCATAAGTGTGCTGAGAAGAAATTATTTTACATAGATTGTGAAGAGGAAGAAGAAAATGAACAAGAAGAGGATATGCACCAGGAACCAGCCCTAGAAGAGGAAGAAATGAGTCCAACCATATCGTGTAATGCACTAGAAGGAATTACCACTCCTCAAACTCTCAATATAGAAGGAAAAATCAAGAAGAAAAAGGTAATAGTGTTGATTGATTCAGGTAGCACCCATAATTTTATTCATTGTAAGGTAGCCAAGGAATTAAATTGTTTCCTATACCTAGCACCAGAATGTCAAGTGATGGTTGCAAATGGAGGAACTATAAATTGCTCTGGAAAATGCCATAATATCAAGCTAACCATGGGGGAATATGTATTGAATAGTCCAATGCTTTCCATTCCTATGGGAGGTGTTGATGTTGTACTAGGAGTACAATGGTTACAATCTTTGGGGATGGTAACTTTTAATTTTCAAGAACTTTTCTTGAAATTTTTTTCAGAAGGAAAGGAAGTCGAATTACGGGGTATTGAAGGGAAGCCGGGAAGGATAATAAACTCTAATGTCATGACAAAGCTTCTAAAGAAAGAACAACGAGGCGTAATTGCACAATTATGCTCACTAGAAGTTCCGACATCAAAATCATCTATTTCTGCAGATCTCCAACAAGTCTTGGACAATCATTCCAAGGTGTTTGAAACTCCCAAAGGACTCTCACCTATTCGTGATCATGATCATGCTATTCATTTGATTCCAGGAAGTGTTCCTCCAAACATCAGGCCTTATAGATATCCTTACTTCCAAAGGAGCGAAATTGAACGTATGATTGCAGAAATGTTAGAGGCGGGTATAATTCAACCTAGTCAAAGTTCTTTCTCTGCTCCTGTAGTATTGGTACACAAGAAGGATGGATCATGGTGCATGTGTTAGGATTATAGGGAGCTCAATAAGCTCACCATTAAAGATAAATTTCCCATTCCTGTGATTGATGAATTATTGGATGAATTACATGGAGCAATTTATTTTACCAAGTTGGATCTTCGTTAAGGATATCATCAAATTAGAATGAAGACTGAAGATATTCCAAAAACAACATTTCAAACTCATGAGGGTCATTATGAATTTTTGGTCATGCCTTTTGCCCTTACCAATGCACCTTCTACATTTCAAGGGTTGATGAATTCCATTTTCAAACCCTTCCTTAGAAAATTTGTGCTAGTATTTTTTGATGATATACTAATCTACAGCAGGTCTTGGAAGGATCATGTTGAACATGTTGACGGGGTGCTCAAACTATTGCAGGAGAAACAATTATATGCAAAAACATCCAAATGTTTCTTTGGAGTACAAGAGGTGGAATATCTGGGTCATATTGTATCTCACGAGGGTGTTAAAGTAGACCCTAACAAAATTAAGCCATTAAGGAATGGAAAGTCCCCACAACCATAAAGCAGTTGCGAGGATTTCTCGGGTTAACAGGGTATTATCGCAAGTTTGTTAAGAATTATGGGAGAATAGCAGAACCTCTAACAACATTATTGAAGAAAGATGCATTTTCATGGACTCCTGAAGCAACTAAGGCCTTTGAACATCTTAAAGAGGCAATGTGCTTAGCACCGGTCTTAGCTACGCCAGACTTCACAAAAACCTTTATTGTGGAATGTGATGCCTCAGGAAATGGAATTGGTGTTGTTTTAATGCGGGAAGGAAGACCCATTGCTTTTGAAATTCGTCCAATCAAAGGAAAGTATTTACAGAAACCTATTTATGAGAAGGAAATGTTAGCAATACTGCATGCACTAAAGAAATGGCGAACTTACCTAATGGGAAGACACTTCAAGGTAAAAACTGATCATGATAGTCTTAAACACTTTTTGGAACAAAGAATATCTTTAGAAGAGTAGAAAAAATGGGTCACAAAGATGTTGGGTTATGACTTTGAAATAATCTACAAAAAAGGAAAGCTTAATGTTGTTGCAGATGCACTCTCAAGAAAGAATGAAGAGGTGGAAGCATTGCTTTGTGCCATTTCTATTATCCAACCGTATTGGATAACCGAAGCAAGAGATGAATGGAAGAAGGACAAAGATGTATGGACACTCATTCAGAAGTTGCAGCAAGATCCTAGTACATCTGATACATTTAGTTGGAAAAATGATTCCTTATGGTACAAAGATCGCTTATATCTTTGTAAGAATTCCCAACTAAAACAAAAGATTCTTGTGGAATTGCACACTTCTCCTTTAGGAGGACACTCAGGATTTTTAAAAACTTACCACAGGGTGAAGAAAGAATTTTTTTGGGATGGCCTTAAATCTGATATTCAAAAGTTTGGGGCGGAATGTTTGGTTTTCCAGCAGAATAAAGTGGAAACAATTAAGACCCCGAGACTTCTACAACCTTTATCCATTCCAAGTCAACGTTGGGAGGAGATTTCAATGGATTTTATCACATGTTTACCTAAGTCCGAAGGAAAGAGTGTCATCATGGTGGTAGTTGATAGACTTACCAAGTATGCACACTTTTGTGCATTATCTCATCTATTTAAAGCAAGTACAGTTGCTACTACATTTATGGACAGAATTCAAAAGCTACATGGAAGCCCAAGGGTTATTGTGAGCGACAAAGATCCCATTTTTACTGGAAATTTTTGGATGGAGTTATTTTCTTGTTTGGGTACTCGATTAGCTCATAGCTCATCTTATCATCCTCAATCTGATGGTCAAACTGAGATAGTAAATAAATGTTTGGAAGTATATCTTCGTTTTTTTGTATCTGATAAACAAACACAATGGGTCAAGTGGTTACCTCTTGCTGAATGGTGGTATAACACTTCCTTCCATACTGCAGCAAAAATGACCCCATTTATGGCACTTTATGGATATCATCCACCATCCATCACATCATCTTTAAGAGAAAATTCTAAGGTTCAAGCAGTGGAAGATCACATCGAGCATCAGCAAGAAGTTCTCCAACTCTTAAAGGATAACCTGAATTTGGCACAAAATCGAATGAAACAACAGGCAGATCAACATCGCGGCGAGAGAAGTTTTGATGTAGGAGATTGGGTATTTTTACGGCTACAACCATACAAACAAATGTCCCTCAAGCAAGCTAAGAAGGATAATAAATTATCGCCAAAGTACTATGGTACTTACAAGGTGTTGCAAAAGATTGGTACTATGGCATACAAATTGGAGCTTCCTGCTTCTTCGCGAGTACATCCAGTTTTCCATGTTTCATGCTTAAAGAAGGTTATAGGTGAAAATATTCTAGTTCAAACAATATTTTCAGAACTTGATGAGGAAGGAAAAATCATATTGGAACCTGAAGCGGTCACGGAAACAAGAACTCGACAACTACGGAATCGATCAATTTCAGAGTATCTTATCAAGTGGAAGAACTTACCCACTGAAGATTCTACATGGGAGGATGAGAATTTTATACAGAAGCACCCAGAGCTACTCAAGCATTGAGGACAACACTTTTTTGAAGGAGAGGGGCATGTTAGGTCCCTATATTACTAGTATAGTCTCTTATTGTTGGTAGTGTAACCCCCTTATTGTTATTATTGTACCCTTGTAACCCCCATTTTGCTATTATTGTGCCCTTAAATTATTATTGTTAGGTCGGCTAGGATTACATTGTGGCCCACTAGGATTACATTATGGCCCCATGGACTCCTATATATAGAAAGGAGGTTTTGTAAATTGTATTATCCAAGAATTGTTCATTTATGTAATGCATTGTAGGTTGCCCCCTCGAAGTGGCTCATTTCTAAGGCGTTTATATCTATTTTCTTCTCTTTTTGAAGCTGGTTACACAACACGAAGTATGAGACACTGTTCAAAATTGATTTACATCAACTACGGATGAACAAGGTAAGAAGAATTTGGTAAATGATGGAAAAGTAAAGAATATTATTATCAGTGGATTTATTGAATCTGCTTATCATAAGGTGTTGGGTTGTAAAACTGCCAAAAATATATGGGACAAGCTTGAGAATATATATGCAGGTGACTCAAATGTCAAAGAAGTAAAGCTTCAAATCTATAGAGAAAAATTTTAGCAACTCAGAATGAAAGAAGATTGCAACATTTCTACATACTTCCAATAAGTTGATTAAATAAAAAATACTCTGGAAGGATTGGGAGAGCCAGTTGATGAGAAGGCTATTATACGGAAGATTTTTAGAATGTTACCAGAGAGATTCAACCCAAAGGTATCAGTCTTAGAATACAGTGCAAATCTGGAAAAACTCAACAAAGAAGAATTACATGGAGTTCTCATAGCATATGAAATGAGACTTGATGAAGAAGAGGGTACTTCGCATCTAGAAACTGCGTTCGTTGCATCTAAGAAAACCAATAAGGATAAAAAACCTTCAATTAAAAAGACATGCACCTGCAAGTGTGAAGAAAAGGGAGATGATGAAGAAGGTCTTTCAGATGAAGAATATTCTTACTTCACGAAAAAATTAAAAATTGGTAAGGGAAAATTCAAAGGTAAACTTCCATTGATATTTTTCAACTATAATGAGGTTGGGCATTTTGCAGCGAAATTTCCAAATAGAAGTAATGGCAACTCAAAAGGAAAGAAAGGCTTTAAGAAATTCAACAAGCAAGGATCCAAAAGGAACTTTCTCTCTAAAGAAGATAGCTCATCATTCGATGAAGACAATGACAGTGAAGAAGAAGCCAATGAGAGAGTATTGTTTATGGCCAAGCACAATAAACCCAAGAAGAATAAACAAGAGGCATCAAACAATGAAGAAGAAGGATGGACCATAGAAGAATTTTATGAGGAAGCAATCAAGATTATAAAATATCTCAAGGCGGAGAAGATCCATTCTAAAACTCTTGAAGAACAAGTTCAAGGTCTCAAAATTGAAGTTGAAGAACAAAAATGCATTGAAGAGTCACTTCAAAAGAAGTTGGAAGAAAGCAACCAAGAAAGGGAAGAGTTAGAAGCCGAAGCAGTCTCACTGCGTGAGGAAGTGAAGAAAGGAAAAACTATCCAAAACTACGCCAACAACTCAAGGGAATTGGAAGAACTCATCAACAATAAACGATATTACAATGACAAAACTGGCATCGGTTACAAAGAAGAAGAAGCAGGACCTTCTACAACAAAATAAATGAAATTATGAGATCTGACATGCATGTAGACTTCATTGGACAAGATTTGCAAGAACAGCCTTGGAAGACAATTCCTCAATGAAAATTTCCATCCACGTACCAACATAGTTTTTATGGCTACTGTTATTCATGTGGAAAATTTGGTCATAAAGCTACAGAATGTTGCACGTACCCTAGGAATGAATACAATTCCAGGAGATCTGTCAAATATGAACCTCCCAGGGCTCAGCGAAACATCAATAGATTTTAACATTTAAGAAATAATATTGAATGTTACGAATGTCGAAACATTGGACACATAGCCAAAGACTGCAGACTTGAAAATACTCCAGAAGTATCTTCGAAGCCACAGAATGAATGAACATGGAAGAAGAAGAAGAATGATAATTGTGCTATCACTTTCAAGGCTCAAAAGAACAAAGATGTGTGATATGTTGATAGCGGTTGCTCAACGCATATGATTGGAGATAGAAATAAATTTGTATCTCTGAAAGAGAAGAAGGACGAAACCGTGTCCTTTGGAAATTGTGGATCTTGAAATGTTATAGGATCAGGTACTATCACTCTCGGAAGCAAAGATGCTCTAGCCAAGAATGTTCTATTGGTTGAAAACATGAATCACAATCTGCTCAGTGTTGGACAAATGTGTGATTAAGGACACACAATACTATTCAACTCCATGAAATGTGAAATCAAGAAAGGCGGTTATGGTGAAATTGTGGCTACAGCAAGTTGGGCTCCAAACGACATATATGTTCTGGATGAAGCAACTAAATCATGTCTAATAGCTAAAAAGGATAATACAATAATTGGTAGCAATGATGATCGACTAAGTAAGAAATTTGCTACAAAGGTGCAAAGTGATTTCGAGATGTCTTTATTTGGTGAGCTGACATACTTATTAGGGCTTCAAATATCTCAGCAAGAGAAAGGAATATTTATATGTCAAGCCAAGTACATCAAGGAAATGCTCAAGAAATTTAAAATGGAAGATTGCAAACACATCCTTACTCCAATGGTAACAGGTTGCAAATTGAGCATAGACGACTCATCTAAGGATGTGGATCAAAGGTTGTACGGATCTATGATTAGTAGTCTTCTATATGTAACAACCTCCCAACCAGATGTTATGCAAGCAGTTGGACAAGTAGCAAGATTCCAAGCAAAACCAAAAGAATCACATATTAAATATTCGCTAGCATTGGAATATATTCACCAAAAGCTTGGGATTCTCCCAAGTTCTCATTAGATTTTCCTTTTTCAGAATATAAAGGGGGAGTAGAAGTAGATTACAGGTTTGCAGGACGGTTGTGTGTCAGGGGGAGTGGAAGTGTGTATAGGTCCGCAGGATGGTTGTGTTTCAGGGGGATTTACCCTTTACCATTGATGTCAAAGGGGGAGAGAATGTTGTAGGAAGAGTTGTCATGAAAACAGGGGGAGTACTTGTGTTGCCATCAATGCCAAAGGGGGATATTGTTGATCAACGGTTGTCATTGATGTCAACCCAAGTAGCACCAGGGGATAACCCAATATTGCATGGAATTTTTTACCTACAAAATTAATATATTCTGGGTCAATAATGCTTTTGATGGTTTCTACTTGTCGAGATGTTTCTGTTGATATATGGCACGCCATGTAATTCTTCATGTTTTGAGAGATATTCATGTTTGAAGTTTGTAGCCCTAGTTAGTGGGCTAAAACCCCATGGGGTTGGGGCACGGGTCATTGAAAATTCATAATTAAAATTTTTTAAGCTCCTAAAATCCCTCCCACTTTCACTTTTTGAAGCCCATCTCAACTTAAGCATTTATATAAATTGTGATCCTCATTTCCTCCTTATGCAAGGGATTTGGCCATCTGAAACAGTTCATCGTGGAATTTTCGCTCTAAACTTTTTTGTACGAAGGTTCAGAAGCTGAAATTTTTATGACGCGAAGCAGAAATCCTGAGGAAGCTGCTGTAAAAATTTTAGATCAAGCTGTACAATATTTTTGGAGATATGATCTGTGGAGGTCAGGGTTTTTGCAGGCTCCTGAAATTCATCTCAAAGAGGTGACCTTGGTAAAATCGTCATAAATCTCTCTCTGAGTATCAGATTGGAATTATGTAAAAATTGGAAGATATTGCACGGTCTATAATTTTCTCTCTATCAATTTTAGATCCAAATAAAGAAATAGTGACACATGGCACGCTGTACAATTGTGCTCTACTGAAACAGTCCATAATTAGGGCATTGTGAGAGATTGGGTATAACTCTCTATTGAAGAATCAAAATTGGGTCAGACCTATGGCATTGGAAAGATGACTCAGAGGAATACTACAAGACTGAAAATCAAATATTGAGGATCTAAAATAACATAGATACACCAGATTCAATATCGAGCTCCTAGAAGGAAAGAAAAAGCTAGATCATGTGTTGTCAAGGGTTGAAAAGGACCAGACTTTCTATGGCAGAAAAGAAAAGTAAGGTGCAACAGAGGGTAGCATGACAAGAGCAGCAACAAAGGTGCATAACAGCAGCAAGAAGTTCATCATATGAAGTCTTCAAGTGGGCAGCACTGCATACAATCATTGTAAAGGTATCATTGTACTTAGTCATTGAAAATACATTATTGTACAAATTTTACTAGTGTTTATCTTCCAAGGGTTGAAGAGGAAGTGTTGGGAGGTCTAGGATCATCATTAGGCGGTTGTGTGAAAGTTGGGGTTATGGTCTAGTATATCTTCTTCTTCTACATCATTCTATATCATTGTAAAGTGGACCATTTTCCCTGGTACAGGAGTCCATTCTTCTTTTATTCTTCTATAGGGTGGTAGGGTGGTGCTAGGGTGAGTTGTAGCTCATTGGGTGTTGGGGCATCTATTTAGTTGACTACTGAAGAATCTCGGGCGTTAGAGCATCCATCCAGTGGGAGCTGGAGAAGAATTCTTTTCTAGATTCTAGGAAGTTGGAACTTTATTTTCAATTGGAGTTGAATATTAAAGAATTGTTAGAAAAACATTAGGTGGTTTTTGTCCCGGAGTGGGTTTCCACCTTAAAATCTATGTGCATTTGTGTTCCTCTTGTTTGCTGCTATCATTGTACAAACACTGATAATAATCAAAGATTAACTAATGCTCTAATTGAAAGGAATATTGATTCACCCCACCCCCCCCCCTCGCCCCCCCTCTCAGTATTTCCAACAGATCTTGGGGAGGGACCCCCAATATCTAAAATTTTGAAATGGATCTGACAAGATCTGCAAAATTAGAATTACAGAAAAAAAGAGAGAACTCAAAGAAAATAAAACCACAAAGAAACTTGTTTTATTAAAACAGAGAATAACTATAGAAGCTACATTGTGGTGGACAATCTGTCCTTTTACAAAATGAAGCTTGTTATTTATAGCATTTTTTTGAGTTACAATACCATGGGTAGATACCATAGGTGGATACCATGGGTCAATACCATGGGTAGATACTACTTACAGTACCATGGGTAAATTCCATGTGTGGATGAATACCATGGGTTGATACATACCATGGGTGAATGAATATCATGGATCGATGTCACTTACAATACCATGGGTGAATAAATACAGTGGGTGGATGAATACCATAGGTTGATGCCATTTACAATACCATGGGTAAATTCCATAGTTGGATGGATAACATGGGTGGATGAATACCATGGGTGGATGCCATTTTCCATTCGGGTCATTCCTCCTTCCTTAAGAAGCAATGGTCCCCATTGCATGAAGTTCCCTCCTAAGAAGCCTTTGTTGAAGATGAAGAGCCATTGAAGAGAAGGGTTTTGTGTAGTTAACCCATAACTGTGATGAACGAAGATCCGAGAATAGAGATACCCTGTAATGCTTGTGACCAACTATGATATTGACAGTGTGCGGCCTAGAAAGTGGACTTCAATGAAGTGTGGGTTTTTGGATGAACCAAAACCATAACAAACGAAGATCTGAAGATAGAGATACCCTATAATTCTTGTGACCAACTATGTTACTAACAGTGTGTGGCCTAGAAAATGGACTTCGATGAAAAGGATTTTGTGCGGTTGACCCATAACCGTGATATTGATTGTTGATGAAGTAGCAGGTGCCTACATAGCTTGGGGTGGGAGGTTGCATCTCCAAATAACCCAAGCCGAACGCTGCTATGTTGAAACTAATGAATGTGAAGCAGGTGCCTACTAAAGCGGGGTGGGAGGACACGTCTCCAAAGGGAACCCGCTTTGAATGCTTCTCCAAATTTAAAATGAGCATAACTCAGTCAATGTAACATGGAATATTTATCATAACCTATTTTTGGATATGGAATGATCATTCTGCATATTCCCATGTGTTTGAAATCGATATTTGGAGACCCTAGACTCTCGGATGCATGCTGGAACTGTCCCGCCGTCACAAAATTTCTGAAAAAATAGCTGATTTTAAATCAGTGATAAATCCCTCATCTGGAGTCCTTTTCGACCTATTATTTTTTTGAAATTGGGTGGTTATTCAAGGGGAGCGCAGATTGGTAACAATTTATCTGAAATTTCCCACTAAAAATTTCAAGAAATGATATGAGATCCACCATCCATGAATTGTCGCCAGAAAAATTGTTGCAACGTTGCTGATTTTGAATCAGTGATGTCTCCCTCATCTGAACTCCAATTCAGCCAATTTTTTTTTTTAAATTTGAGTATTTTATCGCAAAGAATCTAGATCTGGTCTTTTTTTTGTAATATTTTCACCAAAATTTTCAGATCTGATCTACAAAATCACCTCCCAAAAAAATATTCATGGAGTTTGCTGAAGATTGCTGCAAAACATTGAAACTGAAATATGTTTCAATCCCTCATTCCCATGGAGGTGTAACCTGAATCTGATACAATTGATCCAGATCTTGGGGGGAGGCCCCCAAGATCTAAAAATTTTAAATGGATTTGACAAGATCTACAAAGTTAGAATGCCAGAAAAAAAAAGGGAGAACTCATAGAAAATAAAACCACAAAGAAACTTGTTTTATTAAAACAGAGAATAACTGTAGAAGCTACATTGTGGTGGACAATTTGTCCTTTTACAAAATGAGGCTTGTTATTTATAGCCTTTTTTTGAGTTACAATACCATGGGTAGATACCATAGGTGGATACCTTGGGTCAAAACCATGGGTCAATACCATGGGTAGATACCACTTACAATACCATGGGTAAATTCCATATGTGGATGAATACCATGGGTGGATACATACCATGGGTGAATGAATATCATGGATCGATGTCACTTACAATACCATGGGCGAATAAATACAGTGGGTGGATGAATACCATGGGTCGATTCCATTTACAATACCATGGGTAAATTCCATAGGTGGATGAATAACATGGGTGGATGAATACCATGGGTGGATGCTATTTTCCATTCGGATTAAGCCCTCACTGAGTTATACCAAAATATCGATTTTTCCAAAAGAGCTAAAATATTTGACATTTTCCTACCAGAAAACACTTAATTGCCAAAGAATCACCCTCCATACCCTTCCTCCATCTTCTCCAATAATGAAAAGAATATTACAATAGTCATTGCATATCTTCTTGACTATTATTCTGATAAGTGGATAGATGAACCTATTTTAGGATTCCTCTCTATATTTTCCATAGATTCTAAACCATCCATATTCTTCAATTATAACCAATTCCTGGGAGACAATATTCATGATCAGTTTTTTAAATTCCAGACAGAAGAAGTGTTCAAATACTCCTCTGTTTTAGTGTACATGTTTCTATATTATCAGGCAGATAGGTTTAGTTTTCTATGTAGAAACTTGATGAAGATGGAAACCAATAATCGGTCATCTTCTAGACAACATTGGTAATGAAAGAGCAGAAAGAATATTTATACAAATAGTTCATTGAACTGTTAGTATATCCAACTATGATCCTTTTGAGAAGTATAGCTAAAACAAGGATAAGTGAAGATATAAAGAGGATCCTACACTTATTAGATCAAACCAAGAAAGGTGATTAGTACTTGTACTAGAATTACACAAAAATAAGAGTATATGGTTGTGAGCTTACTCCTTAAATACTCCCAAAATTCCTCCCAATGAGGATTTTTGCTCTGGAGTATATTAGAAAAATGTTGAATGATAATGAAATTCATTTTGTATCAGCAAAGAAGAAGTCCTAGTTTAGAATTAAAACACAGATTAGGCCATTTATTTGTAACAAAAAATCAGCAGGTGAGGAAGCAGATAAGTTGTTGAAAGCAATGAAATTCAGCCTCAGTTTGACTTGGTCCTATGATCCTCTAGGAATAATTTCAAAGCTAAGGGTTGAAAATAAAACTACTCCTTGCATACACACCCATAGGCTAGCGATATAAAATTAAATGAACCAGTTAGAATGGGCTGAGAACACATTGCAAGAAGCTGAGGAGCAGCTAGTATCTACTTCTACATCACAGACTCATGTCCCACATGAGAAAGTAAGGAAAAGGCAGAGAGAAGAAGAGTCACCTTTAGTGATTGGCACTACGAGCACTAGCACATTTTCCCCAAATTTTGATGGCCAAAATGTCTCTCTTGCAACACATAGGCGTCTGAAGAGTGACGCTTTCAGGTGTGGAAAAATGTGGTTTCTCCTAAAGTCGAACTTCTCACACTTGACTTAAACATCGATAGAGCGATGCTATCTCCGACGTTTTAAATTGGTGTCACAATTCCGACATTTCATGAATCATTTCTCTTCCGACGAAAACAAGAATCTCTAGTCCGACACCTACAAACGTCGCTAGAGCAACGGTACTAAAACTTCGGAAGACCGACGCAACAATTAAAAAAGAAAAAGAAAATGTCGCTAGAGTGACTATTCTATATGTCGGAATATCGATTACACAAAAATTAAATAGAAAAAATACACGTTGCTAGAGCGATGGTAGTAAAAGGTCGGAAGACCGACACAAAAAAAAAAAATGTTAAAAAAAGTAAATGTTGCTAGCGCGACAGTACTAAAATGTCAGAAGACTGATGCAACAATTTTTTTTTTGAAAAAAGTAGACGTCATTATAGCGACGATGCTAATATGTCAGAATACCGACAGGAAACAACAATTCAAAAAAAAAAACATCGGATAAGCTATCATCTCAATATTGTCGCTAACAATATAATATTTAAAAAAAAATGTCAGAAGAATTGTCTGTATCATATGGATGCTTTGATACTCAAATTCCACAAGCTACTTGTCAATTAATGAAGCGAAAGATGACATTACAAGACTTGCATCATAAGGATAGAACTGCCCAATTGCATTCCATATCATTTGAATAGAGGGAAGCTACTTACCTAGCTACATGGGAACATATTTTTTCTCCTAGTTCATCTGAAGAAATTGATGAGCCAAAGGAGCAGGTAGTGCCAAGACCTAGAACTGTACCAGTAATTGCTCGTAGGATGATTTCTCATGCTTTGGGAAAGAGGATCTTGGTAGATTCAACTTCTGAGAAGCCTGATGTGGTTAAAAATACCGAGTTTCAATGTGCAGATGAGAATATGATAGAAAAATTATTGAATCATGCATCATCACAAATACAAAGAGTAGCACCATAGCCTGTAGAGGACGGTTGTGAACAGACATTTTCTACAGCTACGAAAAGAATGATGGAAAAATACTTGGATGTAGATGCTTTATGCACGAATCACAAAAGCAAGGATAAGGTGTTGGATACAAAAATTCCATATATAGATGTGAAAATGGAGTATAAAAACTTGGGTGAGACATTATAGGATGTTTCCACAGCACCACAGACTGCAAAGGTCAGATTGGGATAGTCACCTTCTACAGTAGTTAAAAGAATGATGAGAAAGAACTTGAAATCGGAGGTTCCTTGTATAGATGATAAAATGATAGATAAATATGCAAACACAAGGGTTCCTTTTATAGATGAGAAGATGATAGAGAAATCCTCGACTTATTCAATATCACAAGTTAAAAATGTGTCTTTACAGCCTACAAAAGCCACTTTTGAAAACAAACCTACAACAGTTGCTAAGAGAATGTTTGCCCAGGCATTGGGGCTTCCATTTTCAAATTTTCCTTCTAAAGGTGCTTCAAACTTAACAAAAAGACGTGAAATTGGAAGCAACAATGTTGTGGATGTGGAAATTTTTCGTGTGGGTATTCCTTGAAACAAGAATGCTTGCCCTATTTCAGATTCAGGTGAAGTTATACAAGAGAGAAGCACTTCCTTGACATCTCATTTGAGACCTGAGGAAAATGATTCAAGGGCTAAGGTGGATCAATCCTCTATCCATAAGGCACCAAGAGTTCATCCTAAAAATCTTTTGTCAATGACAAGGATGTCAAATGCACATATTCCTGGAAGAGTTGCCCAAAGGTTGTTTGCACAAGAACTTGGGATACAGGTCATCTCTTCAACTAGAATTGAGACTAACCTAACTAGAAACTCAAGTTTTTCAACCTTTATATCTTCATCTTCGAAGGGTCTTTGAAAAGGCCAGAAAACCGGATCTACATCTAATTATGAAGATTATAATGTAGTAGTTTCAAGTACAGATACGACTATCTCAACCAATAATAAGTCTCAAGTCTATGATACTGAGATAAAATTGATAGAGCCCAATGAATTTGTCAACTGAATTTTTTTAGGTTCTATTAGTATTTGGAGATAGGCGAAATACAAGATTCCAAATTTCCCGGAATCAATTCCTCGACATCCTAGTATAACAGTAGGTTAATACCCATGACAATTGAACTGGTTCACACATTTGATTGGGTTTTGATGTGAATTAAAAATTAGAAAGAAGACAAATATGCCACAACCATCAGGACAACAGCTTCGAAATTCAGCAAGAGGCTAATACCAATCCCATCACAATATATACAAGAGAAACATCAAAATTATCAATCAACGAGAAAAACACACCAACCAAATTGGAATCCATGTATAGTTACTAGATTTTTTATTTCCAAAGGAATTCATGTGCCTACCTGCTTCAACATTATATCCCTATAAGCTATTTCCATTATCAATTCTCTCCATATGTTCTGGGCAAGTCAATCATTGCAAATTTTTACAAGGATCCCTTCCTATACTTTTTCACGAGTTAAATTCAAATGTCATGTTAACAATTCAAATGTCCTGCAACTTACATGCCAAGAAAACCAATCTTCAAGTTTCAGAGACAAGTAATTATTCCAGTTCAATCCTGACTTGAATTGGGCTAAAGTAAAAATTCTATGATATGACCCATAATTTCAATGAGTCCTAAAATTGTGCGACCAAGGAGCTCTAGCATTTCATTGATCATGCATTTGATGGTGCACTGACAATTATTAGAAACTAGGCCAAAATAAAAAATATAAAGTTATGATCAGTAGTACAACACTAAGTAAAATGAGGATGTTAGATACTTGGAAAAGAGACCTGATTGAATCAATACAGGAAATTGTTTGACATGTGAATCCCCAATTAGCATTTCCTGTATCTTTAAAGTATGGCAAGCTTTCTATCATGTGATAAGTGAACACCACCTAAAATTATCTCTACACCTAAGTTTTCTTTGCCCAAATACATTGAATTATAGACCTGTATTGAATTTCATTTGATCTTTTCATCCATGAATGAATAAATAAACGATAAGGCTGTTATGGAAAATTTGCTCACCAGATAGAGCTACCATGTCTGATCTTTTTAAGCCCTTTGATGCAAATTTTTTTAACAATATATCAACATTGAAATAAGCTTCAGGTAGATTTCCTTTAACCCGAATTGCATTAAAAACTCTTCCATCTCCTTTTCCTTTCTTCACTGGATATTTTGGACCTCCCATCTAAGTATATGTGTATGCATGTATCAGCAACCAAAAACAGCGATCAGTCTTGTACAATGTACATGACTAAAAAAACAAAATATTACTAAAGAATATAATCTCAAAGGCTATGTATATGTGTGTGTGAATGTACCAACAAAATCAACTACAATAATCAGCCCTATACAATATAATATGTCTACAACTATCTAGTCAAGTTTGCTTCGAATATCATCTCAAAGCCAAATGAATGAATGGTACAGTCTCAAAGCCAAGTGAATGACTGGCATCAAAAGTATTTTTTCTTTAAGGATACCATCATTCAATATCAAATTCAAGTTGAAGATGAACTAGTTAATATAGCTATTAGAATTTGAAATAGGTTGCAGAGACCAACTTCAAAATTCACTCACCAAAGCAACAAAATCCCTAGCTTCTATGGCTAAAATTTCAGCATAGGAGACAACACCAAGACATTTGGCCTCCATAACTCCTTTAGCCTGGTTTATAGCATCAAAGGAATCAGTAACCAATTTTTTGTTATCATAAGCGTCTCTCTCAACCTGGTGTTTTGGAGTGGAAGAAATTAGCACTGATGCATCACGACCATGTATTAAAGGATTACATCAAGTACATTAATTCTTACTCCAAAAACACAATACAATGAATATCAATGCCAATAAAACTTAAACTGAGGTATCTATTCATTAAATTACCTAGCAGTTATGCTACTTTTCTTATATATTTTTGGAGAACCCCTTGGAGGGAAATGAGTTTCGAATCCAATTTAGAATCAAATATCATCTATATAGGGATGGTAAAAAAAAATTTCTCACCAAAGTTTTGGTAACTTTATGAAAATTTTATTTGGAGACACAATTAGTCAACGAGATTTTACTTTATCTAAAATTGAATTCATTTATATTAATTTAATGTATAGATACATCAACAGAAGTTCATTTTAGGGAGTAACTTTATGGTGGGGCTCCAAAAGGTGTTGATTTGGTCAAGTTGTCAGAAACAAAGAATAAAAGGAGTGTGATGCTCACAGTTTTACAAAAACCCTAAAGGAAACTCATGAACAGATTAGAATGAAGCTACAATAGGGTAATGATAGTGCCTTGAACAATAGGCCTTCAGGAGCAGAAGAAAATGAAATACATAAGCTTGGATTGTAACAATGTAATAGAGTGTTGAGCACATCCCTCTAGAAACATCCTTCTATAAACTTTGATTCTTAAATGATATTTGAGGCATCCCTGTTCTACTATGTTTTTTACCTGTTTCTATGGCATGGGCATGAGAATGGGAATGGGACTTTAAATAGAATAGAATATCCCATTGGAAGGCTAACTACCTATAACATTAGTCCAGTTTCTTATAGATTCCTGGCAACAAAATATACAACTACCCTCATTGCAGGCAAACAAAAACTCAAATAAAATGTAACAGATTGTTTGTTTTCTTGAAGCTAAAAATCTAAAGCTACCAATAGCAGCCTCAAGATCCCAAAAGTTACAATGCAATGTACATATGATACATAAATAATTGATAATATCAGGCTCAAACAAAATCACAATTTCTATTCAGATAAGAGAGCACTTGAATAATGCCACCTCATCCCTACAATAAACAGAATAGATACGGTTATTTGACAAATTGTAATCATAACACTCTGCATGTAACATTACAATTAAAAATGCCACATGACACATCCTAAGTGTAACACTGCATGTGTATTTAGTAAGAGGTAACATGGAACTAATGAGGAGATGTCTTCTTTGTATTTTAGGAACCTCATCATCTACGCACATTCATTCAAAGTTTAGAATATCACATCCTAGTTTCGTAGGAAGTTCTTAGTGGACTCTTGGATCACTAAAGGAGTTATGTGAGTTATGTTCAGTTCTTATCTTGCTCAATCTCTACTCATATCACTTATTGACTGAAAATACACCTACTGACTTTGTACATGCCATGTATCAATGTAGGTCACCCTATTAGTTTTTTCTATTCAATAGAATGTGTAAAGGTTCCTAACTGTGGCTCACTAAATATTTTATTGAAAAAATTCAACAGATTGCTAGAAGGAATCATAATATGGTCATTTTGGATCAATCCCAACTAACTACCCTCATATAATCGTGACTCTGGATTAATCTAGACACGTGTCAAAGCCCTTACAACAACTCAGACAATGCAAGAGGATGGCCAATATCCTATACTTTTTTACATCACAATGAACTCTTATTCTCATGGGAACCAATTCAAATCAGGGACCATCTCTCATTTCACTGAAAAATGAAAGAACATGTTCAAGAAAAAGAAAAAGTTATGTTATTTAAACTAAAAAATAAAATTTGAAAACCCTGTAACAAAATTGAAAATAGATAATTAATAAATATATGTCACACTTATGGGAATTAGACTCATATGGAACAGCTCTAAGAAAAATGAAAAATAACAAACTATTAGTTTCAATAGAAATGAAAAATAACAAACTGTTAGTTTCAATAGAGAACCCTGTAAACAAAAATGAAAACAGAGAATTAATAAATATATGTCACACTTATGGGAATTAGATTCATATGGAACAACTCTAAGAAAAATGAAAAATAACAAACTGTTAGTTTCAATAGAAATGAAAAATAACAACTACACATCTTGAAAACCTTGCCATTCAGAAAATCCATTCTTTCAGTACCTTGAAATATACAGAGAAAGGAAGATAATAGAATTTCATGTAGGGAAGATAAATATGTCATAACATAACTCTGATATGTAAGCACAATCTTCAATTCCATTGTTTTGTAGCTAAAGTACTATCTTCACATTAAATAATTTTATAAGGTTACTCTAAAACTAAAGGCTTTCTCCCATTAATTAAAGGCAAACTTTAAGGCCTAAAAACTGAACCTAAAGTGGTTGAACTTTGATAGGATTTTAGTATGTCTGTTGAGTGTTAACTTCTACAAGGTTCTATAGGCAGAATCTGTAAAGGGCCAGGTAGCCTCTGGATCTCATCTTTTATGAAAGGTAACATATCTAGTAAATTCCCCTATAGTCAATCTCTGGAACAGATCTAAATATAATTTTTTCATTTTAATATCCATAAACCACAACCACTTTAAAGAAAATCGTGTACATGTGTCATTTCTCCCATACATGTGACATCTCTCCCATTAAATCTTAAGGAAAAATTTAAAGCGTGTGGCATTGGCTTTTTCCCATTATCTTTAAATCATGTGTCATTTCTCAAGGCTTTCTCCCATTAATTCAAGGCAAAATTTAAGGCCTAAAAGTTGAAAGTAGCTGAACTTCCATAGGATAGGATCCCCCAAACTCAAGTGAAGTAAAATGTAAAATGCTAAAAGTGGAGTGTTTTATGAAGTAATGGATCTTAATAATCTAGATTGACATGGTTGTATTGAACTTCCATAGGATAGGATCCCCCAAACTCAAGGTGAGTAAAATGTAAAATGTTAAAAGTGGAGTGTTTTATGATGTAATGGATCTTAATAATCTAGATTGACATGGTTGTATTTTATTAATGTACCTAAATTTACACCTTCCATGTTGCTTTACTCTTGTAAAATGTTAAAAGTGGAGTGTTTTAGGAGGTAATGGATATAAATAATCTAGATTGTGTTAAATATGATGTAATGGATCTTAATAATCTAGATTGACATCGCTGTATTTTATTAATGTACCTAAATTTACACCCTCCATGTTGCTTTATTCTTGTAAAATGTTAAAAGTGGAGTGTATGAATGTACCTAAATTAACACCTTCCATGTTTCTTTATTCTTTTAAAATGTTAAAAGTGGATTTTTTTATGATTTAATGGATATAAATAATCTAGATTGACATGGCTACAATGATATGATGATAGTGCAGGTTGATTTTGATGTTGTAAAATTCTTGTACATATCAATTATTATAAATTATTAAACAATTTGGTAAGTGCTAAATCATACTTCTTATTAAGGACATAACTAATTTATGATGATAGTGTAGGCTGATGTTGAAGTTGTAAAATTCTTGTACATAGTACAATCCAAAAATGACATTATTATAATTTTTTTAATTATAAATCTTCCAGGAAATCACATAAGAAATTTAGGAACGGATGCGTTTCGAACTACCAACTGTAGTTCATCATCAAGATAATGAAGATTGGCTGATCTGACATACACATTTACACTAGGAAGAGAGAAGCAACGGTCAAAACCCAAGAAAAATTTAAAAAGTTAAAAAATGGTCAAAAATAAGATTATAAATATAAAAATAAAAAATAAAAAATTGGTTTATTTTATATTTTTATATTTATAATCTTATTTTTGACCGTTTTTTAACTTTTTAATTTTTTCTTGGGTTTTGACCGTTGCTTCTCTCTTCCTGGTGTAAATGTGTATGTCAGATCAACCAATCTTCATTATCCTGATGATGAACTACAGTTGGTAGTTTGAAACACATCAGTTCCTAAATTTCTTATGTGATTTCCCGGAAGATTTATAATTAAAATGTTATGGATCACAGAAGCTTGCACTCTCAATTATTATAAATTATTAAAAAATTTGATAGGTGCTAAATAATACTTCTTATTAATGACATAACTAATTTCTAAGTTGAAATTTTTTTCTTAATGTTCTTAACCTATTTGTAGATGTCAAAATAAAGGTTTCTAGATGTAATTTATCCCATAAATTTCACGGCAAACTAAATTCTAAGGCAAACCCTATACATGTAATTTCTCCCACAAACTCATCAAGGTGTGAATTTTGACATATGTCATTTCTATGTCATTTCTCTGTCATTTCTATGTCATTTAGATCCAAAAAACTATAACACAATATAATTTCTCCCATATACTATAATGCAAACTTTAAGGCAAACTATGTACATGTCATTTATATCTTAAACTCTAGGCAAGGAAAACTTTAAGGCATGTCATTTATAGATCTGATTTCTCCCATAAACTTAAGGCAAACCATGGACATGCAATTTTTCCCACAAACTAACGACTTTTTCTCATAATTTAAAGGCAAAATTTAAGGCCGAACAACTTAAATTGGCTGAAATTCCATAGGATTTTAGTCTGTTTGTTGAGTGTTAACTTCTATAATTTCTAAAGGCAGAGACTATAAAGGGCCAGGTAGCCTCTAGATCTCATATTTTCTGAAAGGTGACATATCTAGTAAATGCCCTTACAGTCAATCTCTGGAACAGATCTAAATATAAGTTCTTCATTTTAATATCCATAAACCACAACCACTTTAAGGAAAATAGTGTACATGTGTCATTTATCCCATAAATTCTTAGGCAAGGTTTTTAAAGCATGTGTCATGTTGGTTTTCTCCCATTAACTTTAAATAATGTGTCATTTCTCAAGGCTTTCTTCCATTAATTCAAGGCAAACTTTAAGGCCTAAAAAGTGAACCTAAAGTAGTTGAACTTCCATAGGATAGGATCCCTCAAGCTCAAGGCTTCCTCCCTTTAATTCAAGGAAAATTTTAAGGCCTAAAAATTAAACCTAAAGTAGTTGAACTTCCATAGGATAGGATCCCCCAAACTCAAGGCTTTCCCCCATTAATTCAAGGAAAACTTTAAGGCCTAAGAACTGAACCTAAAGTGACTAAAATTCCATAGTATTTTAGTTTGTTTCTTGAGTATTAACTTATACAAGTTATAAAGGAGTCTGTAAAGGGCCAGGTAGCCTCTGCATCTCATCCTTTCTTGAGGCATGTAAAGGGCCATGTAGCCTCTGGATCTCATTCTTTCTTAAGGCATGTGATTTCATGTAAAGGGACAAGTAGCCTCTCATAGGATTTTGAACTTATATAGTATTTTAGTCTGTCTGTTGAGTGTTAACTTCTACAAGTTCTAAAGGCAGAGTCTATAAAGGGCCAGGTAGCCTCTGGATCTCATCTTTTCTCAAAGGTGACATATATAGTAAATGCCCCTATATTCAATCTCTGAAACAAAAATAGAAGTTCTTCAATTTAATATCCATAAACCACTACCACTTTAAGGCAAACCTTGTATATGTGTAATTTCTCCCTTCTCCCATAAAATTTTAGGCAAAATTTAAGCCATGTGTCATTTCTATTTTATTTCTCCCATAAACTATAAGGAAATTTGTCATTTCTCCCACAAAATCATAAAGGTGCACGACTTTTGACATAATTTCATCAACCACTACCACTAGTTGTTTTATTAAGTGCATACAATAATTTTGCAAACCATGTAAATTTTATTTCTCCCACAAACTAAAGGCTTTCTCTCATTAATTCAAGGCAAACTTTAAGGGCTAAAAATTGAACCTAAAGTGGCTGAACTCTCATAGGATTTTGAACTTCCATAGGATTTTAGTCTGTATATTATGTGTTAACTTCTACATGTTCTAAATGCAGAGTCTATAAAGGGCCAGGTAGCCTCTGGATCTCATCTTTTCTCAAAGGTGACATCTCTAGTAAATGCCCCCATAGTCAATCTCTGGAACAAAAATAGAAGTTCTTCATTTTAATATCTGTAAACCACTCTAAGGCAAACCTTGTACATGTGTCATTTATCCCTTTTTCCATAAACTTTTAGGAAAACTTTAAGGCATGTGTCATTTCTATTTAATTTCTCCCACAAACTCATAAAGGTGTGACTTTTGACATAACTTCATCAACCACCACAACTAGTTGTTTTAGTAAGTGCATAAAATAATTTTGCAAACCATGTAAATGTCATTTCTCCCACAAACTAAAGGCTTTCTCCCATTAATTCAAGGAAAACTTTAAGGCCTAAAAATTGAACCTAAAGTGGCTAAACTCTCATAGGATAGGATCCCCAAAACTCAAGGCTTTCCCCCATTAATTCAAGGAAAACTTTAAGGCCTAAAAACTGAACCTAAAGTGGTTGAACTTCCATAGGATTTTATTTTGTTGGTTGAGTCTTAACTTCTACAAGTTCTAAAGGAGTCTGTAAAGGGCTAGGTCAGGTAGCCTCTAGATCTCATCCTATCTTAAGACATGTACAGGGCCAAGTAGCCTCTGGATCTCATCCTTTCTTAAGGCATTTCTAGATGTGATTTTGCCATAAATTTTAAGGCAAACTTACATGCAAACCATGCATGGACCATGTATATGTGTCATAAATCTCCCTTAAACTCTAGCCAATACAATATTTAACACATCTCATTTCTAGATGTGAATTCTACCATAAACTTTAAGTCAAACTTAAAGATAAACCATGCACATTTCATTTATCTCATGCACATGTATCATTTCTCCTATGAATTTTCAATAAATGTTAATTTAATATATTTTTATTAAAAAAAAATTAGGGATAAAAAAACTCACTATATATGGTTGAAAAATGGACACTATGCATAGATGTTTCTTGCTATCCCAATCTATGAAAAGCAGCGATTACATGTATGCTTTCCAATATTACGACTAGCAAGGTCATCCAAAGGAAAATGAATATACTGGGAAGAACAAAAAACAACGAGGCATATTATATTGCATTGATAGAAGGCTTCGGAATAGCTAGGGAGTATGGATCAAATGGAATTATAGTTTTCACCAATTCCGAACTTGTGTGCAACCAAATGAAAGGTGTGTACCAAGTTAAGAAGGAGAGGCTAAAACAACTGCATGGAAAAGTAAACAATATTGTTAGCCAATTTCAATCTTTTAGTATAAGACATTGTACAAATGTGAATAAGATGTATGTTGATCTATTGCGTGGGGAAATTCCAATTCAGGATTCATCTATCAAAGATGAATTAATAGATGAATTATAACTATACAGGGCAATGCCAATGTAAGATTCATCTCTCAAAGATGAATTAGTTTTGAGAAACTCTTCTTCAAAAATTCAAGATTCATCTCTCAAAGATGAATTAGTCTTGAGATGCTCTCCTTCAAAATTTATTGATGGACATTGTAACATATCTTGGATATGTGTGGATTTTGTACTTATAAATGCGTCTTTTTTAATGACCATGTGTTTTTTTCAATTATATACCAAGTGTGCTCCCACCACACCATGTAAAGCGCAACATGGTGAACTTCACATTTGCAACAAGTGGTGAACTTCACATTTTTATAAAATTAAAATGTGAGTACTTCAACAAATTTTTGTTTAAATGGAGTTTCATGCTTATTTTTTAATGACCATGTGTTTTTTCAATTTTATACCAAGTGTGATCCCACCATGTAAAGCACAATTTGGTGAACTTAATATTTTTATAATTTTTTTTGCTTAAATTGAGTTTCACGCATAAATTAGTGCTTTGAAAGTTGTGTTTTACATAATTTGTGTACACTATATTACATTAATTTTTTGAAATTTATTTTGAATTTATTTTAAATAGTAATGTAAAAAAATAATTGTCAATGTTCATTGTAGATATATATATATATATATATATATATATATATATATATATATATATATATATATATATATATATATATATCATGGAGGATGAACGACGAAGATCAATAGAATCCCAAATCTCCCCGAGAGAGGGGGATCAGGGATCGAGGGATGTTCATGGTATTTAAATATAATCTTAAATACCCATACATATACATACACGTGTGTACATATGGAATATATTTTTTATCAATTTTGTGAGTTAAATTAGTTGTTAATAAGTTTCATTTTTTATTTACTAGGAGCTAAGAGGAGAAGGGTGTCTACTCCATCAATGGATCATGTCCATGGTTCATGCAATCGTGGTATGGTTCACACAATTTAATAAATGAATATGTGTACATGTATTTATATGTATGAATGTGTTTTTGAATTGATTATAAATTCATATTTTTTATGAAGCTTCTCTCTCGTCTCGCGAGGTTGGTGGTGGTTCACATTCCCTTGGGCCATCAATAAGTGTTGGCGGATTGCATGAAGGTGGTGATTTGTATTCCCCCAGAGGCAAATCAACGGATGTTCGTGTTGGCTCGAAACCAATTGGTGGTCATTCTGGTTCTCAGCGAGGTTGTTATGGTTCTCAATAGTCTCAGGGTGGGAAATATGCTGGCCAACCACATCGAGGTGGCCATTAATTTGAATATTATTTTCATTCAATTTGTAAAAATTTGTTTACATGTGTTTTTTTAATATAAAATTTTTTATATATTGATGTAGAGGCTGAAAATTTTGCTCCAAATGTTGCTCAAAAAAGACGTAGGGCATAACACGTCATTCAAGAAGAAGGTTGTCCACCAACCACGACTTATTCATATGAAATTTCCGATATACCTTGGGAAACAAACATGCAACAATGCACCTTAGAAATTTGTCAACATCTTCATGCAAAATTGAAGAGAGATCTCGTGGCTTTGACTCTACCTGTTGAAAGTCAACAAAGCTTGGAAATAGTTACACGCTCTTTAAGCGAACTTGTATATGTGTGCCTAAATCTTGGGCCAACCACTGATACTTTTGTATAAGTGATGAGAAAAAGAAAGGAAACAGTGGGTCCCAATAAATGGGAGGTTGTTAAACAAAGAGTTACAATAGAAATGGCCAAGTCTATGTTTAATTTCAAAGAAGGGCCAAAAAGAAAGATGTTGAAGGTGCAATATTTCAAGCACCCTCATATAGCTCACTATTTGTATGATAGACACCTTGTAGCCTATGGAAGACTCCCATGGAACAACGAGGTTCCGATTTATTTTGCAAAATTATTCTAGGTAGATTTTTTTTTGCAAATGAAACCCAATTACAATGACCTTCCCTGTGAATTTTTTGGTCCTGGGAAAGGTTGATTGTGTGACCGTAGAGGTGCTAGGCATGATTTTGAGTTGCCTCACCCTGAGCCACCATTGGTTATTCGACCTCTTCATGTCGAAAGTTTGTGGTCATAGATGGATACCACTTCTCAAATTAGTCGAGAAGAAACAGATGCCATCATTGACAATGTTCATAGTGGATTGGGTGCAGTTGATTTTTGTCTGAATCGAAAAAGAGCACGTGAGAATGCACATGCTAATTTTGTATATTATACAAATGTAGAGATTGACAACATGAGTGTTGAAGATCTCAAAACATATGCAAAGAATTGTCACAATGGTTGGCAGGACCTAATTTTTCATGAGGAAGAGGGCATGGGAATGGTATGAGTTAATGGTTAGGGTTCAATTATTTTAACACATGTACAATTTGTAATAATTACATATATACATACATTTATTTGTATACATTAATTTAACAAAAATGTGTCATTATATGTTAACATCATTTTCAGTTGTCACGCTTGATGAATGAAGAAAATGTTAATATCACGGTCGGAGCCTCTGATTCAAACAATCAAGATGGGGCTCACCATCAATCGTACAATCAATATGGTTCTCACCATCAAGATATGTTGGCAAATGTTAGTGTTTTTAAGTGAACATGATGAGGTACAATTATTTTTTATCTATTATTATATATATATATATATCGAAACATGATGAGATATTTTTAAAATAAATAATTGTGCACACATGTACATGTACATATATATAATAAAATGTTTTAACAGATTCTGATTCCATCCGATGTTTTTGGGATGTTGGTACCTTCTTCTTCCTTGGGAGATGTGCCAAATCCACCATCACAAGTATGAACAATTTTTCACTTTTAAAATTTATGTTTTTAAGCTATATATTCCACCTCAAAAAGTTCCATTAAAAAATTAGATATATCTAGATCTTTAGTTATTTTAATTTTTTTGAATTTTAGGTTTTTGGAGATTTTGTTTTTGAGCCACTCTTAGGAGATGTGCCAAATCCACCAGCACAAGTATTCAATATTTCACTTTATATATATATATATATATATATATATATATATATATATATATATATATATATATATAGATGTTTTTAATTTATAAGTTATAAGTTGAAGTTTAAAAGTTTTATTATAAATTGAGATCTTGATCTTGAGTTATTTTATACTTTTTAATTTTTTTAATTTTAGGTTCCTATAGAGGATTTCTTTTCTCCGCGGACTCTATCAATGGAGATAGGAACATCCACACCATTTCAACCATTTGAAAAAATTGTCTAACTTTTTTTTTAATATTATTTAAAATAAGTTTATATATGCATTTTCATTTGAATTTTTTTAATATATATATATATATATATATACTATTGAAGACGTTCTCGTGGGGGGAGTTTTAGTAGACAAAAAACAAATGGAGAGGGAACCTCATGAGGTATTGCATGATTTTTTTACATTTTGTTTTTTACATGAAGTTATATATATTCTCACTCAATTCTAAAACATTAAATTTTAATGTTTGTACACATTGTGTACAGGTTCCCCATGCTTCGCAGGATAGCTCGAGGATCGTGACTTTGTTGGGAGAGACACTACATCCATATATATTTGATGTGTTATCACCCTAGTAATTCTTAGGTCATGGGATTTTGGTTTATGGTTAAAGAAAACTAGGGGTAACCAAGAACCTCTTTTAGAATTTCAGGATCTAGCCTTCTTGAGTTCTGGAGAGGGATCTCTCCTTAAGATTTAGCTTTATTTTGTAATGGATTTTAGGCTACCTATGAGTGGAAAATATGGTTTTATTTTTTGAATGTTGGTAGGAATAAAGGACTACAAGGGAAACCATAGAAAGATCTACCTAACCATTGGGAAATGGAGTCAAATTTATAGCAAACAAGACTAGAAAACTAAGGTCAAAAGAACAAATATACTAAGGGCAAGATAGATGATCTTCAGAGGTTTTTAAAAGGCTATTTTGATGAAGTGATATGATATATACTAAAGGAAATTAAGAATCCTTATATCACAGGAAAGGAAGAGGGAAATTGAGGTCAAATGAGACTAAAGAGAAATTAAGAATTCTAAAGTCTGGAAATTAACAAAAAACATAAACATGAAAACTAGTAAAAACAGAGAGCTTTTTACACTGATTTTGTAATACCTTTCCTAGTTATTCATTTAAGATGGAAAATAACACAAGATGTATGAATGAAACTTAAAGAAATAAACAATGAAAATTGGAAGATACAATACTCATCTGATCAGAATGAGGATCATTAGTTATGATGTCTATTTGCTTCAGTTTCTAGCTTGCTGCTTCAACTTAACTCACATAAAATCCTAATGTTTTCAACAAAAAAGTCTATAATAGTCTTGATAATTTTATTCCACCCCAAATACTTCAAAAGATGAAGTATTTGTACAAATAAATTTCCTACAAAATATCTCAAAGTTTGAGAGAATATCTCAAGAAAAAATAGGAATTATTACATAAGAAGAGGGACAACTACAAAACATATGGGCAAGCTGTCCTCTTTTACAAGAAAAATAGAACAGTTTATCTACTTAAACTGATTTTCTGTTTAGCTGGAAGTATTGCTGGCACTTGGGGCATTATCTTGTGGAAGATGACTTGTAGTATACTCCTCCTGTTTCATTTTTTGCTCTGATACTCTTTTGCTCTGTTTTCTTTCACTGTTTACTGCTGTAAATTAAAAATAACCAGCAGTAACATCTTGTTTTTACTGATACACTTTGACCACTAATTTTTCATCTTGATATACTTTAACCGCAAACTTTCATAGTAAATCAGTGAATTCTTACCATTGCTCTGCACTGGGAATTTTCATGCTTTTTAGCTTCCTATAACTTTCATTTGCCTCTGTATACTTTGCAAAATTGGGCTTAACCACAAAAATATGCTTGATCTCATTTTGCAAAAAGAATAAGTTTTCAAAATATTCCAAAATGACTTTACCAGTAGGGGACCCTTGAGGTAAAGGTTTATTGACCTGCTCTTTGGAATATGCCCTGATTTTGTTGTCATAATATTTTTGTGGCATTAACTTTTCATTCAATGCACGAATGTCTGGTAAGCCTGCTTGTGACAATACTATGTATTTGGCCTCAAATCTTGTGATAGCCAAGTTCATATCTTTGCACCTGTCCTCCAACTTATTCATCATGTTTCTCTTATTCAGGATCTTTTTTATTTGTAATATACTTTCAGTTCTGTCCTGACTTTTTAGCTCCTCAAGTTCTTCTCTATGTTTACTATTTAGAAATGTGATAAGTCTTAAGGCTTGAGCAGGCTTATCAGCCAGTTCTTCTTTGGTCTTCTCTATTTCTATCTATGTTGTTTTAAGTAATTATTTTTTCTCATAAATTATCTGGATTGAGGGCCATTGCAAATGTATGCCCTGAATGATGTTGTTCCACAGATAATTCTTACTGTAGGATACCTGCTCAATGAGATTTACCTTCTGTTGAAGAATCTTAACTTGCTCCTGCAATCTGTTGGCCCTCTATTCATGTCCTTTTGAAGTGATTAAGGAATCTATGTTGGATGTTTCCAGATTTTTTATGGTGCCTCTTAAACTGATTATCTCTTTATCTTTTATGGACATGTCTTCCATAGCCTTGACTATGGCAGTTGTTTCCCCTGTTGGATTTGCCTATGATGTTGATGAAGAAGTGGCAGAGATGTCTTTAGAAGTAATTGACACTGTACTTGCCAATACTCCTTGCGGTGCTAAATGTTCTGCCAATGTTGAGGGAATAGTTGTACTTACAGTTGGAATAACTGTAGGAATGGAAACTTGCTGAGCTTTCTTCAAATTTTCATTTTCTTGCATAAGAGCTTATATTTGGTTTTCCATCTCTTTTATCTGGGCTGTCATTTCCAAAACAAGTTGCATTGATTCTTCTTTCTCTGTATTTTCCTGAAGCAATTCTTTTGCCTGAGGATGCTCACTCTGTGGAAATTTAAGCTGCTTTCTTAAGGCTGTAATGTCATCATTCTTCTACCTTATTAATTTTCTAGCAACTTTAGTGTTTGAAGGATCTGCTCCTGTTTCAATTATCAAATCTTCTAAGGATTTTATACTTAAATCCTTGGCATGTAATGATGCCTTATCCAATTTCATTTGAGTTTGCAGATTGGATACAGTCTTTTGGAGCATAGTAGCACTCATTGTTTTGCTCACTACTTTCGAATATAACATTTCTGATGCACTCCTGTGGAATTTTATCTGATCTAGCTTGTGAATAGTATCAGCATTTACTGCAAATTCTGTCTTTCTGTAGTCTGAGGCTGATTTTGGATGTGCTACCACTAGTTTAAGAAAGGACATGATCATTTTGTTGGTTGAATAATCAAATGCTATTACTAATGTGTCCTTATCTCTTGGTTTTTCTTTCAGAAGTTTAGAATAAACTTCATTTTTTATTTCTTCATTCTTCTCTCTAATTAGCTTGAACCTCTTCTAAATATCAGAATCAGTTTCTTCAGTTGTTTTAGAAAAACAGGGAGCTTCTGTATCCATTTCCATTTCAACCATCTCTTTACCTTTACCCTGTGCTTGTACCTATTCATTTTGAATTTATCTGAGAGTTTCATTAACAATGATGGTGGCTTCATCATCTGTCTACTTCTCATTAGTGTCATCCACATCTATGACTCCTCCTTTTTCTAAAGTAGTCATTTTGGCCTTTTTTCTGTATATTGTTTTTAATTTGTTTTCAATGATTGTTTCGGCCAAATATCCTTCTTCTTTCCTTGGTATTTTACTTGATGCCTTTGCTGGTTGGTTAACTATAACCACCTATGTACTGTCCAAATTATATGTCTGCTTCTCCTGTTCATCATCAATTAAAGTATTAGCAACCCATTCCAACTGATTGGCATATTTTTCAATTATTGGCTTAGATTCATGGAGAAATGGGGGAAATTTGCATTTGATCCTGAGATTGCTTAGAATACCCTGAGGGTCATAGCTCCAATAAAAACTTTCCTGAAACTTGAATGCTGATAGCTTGCTAGATACTTCCTTTAGGGCATCTCTGTTGTTTACAATGAAAGAGCCAATTTGACTTTTCAATTTAAATTGTGCCTTCTTTTTGGATGATATAAAATTTACTGCATCTGCATTCAAAATTTTCCTTATATATTCTAGAGCAAAGATTCTGGTGGTCAGAAACTTAGCAATTTGTATGGGGCCAATATTTCACCATATATTCTAATCTCAGTGTGATTTTTGTATAAATACCAATCACCCACTTTACAGTTTTCAGACAACTGTAAAATCCATTTTATATCTTCATTTATTCTTGGTGGTTCTGATTTATCTAACAAACTGATAGAAGGTCTGATAAATAGGTCATTGAAATCATTGTAACTATACTCACTGCTATTCTTTTTGAGAAGAGAGGTCCAAAATATTACTGAGAGTGGTTTGCGTTCCATATCCATCATTTGTAGTGCAAAGGGAAAATTATCTGCTTGAAAGAATAAGAAGAGATGTAACAGATATGAAGTATATCTGAACACTCCTTCATCAGGAAATTTTATCAGCTGATAATGAATATTGTCAGCAATAAATTTAGCAAAATCAAAGACTAACTCTGGTTGCTATCCAGGAGACAAAGTGGAGAGGAAGCCTAAGATGGAGGCATCTGTGAATTCATCATTAACATAACCTAAGATAAATGATAGCATGGAAATGACCTATCTGGAGCCTTCAGGAAAATCAAAGGTATCATAAGCAGGATTCACCTTTGGAAGATTGACATGATTGGGCATGAAATTATGAAGGATTTCAAACTTCTTAGGGAAATCTAGGTCTAAATGCATCTGTGTCAAGTCTTCAATTGACAATGACATTGCTCGTGGGTCATGGCTTAGCTGGAGCATGTCATTTATTGATTCAATAGTTATGTAAAATAAGACCTCACTATCTTTGTTAACCATGCACTTTTGATCAGGAATATAATGCATCTGACACAACCTATTGAAATCCTGAGCAGGATGGGTGATGGGAACAACATACTTGGGCAAATTGAAATCCCATACTAGTATATCATTGGCCACTTTCTTTTCAAATTTCTCTTGACACCAGTTATGCACTTCTAGAAGATCAAATTCAAGGGTAGCATCAGAAATTCTGTAATATAAGTGAATCAAAGGATTGCTTTCTTCAGTGGTGACAGGAGGTTGTAAAGGTTTGACCACTTCAGTAGAATCGGCAGTTAGAACAGGAGTAGGTTTATCAATTCTGGGAGGTTTGGGATTTGGAAGCTTGTTGGAGGCAGGCTTTTGAGGTTTAGGACTTCCAGTTTTGGGGATTACCTGTTTTTTGGTCATTTTTTGGAGAAAATGAACAAGATTAAACTATTTTTTCAACCTTTTTTATGCAAGCAGACGGTCAATTAAGCAGATCTAGGAAGAATTCGGAATCTGGACAAGGGTTTATGAGGAAAATGTAGATTTATATAGTGAAGCAGGTGAGAAAGGATTTTTCAAAGGTTTCTTCAGCAATTCTAAGGTATTTTAATAGTATGAATATCTTTCAGATGGTTTAAAATCCTTAATTGGGAAACGACCAATTTTGGAAAAATTTTGACAGGGTTTCCCCTGTTTCTTCAAGGTTTAAATACTCTCAGATGAGTACTTTTTGACTTTTAATTTCAAGATTAATTTTAATTTTGTTTAAAAATTTGAAATTTGCACGCTCAGATTGCTGATAAATACATTTGAACAAGTATTGTTGTGGTCGAACAGGATGGTAGGTGATACCGTCTTCAACCTGGTTGCATTGGTTTGATATCAGGCACTAGGAGTCGTTGATAGTCAATGTTCAGATCGGGAATGACTTTAAGATTGCAACTTGGTTCAAATTCAGCTCATAAATGGTGTCTGCAATTGATACTGAGAGCGGTAGGGTGAAAAGATATGAAAAAACGATAAAGAAATAAGGTTAAAACCTTAGTTTTTATGGATCAAACGAGTATTAATTGCAGGTCACATCGATATGGCGAGAGCGGTTTTTCATTTGAAAGCAAAAAATGGTAATAGTTTTCTCATTTCTTTCGAGCAGTAAGTGGTTTTTGGCTTTAGCAATGTGATCCAATAGATTTTGGACACGTAGCGGGCGACGGTTTCTCAAAACAACATTTTTCGCAAAATATTTTGGGAACTTTGGTCAATCACTTTGAAAATGCGAAATGAGATATGCACTATCGGATGTAGTGGAGTGGAGCGAACGGTCAGGATTTGAGTGAAAGATGTGGGGTAAATGAAGTGGGGCTGGGTCTTATAATCTGTACCATTGATTTGACAAGGAGAGATCAACGGTTTAAATTTGATTCGATAGGAAATGGTGGGGGCAGGGAAGCATTTATCTGATTTGTTTCTGACCGTTAGATTAGGTATGCTTGGAGATCTAATGGATAATAATAAATGCGATGGGGGAAAGATAAGGGGTTGAGGATTGTTCATCGCGTTCGATGAGAACCATCGGATCAATGGGATGAGAAGATTGGATGGTTAATATTGAATCCGAAACAGATGAGGGTTTTTAATAAGAGTTATATATACAAAGGTTTTTATGTATGGAATAAGGTGACAGGGAGGGGTTTAAAAAGGGTTTAAGCCAAGGTTACAACTTTGGTAAAGGAATATTTATCGGGAGAGTAGAAAAGGTTAAAGTTTTAACCTTGGGGTTAAGGGTAATCAGGGAAGGGAATGTATTGAACATGGGGATGAGTTTTTGCGAAGTTTGGTTTAAATTAAACTTCGGGAATTTTTTTATTTTTGTTTTAAACACATATGAAATATGTTTAAGGATTTTTTGTGTATTTTATTATATAGTTTCAGATTTATCAAAGGTCTAAAACTATAGGGGAGAGGGGAAATATTTTTATGGGTAGTTTTGTGTCAAAGGGATAACTTTGGGATGTTTTTCAACATGTGCTTAATATCTTTGACACAAAAACATATATTAAATGGGTTTTTGGGATGTTAAATAAAAGGGAATTATATTAATAGGACTGGGATACTTAATAAGGAGTTAATAAAATATGTTAGGTGTTAATATGACAAGGGGAAAAGTGAATACTCAAAACATACCATTATAACCAATAAAAGTGAAGATAAAAGAAAAACTTGCATTTATGATAATTTCATCACTTCTACTTAGGATAAAATGTTATTTTGAGGGTTTTATACTTCATGAAATGTGGGGAATTAATCAAATGGGGATTTAGAGTATCATTAAGTAAAATAAGGTTTTTTACTTATGATTTTTTCATGGAAATGAATGCATGAATGGAAAATGATGTGATTTTTGGGATTAATATAACATCTTAACATTTTCAACTTGTCAGCCATAGAGTCTTGGGTCTGGTCCCAACAGAAGTCAAGAAAATGCCTTGAGCCTTTCTGATTGATAGTTTAGAATGATAAATGGCTATGGGGAAGGGAAGTTAGTTATTTGCAGCCCTGGTGAATAATATTTACAATGATGTTTTTCACCTTTTTCTACCTGTTAGCCACCTATTAAAATTTTGGCATAGAAAACAGGTGGCTAAATATGTTTCTAAGTCTTCAAGAGAAAATTTTCCTTTGTAGATCTATCATTCTTGAAGCCTTCATGTGTCCTCTACCCTTTAGAGAAATCTTCAATGTTGTTTCCATTAAAGAAACCTGTTGTTTGTAAAAGAAACTACTCTAAAAAAGGCCTCCATTTTCTCCATTTCACTCCCACAAAATCTCCATTTTTTCATCCTTGTTTCCCCCATGGAATCCCTCAGAATCCCTTCATTTCACCTCCATCTCATCCTAAACCCCTTTTAAACCTTATATTTCCTTTTTTTTGGTTTACAAATCCCTTCTTTTGCCTATCAGAACTCCCATTTTGGCTTAAAAAGCACTAATTTTGGGCCTAAAGCAATCTTTTTACATTATAATACATTTAAGCCCCTGAGGGCTTATGGCTTTAAAACCCCCATCTCATATAACCTTAGCCCCGCAATCAGGCGCTAAAGAGCCAAAAAACCCTCAAATTCCCTTCAAAAGGCCTAAAAAATAGTCTTCCGCTCCATTAAAGTATTAAGCCCTCGAGGGCTTAAAGTCACCCGCTAGCCCCGGTCCTTTTCCCTCCATGGTACCACACCCGAGCGCTTATCCCTAAGCCCTCCTTCCCTCATATTTCTTTTCAAGGACCCCTCTTTCCTTTTCATTTCCATTTCCCCTGACATTTTGAGTTAAATGAATATAGACCATAGATCTGCACAAGATCAATGGCCATCAGGCAATCGGGACTCCGTTCATCCACCCATTCACCTGCCTTTCACTTTCAAAACCTCCGATCCATATTTTAATCTCGACCATCCATCTGAGAAATCTAACAATCGGGACTTAACCCGATAGTCCAAACCTTTCCCACCGTTCGACCAAGGTGCTGACGTAAACCGGGTCCCACCACACCTTCGTCTGCACATCTTTCCCCATCGCGCATCGCCCGCACCATCAGATCTTTCGCCCATCATCTAACGACTGAGAATGCATGTCACGTAATTTTTGTTCCCGGGCATTAATGTTTTGAAATTGCGCGATATAAGCAGTTTTTAAAAGACACACGTCACTCACTGAGTGGAATCATGTTTTTTTGGGCATTTCCACTTTCCACCTTTTTGTCGCGCGGACACCATTAATGGTTTTCGCCATACCACTTACCCCCCCCCCCCACCCCCCCTGCAAAACATGACTTAAGTTTTTAATCGTGGCCGTTGATCTCTGAGATCAAACGGTCCACGTTATATCCCACCCGCATCCATTTTTCCACTCATCTAAACTCTTAATAACTCCATCAAGCAATCACAGCCGTTGATCATCATGATCTAACGGTCCACACTTTCCCTCGCACTCAAACCCACAAAACACCTGGTTAGCTACTCTGCCAGGGTTTTTTCTCCATTTTCCACTGTGCTCACGTTTTCCCTCACTACGCCACCATCCTCACGAGCCTCTGAAACAGTCTTCCTCAGGCCCACAGGTTTTTATAATGAGTTTATTGTGTTTTGCAGGTGTCAAAGAGTCGTGAATTAATTCTGTCCCCACAATCATGGTTATGGTGATATAGAGCACAGAATTCTAGTTCCAGAGCCAAAGGTAGTAGAGGAAGACACTAGAGAGGGTTTAATAGCATGTTTTCATTAAAGATCGGGTTATTAACCTTGATTCAATCCCTCCAGTGCCCCTAAAACCTGCATATTCACAAAAACAGGTCAGAAGAAAGCTTAAAGAGTATCAGAAGAAGAATTAAGGGATTAAAGCCTAATTTTGAAGACTTAATGCTTATAATCCATTGTTTAAAAGGATAAAGACATAGATAAAAACCCAAAGATGATCAAGGAGGTTTAATGAAGCCTAAAGCACATAAAAAAGTTATATCAGTGAGATAATGTCAATAGAATATTCTTTTCCTAAGAAGGACTGATTCCCACAGCATTCTCTATGCCTCATCAAGCCCATGATAGTTATTATTTTGACATAAAGCTCCTAGAACTGTCAGTGCATTGGTTATGAAGTATGGAAGACCTTAAAGACAAAATATTCACCTTACTTTTCACAGAATATAAATAGAGTACTATAGCCAGAAAAGTACTTCAAGGAACATACCCTTGGAGTTATTATCAATCTGTCGAAGACCCCTAATTCAGCCAAAGGGTACTGAAAGTTAATACAGAGATATTAAAAAAAAATGGGCTTCATAGACAACCCTCCCTCTATTTTAATGCATCATTTAAGTTCTATCTACCACTACTATCACTCTTTCACCTATAAGAACTCATGAGAAATACACTGTAAATGTTGGTTGGTTGGCCGTGGATTGTAAGTTGTTTCACTGAGTTAGAGTTATGTGAGTAGTAGTTGTAAATAGGCTGGGAGATGATTTCTGGATGATATTCAAGCTATTGGACAAGAATGTATGTGACTAGTTTTGCTCTTCTAATATGACAAGCATGTTCATTGGATCCTGATCTAAATCAGTGGTGATGTGTTCTTTCTTTGTTATTGTTTTCCCTCTGTTATACATCATGTTTCATTTTCTTTGATAAGAAAACAATAAATTTAGCTTAGGATATATTGCTGCAAGTACCCTAATGCTTACTGCATGTTCTTATTTTCATTTTTTCTGCTAATTTTGTATCTCATAACAAATTCAATATAATTTAACTAGTATAGAAGTTGGTTTGTCCATGCTTACTGATGTATGAATTTAGATTTTGTTTCTTAGATGTTCTTGTTTGGTTCAACTGAAAGAATGGGAGAATAGGGAGATTTAGTGATCAACCCTATCCCCTAAGTTCATTTTCCAACAGTTAGCCTTTCTAAGATCCCTTGGAGCTGAATGCCAAAAGAAGAGAAGGTTAAAGGTCTTTCTCTAATCTTAGGTTTCACTCTGTGTTTGAACTTAAGTGTTTTCCATTGTCTGAAAGTAGTTAGGAGGACTGCTGGATTGTTGTCTTCAGAGTTAGCCTCATTAGGATTTTGGATCATAGAGGTATAAGGCATGTCTTGTCCCTAGACTTACTCTGAAGTGGTCACCTTGGAAGGTTTTCCTTGTCATTCCTTTTCATTTCCTTATTGTTTCATCCCATACTATCATCTTAAGAGATCCGTTGTTTTAGATGACTAGCCCTTTGAAAACCTTGGATATTTGAATTGTAAGTAAACCCTTTTATGACCCCATTGTCCAATGGAGTTGTGTTATCTTTGAATTATCTCCCCATTTCTAATAAATCCTTCTCTACTCATTCCTTTACATTCATTTAACCCTTCTTTCATGTTTCCCAACCAAACAAACAAAACTAAATAACAACCCTTGTGCCCTATAACTAGCCTAATACCTTGAATTGAACATCAAAGATATACATTTCCTTACCTTTATAGAGAGATCCCTCTCTAGATCCAAGAGGGCTAGATCCTGAGATCCCAAAGTTTTTGGATGTTGTCTTGTCATTTGGTATTGCCAAATCTTCCAAATCATAGGAACCAAAACATAATGGCGACTCTGCTGGGGAATTCTGAGTGAATTTCATCTTAATATACCCTTAGGATCTTAGAAAACCCCTTGATTCAATAATATTTGGTGTGTTAGCCAGTTGAGTCCCCAACATAATGGTGACTCCACTGGGGAGCTTTAAGTAAAACACTCCTTAAAACATCTCTAAGAACTAAAAGAAGACCAAATTAGCCTTGATTTGGTAGTTAATCACTGTGGTGGACAGTAAATCTTCTTGAACATTTTAAAATCCTCCACCTGGTGACTCCACAGTTCCTAAATGACCAAAATACTTCACTGGTGATCAGTAGGCCTGCTGATTATCTCTTTTTTCACAAGACTCCACTAGGAGACCAGTTTCATCACAACATCATCCATACTAAAGGTAACTCTGAGGATTAAGTTTATTTATTTAAGGATAGTTTGCCACTTAAATATTGTCATACCTGGCTAGATTTCTCCTTTTTGGATCTGAGACTTAACATACTAGCTTCAAGAAGAATCCATACCAGAGCTTATCCTAATCCAAATCCTCCTAAAATAGTTGACAATCCTGAAAGAATTCTTCGGAAATCTCTCATATCTAGGGATCCAACTATTGTCAGACCCATTCATAGAGCTAACTCAACACCTGAAAACCTTGCAGCTCTATCAGAAACTCAAGTTGACTTAGATTTACCAAGTAATTTACCAAGAACTAAGTCATCCAATGGTATAGATCAGACTGACTTTGAGCCTCCAAGTTCACCACCACATAGTGTTCAACACATTAGTGACAGAGAAACCCCTCCATCAAGACCTCCTGATATCCACTTCATTCATAACTTGGGTCTCTCTCACCCTAAATCTGCTCAACATTTTGTTGCTGTTCCCAGCCTTTCTACCATCCATATACCTGCTTCTCAAGCCAATCCTTTACCTCCACAAAACATTATCATGGCAGCATGGTATGCTCCCCTAGTGTTGCCACAGCCTCTGGTTCCGTTACCCAATGACTATTAGTCTAAAATCCATCATTTCACTGGAAAAGAATCTGCCACAGCTCAACACCATGTAGATAGGATGGAAGATGCTTTTGATTATATGGAAATAGAAGATGAGACCATCAAGATGAGAATCTTTGCTCAAATTTTAGGAGGAGAAGTAAAGAAATGGTTTAAAGGCTTAACTCCCAATAGCATCAATGACCTTCCCTCTTTACATCAAGCTTTCATAAAAAAATGGGAAATCAAAAGCAACCCTCTCCAGATACTAGCAGAGTATAAGAGTTTTAAAAGAAATCAGGGAAAGAGTGTTCATGATTACTCTACTAGGTTTATCATTGTCTACAATGCTCTTCCACCTCACATGAAACCTCCCCAAGGCATGGCCTTGGTAAAATATCCTGAGGATTTCCATGCTGATATGGCCTATCAGCTAAGGGAGAGAGACTATAACACATTAGAAGATATGCAGAAAGGAGTTGTGAGTGTAGAAGAAAACTTAATTGAAAAAAGAGCTAGGATGAGGGTTGAAAAGAAGGTAACCTATAGGGAAGACACCACAGCTTCTACATTTGATTCCAAATTTGATAATCTAGCCAAAAACATGGAGAGGTTAGAAAAAATGATGGAGAAGATGGTTGTCCAAGCCAATAATCAAAATAGAAATCAGTCTCAAAACTAGAACCAAAAATTTAGGAGAAACACTCCTCCTAATAAACAAAGGGACTCTGACCAACAAGTCATACCTCCATTCCAAGAAAATTTCCTTGATGAGGATGAGGGAATAATAGAAGAGTCAGAGGGAACTACTATAAACATGGTGGAAGTGGATAACCAAGATCACACCTTTTCCATAGAAGACAACCAGACCTCATACACTCATTGGGATGGGGAAGAGTTAGAATCTGAAGACTATAGGTTGGGATTCGAGAATGGCATCATGCAAGTCCGAGAAAAATATGATCTCAGAAGCAAAAAGAACCCAGAAGCTCCCAAAACAAAAACCTCTGAGGTCACTATCAAGAAAAGGCCTAAAAAAAATCTTAAAGAAACTGCTGAAAATACCAAAACAGTAGCTGAAATTTTTGGTAAAACCAAGGTTAAGAGT
Source organism: Pinus albicaulis (assembly GCA_034641835.2). Taxonomy (NCBI): domain Eukaryota; kingdom Viridiplantae; phylum Streptophyta; class Pinopsida; order Pinales; family Pinaceae; genus Pinus; species Pinus albicaulis. The sequence continues at coordinate 418,038,277 of CM076571.1, forward strand.
TCCCAACCCACTGATAAACCAAGTCAAGAAACTAGCAACACTAGCACTGTAGCTAATGCTCCTGATAAAACAGTTTCAAATAATGTACATAGTGAGAATCAACAAGCTGATTTTGCCAATAAAATAGTGACCAACAAGACAGATCTGAACCTTTCAAAGAGTCAGTTTCCTTTCAATCTGGAGAGTGAAATTGCCAAAATCAAAATTTATGTCCCCCTTACTGAGTTGGCCACCCAAGATGTATATAAATTTCAAATTTTTAAAGCTTTAAACATAGGAGAAAACAATGATTCTGTCAACCTAAATGATGATCAACCAACTCTCTTGTTTGGCCCAAAATTGAAGGGAAATTTCAGGAAGGAGTAGTGCCTCCTTTCTATGTCAGTCTAAATATCCATGACAAAATCCTACATAATGCTATGCATGACTCAGGGGCTTCAAACAACCTCATGCCAAAGGTGATCATGGAAAAATTAGGCCTAGAGATAACCAGACCATATAAGGATTTATATTCTTTTAACTCTACCAGAGTAAAGTGTTTGGGCCTGATCAAAGATCTCTGTGTGAATTTGACCCAAATCTCAGCCAAGTGCATGGTAATGGATGTTGTAGTGGCTGATGTACCTCCTAATTATGGCATATTGCTGTCAATATCATGGGGTTCTAAGCTGCAGGGTACAATGCAAATGGACATGACATATGCCACTATTCCTATTTTTAGCCAACTTAGAAGACTATATAGGGAAGCACACATAAAATTTATGGTAAGCAGCCCAGCGAAACTAGAAAATTCCCCTCTTTACTCTGTCCATACAGACCTAGAATCTTTTATCCTTTGCAATGATGAGTTTACAGATGAACAAGAGCTGGTATATAAAAAGTCAAACCATGGAGTAGGGGCCACAAATCTAAACATAATGGCAGCTCTGGATACAGAGGAAAACAAGGGAGAAACATTTGGATAGTCTGCAGAATTATAAAATCAGAATCAAGAATGTAGACAATAGATTACCCATCAACCTGATAGCCTCAAGAAACAAGAAGACATTCAGGGTAAAACTGATAACAAATCTACAAACAATCCTTTATGGAACATGAGCTTTGATGGGTCTTGCACTAGAAGGAGTGCAGGAGCTAGGGTGTGGTTTCACAATATTGAAAACAATTATACTGAGAGTCATGCCTTCAAGCTAAATTTCAAATGTACAAGAAACATAGCAGAATATGAAGCTCTCCTCTTAGGATTGCATCTATTGAAAAAACTAGGAGCTGAGAGGATAGTTGTTCATGGAGACTCAGAACTAGTCATCAAACAAATAAATGGAGAGTACACTGTGAAACATCCCAGATTAAAGGCATACATAAATGATGCCATGGATCTTTTGAAAACATTTGTAGAATATGAGCTTGTGTTTGTCACTAGAAGTCAAAACATACTTGCAAATGGTTTAGCTTGTGCTACTAGTTCAAGTCAAAGACCACTTAGTGACAAACAGATCATGGTTCAGAGAAAATATAGACCAACAGTACCAGATAATGAAAAATGTTGGCAGGTCTTTGAGGGTGATAAATAGATAGAGGATTTCTTGCTTTCTAGGAATGAGTTTGATCCGGATTTTATGCAGGAACGCAACAGAATACAGAAATAACCATGAACATAGAGATGCAGCGGAAATAATGCTTCATTTCATTAATATCAAATAACAGAAATATGCTTACAAGCATAATGGAAATAAAATAGCTAGGGTGCTGGTAGCGAATCTCTGAGAAGAGATGTGATGGCTCTGAGACCTTGAAGCGAGTTACAATGAGGCTCGAGGGCCTATTTATTATTGAGAAACAATGGAGAACCCTCAACATCCCAAAACCCTAACCCTAGGAGATGAAGCTCCAAAACTATGGGCCCCGTTTGGGTAAATTGGTGTTTCAACTTCCCAGGGGCGTAGCTTTGGCATACTATCTCCGTTTGATCACATGATACCTTTGATCACATGATACATCATTAGAAAGCTCTATCAGGGGACTACAATTTTTTGACGATTTGATGATCAAATCGCAACCAATTTCATACCCACCCAAAAACGTCGTTTAGGGCCCGAAACACCAGCAGCTTCCGGAAGTTCGGGACTAGAAAAGCTAAAAAATAGTAAGTTATGCAAAGCATAAAAACCCAGAAGAGACGATGGTGGGGACCCAAGTGGAATAGGCGGGTGGCCACCAATATCCTACTGGATCATTAAGCCCCCAAAACGGCTCCCTAAGTGGAGGACCCGAAAACCTGCTAAAAATAGTAAGTTGTGCTGAATGTGAAAAGCTGCAAGAATTGATGGTGTTGGTCCAAATGGAATAGGTGGGTGGCCACCGATATCCACCTGGATCATTACTCCCTCCTTAGGAAGTAATGGTCCCCATTGCGTTGAGATCCTACATGAGATGAGGCAAATTCTGTTGAACTGGGTATTAGATTTGTTGAAGATGTCATGGACATGCGGGTGGACATGCTGGATGCATTTAGTAAATTTGGTTTCTTTATCAGCCTCAGACGGTACATGTTTGGATTCTGTATGTGTAGTTGCAGGATGTATGGCAACATCAGGCGGTGGCGCGTTGGGAGTGAGATCAATGGAGTGCTTGTCCTGACAGTGTAGAGGAACCTCTATGAGCGAGGAGAAATTGTCATCGTATTTGTCCATCTGTTGCAGCCGTGCAAGGGAGCCCTGTTTCAAGGTTGTGGCCACAATATTCATCTTTCCCTGTGAGTGAGTCATAAGGAAAATGAATTTCCTGGTTTGGGAAACGATCTTACTGCGTTTTTTTGCAGTAGTCAAAGAGATGACAGGAGGTGGTACTACCTCCAGTATCCTATACAAGTTATTTCCCAAAGTAATAATAACAGCACGAGGCCTAGACTCATACACAGCATGTTGCCTCCATAAGTATGGTTGGCCCAATAATACATCAGCTACATCAAGAGGAGCAACATCACACAATACCTCATTCATGAATGGCTTGATACTGTACGGAAGTCGACGCGCTGGCGGCGGATGCGGAGATCTCTCCACAGGTGGAGCCACCGTGGTATACGGCTTTGCGGGTGTGCTATGGTTGGTAGGCGAGCCAACTGCGACGTCTCTTTGAAATGAGGTTCTTGCAAACCCCGCTATCGAAATGCAACGGAGAACCTTCACCCACATCTGCGGCCCCGGAAGGCGCTCCCCCTCCCTCTGGATCCCTCTGGACCCTCCTTCTGGATCTTGGTGGTGGCAAAAATGGCACTAGGATCTGCATCAATGATCTGCTTCCCTTCTTCATTGCCTTTGTCTGGTTCTAACTCAGGATCAGAAAATGCATCTGATTCAGGTGCCTTTATTTCGGCCACTAAAGACTGTTTGGCCCGACACTCGTTTGTGCTGTGAGTGGGGCTGTTATGAAATTCACATCACTTTCCCATGTCCTTCTTTGGATTTGTGGTGTTGTTCTGAGTCACATTTCTTTGGCCTTGCCCCTTTTTCTTCGGTTCGGGGCACCTTTCGGATTCGCAGATCCAAAGTCTCGCTTCTTCTGCTTAAATTTCTGCTCGATCTTGGCGGCATGGCGATATATTAGGTACTTAGCGATGTAGTGTCGAAGAGAACTCCATTTCCTCCTGAATGTGTTTATTGTAGACAACGGTACTTGAGCACCAAATGTCTCTATGAATCTTTAATACCCAACTTTGTGCGCAGGGTATGGAACAGATTCGTCAGTTCGTGCACATCTTGATCCTTTTGTTGCCGCAGCGTGGTCCATTGGATGTATTTGTCCTCATAGCTCCCCACAGGGTAATATTGTTCCTTGATGCCGTCTCGGAACGAATTCAAAGTGGGTGTGGCCGAGAACAGAGAGGGTTCCCCTTCGCCCTCTTGCTCATGGTAGGTTTCCCACCAGTCTTTGACATGGGGGGCGCTTTGAGGAGTGCAAAAATAATCTTTTCTCGGTCAGAGAAGTCATGGACTGAGAAATACCCTTCCAGCAAATTTAACCATCTGTCTATGGTGTCTGCATCTATTTTTCCTTCAAATATAGGAATTTCAAAGTTTACCTGTACCTTGAAGGGAGTGGCGCCTCCAGAGTGGCTGTTGGATGCAGATGTGCCATATGTGGGCGGTCGTTGAAGGATTTGAGCAAAGTTATCCATCATCGCATTCCTTTGTTTCTCGAGGGCCTCCTCGAGCAGTATTTTGATAGGATCTCCTGCTCCCTCGTCTTTATTTTCTTCCGCCATGGGAGGTCGTCGGGGTTTGCGAGGCTTATGTTGCAAGGGTTCAACCAAATCGAGCCCTAACTCCTTATACCTTGACCACGTTGGGGACATGCAAAAAAAAAAAACAGAGAAAGAGCAGACCCACTCTGATACCAACGATCGGATTTTATGCGAGACACAACGGAAATACGAAATAACCATAAATACAGAGATGCAGCGGAAATAACACTTCATTTCATTAATATCAAAGAACTGAAATTTGCTTACAGACAGAATGGAAATAAAACTAGCTAGGGAGCTGGTAGCTATCTCTGCGAAGAGATGTGGCGGCTACAGGCCTCTGAACTGAGTTACAATGAGGCTCGAGGGCCTATTTATTATTGAGAAACAATGGAGAACCCTCAACATCCAAAAACCTAACCCTAGGAGATGAAGCGCCAAAACTATGGGCCCCGTTTGGGTAAATTGGTGTTTCAACTTCCCAGGGACGTAACTTTGGCATACTATCTCTGTTTGACGCACATGATACATCATTAGAAAGCTCTATACGAGGACTACAACTTTTGTGACGATTTTGATGATCAAAATCGCAACAAATTTTCATACCAAAAAACGTCGTTTAGGGCCTCAAAACGGCTCCGGAAGTTCAGGACCCGAAAAACTGCTAAAAATAGTAAGTTATGCCAAAACTGAAAAACTGAAAGAGACGATGGTGGGGGCCCAAATGGAATAGGTGGGTGGCCACCAATATCCACCTGGATCATTAAGCCCCCAAAACGGCTCCGAGAGTGGAGGACCTGAAAACCTGCTAAAAATAGTAAGTTGTGCTGAATGTGAAAATCTGCAAGAATTGATGGTGTTGGTCCAAATGGAATAGGTGGGTGGCCACCGAAATCCACCTGGATCAGAGTTTGAATTACCAAATTCAAATTCCAAGTCTGAGGAAGACTGTTTGGATGAAAAACCCCTTGATGAAGATAAATCACCCTCTATTGCAGAAATAAACATGCTGACCAGAGAATTTGAGAATCAAACAGAAGAATACAAGAATGCAGATAAAGAAGACATAGAGGTACTGCAGTCCAAAGAAAAAAGCATACCCAGAGGACTAGCACCCCTTGAGGACCTCTTTTATTTTAATGATGTGGCAAAGAAACCAACAATAGAACCTACTGAATCTAATGTTGAAGAATGCAATATAGGCAGCAAGGACAAGCCTAAAATGATCAAATTATTTAAAACCTTGCCAACACATATCAAACAGAAATACATTGATTTATTTAAAGAGTTTGTTGATGTTATTGCTTGGAACTATGAAGATTTGAAGGCTTATGACATAGAGATTATCCAGCATAATATTCCATTGAAAGAAAACCAGAGACCTTTTAGGCAAAAGCTGCACAGAATTAACCATGTACAATTGCCTCTGGTAGAAAAGGAAATTAAGAAAATGTATGAGGTTGGAATCATAGTCCCTATGAGGTTTTCAGATTGGGTATCTAACGTGGTGGCTGTAAGGAAAAAGACAAGAGAAATAAGGCTGTGCATTGATTTTAGAAACTTAAACAGAGCCTCACTAAAATACAATTACCCCTTACCCAAAATGGAACACGTTGTTGAGTCTCAAAAGTGTTTTCCATATTCATACATATTTCCATTATGTCATAACCATTCAACTCTCATTTCATAGCCATCTGACCTAAGACCCTACATCAAGTAACCATTTTCATAAATATATGGGTTAGGATCCTTGTCTTCCAAAGTTATTTATTTTATGTATTTAAAGTGAATTTATGATTAAAAACTAAAAAATTAACATAGTTTCATATATCTATATATGTGTTATGAGTTTTGTGACATGTGTAGGTCAAAAGGAAGCTTATAAAAGACCTTTATGTGGCCTCCCATAACCAAATTCGAATTTGAGTGGAGAAGATCATGGGATCGTGAGAACATGTGTCTCATTTCCTTTTTGTATTGAAACTCTAAAAAGACATGTGTCTTATCATTTCCTATTTTGATTGTAACTCTAGAGATGGAGGGAGAGATTCATGGACTCCCATTAATGAGATAACTTCTCATATTTTGTATAAATAGGAGAAGCTTTCTCCTATCATGGGTAGTAGTCAAAAATAGGAGAAGGAGAGAAAGGAATAGAGAGTATTTTGTAACAAAGCTTAAGATGGAATCGGATGTAGATTTGTGAGTTTTTCAATAAAGATGTTTAGTTCTTTGGTGTTGTTTTGATCACATCTTCAAGGAGCTAAGGATTACACCAAATTGGTAGTAGAGGGCCCCTACTATTCAAGGAGGATTTGCATGTTTTCTAGATAAGTCATTTTAAATTCTATTTTGTCATATTTCCCTTACTTAGATTGCTTTCTGAAATCATAGCTTTTAGCATTATGTTCATGTCATTTGCTTAGATAAAAGATCCTCATGATATTATAGTTAGTCTCTTTCAAAAGCTTTTCCAATAAACCTCTAATTCATGAATGAGACTTAGTTGTAATATTGTGAGTTATTGATTGCTTTGTTTCATAGAAGATCCTTATCACATTATGATTAATCTCTTTCAAAAGCTTTTCCAATAAACCTCTAACTCATGAATGAGATTTAGTTGTAATGTTATAAGTTGTTTCAGCATTTCATAGGAGATCCTTACTACATTATAGTAATCTTTTTCTCAAACTCTTCCAATAAACATCTATCAAATGAATGAGATTTCACTGTAATGTTCTAAGTTACTGTTTGTTTCAGCATTTCATTTTATGTTTTAGGAGATCCTCATTGCATTAGATTTAATATTTTTCACAAGCTCTTCCAACAAATCTCTCACTAAATGAATCAGATTAAGTTGTAGTGTTTTGAGTTACTTTTCATTTCATGAATGTTCATTTAGAAACCATAATATCCATGGATTAGGACTCTCTGTTTTCATCATTTCCTAGTTAGGAATAGAACTTGCAAATAAAACTCTGCGTTAATTCATTTTACAACATTTCCTTTTCCTTCCTTTTAATTAGATTTAATCTCATCTTTCTAGTTTAGAGTAGAACACTAAGAATCAAAACATAAAACCCCCAAAACAACAATAAAGCATCAAAACAACGAAGTAAGAGGTAGGTTGCTTATGCACATATAGTGCGTCACACTTCATCAGTTTACTAGCCCTGGTTGATAATTTATGTTAGCAATTTAGGACGCTAAATTGACTAAACACACATCCTACAAAGGGTAGTTGGTTCTAAGAGGATTTCACTGTTAGATGGCTTTTCAGGGTATAACCAAGTCTTAGTACTCCTAGAAGATCAGCTTAAAACAACTTTCACCACTCCTTAGGGCACTTTCATGTATGTGAAAATGCCTTTTGGATTAATGAATGTTGGTGCCACCTTTCAAAGAGCCATGGACAGTGCATTCTCAGAAGAAATAGGGTACTTCATTGTAATCTATCTCGATGAAATTATAGTTTATTCCAAAAATGATGAAGAGTACCTTAAACATTTGAGAAAAGTCTTTGAGAAGTGCAGAAGGTTTGGGCTATCTTTAAATCCCAAAAATACAGTGTTTGGTCTCCAAGAGGGTAAACTTCTTGGTCATATCATATCTGAAAAGGGGATTAAAATAGACCCAAAAAGGGTTGAGGGTATATTACAAATTAGTCATCCTAGAAACATTAAGGAATTGCAGTCTTTCATTGGGAAGATTAAGTTCCTGAGGAGATTTATACCCAACCTAGCAGAACTCCTTAGAAACATGACAAACATGCTAAAGAAGGAAGTAGGAGTTAAATGGACTCTAGAAGCCAAAAAATCCTTTGAACTGGTAAAACATGCACTCACCTGAGCACCAGTTCTCATTAGCCCAGCTTTACAAAATATTTCCTCATCTTCTCATTTGCATCAGAACATACTGTGGTTGCTGTCTTATTGCAGAAAAATCCAGAAGGACAAGAGCAACCAATTGCATTATTCAACAAGGCATTAAGAGATGCACCTCTGAAATATAATATCATGGAAAAACAAGCCTATGCTTTGGTAAAGGCCTTAAAGGATTTCAGGTTTTATATTTTACATTCTCATATTATTTCCTTTGTGCCTAACATAGTGGTAAAAGAAATTTTGTCACAAGATCTAGATGGCAAAAGAGGCAAGTGGATTGTTGTGATACTAGAGTATGATTTGGATATCAAACCCACTAAACTCATCAAGGGTCAATGATTAGCACAATTGATGGTTGAATCTAACTTACAAGCCCTTGACATAAATATGGTAGATGCATTAGATGAACATGAAGGATTACTTGCTCCCACTGTTGAAGAGCAGTTCCAAAACTCACCTTGGTATGCTGATATCTTGTATGTGCTTACAAATCTCAATGCCCCTCCTGATTTATCTAAGACAAAGGCAAGGTTTTTAAAATTGAAAGCTAGGAATTATTGCATTTTGAATGAATGTTTATATTGGAAAAATAACAATGGTTTATTGCTTAAATGTTTGCCTGAAGTTGATGTAGACAGGATCAAGCATGAGTTTCATGAAGGAGAGTGTGGAGGCCATCTCTACTGGAAAACCACTGCCAATAAAATCCTTAGAGCTGGCTATTACTGGCCCACCCTCTTCCAAGATGTCCACAAAATGATAGTTGCCTGCCATAAATGCCAAATCTTTGAGGAAAAAAGAAAACTCCATCATTTACCTTTGCAACCAATCACTATTGAAGCTACTTTTCAACAGTGGGGCCTAGACTTCATCAGGGAAATCCATCCTGCTTCATCTACCCAACATAGATGGATACTCACAGCCACTGACTATTTCACCAAATGGATAGAGGCCATCCCTTCTAGGAATGCCACAGAGTCTGTTATCATAAAATTCCTTGAAGACCATATCCTATCTAGATTTGGCTGCCCTAGGAAAATTATCACTAACAATGCTGTTGCATTTGGTTCCAAAAAGATGATTGATTTTTGCCACAGGTATCAGATTGCACTTGGTCATTCTACTGCTTATTACCCTCAAGGTAATGGGTTGGAAAAATCATCAAATAAGAGTTTGGTGACCATCATCAAGAAGCTACTTGAAGAAAATAAAAATCATGGCATAACAAGTTGGTGCATGCTTTATGGGCAGACAGATTGACAACAAAGAAATCCATTGGAATGTCTCCCTATCAGCTAGTTTATGGATGCAGATGCAGTATTCCCTACCAGTTTAGGGTGACAGTGATAAAATTGGTCCAATAAATACAGTCAGAAGAAGACGACATGGTTAGAAGGATCAATCAAACCATACATCTCCAGCAAACAAGGGAAGAAGTCTACAACAGAGCTCAGAAAGTGCAAGAGAACATCAAAAAGTTGTTTGACAAAAGGACTAAGTCTTGTGATTTTAAAGTTGGAGACAAGGTACTCAAGTGGGACTCTAGGAGAGAAGATAAGGGTAAGCATGTCAAATTTGACAATTTATGGCAAGGCCCTTACATCATTCAATCTGCCATTGGTCCCAATGCATTTTTTCTGCAAGAATTGGATGGTACAGATATGTTTGGGGGTCCTGTCAATGGCAGGATGCTCAAGCATTATTTCTGCTAATTTTCAGTTTAAGTTTCTGTCTCCATTGTAAATACCATTACTCTGTTTGGTTTTGGAAAAGAAAGAAAAAAAATACACAAAAAAAATAGAAAAGGAAAGGTTCAGACAAGCTCAAAACTTGAACCTATGAAGTTCCAAAATAATGGCTCAAATCAGATCAAAACCCGAGCCAGAGAAATAGGGAAAGTTTGGTTCTAACATGCTCAAAAATTTAACTAGCAAAGAAGAAGAAAATAGATCTAACAGGGTCAAAGTCAGAGCTGAAATGAAGAAAGAAAGGTGACTCTAACAAGATCAAAATCTGAGTGACAAGAAGGAAGAATGCTCTTAAGTTTCAGAATTTCAAGCCTTCACAATTTTTTTTCAATTTTCTGCAAAATTTTAGTCCATGTGCAGCTTGTCTTTATGCCATGGACCCACAGCAAATTAGACATTCTAATCCTAGTTTTCCTGTATTTAAATTTCTGTTTTAGAATGTAGAGAATGAAAATTTGTCATACAGTTTAATCCTGGCAAATATTAGTTTAGGTAGAGAAGCTATGAGTCCAACTATTTAATCTGGCCTCATGGAGAAATAAGGGTAGAATTAGATTAGTTTTTACTTTCAATAGCAAAAAATATATATGATGAAGAAGTTCTGCAAGTCTAAATGCACCTTGGAGAAAAAATGTTAGGACAGTAGGATGGGTAGGTAGTTGTTTGGGAAAATGTTTTCTGCTGATTTAATATCCATCATATTTGTAGAAGCTGATTAAAGAAGAAAATATGGTCAAGCACCAGGCTCTGGCCTACTCCCAAAGATTATTTCTGAGATTCTTGACACCTTCAAGAAGATGCCATCCCCATGTGGAGCCACTGTTAGCCACCTATAAAATTTTGGCATAGAAAACAGGTGGCTAAATATGTTTCTAAGTCTTCAAGAGAAACATTTACTTTGTAAATCTATCATTCTTGAAGCCTTGATGTGTCCTCTACCCTTTAGAGAAATCTTCATTGATGTTTCCATTAAAGAAACCTGTTGTTTGTAAAAGAAACTGCTCTAAAAAAGGCCTCCATTTTCTCCATTTCACTCCCACAAAATCTCCATTTTTTTCATCCTTGTTTCCCCAATGGAATCCCTCAGAATCCCTTCATTTCACCTCCATCTCATCCTAAACCCCTTTTAAACCTTATATTTCCTTTTGTTTGGTTTTAAAATCCATTCTTTTGCCTATTGGAACCCCCATTTTGGCTTAAAAAGCACTAATTTTGGGCCTAAAGCAATCTGTTTACATTATAATACATTTAAGCCCTCGAGGGCTTATGGCTTTAAAACCCTCGTCTCATATAACCTTAGCCCCGCAATCGGGCACTAAAGAGCCAAAAAACCCTCAAAATCCCTTCCAAAGGCCTAAAAACAGTCTTCTGCTCCATTAAAGTATTAAGCCCTTGAGGGCTTAAAGTCACCCGCTAGCCCCGGTCCTTTTCCCTCCATGGGACCACACCTGAGCACTTATCCCCAAGCCCTCCTGCCTTCATATTTCTTTGAAAACACCCCTCTTTCCTTTGTTTTTCCATTTCCCCCGACGTTTTGAGTTAAATGAATATAGACCGTTGATCTGCACAAGATTAACGGCCATTAGGAAATCGAGTCTTAGTTCATCCTCCCATTCACCTGCCTTTCACTTTTAAAATATTCGATCCATCTCTTAATCTCGACTGTCCATCTAAGAAATCTAACGGTCAGGACTTAACCCGATAGCCCAAACCCTTCCCACCGCGCGACCAAGGTGCTGATGTAAATCGGGTCCCACCACACCTTCCTCCGCACATCTTTCCCCATCGTGCATCACCCGCACCGTCAAATATTCTGCCCATCATCCAATGGCTGAGAATGCATGTCGCGTAATTTTTGTGCCCGGGCATTAATGTTTTGAAATCGCGCGATATAAGCGGTTTTTAAAAGACACGTGTCACTCATTGAGTGGAATCGTGTTTTTTTGGGCATTTCCGCTTCCCCCTTTTTGTCACGCGAAAACCATCAATGGTTTCTTCCATACCACCTACCCCCCCCCCCCCCCCCCCCACAACATGACTTCAGTTTTTAATCATGGCCGTTGATCTTCGAGATCGAATGGTCCACATTATATCCCACCCCCATCCATTTTTCCACTCATATAAACTCTCAATAACTCCATCGATCAATCGCAGCCGTTGATCATCATGATCTAATGGTCCACATTCGCCCTCGCACTCAAACCCCCAAAACACCTGGTTAGCTACTCTTCCAAGGTTTTTTCTCCATTTTTTCGCTGCGCTCATGTTTTTCCTCACTATGCCACCATCCCCACGAGCCTCTGAAACAATCCTCCTCACACCCAAAGGGTTTTATAATGAGTTTATTGTTTCAAAGAGTCGTGAATTCATTCTGTCCCCACAGTCATGGTTATGGTGATATATAGCACAGAATGCTAGTTCCAGAGCCAAGGGTAGTAGAGGAAGACACCAGAGAGGGTTTAATAGCATGTTTTCATTGAATATCGGGTTATTAACCATGATTCAAACCCTCCAACACCCCTAAAACATGCATATTCACAAAAACAGGTCAGAAGAAAGCTTAAAGAGTATCAGAAGAAGAATTAAGGGATTAAAGCCTAATGTTGAAGACTTAATCCTTATAATCCAGTGTTTAAAAGGATAAAGACACAGATAAAAACCCAAAGATGATCAAGGAGGCTTAATGAAGCCTAAAGCGCATAAACAATTTATATCAGTTAGATAATGTCAGCAGAATGTTCTTTTCCTAAGAAGGACTGATTCCCACAGCATTCTCTATGCCTCATCGAGCCCATGACAATTATTATTCTGACAAAAAGCTCCTAGAACTGTCAGTGCATTGGTTATGAAGTATGGAAGACCTGAAAGACAAAATATTCACCTTACTTGTCACAGAAGATAAACAAAGTACTACAGCCAGAAAATTACTTCAAGGAACATACCCTTGGAGTTATTATCAATTTGTCAAAGACCCCTAATTCAGCGAAAGGGTACTGAAAGTTAATGCAAAGATATTAAAACAGAATGGGTTTCATAGAAACCCTTCCCTCTGTTTTAATTCATAATTTAAGTTCTATCTAGCACTACTATCACTCTTTCACCTATAAGAACTCATGAGAAATACAATGTAAATGTTGGTTGGTTGGCCGTGGATTGTAAGCTGTTTCACTGAGTTAGAGTTCTGTGAGTAGTAGTTGTAAATAGGCTGGGAGATGATTTATGGATGATATTCAAGCTATTGAACAAGAAATTATGTGACTGGTTTTGCTCTTCTAATATGACAAGCATGTTCATTGGATCCTGATCTAAATCAGTGGTGATGTGTTCTTTCTTTGTTATTGTTTTCCCTTTGTTATACATCATGTTTCATTTTCTCTGATAAGAAAATAGTAAATTTAGATTAGGATATAGTGCTGCAAGTTTCCTACTGCTTACTACACGTTCTTATTTTCATGTTTTCTTCCAATTGTGTATCTCAAAACAAATTCAATATAATTTAACCAGTATAGAAGTCAGTTTGTCCATGCTTACTGATGTATGAATTTAGAGTTTGTTGGTTAGATGTTCTTATTTGGTTCAACTGAAAGAATGGGGGAATAGGGAGATTTAGTGATCAGCCCTGTCCCCCAAGTTCCTTTTCCAACAGTTAGCCTTACTAAGATCCCTTGGAGCTGAATGCCAAAAGCAGAGAAGGTTAAAGGTCTTTCTCTGATCTTAGGTTTCACTCTATGTTTGAACTTAAGTGTTTTCTATTATCTGAAAGTAGTCAGGAGGACTGTTGGATTGTTGTCTTTAGAGTTAGCCTCATTAGGAGTTTGGGTAATAGAGGTATAAGGCATGTCTTTTCCCTATACTTACTCCGAAGTGGTCACCTTGGAATGCTTTCCTTTTCATTCCTTTTCATTTCCTTATTGTTTCATCCCATACTATCATCTTAAGAGATCCTCTGTTTTAGATGACTAGCCCTTTGAAAGCCTTGGATATTTGTATTGCAAGTAAACCCTTTTATGACCCCATTGCCCAATGGACTTGTGTTCTCTTTGAATTATCTCCCCATTTCCAAGAAATCCTTCTCTACTCATTCCTTTACATTCATTTAACCCTTGTTTCATGTTTCCCAACCAAACAAACAAAACAAAATAACAACCCTTGTGCCCTATAACTAGCCTAATACCTTGAATTGAACATCAAAGTTATACATTTCCTTACCTTTATAGAGAGATTCCTCTCTAGATCCAAGAGGGCTAGATCCTGAGATCCCAAAGTGGTTTGATGTTGTCTTGTCATTTGGTATTGCCAAATCTACCAAATCACAAGAACCACAACACTACCTACCCAATTTTAGCTGCTAACATTTTTTCTTCCATTTTGATTATGTGCATTTGAGCTAGCAACCTTTACAACATTTATTCTTTCTGAAAGCAATAAAACTATCTAATTCTACACTTATTTCATCCATGAATCTAGATTAAATTGTTGGATTCAATTATTCTCTACCTAACTACTGAATTGTCATGATTAAACTGTATGACAATTCTTTATTCTCTATCTACAACAAGTAAATTGAAACATGACAAGTCAAGATTAGACTATTTAACTCATCATGGATTATGGCATTTATTGACACTCTGCCATAATCAACTGCAAAAGGTAAAAGTAGTGGCATTTATACTTGCACACTTTCATGTTTTATTCATCTTTTTCTTTTGGGGTCTATTATTTTTTCTAAGTCCTTTGATTGTTCTTTTAGGACTTTTTACCCTCTTTTTGATTTTTTGTTTTTGTTTTTGTTTTTGTTTTTACAAAATATGTGAATACAACTTGCAGAAGGCAAAGTATGTACATATTTACAAGATTACCATCAGTCAAGTCAAAATTATGAATCCTATATTTATAGGTTACTAACATGATGGATGATGCACATGCACACGTGAAACATTATATTTTAAATAAATTTATTTTTAATTTTGCTTTGTTATATATAGTCTTATCTAGATGCAATCGTATATAACTTGATACTTGATACTTGATACTCGTGAGATCTAAAAATTTTGGACATATTTTATGTGAACTACATTTGGTACATGTGAATGTGATATATATAATGTTTTTAAAGCATAATTTTTGAATGGTTGAACTACATTTGGCATGTGAAGAATGTTACAGTGTTATATAATTTGTTTCATTTTTAAAACTCAAGTTTTGGATGGTTGAACTACATTTAGCATGTGATGTGAAGTAATTTTATGTTATAATTTGTTTTGTTTTTAAAACCTAAGTTTTGAATGGTTGAACTACATTTGGCATGTGAAGTAATGTTGTGTCATATTTTTTTTTGTTTTTAAAGTGTTATGGTTGAACTACATTTGGCATGTGAAGTAATTTTACTTGATACTTGATACTTGTGATCTATAATGTTTTGTTTTTAAAACTGAAGTTTTGGATGGTTGAACTACATTTGGCATGTGAAGTAATGTTGTGTTATAATTTGTTTTGTTTTTAAAACTTAAGTTTTCGATGGTTGAACTACATTTGAAATGTGAAGTAATGTTGTGATCTATAATGTTTTGTTTTTAAAACTTAGGTTTTGGATGGTTGAATTACATTTGGCATGTGATTATGATATAATGTTTTGTTTTTAAAATTCAAGTTGTCGTTTTCCAAAAAAAAAATTCACATGAATATATGTACATGTAGAAATGATTAAGTACATGTTTGAATATATATGTTAAAACAATTGAAGTACAATAAACACACACACACACACACACACACATATAAACAATCATAAGATTCTAGGTCTTGTTAGATGTGTCAAAAAATCATAAAATTTTAAAAATTCATTCTATAATGTATATATATCCAGTACGTGCAACATTTTTCATCAATGCATGTATAGAAAAGCTACTTTCAGTTTATTCCATTCTAGAACACATATATTTAGTACATGCAACATTTTTCATCAATGCACATATAAAAACTACTTTCAGTTAATTTCATTCTAGAACATATATATCCAATACTTCAACATTTTTCATCAATGAAAATAGAAAACCTACTTTCAGTTAATTGCATTCTAGAACATATATATTCAATACGTGAAACATTGTTCATCAATGCACATAGTAAAAATACTTGAATAGTTAATTGCATTCTAGAACATATATATATCCAATACGTGCAACATTTTTCATCAATGCACATAGAAAAGCTACTTTCAGTTAATTTCCTAGAACATGTATATATCCAGTACGTGCAACATTTTTCATCAATGCACATAGAAAAACTACTTTCAATTAATTGCATTCTAGAACATATGTATCCAGTACTTGCAACATTTTTCATCAATGCACATAGAAAAGCTACTTTCAGTTAATTGTATTCTATAAATTATATATATCCAATACTTCTAGAACATATATATCTAGTACTTGCAACATTTTTCATCAATGCACATAGAAAAGCTACTTTCAGTGAATTGCATTCTAGAACATATATATATCCAATACGTGCAACATTTTTCATCAATGCATGTATAGAAAAGCTACTTTCAGTTGATACTCGTGTGCATGTACCAAAACAATGTACATGTGCAAACACTTGCACTGATAACATAAAAAGGAAGTTCAATTTTTAGTTCAGTTCTGGAAGTTATAAAACATGAATCCAAAGAGAAGAAATTGTTGGGCAGTTCAATAAAAAAAATTCCAATGGAATGCCATCTTCAATGATCCGTTCATGATCGGATTTTGACATTTTCCATTTCTTAATTTTCGTTTTTTTCTTTGATTGAACCTCTATTAACTTTATGTGTGCTGCACACACCAAGTGACTATATTGACAACTTATGACATCATGGTCGTAGTCTTCAAAGTAAACAAAATCCCCACTTTGATTAGTTTGTCTGAAAAAATAACCTTTTAGTATAATAGATCCTCTGCCATATGGAAACCCGTGATCATTATAGTTTTCTAATAATTTCATCTTTTGTTCAGTGCAACGCATCAAACAATACTTCACATTTTCATCATTGCCAATAGGTGCAATTACAGTAAAAACATCTCATGCACAATAAAACAAACTTATCTATTTAAATTTAGATCATAATTAACATGAAAAATTAACTTTAAAATAATTTTAGCATCTATTTCTAGATATCTATCATCTGAAAGCAATTCAAATGTTACCTTCTCTAATAAGATCAAAAACTCAATCACCATCAGATGTTATTGTAGTCTCCTTCGATTGCATTTCTTCAAACATTGCAACGAACATTTTCCCCTTTGTATTTAGCTCTGTATGTTTCCAATATTTTACATACATTTTGTTTTGACAAACATCATTGGATTTTGTGTTGTCTATGCAAACATGAAAAAACCATGAATATTTTCTTTTATCCAATGCAAACATATTTGTGGACAACTTTATTTTAATTCAATGCAATTTTCGAGTCCCTTCTATTGTTTCAACGTCATTTCCAATTGATCTTTCTACATCTTCGATCCCAATATGCCAAAAAATCTTATATATGGAAAATTCAAAGAAGAATGTAAATATAATATCAAAATACATCAAAGATAATCATTGTGATAAATGTACACTGTTTAAAATTGGATATCCAATAAAAATTAAATTGAATGAACCTTCGCACTTCCCTTGATCGGTTAGTCACATGGCTTAGAGCAGCGATGCACCATTGAACAACTTCTTTAGCATCCATAAGTCAGTTTGTAGAGGGGTTCATTTGATATCTTCGAAGTGCTCATTTTATGCATGACCCTGCACTGTCATGTTCTCCTTTTCCATGGCCAGTCTCAAAGAAATTCCAACAATGTTTAATGCAAGTTTTCTTATGAAGAAAACACAACCAAAAGAATGATTGTGAAGATTTTAATTGACCTGCACATCCATCTGACCATATCCAATGTTCATCAAATTTTATTCCACGACTTTTCAAGGAGTCATAAATCTTTCCAAAACAGTGTTGTACAAAATATGTATCATGTGTACGATCGTCATTGATATAAAAGTGATATTCTTTAATAACATGTCGATTTTCACTGGTTTTTTTCTATATGATTGACATTTTGTTCAGCATGTCTATATAGAATATGGAAAATCATGGAGACTTGGTCAAAATGATAGTACTCACTCTAAATTTCTTTTTGTGGAACAAATGTGTAGTTTTCTGAAAAATCAATTTCTGAGTGGTGTCCAAGAATTTTTTTTCATGTTCTTCGTACTGATTTCGTGTTATTCTTCTGCGCATCACATCCCTTGCATTTGACGAAACACGTAAATTTTTCTTCCAATATTGATATATTATTTTTTTAACATTTTCTCCAAGTCTATCTTTGTATGGTTGCCTACAAATAACTCTCCAACAAGCGAGTTCATCATTTACATCTATTTGCAACCAAAATTTATGATGTTTGTGCAAATTTTTTCGTGAGGTTCCTAATGCTCGTGCCATAGATTATACCAAGTGATTCTCTTTAGTACTTGATGAAACCATTTCCATATGTATTTCTCTACGTACAACTCAAACATTTTTCTATCTAGATCTTCTAATTGAATTTATAGCACTATTTATATTTTCTATTACATTTTCCTTCATTTTTTTATCTTTTTTTTTTTCGAATACCCAATAAAGTCTTAGCTTCTTTTAATTTCCTTAATGATAGGAGACCTTTCAACATTTGGGCTTGAACTATCACATTTTCCTTTGTGAATTACATATCAAAAATGTGTTTAACACGATATCGTATAACATGATCAGCTCTTTTATCTCCATACGTGTGAGTGTCAACATTTTCTAACATCTCATCCTCGACATTGATTTCATCTGTACATATTCGAATGAATAGTACATAATAAGTTTACATATTCAATAAATAACTAAATTAATAAATATGTATAATTTCAATAATACATGCATGTGTTCAACATATATATATATATATACCTTGTGATTCAATTTCTTCACTTGAATTTCTTTCAACGTTTTCACCATCTTCAATCATTGGTTCAATATCTCTTTCACTTTCTCTTTCAAAATTTTGTATCTCATCATCAATGTTTTGAGGAATATCTCTCTCTGTTTACATTGAAAAATATTTTTCAAATTAGTTCATCAAATAAAAATTAAGCTTCACATTTTACACTAGGAAAATTTTAAATATCAAATTCATAATATTTACATTTACATACCTGCTTCAACTTCTAGTTGAGGTTGATTTTCCCTTTCAATATTTGAGAGTGCTTCTCTCTTTATTTTGCGAGATTCTCTCCCATGTTCTCTATGTTCCTCAGGGTCTCTTGTTCGATCATATTTTCTCGCGCAATTCCTTCGATTTTCCATGATAATAGAGTATGAAGTTCAAAAATTTTCCTTGAAAAAGTTAGACAAAAACTCAATTAAAAAAAACATCACACAAGATTTAATTTAAAAAAAACTCATTTTAAAATTTTTGCAAAAAATACATACTTCAATCCAAAACACTTTAAAAAATCCGAGAAAAAAATGTCTTATAAAAATGAAATAAAGCTCAAAATATTTCCTTCCAAGTCCTACAAAAAATTTCATTTAAAAAGTTAGACAAAAAATCATTTTAAAAAATCATTATAAAAGATTTACTTCAACCCAAAACACGTACTCTAAAAAAATGTCACTTCAAAATATACCTCCAAAAAATGTCCATTGAAAATTAATTCCAACTTCTTAAAAAATGTCACTTTAAAAAATACTTCAAAAAATCCTCTAAAAAAATATCACTTTAAAAAATACCTCCAAAAAATGTCCTTTGAATAGTAAGCCTCAAAAGAGTCCTTTCAAAATTAAGTCAAAAAAATGTCTTTTGGAAATTAAGCCCAAAAACCTCTCAAAACAAAATACATCCAAAAAAATGTCCTTTGAAAATTAAGCCCAAAACCTCTAAAAACAATGAAAATTAAGCCCAAAACTTCTAAAAACAAATACCTTAAAACCAAAAAATGTCTTTTGGAAATTAAGCCCAAAAACCTCTAAAAAAAAATACATCCAAAAAAATGTCCTTTGAAAATTAAGCCCAAAACTTCTAAAAACAAAATACTTAAAAAAAAACCAATGAAAATTAAGCCAAAAACTTCTAAAAACAAAACACCTTAAAAAAAACAATGAAAATTAAGCCCAAAACCTCTAAAAAGAAAATACCTTAAAAAAAGTGAAGCCCAAAAAACATCCAAAAAATGTATCACATACCTCCAAGAAATGTCCTCTGAATGTACCTCCAAGAAAAGTCCATAAACCCAAAACAATCTTTTGCAAAAATGTCTTTTGAATGTACCTCCAAGAAAATTCCTTAAACCCAAAACAATCCTTTGCAAAAATTTCCTTTGAATGTACCTCCAAGAAAAGTCCTTAAACCCAAAACAATCCTTTGCAAAATCAGACCAAATGAAGAAATGACATTTGTCAAGTATTCAGTCAGGAACACAATCAAATATATCATCAATGTTTCTTCCCATGTTATCGAAAACCAGTAGCTAATATAGAGCTACTAGGGTCCAAGTGCTACTAAGTGGCAAGCTAGTTCTTTTACTTGCACTTGTTGATGTGCTCCTATGCCCAAAAAAATGCACAAAACAATGGGTGGTACTAGGTGTAAGTCTTTTGTAATAATGGTAGGATAGATACCCCCACTCACCATTAATTAACCTAAAGAAAACCAAATTGAATGATGTTAATGGCTCCATATAATTATAAATTTGGGCATGTTAACCTCAAAATGATAAAGGGAAGCTAGTTCCAAAAAAGAAAGAAAAAAAATAATTAGGAAGACTATTCATCCCTATAAGAAAATAATAACTATGAAAAGACCAATATTTGTGTATATTCCATGAAAAACTTCAACGAAGAAACATTCAAGTGCTTCCTCACTTTGGACGAATGGAAAGCTGAGGCTTGAGGCAAATGTTGTCAATGGAAAATATGTAAGCCTAACCTTGAAGGACCTACGTGGAATCAATCTCATGACTCATGAACTCCTTGACCTTCTATGTGTGTGTGTGTCTCAATTGGGACTAGATCAAGTGGTTGGGAGGAAGATTGTTATCCTCTCCACTTAGGTTCAAATGTTGCTAGTGACATGTTTCACTCCCCATGTTTCCTTCCCCTCATTCCAAGGATTTTACTCAAGGTACACTAGTAATATTTCCAATTAGCCATGAGCTAGTTGGAATATTAAAATTTTTTTTGCTTCTTTGTTTTATGAATAAGAGGACAATGGAGGTCCATAATATTCCTTAATAATGAATAAATCAATGCCAATGTGAAAAGGATAGATCTTGGCAGCTTAATTGAGCACCCTTAGCTGTGAAAAGGAGTTGGAACACCTTGACTTGGTCAACTTTGACCAAATCAACAACGCTATCATGGAGGAGTGGTCATCAATGAAAGACAACGCAATTTTAGATGGAGATGCTTTGCATAGATGTAGTGCTATTATTGGATGGGGCTTAGGGTTTGCAAGCTCATATCTTATTTAAGGAAGAGGATGGCAATCATTATTCATAGGGTTGATGTATATGATATTTCTGAATATATGGTCTGTTTAGACATATATCTTTCTCTTGTTGTTTAGCTGAGATTGAGTGCTGTTTAGCACTGGGTGTTCTTGATCGGGAATCCCACCTCTTCCATTAAGAAGCTCTTGGAGGAGTATTGTACTACATTGTCCACTATCAGGCTTAAGGCCAAGCTTCATCATTCATTTACAGTGCAGATCCTGTTGAGGGATGAGTTGTTTTGCAGGTTGCAGCAGTGGAGACCATCTTTGGGTCATTTCATTGCTTATTTTCAATGGAGAAGGCTTCCTTTCCATTGGGAGGACAGTAAGGAAGACCCTTGTGCATATTTTCAGATCTTGGCATCAGGCCAACTATTTATTTATCCCTACAACGTAGTTTACTTCCAGATCTGTGTTATTTCTGTAGGAGGAGTTGCAGGGTGGTTTGGCACACCATTTGGAGAGAGGGTTTTCTAGTGAAATGGATCTGCCTTTCATTTAGAGGATCTATTGGAGGAGGCTATTCTATTGTGCATATCAGATCAACTACACTTTCCAGATCTGTATTTTGCAGTGGATCTTCATCCCTAGGTTCTAGATCCCCATCTTGTACATGGTGTTTTGTTGAAAACCCTTAAGGGGTTCTTCAAAGGAGGTTGTATAGTGTTCAGAGCTGTAGTAGATCTATCTTTTGAGGCACATATCAGCCTTAGATCTGTTGTATAACCATTTGCTGTAGCAGTGCCTTTAAAATAGCGCTGTAACAATCTTCCAGTCTTTATATATAGTAGCAACCTCTTTTTGAGGGATTTTGTCCATTGGAGGCTTGTTCTTTCTTATTGTACATCTTATGGCCCATTATTTATGCATATTTTGCTGCTGTTATAACATATGAAATGTCTCCATATTGACCTCTTGCTTTTATATGATGATTTACACTATTGTTCCAGCATTTTGCACTATATTCTTGCTTTTCCCATTTGGGAATATTACAGTGGTATCAGAGCATAATCTTGGCACAACTTGTGCATCTTGAAAAGCCAATATGTCATCTGAAGAAGGAGATCCTCTTACTAATAGAGAGAAGAGGTATAAAAGAAGAAGACACCGAAAGTTTGATTATACAAATGACCAAGAAGACAAGATTAAAACCCCTTTATTTGTAGGAGAAGATGAAGAGAAGGAGTTTCCCGAGATCCTTCTTAGATCCATGCAAGACATTGCTAGAGAAATCAAGGAGATGTTGAAAATGCAACAAGATGATGGAGCTTAGTGAAATGAAGTCACCTTCACTAAGTGGGCTCGCAGGCTATTTTTGGCGCAAAGTCTATTTTTAGACTATGTCTATTTTTAGACATATGGAGCATGGTTCAGAGCTACAAGATATTATTCGGATGATTATTTGGCTGGAGAAAAAGATGGAAAAAATATTTTTAGACATACAGTTCGAAGTCTATTTTTAGACTGCCTGTCTAAAAATAGGTCAGTCAAATATTATTTATCTTATAATAATATCAATTTATAAACTCAAGATCCTCTTCAAACATTTACTTGAGCTACTGAGGTGGCCCATGTGATCCATGTGCTGAATTACAGCATTCAGGGTTTGGTGAGTTTACATGGTTGACTTCAATAGAACTAAGTGAAGTGAGTTTGGTGGAGTTGATGAGACAATGGGTGGAGTTGTGTTCGGTTTAACTTAGTTGAAGG
Organism: Pinus albicaulis; assembly: GCA_034641835.2. Lineage (NCBI taxonomy): Eukaryota > Viridiplantae > Streptophyta > Pinopsida > Pinales > Pinaceae > Pinus > Pinus albicaulis. The sequence goes on from CM076571.1 coordinate 418,061,408, forward strand.
AGTTGTATTGGTCCACTCAAAAAATACACTATGATGAGCAGTGAATTAAATATTACTAATTCACCAATTATTAATCAATATTCAATCAAAGAACACACGCTGACCTGCATGGACAATTCAAAGGAAGACCTGGCTGGAAGAGGTAGATGAAAGGTGAGCTTGCTATTAAAGTGACATTGCTTCTGCATGAGATTTGCACAAGCATTGGAGGACTGCCACAGATATTTAGCATCAGCCAAGGATATTAGAACTTGGATCTCTCATTACACCAACTTGGATTGCGCAGTAGAGGCAGGCAAATAGTGGATGAGTTTTGAACCCGTGACTTGTTCAAAACTGAGCTAGTTTGTGTGTAACTTTTGGAGATAGTACTGAGTACTTGTGAGGAGTATTGTGCTATGTATTTTTACTTGTTCTATTCTATTATAATATAAAAATAGCTGGGGGTTTTCAACTGTAAGCTTTCCCCATTACATATTGTGTTTATGTGCGCATGTGACTGTTTCTATTTCCGCAAATTGATGATCAATTGTAGAAGAGGTTATGTGTTATGCATGAATTCGAATTACCGTGTGACCAAGATAATATCAGTGGATAAATATTCATTATTCAACAAATTTCTACATGGTATCGGAGCAAATTGATCATCGGGATCTATTACAGTGATTACAATTTTATTTCGGTAGACAGAGTCTGTAACGGGCCAGGTAGCCTCTGGATCCATCCTTTCCTTGAAAGGTGATATATCCAGTAAATGCCCTTACAGTCGATCTCTGTGCTAGAAATAATTTGTTCTCACAGATCCAGAAGCAGTTGAGTTTTGAGCTTGGAATTCGAATTTTGCAGCAGATTGTTTTCTTGGTGCCGGAGTTGAAATGTCTTTCAACGGTTTGCGACTCGAGTATGCCCTTGAGGGCAGTTCGAATTATGTTGCATGGAAAGATCGGATGGAGGCGGTATTAGATGATAACGGGCTGAAGGAGTTCGTAGATATGGATGTCCAAAAGCCTATTGATCCTGCTGAAGTCGAAGCTTGGCAAAAGAAGATGGCGAAATGTCGAAGGATTCTGTTGGAGGGCGTGAAGGATCACATTGTATCCAGCCTGCATGGAAAAGATTCTCCATATTTGATGTGGAAAGCGTTGACAAATCTATTCCAGAGCAAGAGCGACCAAAGGAAGCTGGCGCTCAAGGATAAACTCAGAAACATTAAGATGGAGAAAGGCGACAGTATCGCCAAGTACCTCACGAAGTTCACTCAATGCAAAGATGAGCTGGGAAGTGTGGGGGTGACTGTCGATGATGAGGACTTGGTGGACCTAGCTCTCCTTGGTCTTTCGAAGAGTTGGCATTCCTATCAAGACTCTGTCAATGGTCGGGAGAATTTGCCGGGATGGGAGCGACTTTGGTCGGATCTCATGCAAGAGGAGATAAGGCGGACTACCAGGGACGGATCTTCATCAAAGGCACCTGATGAAGAAAATTGCGCTTTGGCTACCAAAGCTAAGAAGGGGAAGAGCAAGAAAGCTTCTCAGTTTGGTGCGAAAGGCAATAAGCAAGACATGTCCAAGGTGAAGTTCTTTCACTTGTCACCGGCACGGACACTATGCCATTATGCCACAAATTGTCGTAGAAGAAGAAGAAAAATAAGAAAAGAAATTTCTTTGAATCTGCGGCGAGAGACATGATGGCCTCCCGGTTTGAGCTTGGATTTTCAACGTCGCATCACTTGGTCTCAAGTGTGATGGGATCAGTATGGTTCTTGGACAGTGGTGCATCATTTCACATGACAAGAGATCGGGATCTGTTTTCAGATCTGGAGGAAAAATATCTTGGAGTGCACATCGAGATGAGCGATGATGGTAGATACAGTGAGACTGGTATCGGTACCATTTCCTTTGAGAGGGAATCCAGTAAACCCTTCGTATTGAAGGAAGTGTTGCATGTTCCAGGATTGATGAAGAATCTGATCTCTGTGGCGATGTTGGAAGACAAGGGGTACGATGTGGTCTTCAGCGAGGGAGCTCTGTGCGGTAAGACAGGCGGAGGGCACCAAGATGAGGTTCAAGTCAAGAACCTTTATCAGTTGCAAGTGGATGGCTATGCAGTAATGGCATGCAAGGCGGAAGGAGTGGTGAGAGGCGGGATGATGGCGAGGGCGCAGCCTTGGATATTGGGCCACCTTCACCATGGAGCTTTGAAGATACGGCAGCAGATTTCTACTGGGCTTCCTAAGGGTACTCTTGTGCAGTCAGATCAGTGCAAGGGATGTACCTTGGGAAAATTTGTGAAAGCCACCTTTCACGAGAAGGATAGTCGTGCCACGACGATCCTTGAGAGAATTCACACAGATGTGTGTGGACCTTTCTTAGTAGCTTCGACAGCAAAGCACAGGTACTATGTGATATTTGTTGATGATTTTTCTCAGAAGTGTTGGATCTTCTTCATGAAGAAGAAGAGCGAGACATACTCAAAGTTCTGTGAGTTCAAGGCACTGGTTGAGAAAGAATCGAGGAAGCAGGTGAAGGCTCTTAGGAGCAACAATGGTGGTGAATTCATCTCTCTTGTTGAATTCAAGGACTTTGCGAGCGCGAAGGGATTCGGAGAGAGCTCATCACACCCCGCAACCCACGGCGAACGGGGTTGGCGGGTGGAAGAACGGAAAGATCGTGGGTGGCACGCACGGGCAATGTTGCATGATCAGGGCCTACCCCTTCACTTGTGGGCTGAGGCATGCAATACTGCAGTGTATGTGCAAAACTGTTGTCCTCACAAGATACTTGGCATGAGTACACCAGAGGAGGCGTTTTCTGGAGGATCTTTCGGATGTGGATCAGCCACAAGAGGAAGTTCATGGAGTGGAAGAGACCACTCATGTAGCGCCAACCATCAGAGGGCGCAAGCGCACTATAGAAGCTGAGCGACTGGCTCAAGATGCAGAGAAGATTGTAGGAGCACCTACAGCACAGCGCAAACAGAGACAGTCACCGGACCGGTACACTGGATACATGGCTCTTGTGAGAAAATGTGTCATGACAGAGCCATCCTCTTTCGAGGAAGCTGTGGAGGACCCCGCATGGGTAGATGCCATGGTGGAAGAGTATGATTCGATTGTCAGAAACAATGCATGGGAGATTGTCCCCCGACCGAAGGGGAAATCAGTGGTGGGTTCGCGATGGATCTACAAAGTGAAGCAGGCGGCTGACGAGAGTGTGGAGAAGTACAAGGCAAGATTTGTTGCCCGTGGCTTCTCACAGATCGAGGAGATCGATTATGAGGAGACCTTTGCACCTGTCGCAAGGTACTCTTCCATACGGACGATCCTAGCTCTCTCAGCGCAGATGGGGTGGCACATCCATCAGATGGATGTGAAGACTGCATTCCTCAATGGAGTCATTGAGGAGGAGGTGTACATAGAGCAGCCCAAAGGTTTCGAGATCTTCAGCAGTGAGTCGCATGTTTGCCGACTCAAGAGAGCACTGTACGGGCTTAAGCAAGCACCTCGTGCTTGGTACACACAGATAGACAGTTATTTCACCGGACTTGGATTCTCCAAGAGTGAGGCGGATCCTAGCCTATACCAGATTGTGGTGGAGGGGAAGTTGTTGATCATTGTACTGTATGTAGATGATCTGATTTTGACAGGTGATGAGCTGTTGATACTTTCATGCAAGGAGGACCTTGCTAGAGAGTTTGAGATGAAGGACTTGGGCCTCCTTCATTATTTCCTAGGATTGGAGATTTGGCAACGCAGTGGTGGACTGTTTTTTTCTTAAGGTAATTATGCCCAAGAGATACTGGAGAGGTTCAACATGCATGGCTGCAAGCCTGTTGATACTCCTCTTCCTGGTGGTTGGAGGTAGTGGATGCCACTGTCTATCGACAGTTGGTGGGGTCACTTATGTATCTTGTCAATACACGACCTGATATATGCTATGCTATTAACCAACTTTCGCAAGCTATGGTTAAGCCTACCAAGCTCTTCTGGAAGGCAGGCAAGCATGTATTGCGTTATCTTAGTGGCACATCGGGATATGGCCTGTGGTACAGACAGGAGGATGGAGCGAAGCTTTGCGGCTTCACTGATGGAGATTGGGCAGGGAGCCCAATGGACCGAAAGAGCACATCTGGAGGAATATTCAGTATCGGTTCGACAGCAGTTTCCTGGTATAGCAGGAAGAAGAGATCCATGGCACTCATTTTAGCAGAGGCCGAGTACATGGTAGCAAGCTTGGCTGCATGCGAGGCTATTTGGATGAGGAAGATCCTCGTCAGATTGTTCGGGTCGCATTTGGAGCCTACTGTGATTTATTGTGATAACCAGAGTTGCATTAAACTCTTGGCTAATCTAGTATTTCATGATAGATCCAAACACATCGACATCAGGTACCATCATATCAGAGATTGTGTTCAGCGGAGAATCATGTTACTTTCATATGTTCCCACGGAGGATCGGGATGCTGACATCTTGACGAAGGCGCTCACCAGGAGCAAGTTCGAATTCCACAGAGGCAGGATAGGGGTTGCAGATAATCCATATCTTGTTGAGAGGGAGTGTTGAAAATGCAACAAGATGATGGAGCTTATTGAAATGAAGTCGCCTTCACTAAGTGGGCCCGCAGGCTATTTTTGGCGCAAAGTCTATTTTTAGACTATGTCTATTTTTAGACATATGGAGCATGGTCTAGGAGTTGCAGTATGCTATTCTTGGATGATTGGTCAAGTTGGTAAAAATATATGGACAACTATTTTTAGACATACAGGTCGAAGTCTATTTTTAGACTGCCTGTCTAAAAATAGGTCAGTCAAATATTATTAACCCTTAATAATATTTGGACTATAAACTTCAGTTTATCCTCTTGCAGCACTTCAGTTGGAGCTACGGATGTGGCCCATGCATATGACAGAAGGAATTACGCTATTCCTAGGGGTTTGGTGAGCTCATGCATGGTTGACTTCAGTTAGAACTCAAGTGGCGGAGTTTGGTGGAGTTGATGAGACAGTTGGTGGAGTTGTGTTCGGTTTAACTTAGTTGAACTAGTTGTATTTAGTCTAACTGACAAATAAACTAGTGATGAGTGGCGTGAATTAAATATTATTTAATTCAATAATTATTAACTCATTATTCAACTAAATAACACATCAGTTGACTACAGTGCATGGACAGTTCAGTGAAGACCAGTGGAAGAGGTAGATGAAAGGGTGAGTTTGCTATTAGTTGCGACATTAGTTGTGCATGAGATTTGCACAAGCATTGGAGGAGATTGCCAATGATGATTGCGCAGATCAAGCCAAGGAGATTCAAACTTGGATCTCTCATTACACCAACTTGGGTTGCGCAGTAGAGGCAGGAAAATAGTGGATGAGTTTTGAACCCGTGACTTGTTCAAAACTGAGCTAGTTTGTGTGTAACTTTTGGAGATAGTACTGAGTACTTGTGAGGAGTATTGTGCTATGTATTGTTACATGTTCTCTTCTATTATAATATACAAATAGCTGGGGGTTTTCAGCTATAATCTTTCCCCATTACATATTGTGTTTATGTGCACATGTGACTGTTTCTATTTCCGCAAATTGATGATCAATTGTAGAAGAGGTTATGTGTTATGCATGAATTCGAATTAGTGTGTGACCAGGATAATCTCAGTGGATAAATCTTCATTATTCAGCAAATTTCTACAGGAGATGAGGATGGATAGATATAAGGAATTCCCTAAAGGATTTCATCATGGTGAAGGCTTCGGCATGTCTCATCACTGGAGTGATCAACCTGTGCAACAATAACAAGTTTCCCAACGCTCTACAATGCCTACATTCTTGGTTGTGGGAAATGAAGGGTTTCAAGAGCAAGAATCCCTTCAGTAGGAGAATTTTGAGGTCTAAAATGGGTCTCCTAAGAAAAATGCACAACAAAAATAAAATTTATAAGAACCAATAGGATTCAAGATGATGATGTCAAGCATGGGGGATGATTCACCATTTTTTAATTAAAAGGGTAAAAATATTAAAATAAAATAAAATAATAAAACTACTTTTTCAACTCGTATTTTCAACTTATCTCCCAAATTTTTTACTCAAATTTCGAGCGGGAGTACTCATTGGATGAAAAATTCAATTCCTCATCCAAGGGGTACCCATGTTGCATACTTTTGATGGACCTTTCTACATGAAAAACGAGAAATACATGAAAAAACATGATTGCAGTCACATTTTTAATGTATTGATCATTTTTCATGTGGTAGGATCCATCGAAAGTATGCAACATGGGTACTCCTTGGATGAGGAATTAAATTTTGCATCCAACGAGTACTCCTGCTCAAAATTTGAGTAAAAAAATTGGTAGATAAGTTGAAAATATGTGTTGAAAAAGTAGTTTTTTCTTTTTTCCCTCTAAAATTTAATGATGTAATCAAATCTTATTTTATTATTTCCACTATTATTTTATAATTTCCTTAGGAGGCCCATTTTAGACCTCAAAAATCCCCTAATGGAATACTATTCCATGGAGTATGAGTCTCAAACTCAGAGATTCAAGGATCACTTGATTTTTCAAGAATTTTGTCAAATGAAGGACAATAGGAGACCTAGGCATCACCATAGAAGTGGTGGATTCATTCAAAATCATGATCTACACCGCACTATGGGAAGAGTTTTCTTACCCAACTTTGATGGGTCATCCAAATGTACTGCCAAATCATGGGTAGAGAAGCTTGACATCTACTTCCAGTTGAACAAAGTTCCAGAAATGGAGTCCATTAAGATAGCAGCGCTGCACCTTGAGGGTGAAGCATATGATTGGTGGTTCCATGGCTTGTCTACATTGGGTCATGTCAATGTGACTACATATTCAGAGTTCACAAGGAGGCTAGTGGAGAGGTTTGATAGAAGATATCCTCAAGCACTATTCATGTGGCTTTCAAAGCTAAAACAATCAGGTAATCCAGAAACTTACATTTCTAAATTTTTGACACTTTCTGTTATGGTTTCTGATTTATCTACAGCAAGAAGGGTCTATATGCTCATTGATGGGTTATATGAACCTCTTCATGGGTTGTTTAAGTCTACCAAGCCCACTACCCTTCAAGATGCCATTGAAAGGGCTAGAGATCTTCAAGATGCCTTGCCAAAAGCAAAGGCAACATTTCAGCATAAGCCCTCTTTTCCATCAAAGGGAAAATATGAGAAGGATCCTCTTTCAAAGGAGAGCTGAAATAAAAAAACCTCTTGATGATGATGTCCAAAGAGATTTGAGGAGGAGGAAGCTTTGCTTCACATGCCAAGAATCTTGGGCACCCAAACATATATGTGCAGCAGGAAAGGCATACTACATAGAGGTCTTCTCAGATGATGAGGAGGAAGAAGAAGAATAACAAGAGAGGGGTCACAACACTAGAATAGCAGGAGATGATCCACCACCACCTGAGGGTGAGGATGGATCAATTGCTCCCACTAGGGGAACTCTTGCATCATTAAGAGTGGTACCCAACTATCATAAAACTTCCACACAGGAAACAAAGTTGAATTTACGTAGTGGAAGCAGGGACATGATGATCCCATATATTATGCATATGAGAATGGTCCATGAGACATCACTATCTTGTGGTAAACCACCTGGGAGGCCACATGATCCACATTTGGTGAGAGATTCTCACATCACGATGCACCATTCATATATCTAGAAGGAATGGCAGCATTAGAAGACCATGATACAACATTGAGAGTATTGGGTAGGCTCAAGGAGGAGGGTGATATTATCCCACTATCATCATTACCCACTCTCACATCTCATATTGCGCTGAGAGGAAATGTTGTAGGTTTGGAGGATGACACCATAATGGGGCAAGGATACTATTCCTTGGCTATGGAGACTGAGACGATGTTCTCATTTGAGGATAAATATTCCTTACATGGTAGAAGATGGTGGCCACACATGCATGCTTTGGCTAAACCAAGGAATTTTTGGATGGATGATAGCTTTCCATGGGAGACTAACCTCCAAAAGCTTCAATCTTTACTAGAGCATGTGCATATGCAAGAAGAGCAACAAGGAGAGGATAGCAACCTTCCAACATATACCTTTGGCATGGGAGATGTCAAGAAGGAAAGTAGCCATATGACATATGTTCTTTGTGATAGATCAACAACGCTATCACTATGGAATATTGATCCATATTGGAAATCCCAACTGTTGCTGGATTATTCAAAGGATCTTTTCACATGCATGATACTTGATGACCAACTACATGAAGAGGGTTATTCAGTACAAGAAGAATTCATATACTATCATGGTAGGATCTTCTTATCTAGAGCCCCCAAGCTCAAGGAGAAGTTGCTACAAAGGGCTTATGAAGAGTTCTTTTTCAGTCATACTTATTCCATGAGGGCCTACAACACTATCATGGAGAGCTACAGTTGGGAAGGCTTTGAAGAGGAACTATATCATCATTTTCAATTATGCATGAACCATGTGGAGTTGGAAGAGAGACATAAATCAATGGAGGAGTTATCACAACCACCTCTTTCCTCTTTGGGAATGAGAAGGGATCCATCTATGAGCCACTCCATTTGTATGAACATAAATTTTGGTAAAGAACATGCTTATGTACATAATGTTTCATTTAATGATTACTTGCATTCCTTTACCATGTATCTATAGGTCATAGCTCCAAGGAGGAGCATTATTCCATATAAAATTCATGTCCAACTTTGGGCCATAAACATTTCTGAACATGGCCACTCCCTTGGAGGACATAGGGAGATATTGTATCAGTGTGGGTGCACTCCAAAAGCACCAAACACATCTCACACTTCTATCCATTGTGAGAAGACTTGGGAACCAAGTAAGTGGTGGGGAAACCACTTACCATATCATAATCTAATGTAGTCAGGAGATTTACTGCGCTAGTTCCACATGTGGGACTATGACCCACCTCCATTTGTACAAATTTATGTTTGCATGTACTTAATTTTGATCCCATACATTGATGACGTACTTATACTTTTTATGAGAATGTTTGTATGGAGGATGGGGGAAATTTATGTGCCCTATGGGAGAGATATTCTCCATGTTCACTATGCTACATGTTTCAGGGAGAACATTGGGTAAACCATGTTTGTTTCATTGGAACTATTGTGTCCTTGTGGGATGAATTATTTGCATCTCATAAGAACTTTGGAGGAGAAATTCATGGAAGGATGGATTGGTAGACACTTAGCTTATGAGAGAAGCTTATCACATGTTGATGTCACCAATGATGGAGAGTTGCAGCACTCACCTTGTCAGTTTCTTGAGGACAAGCAACATTTGGGAAGGGAGGACTGTAATATTCTCAATTAGCCATGAGCTAGATGGAATATTAAATTTTTTGTTTTTGTTTTGTTTTATGAATAAGAGGACAATGGAGGTCCATAATTCTCCTTAATAATGAATAAATCAATTCCAATGTGAAAAGGATAGATCTTTGCAGCTTAATTTATCACCCTTAGGTATGAAAAGGGGCTGGAACACCTTGACTGGGTCAACTTTGACCAAATCAACAGAGTTGTCATGGAGGAGTGTTCATCAATGAAAGACAACACATTTTTAGATGGAGATGCTTTGCATGGAAGTAGTGCTATTATTGGATGGGGCTTAGGGTCTGAAAGCTCATATCTTATTTAAGGAAGAGGATGGCGACCATTCTTCATTATGTTGATGTATATGATATTTCTGAATATATGGTCTATTTAGACATATATCTTTCTCTTGCTATTTAGCTGAGATTGAGTGTTGTTTAGCACTGGGTGTTCCTGATCAGGAATCCCACCTCTTCCATTGAGAATCCCTTGGGGGAGTCTTTTACTACATTGTCCACTATCAGGCTTAAGGCCAAGCGTCATCTTTCATTTACAGCGCAGATCCTGTTGAGGGTTGAGTTGTTCTACAGGTTGCAGCAGTGGAGACTAGATCTGGGTCATTTCATTGCTTATTTTCAGTGGAGAAGGCTTTCTTTCCATTGGTAGGATAGAAAGGAAGGCCCTTGTGCATATTTTCATATTTTTGCATCACACCAACTACTTATTTATCCCTACAATGTAGTTTACTTCCAGATTTGTGTTATTTCTGTAGGAGGAGTTGCAAGGTGGTTTGGCACACCATTTGGAGAGCTGGTTTTCTAGTGAAAGGGATATTCCTTTCATTTAGAGGATCTATTAGAGAAGGTTATTTTATTTATCATATCATATCAGTCACACTTTCCATATCTGTATTCTGCAGTGGATCTTCATCCCTAGGGCCTAGTTCCCCATCTAGTACATGGTGTTTTGCTAAAAACCCTTAAGGGGTTCTTCAAAGGAGGTTGTATAGTGCTCATGTCTATAGTAGATCTATCTTTTGAGGCACATATGAGCCTTAGATACGTTGTATAACCATTTTCTGTAGCAGTGCATTTAAAACAACACTGTAACAATCTTCAAGTCTTTATATATAGTAGCAGCAGCTCATTTTGAGGGATTTTTTCCATTGAAGGCTTGTTCTTTCTTGTTGTACATCTTATGGCCCATTATTTATGTATATTTTTTTGCTGTTATAATGAATGAATGGCCTCTATATTGGCCTCTTGCTTTTATATGATGATTTACACTATTAGTCATGCAATTTGCACTATATTCTTGCTTTTCCCTTTTGGGAATATTACAACACTGAATTATTTAGGGTCACCCTACAATGAATCATTGAGATATTCCAATTTTTTCTTTTCTTCTTTAACATCAATTTTTTCCTTCCATGTTCTCATTATACTTCTTTGTAACCTTCTCATCTCATGTGATCAATGTGTCGTCAAATAAAATTTCATCTTCCATCATCTAAGAATTTCAATACCAAAAGCTATTATTTGTTAAAATAATTCAAGGTTGGTGATTTTTTGTGGCAACTAGATGCCCCTTATAAGTAGGACCACCAATTATCAAAGAATTGATTTTTGGATTTGAAGTTAGAGTTGCTTGTCATGGGTCTCTTCCAATCACCACATATAGGTGTCCCATCATAATTGGGATTAAAAATGTTTGGTGCATTCCTTTTTGAATCTTCCCTATCATCCTAATCAACTATTTGTTTAACTTAAAGGTCATTGTTCTCCTTACGTTTTCCATCTAACCATCCTTTAGGCATTTAAATGTATTCAGATCATGAATATTTATTCTCTAATCTCAATATTCTAGTGCCTTATCCTCTATATCAAAATAATCTTGGTGAGATATAAAAAGGATCAAAATCATTGTAGACAAAAGATTTTCCCCTTTTCATCTATTCCCCATAAATCAAATTTCTCTATTCATTATTGAGTTTCAGAATAGTTGTATAAATAGTCCATTTGTGAAGAGGGGGTAGGGGAAGATATGGTTCTCAAGATATTTCAAAAACTTCAATTCTTGCGCTTGTAGGCTTGTAAGTATTGGGGCAATGAATAGGAGGAGGATACTTTATATGGGGATCGGCATAATTGGACTTGTACTTGTTGATAAAGTAATGGGGATCGACATAATTAGACTTGTACTTGTAGATAAAGTATACTTTGTTAACGTTTTCACATTTTCCTATTCCAAATATAATGAAGTAAAGAAGCCAATGTGAGGAGGATACTTTATATGGGGATCAACATAATTAGACTTGTACTTGTAGATAAAGTATAATTTGCTAGCTTTTTCACATTTTCGTATTCCAAATATAATGAAGTAAGAAAGTCAATGTTCAACTCTGGTCATTTCCATCCAACCTTTTTGGAGCTAAAGACACCAACACACTTCAACCCATTTTGTAACATTAGTGAATCATTCTTAGAATTTATGATTTTTGGTAATTATTTTATATGATATCATTTCTTTGTATTTCATTTAAAATATAATAATAATCTAAATAACTTTAACCTTTTTTTCCCACAATTATTTAAAATTTATGGATTCTATCTTTATAGAGAATATATATATATATATATATATATATATATATATATATATATATATATATATATATATATAGATATATATATATATTCAAAATTAAATCCATTCAAATTATATGGGTTTACAAGCTGAAGGAAGAAGATGGAGGAAAACAAAGGTACAAAGCTAGACTTGTGGTGAAGGGGTTTGCACAGAAGAAAGGTATTTATTTTGATGAAATATTTTCTCCTGTTGTTAATATGACTTCAATCAGAACTATTTTAAGTCTTGTAGCAGCGGACGAATTACATCTTGAACAGTTAGATGTAAAGACAACATTTCTCGATGGATATTTGGAGGAAGAGATATATATACAGCAACCAGAAGGATATGAGGTCAAAGGGAAAGAAAAATTAGTGTGCAGGTTAAAGAAGAGCTTTTATGGCTTAAAACAGGTTCCAAGGTAGTGGTATCTAAAATTTGACAGGTTTATGTCTGAACAAGGTTATACTAGATGTCACTCTGATCATTGTGTTTATCTAAAAAAGAAAAATGATGGCAGCTATATTATATTTTTATTGTATGTGGATGACATGCTTGTTGCAGGGTCTAACATGCAGGAAATAAATGTGCTCAAAATAAAATTGGAAAATTCCTTTGCGATGAAGGATTTGGGAGCTGCAAAACAAATCCTTGGTATGAGAATAACTAGAGATAGGAAAAATCACAAATTAACACATCTCAGAATGGGTACATACAATAGGTGTTGAAAAGATTTAATATGCAGAATGCAAAACCAGTTAGTGCACCTTTTTCCAGCCATTTCAAACTTAGCAAGGAGATGTGCCCCAAGACCCAAGAAGAAATGGATTATATGTCTAAAGTTCCATATGCATCAGCAGTTGGAAGCTTAATGTATGAAATGGTCTGCACAAGGCCTGATATTGCACATGCAGTGGGAGTTGTGAGCAGGTACATGAACAATCTAGGAAAATAACATTGCATGATAGTAAAATGGATTCTCAGATATTTGAGAGGAACCACAAATCAAGAATTATCCTTTGGTGGTTCAAACATTGCTCTACAGGGATATGTTGATGCAGATATGGTAGGTGACAGAGATAACAAGAGGAGAACTACAGCATATGTATTTACTATAGGTGGAATAGCTGTCAGTTGGGTTTCAAAAATCCAAAGTGTTGTTGCACTTTCAACAGCAGAAGTAGAGTATGTTGCTACTACAGAGGCTACTAAAGAAATGATTTGGTTACAAAGGTTTATGGATGAATTGGGTAAGAAGCATGATATGGGCACGTTATAAAGTGATAGCCAACGTTCCATTCATCTTGCAAAGAACTGAGAATTTCATTCCAGGACTAAACACATAGAGCTCAAGTACCATTTCATACAGTCAGTATTGGAATATGGACAATTGAAGCTGCAAAAGATACACACTAGCCGAAATCCTGCAGATATGCTAACAAAAGTTGTAACCAGGGAGAAACTGAGAATATTCTCAGTTTCAATTGGTCTTCAAGAATGATGATGAAGATCATAAACAGCCAGGTCCAAAGTGGAGTCATTGTCCCACAAATGAAGCAGCGGTGGAGTTGCTACAATCAATCTCCAAGTGGGAGATAAACCCCCCGCCAGGGGGGCTCAATAAAGTCGCAGCCGCCCCCCCCCTGGACCCCCCAAGAAGCATTTAATTACGAGTGGAATTGCTGCCCCATTAAGGTACAAGGGTCCAATGCTATGATACAAAATAAACAAGACAATCAGGCTCCACACCCAACAAAAGTTGCTTGAATTTAATCATGAGTAGTTGAAATGTATGTTATATGTCATGCACCTTTAACTATTCCCCCTTCTAAATTAAGATCATAGCCTTATATTCCCTTCCTACTGTCATCCTATATTACTATAACCCTATAATCCTTTAATCATATATTCCCTTCCATATTGTATAATCATATACTCCTTCGTCCTCTCCTCACTACTGATCAATAATGTTCACTCGTGCAAACTTTCACCCGACCTCAACACTATCACTCCACATTGTTTACATATGGGTCATTGTTATCATTTCCCAATAATTGACTCCATGATGTAATTCAAATGCAAAAATAAACCAATGATCATGATTGCATTCCCGCACAATTATAATATGATTATGAGTTGATCATTAGATCAAATGGGCAACTTCCATGACATAATTGTGCTCATTACATTCTTAAGGAATGAATTCGGCCAATCTTGGAGATTTTGGGAACGATGTGAACAAGGTCTTGTTCGATTATATAAGGGAAGTCAATAATCAGATGAGGAACACTAATCTTCGACCATTTTCTCGTAATGTTGACATGAAGAGGGAAAATAGACATTTATTACATTGGAAGGCTTCCAGGTTTAGGCCCACTAAAAATTTAAGTGCACATGGACTAGCCTTACAGTTTTAGAAGTGTTATACTCCAGTTTAACATGGAATAGAAGTTCTATTCAAGACTGTTAGTCTTTTACCATGGTCTCTTTTTTATTTTGCATCCTCTCCTTTTTGGTGAACTATAGTAGATACATGAGGACATTCATCCAAATTGGCATGGGGGGATGTTGGTGCCTCGTTTTGTCCCCAATTTTACCACTTACCACCTCTATTGTTCCCCTATTTTTCCAAGAAAGTACCCTTTCACCTACCCTTCCACCACTATCACTGCCCAAACCTTATTAAATACCTAACATGAGGTAAATGAATTTCGTTGGTGTCATTTTTCTATGTTATAGTTAAGTTTGAGTAGATTTGAGTCATATTCCTAAATAAGCTAACTAACTATTATGGATCCGATATGAAGAGTTGTAGCAGTATTAACAAGTTAGTGCAAGGATTGAAGGATGTTTGTCATTGGCCTTGTTTTGTTATTTTTGTATTGAACAGTCAAGTCTCTGATCCATACTCAAAACCATAGTGACCAGGTAGACTTCTTCCATGTCTTCATGACTTCTAGAGGGTCGAATACATACATCTCAAGGGGCTCTTGATTAAGGCCGAATTCTATGTTTTCCATGATGAGGATTCTAGAGATTAGCATTGAAGAAGAATTACGTTACTGATAGCAGTTGGTTGAATGCAGTTGTTCCAACAAAATTTGGTTGATTTGGTATCAAATCGAAGAACCCAGGTTAACATTGGTTTTATGAGATTTTCCATTGGTAGACATATTGTTAATTTGAATTTGAACTGTTTCCTATAAAGGCCAATGTAGTAAGGATTTAGAGGGGGTCGTTATGAGTAATTACTAGTAATATCAATTGTTGGGAAATCATTATTGTCAGTATGCTATGTAATTTGAGACTCTTTTTCAAGTTAATGCATTATGGCTATGTTCTGAACTAGGTTATTGTGAATCGTGGTCGAATCGTGATCATCTTTTCAAAGCAGCATGATCAAAGAAGAAAGAGGTTGTCAAAGTGCAGCAAATTACAAAAGTACTGGTCTATTTTCAAGAGATTTATCTTTGAGGTTCTTGACACCTCCAAGGAGCTGCCCTCCGCAAGTGGTGCAAGTGTTAGCCATCAGTAAAAATTTTCACAGCAAATGATGGCTAAATATGTTCTTAGGCCTTCAAGAATCAATCTTCATGGAAAACTCTTAGTTCTTGAAGCCTTCTTGGTGTCTTTTATCTTACAAATCATCTTCACTGTTGTTTCCACAAAATATTTTTCAAAGAGAGCCTGCTGAATCTTGAAAAGAACTGTTTTTTAAACTTTAGCCCATTCCATCCATCTTTCACTCATTTACACCTATCCTAACTCATCATCTCCTTCCCCTAAAAATCTCCTTTTCTCCCTCATTTATTCTCATTTTTCTCAAAAAATCCCTTTAAACCTTGTAAAATCCCTCTTATAACGTTTTAAACCCCTTCTTTATACCTATCGGAACCCCTCAAAAAGGTTAAAAACCCTCATTTTTTGGCCTTTTCTGCCCCTTTTAACATATAGGACCTTAAGCACCTTTCGCTTAAGTCCCTGGCCCTGTTTCTGCCATATGACCCAGTCCTGTGACCGAGCGCTCAGCCCTTGGCCCTAATTCTATTTAGCCATGGTCTCCTTAGTCCTGCACGAGACCACACTCTGCACCCATCTCCTAAGTCCCTTTACCTTTATTATTTCCCGCAAAACCCCTTTTTTCCTTTATATTTCTCTGCCCAACTGATATGCCCCTGGTAGATCTCAATCGTTGATCTATGAGATCAGACGGTCATTGCAGTTTCCCGTTTCCTCTTCCCCCTTGTATTTCCTTCCACCAATGTCTTTTCGCCAATAGACCATTGGAAAATCGCTTTTCCCTCCTTCCTACTTCCCACCTCCGCTTATTTTTCACTGCCGATGTTCATCCCCCACCGATGGAATCCTAACCATCGATCTCCCTCAGAGAGGATGGTCTACGCTCCATCGCAAACCACAAAGGGTCACTTCTGCCTTCCCTTTCCCTGCCAATATGTGCTCTGCCTATTAAATCTTGGTCGTTGATCCTCTAATGATCCAATAGCCAGTAGGGTCCTTCCCTTATTCTTTCATCCGCCCTTCTTTTTCTCCTCGACGTATCTTCACTGTTGATCCTCAAGATCTAATGGCCCTTTCTTTCCCTATCATCCATTCTCCCAACCCCATTCATTACCCCTTTGTTTACCTGAAACAAATTTAAACCGTTGATCCTCAAGATCCAACGGATGTGGCTTGTCCCGACCTCTTAATCTCGCCTGATGAACCTCCCGCTACATGAAAAAAGAGATGATGTCATTGAGGGTCCCCCCCGACTGCGCATCTCCTCTCGTCGCGGTTATCCTCCACCGTAGATCTGGCTCCCCCATATCTGATGGTCATAATATGTTTTGGCGCGAAATTTTCTCTCGGGGTTTAACACCCAATATCAACACGAAATGGGAGGTTTTTAATGGAAATATGGCAGCCTCTGACATGTATTGCGTCCACCCTACACAAAACCACAAACCACTCTGAACCTGTGCGAAAACTGCCTCCGGTTTTCCATGAAACCACTCTTCCACCATTCGCGACAAATCTTCAAAAAAGCTCACTGTTCTTCCTGGTTCCGTTTATGGGACCCCTTCTACGCATATTCATCCTCCAAATCGCTCCTCCACCTCCTTCGAGACTCTGAATGCAGTCAACCACAAAAATTCAGGGTTTCTTTAATAATTTGTTTTTGTTACAGTTTTTATGGCGGCCCAAAGTGTGCAGGCCACCCCACAGCCAATGTAAGTGGCATAGAACCTCGGGATGACGATCCTGGGAGTGAAAAATGAAAAATGGGATTTTACCATGGCTTTTATGTGTTTGACCAATGCCTCATGAACATTGGTTGATTCATAAAACCCTCCAGCATAGCAAGAAACCCCTACAGACACAAAGACAGGGAAGATTAATGAAAAGGTGAAGAAACAAAGAATTAAAGACTTAATCACAGTGAAAGGATAAAAGTTAAAATGTGATTAAGGATAAAAATATAAAATGTGAACAAAAGTTAAAAATACAGTTAGTAAATGACAAAAAGCCCGAAGGATGATTAAAGGAGGCCTAAAGCTATATCAAAGGCCTAATCAGAATTTAAAGAGCATAATCAAATAGATCAGCAGAAAGATGGCTTCGAATGACAAATCACTGAAGCCTTTACTTCTCCAAAAGATAAAAATGCCACCTAAAAACTTATTTGCCTCAAAATAATACAAATTCAATGCACAGTCAGAGATATTTTCAAAGAAAGCTCAGAAAGTTTAGCCTACCAAAAGCCTCAAAATTCAACAAAAGTGACTGAAGTAGATGAAAGTTAATGTAAAAAGCAATTAACAGAGTTAAGACATTAGATATCTTCTCCATTAGGCCTCCCAAAGGTCGAGAAGCATTTACTCTGTATTAATTGAATACTTAGACCTTCCTTTCACTCCACCCCCTCAATTTACCTATATATATCATATGAGGAGCCCATTATTGTTGTTGGTTGGATACTTATTGAATGTAAATAGTTGCTGAAGTTGTTGAAGCTCTATTGAGTAATTGAAGAATATTAAGCAGAGAAGAGAAGTTGGAGTTGTAAAGACCTATTGGACTTAAAGACTATAATTGGTTTGAACATAAAATATACAAGCTGATTTATGGGATCGTGGTCTATGTCAATGGTGATGTTTTTCTTACTGTAATTGTTGTTTTCATTATGTTTTCATACTTTCCACTTTCTCTAATAAAGAACAAAAAATTTAGATTAGGATTTACTGTAAAAGGTAACCTAATTCTCACTGATCAGCTTTATCTTTATTTTTTCTTCTAATTGTGTGTTTGAGAATGAATCAATAGAGTATAACCAGTCAAGGAATGTTGGTGAGACAATGTCTTGTTGAGTAGAACTTGATATGTTGTTCTTGAATGATATTTTCACTGCATGCTAATTAGAGTCCTAATCAGGGAATTTTATGGTTAGCCATGTCCATTTTATAGTCTTAAACATTTTTTTTGAATATTTCCCTTAAGATTATGCCGAAAGCAGGATAGGTGTAAAGTCCCAAATCTAGAATATTTTGCTTTCTTAGGAATATCTTAAGATATTCCAATTCCTTCTTCAGTGAGCTATCACAAGTCCATTTTAGAGATTGAATGATGGGGAATTTATAGGATATGACTCCTTCTAGAGAAGGGAGAAATCCTAAGGCTAGCTGGCCCTTCTCAGACTCTGCCTATGGATATGCAATATTCCGCCTCGGGAATTTCTGCCACAGGGTCCTTGAGGACGCTAAATAAGGAAGCTGCTACATAAATAAGGCAAACCACCACTGAGATGCCCTATAACATGTATAATATAACTCCCCTGCAGAAAATCAGCCCAAATAAATAACACTAGATGGGTTATTCAGATCTCCCCAATCTAGGTCTCTATAACAATGCTCAATGAAAGAGCTTACAACAATATGCAAAACATAAATCTGGAACTCTGCAAATATGAATGTATCATGAGAGGGTAAATATCACAGCCATAATCTTATTATTATATCAGCAATGTTATACATAAATATCATGAGGAACAAGGCCCTTAAACATTAGAACTAATCTCCAAGGAATAGACAATATAATGTCGGAGTAGTTGTAGCTACACAGAAATGCCGGGAAACCATAAATGCACAGTCTCTATGAGATATGCAGTTGTTGAATACATAAAAAATGATGATAGAGTTGAAGGAATACAAATAAATTCCCATACATGGGAAAATGGGCTAAATATAGGATTTCTAGCCAATCTCAGGGAGATTGCTAGAAATGCCGGACAAAATACACTAGTGACAAATAAATTGTCACTGCAGCTGGAATTAATGAATATGAGGTTGTGTCTGATCTTAAATAATGATTCCCTCCTCTGATAACGTCTCCAAGCAAAGGGCTGATCCCTTTGTCTCAAGGCACTCCTCCTGATGAGCACAGGAACCCCTCACAACATTGCCCTCATGGAATAACGTAGTTTCTCCAAGTGACTGCACAGTGGGAGTTGGTGAATGAGTGGCCTGATGCCACAGAACTAAAATATGCTCCAAGAGCCTTCTCTACAGCTCCTCCAATGAATAAATCCATCCTACACTGAAAAGGAAAGTAAAGGAGAACTCTATGAGTTCCTCTGCTACTACCCCAGCTACACAGCACCAACCTGCTACAGGAAAACGCTGCAAATGAAGGAGTGAGCTTGGAAAAAATCCAGAATGAGGAAATGTATCTCAAATCCTCTCCTCCCATGAGGAAGAGGTGGGGGATCCCAACTAGGAACGCCCCCAGTGCTCAAGAGCACTGCAATCCTGCTAAACATCCTGGATGTGCAAGTCCTTGATCTCACTATGAAATTTATGGATCAAAGAATAATCCAAATGAGTTGCTCCTTCTTTCTTATAAATCAAATGAACTCTCTTTCACCATAGGGACCACAATTATGGTTTCCATTCACTTTTGAATTCTTTCCCTCCAAAATCCGCGTTATCTTGTCAAGCAATCCAACCCTCTAAGGCAGCGTTGTTGACTTGGTCAAAGATGGCCAACTCAAGGTGATCCTCATCATGTTCACATCATTAGGTGTTTATTTCAGCTGCTTATTTATCCTCCTTTCACACAAGGAGTATTATTTATTCATATAAAAGGGGCTAAGGTGTCTCCTTCCCCATTTTATTAAATAAAAATAAGATGTGTAACTATAATATTCCATTTTAGCTTGAAGCTAAAATTGGGAATATTAAAGTCCTCCCCTCCCACATGTTGCTTGTCCTCAAGCAACTGCATAGAGAGAACAAAATTTCTCCCCCTTCTTCTCTTGTGGCCTCCTCATTAACAATCTCCACCGCTGCTCGAGATATACTGCAATATAACTGTCCTCCAATGTCTCCTCCAAAGTATGCAAACCAGAATGGTGCACCTTATGGAAAGATAGAAGGTGTAGGTGGAAATCTCCTTGCTGAACCATGGCCTCCTCAAGGTATGATTGATGACATTCATGGGAAAATATCATCCCACTAGTGATATCCTCATCCATGCTATCATGCAAATGGAAATCTTGCCCCCGATTCTGCAATGTAATGGGGCTGAATGGAGAGTTGTGTTGCTTCCCCAATAAGCTCTTCTCTCCCTCTGTAGTCCATATGGGGCTTCCTCTATCCTTTGGTTGAAATGATGTGGCCTCTAAGAGTGGCCCAACCTACCCCATCAAAATATCTAGTCATGAAATGCCTTTGCAAATTCTCCAAGTGGTCTTCCCCATAAGAAGAGAAAAGTAATAGTATGGAAATCATGGTTTGCCCATGGTATCCCCTGCAATATAGAACATGTATAATGGGGAGAATGGTGCTCCCAATGGGCTGTCCCTAATCATCTAAGTCACTCTCCAAATAATGCTCCCTGTGAATAAATAAGCATCAACAATACAAGGTAGCATAATACAATGAAAACAAGTTGTCACAAGACAACTAGAGAGTGGGTCACTGCTTCTTTCATGGGACCAACGCAGTGAGCCTCTTGCCTTCATCAAGGATATACATAACAAGTGATTTTCCTAGCCACTTGTTTTCTGCCACACACATCTCAAAGGATAGGAACATGAAAATATAGATTGGTGCCAATGGTGCACACCAAAGAGCATGTGGCTCCCTCCACAAACCACCATATGAATGGCCCATTCTTTTGCTACAAAAGTTTACTAATACATCCTTGTACATCATGCAAGAAGAAACCAACTCTTTTTGACTCATCATGTTGCTCAAACAAGGAAGGATAGTACAATAAAATATGTGATATTATACCTTCTCCAATTGTACTTGAGTTCTTGAGCTCGAAATGGCCCCAACTGAAAATTTCCCTCTACCCTCAATGAGTAGGGAAGTGGCTATGAGGTTCTCTCCACCATAATAAAGAGGGCTATGCATCTCTCCTAATTCTGATAGGTGCCATGATGAATTCCCTCCAAGTGAACTCCTCTAGCCAATCAAAGTGTGCATCCAAGTGCATAGCTAGGAATCCCTTATGTGCTGCATGTGAAAATTTCTCCTTGAGACTAGAAACTCTAGCCAAGAAGAGCCTGCCATGATGATAGTTGATAATGTCATCCACTGAGTTTCTGCCATCTCCATCAAGGCCATCCAAGAATCATGCATGCACCAAGATACTGGGACCTCTTAACCAGAAGCTAAGTTCTCCAACATGGATCAATCCTCCACATAGACAACGCTGGTATTCTGCAATAAAGTGATCCCATCATGCCGCTGCCTGCTACCTTGACATCCCATCATGTCAAAGTCATCCTCCAATGTTGCTTCCAAGCCATCATGCAATTGCTCATGCTCAGAAGAAATGAGATCCCTGAAAATAAGCCTCCCATGAGAGACTATCACCTCCAAAGAATATCTCGATCCTGGGCAATGTAAGCATGAGTGGCCTCCATCCACTCCAAAGCATGAAAGGGTTATACCCCAAAGGAAGTAACCTATCTCTCATCAAATCCATGGAGAATTCATCCCACATCATAAATATTCTACCCTCCATCCATGCAAAAAACTCTGTCAGGGCAGTAAATCTGCTGAAGAGGGGTGATACTGAAAATGAGGGAGTATATCTCTCCTCCTTGAGTTTACCCCAAACCCTCTGCATTGGGTTGGATCCCTCTAGTGCCTCCACCTCTCCGGAATCCAAGAGTGGTGAACCAAAAATCATGATGCCTCTCATCATCTCTAGATCATGTGGCCTCCAAAGTGGGAAGCCTCCAAAAGTGAGACATCAAGATATGAAATAGATGGTGTGTATGAGTGGACTGATTTGTCCCTCTCTTCTCTGCGTAGTGCAGTATCTTTCCTTTGTGCGGAAACTTCCTGAAATAGATAAGGGAGAATGCTATTCATCCCTTCATGCCGATCCTCCTCTTCTTCTTCCTCCATCTCACAAACCCCAACAAATGCTACATATGGCTTTGGAATTGTGTCTTGGTATCCACATGCAAGAATATTTGGAACTCCTTGCTAAGACACAAGTGCTCCTCTAGTGGAAGCATTGGCTCCCCTTCCACCTCCATGTGGTGATGGATCTCCTTCTAAAGTGACAGTGCTATTGGTTATCTCCAATGTATGCAAAGTGTTTGTGATTATGACACAATGAGTTTCACTAAGTTCGTCCATCAAACCCTTAGTGAATGCATCACATGTTTTTTCATTTGCATGACAATGAAAGATGAAACCCTCAAACCAACAATCATGTGCCATACCTTGAGTTGTAGTGCTGCTCCTCCCATGGCCTCATTTCTTCCTCTACTCCCTTGCAGTGCAAGTGAACAAGGGACTGTGTTGTGGATCTACATGTCTGGCTGAATGCCCACCCCCTTCATATGAAGTAGCTAGGATTTGTCTCATCAACAAACCCTTCTCAGAAAATTTCTCCAAATTTCCCCCTCATCAAGATCTTCAATGATTTCCTCAGTGGTCTGGAAAAGAAGAAGGGAAAACTCCTCTTCCTTCATTCCTCTTTCCTTGTCTCCTTGTAAATCTCCTCTCCTTGGAGAGAAGCTCCTCTTCTGATAGCAATGGATCTTGGGCACAGGCTGAGCCAAGATCATGCTCTGATACCACTGTAAAGTCCCAAATCTGGAATATTTTGCTTTCTAGGGAATATCTTAAGATATTCCAGTTCCTTCTTCAGTGAGCTATCACAAGTACATTTCAGAGATTGACTGATGGGGAATTTAAAGGATATGACTCCTTCTAAAGAAGAGATAAATCCTGAGGCTAGCTGGCCCTTCTCAGACTCTGCCTATGGATATGCAATATTCCACCTTGGGAATTTCTGCCACAGGGTCCTTGAGGACGCTGTGTAAGGAAGCTGCTACATAAATAAGGAAAACCACCACTGAGATTCCCTAGAAAATTTATAATATAACTCCCCTACAGAAAATGAGCCCAAATAAATAACACTAGATGGGTTATTCAGATCTCCCCAATCTAGGTCTCTATAGCAATGCTCAATGAAAGAGCTTACATCAATATGCAAAACATAAATCTGGAACTCTGCAAATCTGAATGTATCATGAGAGGGTAAATATCATAGCCATCATCTTATTATTATATCATAAATGTTATACAGAAGTATCATGAGCAACAAGGCCCTCAAGAATTAGAACTAATCTCCAAGGAATAGACAATATAATGCCGGAGTAGCTACAGCTACACAGAAATTCCGGGAAACCATAACTGCATAGTCTCTATGAGAGATGAAGCTGCTGAATACATAAAAAATGATGATAGAGCTGAAGGAATACAAATAAATTCCCATACATGGGAAAATGGGCTGAATATAGGATTTCTAGCCAATCTCGGGGAGATTTCTAGAAATGTTGGACAAAATACACTAGTGACAAATAAATTGTCACTGCAGCTGGAATCAATGAATATGAGGCTATGGCTGATCTGAAATAATGATGCCCTCCTCTGATAATGTCTCCAAGCAAAGGGCTGATCCCTTTGTCTCAAGGCACTCCTCCTGATGAGCACAAGAACCCCTCACAACACTGCCCTCATGGAATAACGCAGTTTCTCAAAGTGACTGCGCAGTGGGAGTTGGAGAATGAGTGGCCTAATGCCATAGATATGAAATATGCTCCAAGAGCCTTCTCTACAGCTCCTCCAATGAAGAAATCCATCCTCCACTAAAAAGGCAAGTAAAGGAGAACTCTATGAGTTCCTCTGCTACTACCCCAACTACACAGCACCAACTTGCTATAGGAAAATGCTGCAACTGAAGGAGTGAGCTTGGAAAAATTTCGGAATGAGGAAATGCAGCTCAAATCCTCTCCTCCCATGAGGAAGAGGTGGGGGATCCCCACCGAGAACACCCCCAGTGCTCAAGAGAACTGCAATCCTGCTAAACAGCCCGGATGTGCAAGTCCTTGATCTCACTATGAAATTTTTGAATCAAAGAATAATCCAAATGAGTTGCTCCTTCTTTCTTATAAATTAAATGAAATCTCTTTCACCATAGGCCCCACAATTATGGTTTCCATTCACTTTTGAATGCTTTCCCTCCAAAAGTTTTGTTATCTTCTCAAGCAAGCCAACCCTCTAAGGCAGCGCTGTTGAATTGGTCAAAGATGGCCAACTCAAGGTGATCCTCATCATGTTCACATCGTTAGGTGTTTATTTTAGCTGCTTATTTATCCTCCTTTCACACAAGGAGTGTTATTTCTTCATATAAAATGGGCTAAGGTGTCTCTTTCCCCATTTTATTAAATAAAAATAAAATGTGTAACTATAATATTCCATTTTAGCTTGAAGCTAAAATTGGGAATATTAAAATAGGTTAAAAGTCCTTACTTGATCTTAGGCTACCCTTTGTTTACTTATATGTTTTCTCTTTTCTGAAAGTAGTATGTTGGATTACTGGTTTGTTGTCTTTTAAAGTTGGATTTAGTAGGAGTATTTCCCAAAGAAGTCTATGGTTTGCCCTGTCCTTTGGCTTGCTTCCAAATCAGTCACTTTGAAAAGCTTTTCTTGTTTAGTGAAGTTAATAGATTCTTAATTGGTTATTAGCTTTGCTTCTTTCACATCATTTCTTAATGTTTCATACCACAAACTCAACTTAAAGAATTATTTTGATATAGATGACTTGCCATATGGAAACCCTTGAATAGTTGTGGTGCAAGTAAACCCTTTTATGACTCCATAGCCCAACGGATTGAAACTTTTTCTTAAGCTATCTTCCCATGCTGAAATATCCTTCAATTTATTCCCTCCTTCATACTTCACATGACCTTCTTGGTTAATGATCCCCAACCAAAAAACAAAAAAATCCCTTGTGATTCATAACTAGCCTAATATCATATCATGAGCCTATAAGAATATCATTCTAAAATACATATAGAGGGATCCCTCTCTGAATCCAGGAGGGCTAGATCCTAGGATTCCAAAGTGGTTCTGATGTAGGCCTTGTAGTGTTTGTTCTTTCCAATCTTGCAAACTATGGGAGCATAACATAATGGTGACCATACTGGGGAATTATGAGTGAATTACATCTTATACATCCTTAAGACCTCAGAAGACCCACAAACCTCCTTAGATTGGTATTCAATTGCTAATGGTGGACAACAACTCATCTCAAAATTTTTGAAATCCTCCACCTGGCGACTCCACAACTCCCAAAAGAACAAATGAATCCACTGGTAGGAGACTCTGAACTGGTTGAATAGACATAGTGGCCTCTTTTTTTATTTACAAACATGATTCCAAGGATACAACGAAGATATGACCCAATGAGTAGAGATCATATCCCTAGGTTCCCACATAAGATGCCCCAGGTGTTTTGGGATGATAACCTTCTTGTTTTTCAAGGTGAAAAGTTTGATGACCCATTGTTACATCTCATTAAATTTCATATACATGTATGGAAGATAAAGACTAAATAGCATGAAGACTGCCTTATGAAAATGTTCATGTTAACATTAGAAGGAAAGGCAAGGGATTGGTATGAACGATTAGAACTTAGGAGCTTGTTTTCTTTAAGAGACATGCACCAAGTATTTTATGAAAAATATAAAGAAAACTCTCCATCCTTATCATGGGTTGAAAATTGTTGTGATCAATCTCAGAACATCATACAATACCTATTAGATATTGATGAGGATTTGGTTAATATGCATCCTAAAGATCTATTAAAATCCATTCAATAATTTCATATGCATCCTAACTATCACAAGAGCCTAGAAGAATCAGTTGAGGAAGAAATCAATCAAGGAATAAAATACATCCCTCAAGATATCCCTGCAACAATAAATAATAATTCATCATCCCTTCTAGGTGAGGCTCAAGAAGACATCCAACCTCAAATTCAGTCTTCACAAGAGATAGAGAACTACTGTACTTCTGCTCAAATAAACACAGAAACATCTCCCCCTTTGAAAAAAGAAGAAATCGATCATATTATCAATAAACAACTAGCCTCTAAAATTTTTTGCAAAACAAACACTCTTGCCCATTCACCTAATGAACTTTGTTTTAAAAATTTAGAAAGTTCCCTTGTAGATCAGAAGAAAGAAAGACATACTGATAATCCAGTATGTTTGATTGGTGACATTACTTACATTAATGATTTTCCTAATTTTGATATGTCTGAAGATGATTTTCTCCAAACAGAAGTTGATCTTGCAGGACCGTCATTAGTACAATTTGTGGAAGGAAGATCAGTTCCAAAAACTCCAAGAAAGTAATGAGCCAAAGCAGGCTATTTACGATACTAATGAAGAAAGCTTTAAAAATACAGAAGAGGGCAAAGAATCTATGAATCTTTTCTCTACTTCATTACAACTCATCAGTAACAGTTTTCATGTGGTTGGGAATCAACAGTCTTTCAGCTCAAAGGTTGAGGAGGAAAAAAATGAAGAACTTCTTGAGCCGGTTGAAATTAAAGAACCTTCTCCTGAAAGGGTTGAGATAATCAAAGAGACCCCTACTCCAGAATATAATAACATCTTCACCGAGCTCAATCCATTGAATCAAAATACCACAGGACTACAAGAGGACAGCACTACCAAATATGATGAGTCCTCCAATTCAGATCATAATGAAGATGAGGAAGATTTTCTTTCTCAAAAGAATATTTTTCTTGATCCAGTGGAAGAAAAAATAACCCTGGTTGAAACTTACTTTTCAAATAATCCCAACCAGGCATTATTTCAAGACCACTTCGCTCATTTTTTGAAGACATTTGAAGAAGGGATAGAGATTGTTAGGAGCAGTGTATCACCAAATGCAAAAAAAAAAATTAGCACTGCTGCTAAAGAACAAGTGAGATGGGAGTGGCCCTATCTGCCCGACATGCTCAAAGAGATGAGAAAAGACTAGTCATGGAACCATCTGATTGACTGGATGTATTGGAAAAGAGAATTTGTTAGCTAACCATGTAAATATTTCAGATTTACATTAGGGTAGGTAGGAATGTCAATAAAGCTCAGCCTATGAACATTTAGTTAGTTTTTTTTTTTTTTGCTTTGAAAGAAAAATTGAAAAAATACAAAAACAATAGAAAAGAAAAATAGGGCAGATTAGAAAAAGAAGAAAGGTATAGCCCCATACCAAAAAGAAAGAGAGTCTGAAAGTGCGCAATTTTAAATGCCACTACCAAAAGAGAGCATTGCTATTTAGTCATATAGCCTAATCATGACTAGATAGATTTCAATTTACTGCTGATAGGTTAGTGAATCATATTTGCCAAATTGTTTAATCTTGGCTTATCAGTAGATTTTATTAGTATAGAATAAAAAGCATTCAAACATGCTCAAAATTTGAACCAAAACATCAAAAGAAAAAGGATGACTCTAAATAGATCAAAATCTAAGTCATAAGAAGAAATAAGGATGTTCTTAATTTTTAGATCTTAAGCCTTCTCAATTTTGTTTTAAATTTCTGTAAATTTCAGCCTATGTGCAGCTTTTTTTTATGCCATAGTCTTACAACAAATCAAACAGCTTAATCCTGGTTTGTCTGTATTTAAATTTCTGTTTTAGAATATAGAGAATAAGATCTGTCAAACAATCTAATCTTGACAAATAGTAGCTTAGGTAGAGAATTGCTCAGTTGAACCGTTTAATCTGAACTCATGGAAGTTATAAGGGTAGAAATAGATCAGTTTTTCCTGTTTTAAAATATATATATATATATATATTGACGTCAAAGGGATTGCAAATCCAAGTGCACCCACTGAAGAAAAAATGTTAGGATAAGTAGGCTGTGTAGGTAGTTGTTTGGGGAATGAATTATTCTGTTGTCGTAATACTGATCATATTTTCAAAGCATCATGATCAAAGAAGAAAGAGGTCGTCAAAGTGTAGCAAATTAGAAAAGCACTGGTTTATTTTCAAGAGATTTATCTCTGAGGTTCTTGACACCTCCATGGAGCTGCCCTCCCCAAGTGGAGCCAGTGTTAGCCATCAGTAAATTTTGTCATAGCAAATGATGGCTAAATATGTTCTTAAGCCTTCAAGAAGCAATCTTCATGGAAAACTGCTAGTTCTTGAAGCCTTCTTGGTGTCTTTTATCTTACAAATCATCTTCACTGCTGTTTCCACAAAATATTTTTCAAAGAGAGCCTCCTGATTCTTGAAAAGAACTATTTTTTAGACTTTAGCCTATTCCACCCATCTTTCACTCATTTACACCTATCCTAAATCACCATCTCCTTCCCCTAAAAATCTCCTTTTCTCCCTCATTTATTCTCATTTTCCTCAAAAAATCCATTTAAACCTTGTAAAATCCCTCTTATAAGGTTTTAAACCCCTTCTTTATACCTATCGGAACCCCTCAAAAAGGTTTAAAAACCTCATTTTTTGGCCTTTTCCGCCCCTTTTAACATATAGGACCTTAAGCACCTTTCGCTTAAGTCCCTGGCCCCATTTCCGGCATATGACCCGGTCCTGTGATATTGCGCTCAACCCTTGGCCCTTCTTCTGTTTAGCCCCTAGTCTCCTTATTCCTCCATAAGACCATGCTCTGCACCCGTCTCCTAAGTCGCTTTCCCTTTATTATTTCCCGCAAAACCCCTTTTTTCCTTTATATTTCTCTGCCCGACTGGTATGCCCCTGACAGATCTCAACCGTCGATATAAGAGATCGGACGGTCATCACAGTTTCCCATTTCCTCTTCCCCCTTGTATTTCCTTTTGTCGATGTGTTTTCGCTGATAAACCATCGGCAAATCACATTTCTCTCCTTCTAATTCCCACCTCTGATTATGTTTCACTGCCGATGTTCATCCCGTACCGATGGAATCCTAACCATCGATCTCCCTCAGATCGGACGATTCGCGCTCCATCGCAAACCACAAAGGGTCACTTGTGCCTTCCCTTTCCCCGCCAATATGCTCTCTGCTGATTAAATCTTGGTCGTTGATCCTCCAATGATCCAATGGCCAGTAGGGTCCTTCCCTTATTCTTTCATCCGCCCTTCCTTTTCTCCTCAACGTATCTCTGTCGTTGATCCTCAAGATCTAACGGCCCTCACTTCCCCCATCATCCGTTCTCCCGACCCCATTCATTACCCCTTTGTTTCCCCGGAACAGATCTAAACCATTGATCCTCAAGATCCAATGGATTTCGCTTGTCTCGACCTCTTAAACCCGCCTGATGAACCTCCCACTACATGAAAAAAGAGATGATGTCATTGAGGATCCCACCCGACCGCGCATCTCCTCCCGTCACGCTTATCCTCTAGCGTAGATCTGGCTCCCCCAAATCTGATTGTCACAATATGTTTTCGTGTGAAATCTACTCCTAGGGTTTAACGCCAATATCAACGCGAAATGGGTGATTTTTAATGGACACGTGGAAACCTCCGACGCGTATCGAGTTCACCCTACACAAAACCACAAACCACTCTGACCCTACACAAAAACCGCCTCTGATTTTCCGCGAAACCACTCTTCCACCATTTTGCGCCAAATCTTAAAAAAAGCTCATTGTTCTTCCTGGTTCTATTTATGGGACACCTTCTGTGCATATTCCCCCTCCACATCGCTCCTCCACCTCCTTCGAGCCTCTGAATGCAGTCAACCACAAAAATTCAGGGTTTATTTAATAATTTTTTTTTGTTGCAGGTTTTTAATGGCAGCCCAAAGTGTGCAGGCCACCCCACAGCCAATCTAAGTGGCACGGAACCTCAGGATGACGATCCTAGGAGCGAAAAATGCAAAAGGGGATTTTACCATGGCTATTATGTGTTTGACCAATGCCTCATAAACATTGGTTGATTCATAAAACCCTCCAGCACAGCAAGAAACCCCTACAGACATAAAGACGGGGAAGATTAATGGAAAGGTGAAGAAACAAAGGATTAAAGACTTAATCATACTGAAAGGATAAAGGCTAAAAAGTGATTAAGGATAAAAATAGAGAATGTGAACAAAAGTTAAAAATGCAGTCAGTAAAGGACAAAAAGCCCGAAAGATGATTAAAGGAGGCCTAAAGCTATATCAAAGCCCTAATCAGAATTTAAAGAGCATAATCAGACAGATCAGCAGAAAGATGGCTTTAAATGACAAATCACCGAAGCCTTTACTTCTCCAAAAGATCAAAATTCCACCTACAAACTTATTTGCCTCAAAATAATAAAAATTCAATGCACAGTCAGAGATATTTTCAAAGACAGCTCAGAAAGTAATTGCTCGCCTACCAAAAGCCTCAAAATTCAACAAAAGTGACTGAAGTAGATGAAATTTAATGTAAAAATCAATTAACATAGTTAAGACATTAGATATCTTCTCCATTAGGCCTCCCAAAGGTCGAGAATCATTTACTCTATATTAATTGAATACTTATACCTTCCTTTCACTCCACCTCCTCAATTTACCTATATATATCATATGAGGAGCCCAGTATTGTTGTTGGTTGGATACTTATTGAATGTAAATAGTTGCTGAAGTTGTTGAAGCTCTGTTGAGTAATTGAAGAATATTAGGTAGAGAAGAGAAGTTGGATCTGTAAAGACCTATTGGACTTAAAGATTGTAACTGGTTTGAGCATCAAATATACAAGCTGATTTATGGGATCCTAGTCTATGTCAATGGTGATGTTTTTCTTGCGGTAATTGTTGTTTTTCTTACGTTTTCATACTATCCACTTTCTCTAATAAAGAAAAATAAAATTAGATTAGGATTTAGTGTAAAAGGTACCCTAATTCTCAATGATAAGCTTTATCTTTATGTTTTCTTCTAATTGTGTGTTTGAGAATGAATCAATAGAGTATAACCAGTCAAGGAATGTTGGTGAGCCCATGTCTTGCTGAGTAGAACTTGATATGTTGTTCTTGAATGATATTTTCACTGCATGCTAAGTATATTCCTAATCAAGGAAGTTTATGGTTAGCCCTGTCCCTTGTTTAGTCTTAAACAACTATTTTGAAGATTTCCTTTAAGAGTATGCCGAAAGCAAGATAGGTTAAAAGTCCTTACTTGATCTTAGGCTACCCTTTGTTTACTTATATGTTTTCTCATTTCTAAAATTTGTTTGTTGGATTATTGGTTTTTTGTCTTTTAAAGTTGGATTTAGTAGGAGTATTGCCCAAAGAATTCTATGGTTTGCCCTGTCCTTTGGCTTTCTTCCAAATCATTCACTTTGAAAGGCTCTTATTGTTTAGTGAAGTTAATATATTCTTAATTGGTTATTAGCTTTGCTTCTTTCACATCATTTCTTAATGTTTCATACCACAAACTCAACTTAAAGAGATATTTTGATATAGATGACTTGCCCTATGGAAACCCTTGAATAGTTGTTGTGCAAGTAAACCCTTTTATGACTCCATAGCCCAATGGATTGACACTTTTTCTTAACCTATCTTCCCATGTTGAAATATCCTTCAATTTATTCCCTCCTTCACACTTCACATGACCTTCTTGGTTAATGATCCCCAACCAAAAAAAAAACAAATACCTTGTGCTTCATAACTAGCCTAATATTATATCATGAGCCTATAAGCATATCATTCTAAAAGACATAAAGAGAGATCCCTCTCTGAATCGAGGAGGGCTAGATCCTAGGATTCCAAAGTGGTTCTAATGTAGGCCCTACAGTGTTTGTTCTTGCCAATATTGCAAAATACGAGAGCCTAACATAATGGCGACCATAGTGGGGAATTTTGAGTGAATTACATCTTATACATCCTTAAGGCCTAAAAAGACCCACAAACCTCCTTAGATTGGTATTCAATTGTTGATGGTGGACAACAACTCATCTCAAAATTTTTGAAATACTCCACCTGGCGACTCCACAACTCCCAAAGGACAAAATGAATCCACTGGTAGGAGACTCTGAACTGTTTGAATATACACAGTGACCTCTTTTCTGATTTACAAACATGATTCCAAGGATACAACAAAGATATGCCCCAATGAGTAGAGATCATATCCCTAGGTTCCCACATAAGATGCCCCA
Organism: Pinus albicaulis; assembly: GCA_034641835.2. Classification (NCBI taxonomy): domain Eukaryota; kingdom Viridiplantae; phylum Streptophyta; class Pinopsida; order Pinales; family Pinaceae; genus Pinus; species Pinus albicaulis. Next base: position 418,093,814 of record CM076571.1, read on the forward strand.
AGTGTTTTGGGATGATAACCTTCCTGTTTTTCAAGGTGAAAAGTTCGATGACCCATTGTTACATCTCATCAAATTTCATATACATGTATGGAATATAAATACTAAATGGCATGAAGACTGCCTTATGAAAATGTTCATGTTAACATTAGAAGGAAAGGAAAGGGATTGGCATGAACAGTTAGAACCTAAGAGCTTGTTTTCTTTAAGAGACATGCACCAAGTATTTTATGAAAAATATAAAGAAAACTCTCCATCCTTATCATGGGTTGAAAATTGTTGTGATCAATCTCCGAACATCATACAATACCTGTTAGATATGATGAGGATTTGGTTAATATGCATCCTGAAGATCTGTTAAAAGCCATTCAAGAATTTCATATGCATCTTAACTATCACAAGAACCTAGATGAATCAGTTGAGGAAGAAATCAATCAAGGAATAAAAGACATTCCTCAAGATATCCCTGCAAGCATAAATAATGATTCATCATCCCTTCTAGGTGAGGCTCAAGAAGACATCCAGCCTCAAATTCAGTCTTCACAAGAGATAGAGAACTGTTGTACTTCTGCTCAAATAAACACAGAAACATCTACCCCTTTGACAGAAGAAGAAATCGATTAGATTATCAATAAACAACCAGCCTTTGAAATTTTTTACAAAACAAACACTCTTGCCTATTCACCTAATGAACTTTGTGGTAAAAATTTAGAAATTTCCCTTAGATTAGAATAAAGAAAGACCTACTGATAATCCAGTATGTTTGATTGGTGACATTGCTTACATTAATTATTTTCCTAATTTGGATATGTCTGATGATGATGTTCTCCAAACAGAAGTTGATCTTGCAAGACCATCATTAGTAGATTTGTGGAAGGAAGATCAGTTCCACCAACTCCTAGAAAGTAATGAGCCAAATTAGGATATTTACGATACTTATGAAGAAAACTTAAAAAATGCAGAAGAGGGCGAAGAATCTATGAATTTTTTCTCCTCTTCATTACAACTCATCAGTAACAGTTTTCATGTGATTGGGAATCAACAGCCTTTTAGCTCAAAGGTTGAGGAGGAAAACAATGAAGAACTTCTTAAGCTGGTTGAAATTAAAGAACCTTCTCCTGAAAGGGTTGAGGTAATCAAAGAGACCCCTACTCAAGAATATAATGACATATTCACTGAGCTCACTCCACTGAATCAAAATACCCCAGGACTAGAAGAGGACAGCACTGCCAAATATGATGAGTCCTCCAGTTCATATCACAATGAAGATGAGGAAGATTTTCTTTCTCAAAAGAATCTTTTTCTTGATCCAGTGCAAGAAAAAATAACCCTGGTTGAAACTTAACTATCAAATACTCCCAACCAAGTATTATTTCAAGACCCCTTTGCTCATTTTTTGAAGACATTTGAAGAAGGGATAGATATTGTTAGGAGCAGTGTATCACCAATTGCAACAAAATTTTTTAGCACTGCTGCTAAAGAACAAGTGAGATGGGAGTGGCCCTGTCTTTCCGGCATGCTAAAAGAGATGAGCAAAGGATAGTCATGGAACCATCTAATTGACTGGATGTATTGGAAAAGAGAATTTGTCAGCTAAACATGTAAATATTTCAGAGTTAGGTTAGGGTAGGTAGGAATGCCAATAAAGCTCAGCCTATGAGAATTTAGTTAGTTTTTTGTTTTTTTCTTTGAAAGAAAAATTGAAAAAATACAAAAACAATAGAAAAGAAAAATAGGGCAGATTAGAAAAAGAAGAAAGGTACAGCCCCATACCAAAAAGAAAGAGAGTCTGAAAGTGCGCAAGTTTAAATGCCACTACCAAAAGAGAGCACTGCTATTTAGTCATACATCCTAATCATGACTAGATAGATTTCAATTTACTGTTGATAGGTTGGTGAGTAATATTTTCCAAACTGTTTAATCTTGGCTTATCAGTAGATTTGATTAGTATACAATAAAAAGGGTTCAAACATGCTCAAAATTTGAACCAAGACATAAAAAGAAAAAGGATGAATCTAAACAGATCAAAATCTTAGTCATAAGAAGAAATAAGGATGTTCTTAATTTTCAGATCTTAAGACTTCTCAATTTTGTTTTAAATTTCTGTAAATTTCAGTCTATGTGTAGCTTGTTTTTATGCCATAGTCTTACAACAAATCAGACAACTTAATCCTGGTTTTTCTATATTTAAATTTATGTTTTAGAATATAGAGAATAAGATCTGTCAAACAGTATAATCTTGATAGATAGTAGCTTAGGTAGAGAATTGTTGAGTTCAACTATTTAATCTGAACTCATGGAAGTTACAAGGGTAGCAATATATCAGTTTTTCCTATTTTTTGAAAAAATAAAATATTGATGTCAAAGGGTTTGCAAATCCAAGTGCACCCACTGAAGAAAAAATGTTAGGATAAGTAGGTTGCGTAGGTAGTTTTTTGGGGAATGAATTATTCTGTTGATGTAATACTAATCATCTTTTCAAAGCAACATAAATCAAAGAAGAAAGAGGTCGTCAAAGTGCAACAAATTACAAAAGAACTGGTCTATTTTACAAAGATTTATCTTTGAGGTTCTTGACACCTCCAAGGAGCTGCCCTCCCCAAGTGGAGCCACTGTTAGGCATTAGTAAATTTTGTCACAGCAAATGATGGCTAAATATGTTCTTAAGCCTTCAAGAAGCAATCTTCACGGAAAATTGCTAGTTCTTGATGCCTTCTTGGTGTCTTTTATCTTACAAATCATTTTCACTATTGTTTCTGTTAGTGTCAGTATTTGCCGCCTTCCTCTAGTGATCAAACATGCTCTTACAAAGTGATTTTAAGGTGTCAAGGTCAAATTTTGTCATTTCAGTGAGTCTTCAAGAAAAATTTGGTCACTAGGTATTAGGTCTAGGGTTTGCTTTTACTCCTGTCAAAGTTGTCCAAATGTCGGTCCATGTCACCATTCAGCTGAGTGTACCATCATTCAAATGGTTTTCATCATCATACCAGATTCCAAAGGGTCATTTTACACCTTGTTCATGCCTCAGTTGTGCCTAGGTAAGGTTCATTTCCCTCTCCTAGGGTTTTGAAGGTAATTTCTCTTGGATGGTCAAATCATCAGAAAAACTTGTATCCTGATGTTCATACACCTTCCCCTATCCTTAATGTACCTTATTAAACATTTCCCATCATTGAGATCCCCCAAATTCCTCATTTTCGCACAAACCCTAGTTTCTTGCTACAACTTGACAATTTTCTAGGCTAGGCCTGTGTTTTTGCCTTTTGGACCCCTTCCCCTCACTCGTTCTTTGAAATTCCACTTTCCCCTACTTCCTAACATCCCTCCCTACTTCCCAAAATTTTCTCAAGAATTTAGAAGCCCCTTATCCCCTTCATTTCGACAAATCCCTTGTTCCACACATCGGGATAGGTTTTACTCCAATGATGTTTCTGAGAAATAAAAAATGAATTTGGGAAAAATGAGAGAGATTTTTTGTCCCAAATAGGCCAAGGAAGAAAAACCTCCTTCACTTTTTACACAGGTGTCATGGTTTTAGAGAAATGTCAAAAATACAGTTGCCTCAGGAGAATTGATGCACCTCTGAAGTGACCTTGGGAAAATCAAGCTTTCTCCTAGCTTGGTTGGCCAAATGACTTGCTTGATGAGTCAAATGATAACTAGACACAAATATATTCCCAATGAGATATCATGAGATCAATTTGGAGTTTAGGAAGACCTTCAAAAGTTGACTGCAACAACACTCTTCCTTGAGGCAGCCTCATTTTGCACATTTTGACCAGTCTTGGGAGATTTGACTCTTAACAAGGCAAATGAACTCCAAATTGAAAAATTAAAGTTGGGTTGGAAATTAGACTCAATAATATTTCCAACGAGCTATCCAAAGCTCAATTTAGACACTAGGAAGGCCTCCAAATGTCTCTTGCAAAAATGCACTACGCATTGACATGAATTTTGGAAATTTTGCCTTAAAAAAACAGAGTTTTCAGCCCAATGCACCGCGCCACCTGGCGCTCATTTTTGATGGGGGTCTCCTTTTGATGAAAAATCAAAATTTTAGAATTTTCATGGAAAAATATGCATGCCTACCAATGGCCAAGAAATTTTGACAGGTTTTGAGCCCCCAAAAAGGTCAAAAACACCCCAAAAATGACCTTTCTGCCCCTTTTTGGACACACAGGAAGCAGTGTTGGGAGAACTCAATTTTGGAGGGGAAAATGGAGGAAAAATTAAAAAAATCCACTTTTTCTGGAAATTAGACAGGCAGGCCTTTCCAACAAGCCCACTTGGAGAAAATTTGGACATCGGGAAGGCCTCCAAAATCAGCTTCAAAAAGGCACTACGCATAGGGAAATCAACGCAACACATTGGAGGAATTTTGCTCATTTTTGGTCAAAAACTTTGTTTTTTGCCTAGTTTCTTGACATTTTGACTTTTCTCCTTCTTAATTTCAAACTCATGATGTAATTTAATGTAATTTGATGTATCTTGATGTAATTATGCTAAATATTCATTCATAGAGGTAGATTCATCCATGGAAAAGTAGTTTGTAACTGAGTGAATCAGTTCCCTAGTTTTTATAGGCAAGTTGTTCCACTGCCTAATTTTTAGTTCTCAGTTTAGAATTTTTTGGAACAGCTCCTAAACTCATGAGCTCGACCCCTAGAGGCTAGGATGAGTTGTTTTTTTCCTATATCTTATGTTTTCTCAGTCATTAGCATGGTTGGACTTTTGGGAATGCTTTGAGCATTATTGTACATTCATCTCTGCAGTTTGGCAAAGGAATAGACTAGGATTTGTAGCACTTTATGGGATTATTGTGGCATCTTGATTTGGTATTGTGTTTCCTTCTGTAATTGCAATATTTACATGTGATTAATGTATGCCATTATCTCTCTTTTCTTCATCTTAACTAAATCAAACAAAGATAAAGGTAGAATCCATTGAAATTGCAGTGCTCTACCTAGGGTTTGTTTATTTATTTATGTTTTCAGTTGTTTGAAGAGGATCCTTGAGACTTTCATGCCCTCTCCAACTCCTCACTAGTCTAAAAGCTCTCCATCTCACTCAATTTGAAGTACCAAATCACTTTCCTACCTTGCCCCATAAAGATCTCTGCAAAACTGAGCCTCATTCCCCAGACCCAAATCTTCCTTTCCATTTGAGCCAAAAATACATCATTAAATTCAATCAAACTCTTTTGCACACATACCTAGCCTAAAATCAGTCTTCACATCAAGTCATCTCCAAGCCTCATTGATCATTTTTTTGCTGAGATTGACAAGGAGAGAGCCCTCTCCCGACCTGGTAGGGCTAGCTACCAGGTTAAGTGTGGTTTGATGTTACCCTACATTCTGCCTTTCTCAGCCTGAGGTAGATTTAGGCACTAACAGTTTCCACAAAAAATATTTTTCAAAGAGAGCCTGTTGATTCTTGAAAAGAACTTTTTTTTAGACTTTAGCCTATTCCACCCATCTTTCACTCATTTACGCCTATCCTAACTCATCATCTCCTTCCCATAAAATTCTCCTTTTCTCCCTCATTTATTCTCATTTTCCTCAAAAAATCCATTTAAACCTTGTAAAATCCCTCTTATAACGTTTTAAACCTCTTCTTTATACCTATCGAACCCCTCAAAAAGGTTAAAAAACCTCATTTTTTGGCCTTTTCTGCCCCTTATAACATATAGGACCTTAGGCGCCTTTTGCTTAAGTCCCTGGCCCCGTTTCCGCCATATGACCCGGTCTTGTGACTGAGCACTCAGCCCTTGGCCCTTCTTCTGTTTAGCCCCTGGGCTCCTTAGTCCTCCACGAGACCACGCTCTGCACTCGTCTCCTAAGTCCCTTTCCCTTTATTATTTCCCACAAAACCCCTTTTTCCTTTATATTTCTTCGGCCAAATGATATGCCCCCGACAGATCTCAACCGTCGATCTATGAGATCAGACGGTCATTACCGTTTCCCGTTTCCTCTTCCCCCTTGTATTTCCTTCTGCTGATGTGTTTTTGCTGATAGACCATTGGCAAATCACATTTCACTCCTTCCTACTTCCCACCTCCACCTATGTTTCGTTGTCGATGTTCATCCCCCACTGATGGAATCCTAACGGTCAATCTCCCTTAGATCGGACGGTCCACGCTCCATCGCAAACCGCAAAGGGTCACTTCCGCTTTCCCTTTCCCCGCCGATATGCGCTCCGCTGATTAAATCTTGGCCGTTGATCCTCCAAAGATCCAACGGCTAGCGGGGTCCTTCCCTTATTCTTTCATCCACCCTTATTTTTCTCCTCGATGTATCTCCGACGTTGATCCTCAAGATCTAACAGCCCTCACTTCCCGCATCATCCATTCTCCCGACCCCATTCATTACCCATTTGTTTCCTCGGAACAGATCTAAACCATTGATCCTCAAGATCCAATGGATGTCACTTGTCCCAACCTCTTAAACCCGCCCGATGAACCTCCCGCTACATGACAAAAGAGATGATTTCATTGAGGGTCCCACCCGACTGCGCATCTCCTCCTGTCGTGCTTATCCTCCACCTTAGATCTAGCTCCCCCAGATCTGACGGTCACAATACGTTTTCACGTGAAATCTGCTCCCGGGGTTTAACACCAAATATCAAGGTGAAATGGGCGGTTTTTAATGGACACGCAGTAGCCTCTGATGCGTATCGCATCCACCCTGCACAAAACCACAAACTTCCCTGAACCGGCACAAAAACCGCCTCTAGTTTTCCGCGAAACCACTCTTCCATCCAAATCTTTAAAAAATCCCACTGTTCTTCCTGGTTCTATTTATGGGACCCCTTCTATGCATAGTCCCCCTCCACATCACTTCTCTACCTCCTTCGAGCCTCTGAATGCAGTCAACCACAAAAATTCAGGGTTTATTTAATAATTTTTTTTGTTGCAGGTTTTTTATGGCGGCCCAAAGTGTTTAGGCCACCCCACAGCCAATCTAAGTGGCACATAACCTTAGGATGATGATCCTGGGAGCAAAAAATGAAAAAGAGGATTTTACCATGGCTTTTATGTGTTTGACCAATGCCTCATGAACATTGGTTGATTCATAAAACCCTCCAGCGTAGCAAGAAACCCCTGCAGACACAAAGACACGGAAGATTAATGAAAAGGTGAAGAAACAAAGGATTAAAGACTTAATCATATTGAAAGGATAAAGGTTAAAAAGTGATTAAGGATTAAAACAGAGAATGTGAACAAAATTTAAAAATACAGTCAGTAAAGGAAAAAAAGCCCGAAAGATGATTAAAGTAGGCCTAAAGCTATATCAAAGGCCTAATCATAATTTAAAGAGCATAATCAGACAGATCAGCAGAAAGATGGCTTCGAATGACAAATCACCGAAGCCTTTACTTCTCCAAAAGATCAAAATGCCACCTACAAACTTATTTGCCTCAAAATAATAAAAATTCAATGCACAGTCAGAGATATTTTCAAAGACAGCTCAGAAAGTAATTTCCAGCCTACCAAAAGCCTCAAAAGTCAACAAAAGTGACTGAAGTAGTTGAAAGTTAATGTAAAAATAAATTAACATAGTTAAGAGATTAGATATCTTCTCCATTAGGCCTCCCAAAGGTCGAGAATCATTTACTTTGTATTAATTTAATACTTAAACCTTCCTTTCACTCCACCTCCTCAATTTACCTATATATATCATATGAGGAGCCGAGTATTGTTGTTGGTTGGATACTTATTGAATGTAAATAGTTTCTGAGGTTGTTGAAGCTCTGTTGAGTAATTGAAGAATATTAGGCAGAGAAGAGAAGTTGGAGCTATAAAGATCTATTGGACTTAAATATTGTAACTGTTTTAAACATCAAATATACAAGCTGACTTATGGGATCCTGGTCTATGTCAATGGTGATGTTTTTCTTACTGTAATTGTTGTTTTTCTTATGTTTTCATACTATCCATTTTCTCTGATAAAGAACAACAAATTCATATTAGGATTTTCTGTAAAAGGTACCATAATTCTCACTGATAAGCTTTATCTTTATGTTTTCTTCTAATTGTGTGTTTGAGAATGAATCAATAGAGTATAACCAGTCAAGGAATGTTGGTGAGCCCATGTCTTGCTGAGTAGAACTTGATATGTTGTTCTTGAATGATCTTTTCACTTCATGCTAAGTAGAGTCCTAATCAAGGAAGTTTATGGTTAGCCCTGTCCCTTGTTTAGTCTTAAACAACTATTTTTAAGATTTCCCTTATGAGTATGCCAAAAGCTGGATAGGTTAAAATTACTTACTTGATCTTAGGTTGCCCTTTGTTTACTTATATGTTTTCTCCTTTCTGAAAGTGATCTGTTGGATTACTAGTTTGTTGTCTTTTAAAGTTGGCTTTAGTAGGAGTATTTCCCAAATAAGTCTATGGTTTGCTCTATCCTTTGGCATGCTTCCAAATTAGTCACTTTGACAGGCTCTTCTTGTTTAGTGAAGTTAATAGATTCTTCTTTGACATCATTTCTTAATGTTTCATACCACAAACTCAACTTAAAGAGATCTTTTGATATAGATGACTTGCCCTATGTAAACCCTTGAATAGTTGTTATGCAAGTAAACCCTTTTATGACTCCATATCCCAATGGATTGACTCTTTTTCTTAACCTATCTTCCCATGCTGAAATATCCTTCAATTTATTCCCTCCTTCACACTTCACATGACCTTCTTGGTTAATGATCCCCAACCAAAAAACAAACAAATCCCTTGTGCTTCATAACTAGCCTAATATCATATCATGAGCCTATAAGCATATCATTCTAAAACACATATAGAGAGATCCCTCTCTAAATCCAGGAGGGCTAAATCCCAGGATTCCAAAGTGGTTCTAATGTTGCCTTGTCATTTGGCATGCCAATCTGACAAATCACAAGACCCCAACAAGTTCTTAATTTAAACATTTTAAATTATTTTCTTATTGTAAGTAGTTTAAGCTTACTCCAGGCATGGGAGGGCCCACTACTTTTGGAGATAAGATTCATTAAGTAGTTCAGATAGCTAGTTTAAATTATTTAAGGATTGTTTTCCTACGTTGAAGATCTCTGATTGATTTTTTAACCTGAGCTCATATTTTAACACAGATCCATGCTTTGTTCCTCCACTTAAGTCACATTTATTCATATTTATAATTGTATCATTCACGATATAGGAATACAACGATTTATGTGATTTGATGTATGGTGTGGATTTGAATATGAATCTTCTGTGTGCATTCGAGTGAATGATTTATGATTTGAAGGGTTTGATTTTAATTGCAAATGAATTGGTGCTTGGTGGCAATAGGTGTTGTGTTCTTCATTTTTTCAATTTGAATTGTGTGATTTTTTCCAAGCATTATGATTGTTTAATTCAAGTCGTGTGAGTAATTTCAAGTAGTATCACTTAATTCAAGCCACGTGATTTAATTTAAGGCATTTCATTCGAAGCATCGATTTGATTCATTAAATTATCCTAGGATAATTTAGATTTATTTTCACATGATAGAATAACATTGATTTCTATTCACAGTGTTGTAGTATAGAGGTTGACTTCATAGCAGTGTGACAACAATTAAATTTTGTTTATAAACTCAGAGAATTTCGTTAAGATTTTGTTTTCCTTTAAGAACCAATAGGTCAGTTCAAGTTGATTTCAAAATTTGCCTTTGTAGCAATGTTGTTTAAATGTCTTTTGTTTTTTAACAGAATAGCCTAGTATAACAGTTCAAGACTTGATTCTGATTTTATTTTCCAAGTTGTAGCATTACAGTTTGATTTCTTATATATTAGGTTTTGATGATTGCTTTCCTCTCCCTTTTGAATAATCAGAGTTTGAACTTCTTGCTTTTAAAAGGTTTTATTTCAAGAATTGTACTTAGATTGAATTTCATCAAGCCTTTGATTTCAGTGGGTTTGTCTTTTGATCGCAGAAATTTAGAATATGAAACATAATATATTGAGTTAAATTGATTTCCTTTAGATTTCTTATGTTAGAGTGAAAAATTATTTTATGAGAGTGAGATGAGTGGTACTTTACTTAATTGATAGAAGAGTGTTTTTATCGTTTTGTACTTAACGGCCATTATTAAGGAAAATTATATACTCTGACCTTAAGTTGAGCCAAAAACACAGTACAACTCATGTTTACGAGTCCTAGATTGAAAATTAAATATTAAGATGTTTAATCGCTAATTAAAACTCTCAACAACTATAATGACCTCAGAAGGCTTCTTTCCCTCCTTTTTGATCATATAAATAAAATTTTAAATAATCTCAATTAAATGCTACTTTCTTAAGGTTTGATTGACCATATTAGTCTTAGTGGACATTAATCATCATCATCATCATTAATTATATTCAAATTTTTCACATGGGGTGTAGAGAAGATGGTTATAGGGTGTTGTGTTAAGGCACTCCGTGGTGTAAATGTCGCCCGTTCGAAACTCCACTTGTAAAAATCCAATCATGTTAAGGGTTAGCATGGCCGAGACTAAGTGCGATCCCGAGGTGATTGTTACAACTTAGATGCCCCTAATTTTTGCTTAATCAAGCCATAGGTTAAGTGTGTCAGCCATCTCATGACTCACCTTATCTAGCAAACAAAAAAAACTATTTGAAATTATGAAATATAATGGTTGCAAATATGAAATATAATTTTAATTTATATGGTCAAATGGATCTTAATTTATGTTTGTGTCTGTTATTAATAAAATATATGTTTCTTAATTATATGTTATAAAATATTAAGTTTACGAATATGAATTATCATTATTTAAAATCCTTGAAAATTTTGTTAATGATTTTATTAATAAAAACAAAATTACAATATAAAAAATTGAATTGAATCAATTTATCATTTTTATTATTTTTTTTTTACTTTTATAATTAAGTAAACATTATGTTTTATTATTATTTTTTTATCTAATGCTTCATTTTACGGAAACTACAACATCTCCCCTATATTTGGTTGTAGAGCACCTCTCGACGCAATAATTTCTTTGTAAGTAATCTTAATGGATTTTTGACCAACATTTGTTGATCAGTTGTACATGAATTCACATAATGTATATTATTTTTAAGTCTCTTCTTTTGTGATACTTAGCCATCCATAAACCTCACATTTTTCCCAATGTATAAAAAAATATACAAGTTGCAGTCTCTTAGAGAGAATTTGAATTACATATGTGATTATGAAAAGACAAAATGGGGGGGATATATTTGTACGACACTTCTCCCACTAATATTTACAATAAATCTACTAAAGAAGCCCTATAAACATTTTTTCTTTATGTGTTCCACAAGAAATAGGTTGCAAGCTAAACTCGCAATTCAAAAACATGACAAGAATGCCAAAAAACCCCACTCGTATGAGAGAAAATGTTCCTAAAGCATAATGTCTCCAACCAAATGAGCTCAATAAGCCACCAAAATGTATGATAAGAGATAATGATTGCTCCATACTCCAAGATGCATCTTAAGTATCATGTACAATCCTCCAAATTCACTGCATGAAAACACGTTATATCCATGGTGCCCTACATTACCCAACAAATGTATCTCAGAAAACCAATTTATTTTAGGAAAACCTTCTAACCACAATGAATCATAGTATAAAAAACACAAAAAAAATTGGTGATATCCTCATACATAGACATACTAACATGCAATAAAACTTGCCTTATATATTTTAGTAAATTAAAATTATGATTATACGAAAAACAATAGTTTTTAAAAAAGTTCATAAACAATTACAGTTCAGAAAGCAAAAAGAAATTTTCAAAGAGAGTCATAGAGTATCCGTTCTCAATTCTTCTCTGTGAAATTACATCATGGGGATCATAAGCCCATTTTCTCCTAGTAACCTATGTGTTTCCTACAAAAATTTTGTTACTTCATCAAACGCCTGCCTCATATTAACTATGAAAGGTCCCACACTCATAGGTAATTTATACATATGACCTTTCTTCATAGGAACAAAGTGCACATGATCAACATTCAGGCTCTGTTTGATAAATTCTAAGGCGAAGAGCCTCATTGGTACAAATGTTGGGAGCCTATAAGGTTCAACATTTGCTCCATATAACCTTATTTCAGAATATTCTTCAAATTCAAACTAGTCCCCAAATTTACATCTAGTTCCTACATGTAGAAACTCCTGGGCTTTAGGTAAGAAATAAGGAGGATGAACTCCATTAAATATTTTATATGCAATGGTCATATACTGACTAGCAAGATCAAATAACCCTGCTTCATTTTGCTCCCTTATGATTATATATTTCCAGAATATAACTGACTATCTATGCTTGTTTGCATCCATTATATTTAGACCTAACTACATGAATTCCTCAACATTCTGATATAAAAATAATTAGACAATCAAAGAGGCAAATTTAAAAGAACCTGTTAGTGAAAGACTCATCAACTTTGAGTTGATTGCTTCTTGCCAAAAGGATGGAATATTCAGAACCATTCTTGGCTTCATCATGATGGCAAACAATTCTAGGACTGACTTGTCCACTGTGACGTCGTCTTCTTTGCCCAAGATTTTAGCAATACTACTCAATACAGGCTGGGTCTCTTCGTCGAAAACTCCCATAGCAAATTCTCCACACTTTGGCTGAAACTGCTTCATATTAGGCTTCAAATGAAACATAAACTGATTGAATTCTTCTCCTACAAGGCTTTCATAGTAATTAATCAGTGAATCTTTTGAAAATTGAGCTGATGATTTGGCCTCAGGAAAACACAGGGCTTGGCGGATTAATTGGGTAGACACCTGCAGAACATTTTCTCCTTGGGAATTCATTACGAAATATTTTCCGGGATACATTGAGGAAGCCAACCAATAGATAAACTCTGGGAATAAATGGGCCTTCAGGATACATGCAAAAAGGATTCCAGCTTTTATCATGGCAGAATAGACAGGGGAATTATCATTATTCAAGACAAATTGTTGATAGAATGGGAGATGCATTACTGAAGAAACAATATCTTGAATGTCTCTCTCATTATCCATGAGAGCAATGTGACTTGATGAACCAGACAAAGAAGACCTTTTAGCCATGATTAGAAAAGAAGCTGAAGGAATACTATTGCAAGGTGACTAAAAACAGAAAGGTGACGGGAGAATGCAATAGGTCAAAACGCAACAAACTGCAAAGTATTTTGAAAACAAAATGAAAAATACCCCCAAATAGGTGGCACGACTTTCGTATTAAATGCCTATGCAACGTGTCACTTAACTGTTGGATTGATTTGACATGAGTAACAGCTGCTTTCCATTCGGCATATTACATCAGTATGGGGGGTCTCGGGGTACGGCTAAGAACTCCGGCTGGTGGCCCCATAGTCGATTTCCACCGTCAATCTCTATTGCCTCTGCAGTAAACCCAGTCAACTGCGGAGGCACCCGTTTTGTTAACTCTTGTGCTGGTAGTGCCCGCGGGTTGGGTCATCTGGTTTAGATTTTTAATATCAGCACTCTCTGCCTATTGAATTGATCAGCCTTTAATATTTGGATATAAAACCCACTTATACAAAGTTTGAAACAGTTAAACTTTAATACATCAAACTAAAATCATTTTCTGTTTATGCCAAAGTATAAAACTATAATACTTAACATATTTTCTTTTCTTTCAATTTCAGTTTTTTTTTTGTATTTTTAATATAAAATTAAAATGATATGTAGATGATCCACGACATCTGGCTCCACCTGGGGATAGTTTTTTTTTCCATGAAACACTAAGAACCTGTAGATCATTGCCTTCACTTCGGGCATGGAGTCAAAAATTGCTTGATGAGAAATATACAATGATAGAAAACTGGATATGTACAATGATGAAATGATTGCTTCTAGTGTGGGAAATAGTGTTTCAAATACTACCCATTCACAGGAAGTTCTACTGCTTCTCCGTCAAGACTTTCCAGAATGAAAGTGTTATTTTCTCTGGCTTCAATGATTTTATACAGACCATACCATAAAGGATCAAATTTTCCATGCTTCCCTTTATTCTCTTTTCTTGTATCCCATCTCAGTACCAGATCTCCATTTTGAAACATGATTTCTCTTGCTTTTTTTCCAAAAATGGACTTCATTTTCTCCTGATAAGTGAACAAATTGTCTCTAACCTTATTTCTGCTTTCACTCAATTCCATCACTCTATTCATTCTTCTAATCAAGGCATTAGGTTCCTCTTGAGCATCTTGAAGAAAAGATATTATTGGCCTTACTAACTGAGTGGGAAACAATGCCTGGGTACCATATACTAATTCATAAGGTGACTTACCAGTGGATCTCCTAGTAGTCATCCTCACTGCCCATAAAGCAAAGACCAGCTTTGAATCCCAATTCTTCTGGTTCTCATTTATTTTCTTCTTCAATATTTTCACCAACGTTTTATTAGAGGATTCTACTAATCCATTTCCTTGGGGGTGATATGTTGTAGAATGGGACAATATCACATTATAAGTTTGACAGAAGTTTATAAACCTAACTGAGTTGAAAACTTGAACATTATCTGTCACAATATTCACTGGACACCCAAATCTGATAAAAATATTTTCCTCCAAAAATTTCATTACAACCAAATCATTTTCTTTTCTAGAAGGGACTGCCTCTACCCATTTTGTAAAATAATTAGCTACAGTCAAAATCCATTTAAATTTCCCACTTGCTGGTGGATTGATTTCTCCAATGAAATCCAATCCCCATTCTCTGAAGGGTTCTTCAACAAAGACAAGAAGAAGAGGTAAAGGAGCTAACCTTTTCTTTTCTGCAAACAACTGACATTTTTAACAACATCTAATAGTTCTGTATACGTCCGCAAATAAAGAGGGCCAATAAAAACCTGATTTAAGAATCTTATGAGCAGTTACTTTCCAACTATAATGACCTCCACACAATCACTCATAATACTCTTTAATCACTTCTATGGTTTCCTCTTCTGTTAGACATAACAACAACACACCAGCAGGATCTTTCCAATACAACTTAGCTTCAATTATAACATAAGGTTGAGATTTAAGTTTCAAGGCTCTGTACTTAGCTCTGTTAATTAAAGGTGAATAAGAAAGGAAACACAAATAATGAATAATATCTTTTTACCAGTTTGAACAGAGGAATTTATATTTAATTGCTGCTTTTGTCTGAATGTGATTTGCTTCTTCAGTGACTTCTTCTACAGGTGCAAGTAAATTGATTCCCAAAGCTTGGAAATTAGATTTTGTTAGCAATTTAGCCAATTCCAGTCCTTTGACTAGTTTTGTTGGTTTGATATCCAAATCATATTCTTGGATTTTAGCAATCCATTTCCCTCTTTTCCCTTCAACAACACTCTGTACTAATACATCCTTTACAACAAAATTAGGCACGTATGCTACAATTTGAGAATGAAGTATATAAGTTCTGAAATCCTTCAATGATTTAACCAGAGCATATACTTTTTTCTCCAAGATATTACACTTCAGTTCTGCATCTCGAAGCACTTTTCTAAAAAACGCTACAGGCTACTCACTTCCTTCTTCATTTTTTTGTAGTAGCACAGCAGCAATTGTAGAGGAAGATGCAAATGAGAAAATTTGAAATGGCTTCAAGTAATATAGACTGATTAAAATAGGAGCTTCTTGGAGAGCTTCTTTAATTCTTCCAAAATATTCCCTTGAATCTTTGTCCCACTTTACTTCAGCATCCTTTTTCAACATATTTGTTATTTTCCTGACAATCTCAGCATAATTTAGAACAAATCTTCTCAGAAAATTGATTTTTCCAAGAAATATTTGAATATTCTTCTTACTTCAAGGTAGTGGAATTCTCTATATGCCTTCAACCCTTGTTGGATCAATCTTCACTCCTTGCTTTGAAACTATATGGCCCATCAATTTTCCTTCTTCTAGAGAAAACAAGAATTTTTTAGGATTCAATGATAATCCATATTTCCTGCATTTTAAAAAGGATTTCTGCAAATGTTGTAGGTGTTCGTCATCAGAACTTGAAAAAATTAACATCATCAAGATAAATAACTACAAATTTGTCCCCTACAAATGCAATATCCATTTCCCTTTGGAAAGTAGCTCTTGCATTCATGAGGTTGAATGGAATCCTAGCATACATGAATGTTCCCTAGGGTGTAGTGAAAGTAGTTTTCTTTTGATCTTCCTTCTCCACAACAACCTGATTATATCCGGAAACACCATCAACCA
The DNA here is from genome assembly GCA_034641835.2 of Pinus albicaulis. Taxonomy (NCBI): domain Eukaryota; kingdom Viridiplantae; phylum Streptophyta; class Pinopsida; order Pinales; family Pinaceae; genus Pinus; species Pinus albicaulis. Next base: position 418,110,005 of record CM076571.1, read on the forward strand.
TGGATAACCTGTATGCTCCAGTTACTTTCTGCAAGACAAATCCTATCTTTGGAAAAGGATAATTATCCTTCAGTGAAGCTCTGTTCAAGTTTCTAAAATCTACACATAATCTTATCTCTCCATTTTTCTTCCTGACCGGTACAAGATTGGAAACCCAATCTGAATATCTTAGAGGAACTATAATATTTTCTTGCAAAATTTTCTTTACCTCTTTTTCAATTGGAGCTAGCAAGAATGGGTTAATTTGTCTGAGATTCTATCTATGAGGCTTAATCCCATATTTATATGGAATTTTATGTTGAATAATACTTTTATCATAAGTTTTTAGATCTTCAAATGACCATGCAAATACATCCGTAAACTGCTTGAAAAGATCTACATACCTCTCTTTGTATTCTTTTGGAACTACTTTGAACAATTTGACTATTTTAGGCTCATGTTGAGTTCCTGAATTACAGTCCTCCATTTCTCCATCTTGGGATATCTTTTTCTGGTTTACTTCCACATCGTTAGCATCAAACAGTCTTTCAAGAGGTACCAAACCTCTACGCAAAATATTATCTTTCAACTAAATTATCTTCTGCTCTCCAATTGTCTGCTTCAGATTTTTAGACATTTCACCTTGATCACTTTCATCCACTTCTAAATCAATTTGATTGTCTTCAAAATTTCCAATCATCATCAAGAACTGATTAATCTGCTCATCATCCTCAAAGACCTACCAATTCTTTACATTATTAAGAATTGAAGGCCTGTGTCTCAACTCAATCTCATATCTCAACCTTGGATTGATTGGTGGTTTGAATGTACTGGCTGCAACTGCTAACGAATCTGTCACTTTATTCTCATCTATTGGAATAAATTGTAAATTAAAGGCCTCAAAATAATTTTCAACTAGATCCCATACCTCATTTCTATAGGACCTCAATCTAGGATGCTTAGTCTGACACCAATTTTTAATTTTCCTTATGATTAATTCATAATCACCAAAAATAGAGATAGACTGAATCCCCATCTCTTTAGCTGTTTGTAGACTTAAAATCAATGCTTCATATTCAACTACATTATTAGTCGATTCAAATTCCAGTTTGAAAGAAAAAGGTACAAGGTTACCTTCAAGAGATACAAATATGAATCCAACTCTGGTGCCCTCCTTAGAAAATGCACCATCGAAATAACACTTCCAAAGCCTATTTGAATGCAGCTCCTTATGTACAATGGCTGAAGGGAGCTTCTTTTGTGAATTTTCAGCAAATTTTGCATCTTCATGCACCATGAAACAAGAGAGATCCTCCTTCTCTTGACCATAAATGGGGGAATTACTTGCATATTTCTTGGTAGTAGTTTTCAAAAATATGGTTTCTCTGTATAGCCTCCTTTCCTCCCCATTAAAAATAGGAATGATGGCATATGTGAAATCTAATTTCAAAACTCCTCCAAGTTTTCCCCCCCAAGATCTAGACAACAACATACCAAATCTAGCTGGAATATCTGCTACTACCACATCAATCATCATACTCTTAGCTGGAATTTGAGCTAAGGAAACAACCATATCTTTGATAAGACCCGCACACTTTACCCTTTTTGAATCGAAGGAATAAATTTCTCTATATGGCTTGGTAATTTGCAAATTTAACCCTTTCATCATAGACAGTGGCAATAGATTATGTGATGCACTAGAATCTAGCATACAATTATGTAAAATGAAATCAGGCAACAAAACTTATATATAAAAAGGTTGAACAGAAGAATCTACCTCTTCAACACGAGGTCCAAAAGTAACCACTGGTTTCTCCTCTTGCAGGTTCACTATATCACCCACCTCGTCAGACTGAGATACATTAATAAACTATGCAATTTCTTTCTTATAACCAGGTGTTTTGACCAACTCAAGAAGTGATATTTGAATCTTCACTTTTTCTAACTCTTTTGACAAACTGAAAGTTTGATTTTGTTTTGTCAACTTTTCACGTTCTTTTTGGTTTCTTTTTGAATTTGTAGTTTGATCAGAAACAGTAAAAATATTCTCCAACATATTAGGATCGTTATGTTTTATTTGGGAAGCATCATCTTGCTATTTTTCTTTTTCTTTTTCTTGATTTATGGGCTGTTTCCCCTTGTCTGATTTTTTAATTTGGTTCTTCTGTAGTGGAGTCACCATTGGAGTAGGTACTGATTCTGATTCTTTCTCTTCATCATCTTGAGTTCTCAATCTCTTTTTTGACCTAAAATCATTTTTTTATGCAAATATGAATGCATAAAATCAGTAAACTGTTTGCAGTAATCATCCATTTCTTCTTGATCAAATGAAATATTAGTTTCTTTGATTTCCTCTTCATATTCTTTTTCAGTTTCTTCTTCTGATTCACCATCCTCCATATACACAGCAGAAATTTGATCTTCATCTTCCTTTTCATTATCATCAACAGAATGTGATGGTGTTGCCTCTATATATAAAGGCACTTTCACTTGATCTTGATCCTTTCTTTCTCTTTGCAAAATTTGCAGGGGCTATTTTCTGAACTGGGGATTGAAAACCCCTTTGTTTTGTTTTGCAGGTTTATTGTTGTCTATTTCCATCTTTACTAATTTGTTAGACAAATTTTTTATGACCTTAGTCATATCATCGATCCTCGGATCTTGAGATGAGGCTTATTCTTTGGCTTTTTCTTGATCTCGAACTTTCCCAGCAGCAGACATATTTTCCTCAATCTCTAAGGCGTCAGTTTGAATCTGTTCAAGAGTGGGGAATCTTCTTTCTCTCAATGTAAAAATAAAATCTGGCTCAAATGCTCTAGCAAAAACAACCCTTGCTCCAATAGGAGGAGGTTTCATTTCTAGGGGCAAACTATTATACAACTTATTAAACCTTTTGACAAAATCATTCATATTTTCATTTGATTTCCTCTTTATTGCATTGAATTCTGTTAAAGAATAACCATGGTCGCTTTTTTCACCCCATCTATAGATGAAATGTCTTTCTAATTCATCCCAATCATTTATTGAACCATTTGGTAATCCTTTGAACCATTTTCTTGCCTCTCCACTTAGAGACTGCACAAAAAGTCTCATTACAAGATCTAGATGTTCTACATTAAAATTTTCAGCAAATGTGCAGAACAAGGGCAAGTTTTGTTTTGTAGTTATTTCATCATCACTAGAAAATCTAGGAAAAAAATTGAGATACTCCTGAGGCATTGCATTCATTGGTTGGGGTAGATTTAATGGTGCATATATATTCATCAAGAAAGTAGGGGCTGCCATGTTTATGCCCTGATTGACTGCTCCTTGAGCGGAGATAAAATGGATACCAGTTTTAGATGGGGATGAATGAGGTGGAACAAATGATATAGGGATTGGTGTATGAATAGTCGCAGAAGAACTGGAAATTGTATGAGGTTGAGTTTCTGTAAGAGGAAATGATACAAAATCAAAAGATTGTTCTTCTAATGTTGGTTCTTGGAAATGAATGGGTGAAGGCGAGGATTCTTTTTCTGAGAAAATGAGTTTTTGAGAAATATCCTTGGATGAAAAAGTATGTGAACTGCTGCCTGCTGCAAGTAGTGTGGCATCAAGTGTAGAAAATATTTTTGTTTTCTGGCCCTTCTTTGAAACTAGCTTTTCTGAATTAGAAAAAATAGGAGCTTTTTGTTGAGCGGTATCTGACCTCGTGTGAGGCCTCTTAGGATCTAGAATTATTTTAAAGAAGCACAACTTAGTATTTCCTCCTCTTCGAACAACCAAATGAAATATGAGCAAAACCCAAGGAAAAATTTGAATCTTCGCTCCTCGGCAACGACACCGATTAATGTTGTACCTTAAGAGACAATCCCTTAGCCGTGATGAGGAATCAGTGCTTAAGACATTTTATGATTATGTGACAAATTTTATGTCTCTATTTTATTAACCCTCAATTATTTATAATCACACTCTTAAATGTCAAATATTATGAATGCTTCACAATGTTGCCAACTATTAATGTTGATTGAAGTGACTAGAAGAAAATGTAAGGAGAAGTCCAAACTGATATGCTGCTTTATACAGAAAATACCATTCCAAACTCCAGAAGAAAAATGTGAAGAAAATATTTAAAACAAAGGAGCACCAATTAAGGCTGTTTAACTCTTATACATATAAATTAAAAGAAATCTGTTGCTCATAACCTTGTTTTATTCATAGATGGAAATAGATAATGAAAACTGGAATACACTTCAACATAAACAAAATACCAGAAACTTGCTTACTCATTCATTAATCTTTGAATCTTTGAGTAAAAAAATATTTGTCTGGAGGTCCAAAACTCGGAACCTTCCTTCCTCTTGAAAATTACATTAAATACAGTAAAAAGAAGTTTGGACCTGCTGTAACCAATCCTAACTACCAAAACTACTTCAAGGCTTCGAAGGCTGTCTATCACATGCCTTGAAAATGTCTTTTTATAATTACATTGTCTTAAGAAAATAACATAAAGTAAATATCCTAATCTATAGGAATTGCTGATGATGTGGCTTCTTTTCCTTGATCAACTAATTTGTCTTTCTTTGCTGCTGATCCTTTTGGTAGGTCAATTGTCCAAGCTTTGCAATTTTCCCATATTTCTACCTTCGTCCTAGATGAATGTGTCATATTGTGATATTCCAACCCGAATGCACTAATTCAGTCATAAGAAGGCCTTTCAGAAAAAAAGGGTTTTTACCATTTACAAGAGTTGAAAATGTCTCTGCAAAAAGTTTACCATTGTCTCTCCTTTGAACACCTGAGTCTTTGCATACTTGTTATCAATCTTGCTTTTTTTCATCACCAGTGAATTCTTATAAGAGCTCCATGGAAAAATATTTCCTTTAGCTCCCCGACATGATGGCAAGCCTACCCTTGTCATTTTATCAAAAGCTTTATCAAATTGACTTACTGCTTCTTTGATTTCCATAATTTTCTTTTCTGCAGCCTTTCCGAGATCATTCCTGATAATAATTTTGTTAATTTCCACTGCATATAACATTATGTCCTGCATACCATTCTCCTCTTTAGAATTGATAAAATCAATAAATCTTTTGGCCCAAATGGCTCTGTTAATCCCTTTCTGCTTATCAGACATAATTGGTTCTTCACACTCCACAATAAGACCTTTTTCTTTTGCAATTATTATCATGAAACACCAATTGGATTTCATTTATGAAATGATATCAGTCCAAATGATATCTTTAGCTTGTATCAGTGACAGATTTCCTTTCATTCTTTCTTTGAGATTCTTGATCTCGGCTTTATCATTTCGGAAATCCATTCTGTATTTATCTGCTTCATTTTCTAGGACCTTCATCAATTTTGTTGCAGTCTCTAGATCTGTCTAAGCTTTCTTTCTATCTCTTTCAGCCATATTTAACTCAGTATTTAGTTGAATAATTTTTGTTTGTGGGTCTTCATCACCTATAGGAAAAACAAAGGTACAATTATGATTATCAATATGATTTTGTAATGAAATTAGAGTCTGCTTTACTTTGGAAATTTCTTCATCCTTCTGCATGAGTTGTTGCAACAAATTTTCTTTTTCTTTCTCTACCTCTATAAATTCTATAGCCATTGAATGTTCACCAGAAGGCAACTTCAATTTTTTCCTTAATGTAGAAATCTCTGCCTTAGCACTTTGCATGAATTTCTGCATAGCAGAAATGTCACTAGGGTGTACGCCAATCTTAATACTAATCTTCTTCAACTCTTCATTTTGAACTGTTAAGGCTCTTGAATTAGCCTTTTATAACTTCAGCTACTTAATAACTTTCCCTAACATGTTTTCTTCTTTAACTGCCATTGCATTTGTCTTTGTGAGGTCGTTAACAATCCATTGTCCTGTCTGCATATGCAAATTCATTTTGTCCATTAGTGGAATCTTTTTAACATCCATAGTCACATTTACAGTATTAAAACTGTTTGAAGACCCAATTGACATTCCTGTGTGATGTGACAGAGAAATCCTAAATTGATATTTTTCAAGATCCATTACAGTTAACATCCTTGTTTAATCAATAGCAACTTGATGGTCTGCTTGGGCCTCCATGCTGGCCTTCATTTTCTAATTTCTCTCTTCAATTTGTGAAAACACCTGTTTGATTAAGGATACTTATTCATGAGAGGATTCATGACCGTTAGGGGAAGCGGGAGCATTCTGCTCTTCACCCAAATGCAAGGAAAAGCTAGGTGAATTAGAGGAATGATCTTCAACAATTTTTTTCCTTTTCTCACCTCTCGGTCCCTCATCATCCAAGTCAATAACAACTTCTTTACCTCTTTTATTTGTTTTCTCAGTTATAATAGGAGTCTGAATGTTTGTATTCACTGAACTTATTTCACCTTTTCTTGCTACCTTTTCTTGCTCAGGTCTACTTTCATGAATGAAAGCTAAGTATCCATTCTCAATTCTTCTCTATGATATTACACCATGGGGATCATAAGCCCATTTTTCTCCTAGTAACATATGTGTTTCCTCCAACAATTTTGTTACTTTGTCAAATGCCTGCCTCATATTAACTATGAAAGTTCCCACACTCATAGGTAATTTATACATATGACCTTTCTTCATAGGAAAAAAGTGCACATGATCAACATTCAGGCTTTGTCTGATAAATTCTAAGGCGAAGAGCAACATTGGTACAAATGTTGGGAGCCTGTAAGGTTCAACATTTTCTCCATACAACCTTATTTCATAATATTCTTCAAATACAAACTAGTCCCCAAATTTACAGCTAGTTCCTAAATGTAGAAACTCCTGGGCTTTAGGTAAGAAATAAGGAGGATGAACCCCATTCAATATTTTATATGCAATGGGCACAAAATGACTAGCAAAATCAAATAACCCCGCTTCATTTTTCTCCCTTCTGATTATGTCTGTCCAGAATATAAGTGACTGTCTATGCTTGTTTACATCCATTATATTTAGTCCTAACTACATGAATTCCTCAACATTCTGATATAAAAATAGGTAGACAATCAATGAGGGAAATTTAAAAGAACTTGTTAGTGAAAGGCTCATCAACTGTGAGTTGATTGCTTCTTTCCAAAAGGAAGGAATATCCAGGACCATTCCTGGCTTCATCATCATGGTGAACATTCCCAGGACTGACTTGTCCACTGTGACGTCGTCTTCTTTGCCCACGATTTTATCAATATTGCTCAATACATGCCAGGTCTCTTCGTCGAAAACTCCCATAGAAAATTATCAACACTCTGGCTGAAACTGCTTCATATTAGGCTTCAAATGAAACATAAACGGATTGAATTATTCTCCTGCAAGGCTTTCATAGTAATTAATCAATGAATCTTATGAAAATTGAACTGATGATTCGGCCTCAGGAAAACACAGGGCTTGGCGGATTAATTGGGTAGACACTTGGAGAACATTTTCTCCTTGGGAATTCATTACGAAACATTTTCCGAGATACATTGAGGAAACCAACCAATAGATAAAATCTAGGAATAAATGGGTATTCGGGATGCATGAATAAAGGATTCCATCTTTTATCATGGTGGAATAGATAGGGGAATTATCATTATTCAAGACAACTTGTTGATAGAATGGGAGATGCATTACTGAAGACACAGTATCTTGAATGTCTCTCTCATTATCCATGAGAGGAATGTGGCTTGATGAACTAGATAAAGAAGACCTTTTAGCCATGATTAGAAAAGGAGTTGAAGGAATACTCTATCAAGGTGACTGAAAACAGAAAGGTGACGAGAGAATGAAACAGGTCGAAAGGCAACAAAATACAAAGCATTTTGAAAACAAAATGAAAAATACCCCCAAATAGGTGGCACGAATTTCGTATTAAATGCCTATGCAACGTGTCACTTAATCGTTGGATTTATTTGACATGAATAATAGCTGCTTTCCATTCGGCATATGGCGTCACTATGGGGGGTCTCGGGGTACGACTGAGAACTCCGGCTGATGCCCTTGCAATCGATATCCACCGTCAATCTCTATTGCCTCTGTAGTCAACCTAGTCAACTGCGGAGGCACCCGTTTTGTTAAATCTCGTGTTGTTAGTGCCCGCGGGATGGGTCATCTAGTTTAGATTTTTAATATCAGCACTCTCTGCTTATTGAATTGATCGGCCTTAAATATTTGGATATAAAACCCACTTATACAAAGTTTTAAATAGTTAAACTTTAATACATCAAACTAAAAACATTTTATTTTTATGCCAAAGTATAAAAATATAATACTTTAACATATTTTATTTTCTTTCAATTTCAGATTTTTTTTGTATTTTTAATATAAAATTAAAAGGATATGCATATGATCCACAATATCATCTACATACAATAACAATATAATATACCTACCATCATTTTTCCTTTTCAGATAAACACAATGATCAGAGTGACATCTAGTATAACCTTGTTCAGACATAAACTTGTCAAATTTTTACATACCACTGCCTTGGAGCCTGTTTTAAGCCATACAAGCTCTTCTTTAACCCACACGCTAATTTTTCTTTCCCTTTGACCTCATATCCTTCTAGTGGCTGCATATAGATCTCTTCCTCCAAATCTCCATGGAGAAATGTTGTCTTTACATCTAACTGTTCAAGATGTAAATCTTTTGCTGCTACAAGACTTAAAATAGTTTTGATTGAAGTTATCTTAACAACAGGAGAAAATATTTCATCAAAATCAATAAATTTCTTCTGTGCAAACCCCTTCACCACAAGTCTAGCTTTGTACCTCTGTTTTCCTCGATCTTCTTCCTTCAATATGTAAACCCATTTATTCTGCAATGTAGTTTTACCTGCAGGCAACCTGACTAAGTCCCAAGTATCGTTATGCATTAAGGAGTCCATCTCTTCCTCCATGGCTAGCTCCCACTTATTCTTGCTTTCATCCTGCATTGCTTCTTTATAACATCCAGGTTCACCAGAATTAGTCAAAAAATAAATAATATAATGATGGAGAGTATCGTTCAGGGGGTCTACTTATCCTGGTAGATCTTTTAACACCACTTTCAGGTGTTTGAGGTGTATGTTGCTGTTGTGGTCATTATTGTTGTTGTGGCTCTTGATTATTATTATTTTCAGACACCTTTACCTTTTCTGTGATCTCATCAAGAACTATGTATTCTTTGTTTTCTTTTTCTTGTTTCTTTTCCTGCAACTGATTCTTATACAATACCTTTTCATTGAATATTACATCTCTACTCCTAATGATTTTGTGATTTTCATAATCATATAAGCGATAACCAAAATCATTAACACCATATCCAATAAAGGTACATTTTTTTGATTTTGCCTCAAGCTTTGTTCTATTTTATTTATTAATATGGACAAAGACCTCACAACCAAAAGGCTTTAAAAAAGAGTAGTTTACCTTTTTGCCTGTCCATGCTTCCTCTGGAATACCACCATCCAAGGAACTTGAAGGCAGTCTGTTTATTATATAAACAGTAGTATCTACAGCAACTGCCCAAAACTATAGAGGCAATCCTGCATGCAATCTCATGCACCTTGCACGCTCCATGATTGTTCTGTTCATCCTTTCTGACACACCATTTTCTTGTGGTGTTCTTGGAACTGTCTTCTCGTTGCGAATTCCATGCTCTGAACAGTACCTATCAAACTATTTGCTGCAATATTCACCTCCATTGTCTGATCTGAGACACTTCAACTTATTTCCTGTCTCAATCTCAACCAAAGCTTTCCATTTCTTGAAAGTATCAAATACATCAAATTTATTTTGAATACAATAAATCCAAGTTTTTCTAGTTGCATCATCAATAAAAGTAACATAATAACGAGAGCCACCAAGAGATGATACTTGAGCAGGTCCCCATACATATGTATGCATAAGCTCTAATTTTTCGCTCTTATTTTCTTTCCCAACTCTGAGAAATCTGACTCTCTTTTGTTTTCCATATGCAATTCTCACAAAAATCCAAATCAACATTCTTCAAACCCGACAACAAATTTCTTGAGTGAAAAATCTTCATCCCCTTCTCACTCACATGTCCGAGCCTATGATGCCATAATGCTGCATCTTCTCCTTTGGAAGTTAAAGCATTAACAGAGTTAGAAATACCATTGCATAAATACAATGTACCAACCTTTTCTCCTTTTGCTATTACCAGGGCTCCTTTTGTGACCTTCCAGGTTTTATCTGTGAAAGTTGTCACACAAACTTCACCACCTAACTGCCCTGTTGAAATCAGATTTTTCTTCAGATCTGGAACATGCCTTACCTCATTTAATATCCATTGGTTTCCATTCTGTTGTTTTACAATAACCTTATCCATTCCAACAATTTTACTGGGTTTATCATCACCCAAACAGAGTTGTCCAAAATCTCCTTGAACATAGTCATGAAAATATTTCTTATCAGGTGTGGCATGGAATGAGGCCCCTAAATCTACAACCCAATAATCAGTAACATTTTCGAAATAAAGAATCAAAACATCTTGTAACACATCACCTGTCACATTTTCTTCATGATTGTTTTCTTGCTGTGTGTCTCCTTCTTTTCGCTTATGAGATCTACAGTATTTATTTAGGTGTCCTTTCTTTTTGCATTTCCAACACACTATCCCTGATCTAGAGTTGGATATGCCTTTCCTTGATTTACTGCGATATCCCAAGATCTTTCCTCTTTCCATTATTCTTCCCCTAGACTCTACACTCAAAGAATTACTCGATGTCTCACCGGAGCTTTTCCGCCGCATTTTCTCACTAAGGATAGCACCGACAACAACATCAAAATTTAAAGTACTAGATCTAGAGACAGAGTTACTAATGGCCATAACTAAACCATTCTAGCTTTTCTCTAACTTTATCATCAAATTTTACCCCTACAAAACTTAACTGACTGGTAACTGTATTAAAATCATTTAAATGGTCTGCAACAGATCCACCTTCCGACATCTTCATATTAAATAAACGTTTCATAAGAAATATTTTGTTTGAGGCCGAGGGTTTTTCATATAGTTTAGCCAAAGCCTTAATCAAACCCTTTGTTGTTGTTTCCTTCAAAATATTGAAGGCTACCGATGCCGTGAGACACAACCGTATTGTTCGGAGTGCCTTTCTATCAAGAATATCCCATTCTATGTTTGTCATAGTCATTGGCTTCTTTGTTTTTCTGCTCAATGGTAGGTACAGATCTTTCTGATACAAATAATATTCCATTTGCATCTTCCACAATGGGAAGTTTTGGCCGTTAAATTTCTCGACCCTAAATTTAACATCTTTCGCCATTACTCCCACTTGAACCAGGAACCCTTCTTTCCTACGAGTTTATCAGCCAAATAGACCTTCGGCTCTGATACCAGTTGTTAGAAAATTATATATAATAGAGAAATGAAACAAATAAAATATGTGGAAAACACAAGCACACAAAACACATAAAACTAGAGAGACACAGATATACGTGGTTCACCCAGTTTGGGCTACGTCCACCCTGAACAACCAGTCATTCTTTTCTGTTATCCAGCAAAATGAAGAGACACAACCTACAGTAGATCCATTGTAATATCCTCTATTCTCTCTCACAGTCTCCCTATCTATTTCTCACTCCAAGAATACACATACAATACACAACCGCAATACAATACCCTCATACAAGCGAGGGGTTGCCTTCTAGGGCAAAAAACCCTAAACTAAACATAAATTCTACCGTCAGATCATCCACCCCCCCTGGACCCCCCAGGCAGCGTTTAATTTCGGACGGCGTTGCCACCCCATTAAGGTATAGGGGTCCAACGTTGTGATAAAAATAAACAAGATAATTAGGCTCCACATCCAACAATTTTTGAAGCAGTATTCATATTCGAGCAACACTCATTAAAACTGGAGTAGCCCCAACAAGCCATATGAAGTGGCATTCATTCAATGAAAGAATGAACAATGTTTATGCAAAACTTATAGAGCAATAATGTTATTTGCACGTTAGAAAACACTAATGCAATGATGGAAGCTACACTGAGAATTTTTTCTTCATGCTACAAGACATTTGTAACCCCCTCGCCATTGATCTCAAAGGGGGAGGTAATCAAAGGAAGGAAGACATTTATTAGAATAAAAGGGGGAGGAAAAATGTGTTGCCATCAATTCCAAAGGGGAAGACTATTGGAAATATTGTCATTGATGGCAAAGGAGCAAATCATGATAAAAAAGGTATAAAGGAGCTGCAAGGAAAATAAGACAAAAGTATAGTGAAACTGGTACATTGAAGAATTTGTAATGATGTGAAATTGTTGCTTAAGTTAAATTGTTGTGATGCAAAGGCAAGACTCCAAGGCAAAGGCAAAGGTGTTGTAAATACTGTGGTGATACATTAATGATAAATGTTGTTATTTGATATTGGCATTAGGATGGTGCATTTAATCATTACATATGGCTGGAATTAATATTGGATGAATTATCTATTTTTTTTCTAATATTTAAGATATGAAGAGTTTGGAAACTAATGAGTGTAAGGCAAACAGTCAAGCCTATTCACTTTATACTCCTTTGTGGAATATGTTATCACTCCACTGGATCTCCGAAGGCTGAGAAGGATACCATAAAAGGTAACCACAAACCACTTTGACTTAGTATCTAGCCCTAATAGGCAGGATAGGGCTCTCTCCATGAGATCACAACCAAATTGACTGGATAATGAATATTTTAGGCTAGGTATAATAGGCTCTAGGATTTGATTGATTTGGATTTTGTGTTGGATGGTAAATTAGGTCTAGGAAAGATTAGGTCAGGGCACTGAAAATCAGACTTGCAGAGATGTGATGGGGCAAGATAGACACACCCTCTATCACTTTTAGGTATCTTGGTGAGTGTGAGAGATTGCTAGGGTTTCAAAAAGAGCATGGAAATCTTGAATTATTTTATACCAGAAGAAAGTGAAACACACCTGTGATAATTTCTCCAAAACAAAGCATCAAAATAATGAATTATGCTTATCAACTTAGAAATCAATCAAATTAAGATATGGACATGAATATGCAAGGCATATTACATTCAAACATATGAAAACATAAGAGGCAAGAATACTAAAACACATACCACATGAATCCCACCACAATAGTTGCAACTTTGTCTATTAGTTCCTGCCAAAAATGACCGAATACACTAGTGTTCAAAGATCAATTCTACAACATCCAACCCTTGCAATGAAAAAGAAGATGAAAGATATATATCATAACAAAATTCTCCCACCCTCAGGGGTCGAATCCATGAGCTGAAACCAACTCTTCTCCAACTAAACAAAGAGCTAGGGAATTTATGAACTATTTTTCCTTTTACCAAACCAACTAGAGAAATCCTCTAGAAGAATTAATGAGAGGTAAAGACACCTATTTAACTCTATTACCATCCCTTTTACATTCAATTTTAACCCTTTACCCTTTTACATTTTCCAGAGTGAAACTGTAAAATGAAAATTACATAGGATAATTATAAAATTATTTAGGGAATATTTAATTAGCTTTCCAGAAACATATTTTTTTTTCCTTTTTGGATGCCTGTAGCAAAAGCGCATCAAATTTTGTTGTGTTTCTGAGCAAAGAAAAAATTGTCAAAAATTCAGAATTTGTTTGAAAACCCCAAAATTTGCAAAATTTCCAAATTGCTATGTGAGGTTACTGTGTGAAGTCCTGATGAAGTGTGTCATGCAACCAAGGAGCTACCAACAAGAAAATGGAGTTTTCCCCTCTCCTTTCGGCTGATTAGGGTTTCTTTGAGATTATCTTGTAACTACTTAACCTTGACATTACAAATCTTGTTTCTTGTATGGTAGTGGTCTGCCATGTGCCTTATCATCTTATTATCCTTGTTGTCTTTGTGAAGGAGCTTCTCTAGGTGTATGTTTACTCTGTCAAGCCAAACTTCCCTATCTTCATTGTTTTCCATTACAATCCTCTCCTCAAAGGTGAGTTCCTCTTCAAGAAGTGCCTCCTATTGTTTTTCTAGCTCCAATGCTCTTTCTAGGCCCCTTGTTTTTGGTCCTTTCTGAGTGGTGTGGGCCTCATCCTCATCAAAATCATCATGTAAAATCATTGCTTTGCCTTTGAAATTTTTCCTTATGGTTGCCTTCAACAAGTAAATTTCCAAAGTACTTGTTTTCCTTCAACTGTTTGTTCTCTTGCTCAAGGAAGGAGATAACAAAATTGGCCCTTGCCAATTTATCTTTTAGCTCTATGATTTTGGCATATTTCTCTTTGATGACTAGGTTTAGGGTTTCTTGTTCATCTCGGGACTTCAATTCCATTGTCTCAATGTCACGGTGAAGGGATTCTTTCTCTTGGAAAATTGTCTCCTGATGCTTATGATATCCCTGCTTTGCTAATGTAGAAGGCAAGGCCCCTTCCACAATTTGTGGAGCAAACACTTGCCTATTTACTCTCTGATAAGATCTGACCTCTTTTTCCTTTTTTCTCTTCTTAAGTGAATGGTGCTCCTCATGGCTTGATACTCCATCTCTACTTAGCTACTCCTTATCCCTGTCACTTGGAGATTGTTCCTCCCTATTGCTTGGTGATCCCACATCATGCTCTGCTGAAGAAAACTCTTGTTGTTGTAGTGGCTCTACTAAGTTCTCCTGAACTATACTCTCCAAAAATTACTCCCAAGTTATCTGCTTTTCTTGCAATCGGTGAATAATTATGATCTTAATCAGAATATGGTGGAAAAGACTGATTGTATGATATTTTCCCTTTTCATGTATCTTCTCTACCATCTTGGTCACACTTTGAAAAGGTAATTAAATAGTTTAAGAGATATCACAACTGTAAAATGTATTAGTAGTCTTATGTGGTATTGATAAAGTATTGAAAAATGTCCTTCACAAGTGAAAAACCTCATAATGGACTTCATCAACAGAGAATATTTATCCAATAAATATCTGAAAGGAAATAAATGCAATGGAGCATCTTTGTAGGCTGATTTCAAATAGGGTTTGAAGTATTCATCATCAACATTCATACCCTTGAACCAATATTCTCCATGATTTAGTATTCCGGTGGCTGTGGAGATGGATTCTAGTGTGAAATTGAACTCTATCCCTACTATAACAACCTTGTCCTTTTTCAAAGCAATGGAAAATAACCTTGTGAGTTGTTCATTACATCCCACCTCTTGTACTTTTTGGAAAAATTGTACACAATTGACATCTTGAAAATATTTGAGTATAAAAGGAGATGAGGTGATTTTATGGAAGTTAGAGGGCTCAAACCTCAATATCTTTCCTCATTTATACTTCTTCCTCTTAGAGGGGGAGGTTTCAATGTCCATGGTAGCAAGAAAACCCCAATGAAGAGGAGCAAAAACAAAGTATTTTTGCTAGGTCTATGAATGAGATGGAAATATATGTTTGGGATTGCCTAAATGTTTTAGGAAATTTAGGGTGAGAGGAAATGATGTTATGAAGTAGGAAGAAATGACCTTTTTGAATTTGTGTGAGGGAAAGGGGATGAAAAGGCCAAAACATAGGCCTAGGGTAAAAACAAGAAAAACTCTCTTTTAGCACCATAAGTTAGCACCACTTACGTTATGTGGTGTTAATGTGGTGTAAATGTTTATGTATCATATTAAAAATGAAGTATATCACCATAAGTTAGCACCACTTACGTTATGTGGTGTTAATGTGGTGTAAATGTTTATGTATCATATTAAAAATGAAGTATATAATCACCATATTTGATGGACAAGTTAGCACCATTCTTAAGGTAAGGTAGTTAACTTTGTGTTTGCCATGTTGGCATGTACAAGTGGATTTATTTATGTGAATTGCCACCATAACCATAAAAAAATTACAAATATTTATATTATGAATATATAAATTAGAACTAAACTCACAAATATTTATTTTATAATATTTATTTGTTTGTCATGTTTACATGTAAAACTAAAATTCATTTATGTAAGTTTGCACCATAAATACAACAAATTCAAAATAATTGTTTTCTAAATATTTTGTTTCAATTATTTATTTTTTATATTATTCCCATGAGAAAATAAATACACAAAACCATAATACATAATTATTTATTTTATGAATAAGCCAATTAAGATAAATATTTTTATATTATTGTGATTTCAAAATGAAATAAGGGTGAATTCGATGGAGTTGGGTTACTCTTTTTTGGAAGAATATATGTTCCAAAGGTTGAAAATGTATCTTTGTGAGGGTATTTCTTAAGCCCTCCATCAAGCTTTTAAAAGGTCCATCTAGGACTAGATAAAACCCTCAATTAAACTACATAGCTCCATCGTGCTATGGATCTTGATGGAGACACATAGCTTGATAGAGCTATAATATGTACATGTGCCATTAAATTTTGATTCAACTTAATGTTAGTGTTTATGGGCTCATGGAATTGAGAATCTACTAGTATTGCACATGGTATAGTATGGTTTGAATTTTTATATCATACTTAGTATATTTTTTATATATTTTATAGTTTTTTTTTAAAAGCTTGGTAGGACTCATTTTTCATTCATGTTATAAACACCAAACAACTAGATTTACCAGTTTGGTGGTCTCAACCCACCCTGAGCAGGGAACCAAATTTTTTGGCCACCTAATGGCATGGTATGCCATCCAAAAAAATAAGGTTTTGAGTCTGTCATACCAAGCAAACAAAGCCTGGATACTCACACATACATTTTTTCACAGATTGACTAACATATTTACTGGAGACTTGAAATTTAAATGCTAGCCGCATATAAATACTAAACAAAAAGGCATATTAAAATAGTCATGAAATACTCAGCCTCATCTGGAACTAAGGTTGACTCCATTGGTGTTAGATCCTGAACCGAGGTACCAGCCTGCTCAAAAGGCTTGGAAATACACGAGAGGTGGTATTCAATATGCTCGAGGCGCCCATCATGTTTCCTCAGTTGGAACTTGATCTTATTGAACTTGCTCTCGTAGTCTCGGAAGTCTTGGGTTGATGTCACTAGGCTCATAGAGATCTGCTCCAAGGATTTGCCAAGGATGCTCTTCATAGACCAATAAAGATACAATGTTTGCTTGAATTATGTTAGTATGCCTCTTTTTTGTCCCGAATATAGTATTAAACCTCTCCATTCCTTAGTATCCATCTCTGTCTCTACATGTCTATTTATGTCAGCTTCCCATTTTTCAATGAGATTTTGAATTTCCTCTGATGTGTTCTTGTCGTATGCTTCCACTGCCTCTTGGATCACATCGATTGCAGGCCTCCATCCTCTCGGCTTGCTCGGGGGTGAGCTGGGTTGGGCTTCTATGACCTTCCATTTATCTTTCCAACCACGACCTCAAGCTGCAGGGCTCTTGGAATGGTTGTGAGCTACAGGATTCTTGGAGTGTGCCATCCCATAGTCTTTGACTAGGTTTCCAGGTAGGTGACCTGTCCACAAAATCAAACGGAGGCATAATTCCATATAATGAAAACGATAAAAGGTACATGCATCCCAGTTATCAGAAGAAAGGTGACCCAGGGGCCTCTTCCCAGGACTTCTCCCCTGCCCATCCATCTGCAGACCCATCACCCTCATACCCTGCTTAATTTCTTCCACCCCCTGTCCTTAACAGTCGTGCACACCCCAAAAATTATCCCCATAACCCAAAGAGTTCCCTTCTTCTTTTAATCTCCTGACCTCCCTTCTGGTGTCCTTTCTCTCATCATACCTCCCAGCCTAGAAATAGACAGAGGAGGCATCGTTGCCCATTGCTCGGGCCTGGGTGGAATTCCCTCTCTTATTCCCCATGCGCACCAAGCCCAAGTAGCTCAAGGTGGTATAAACCAGCAAAGCCTCTAAACTAAACACGACCTAGGACTGCTCCTTAACTCTATTCCTTGGCAGGAATGCACGAACCCTCACCATTCCTTTTTGTTGGCATCCCTTACCCGACAAACTCCCACTTGGTGCATACTGAGGCCATGCTCAATTCCTACTCTGACATAGAGGAAAAGACCCAAAATAACCCCAACCTTCCCCCAACTAGAGTCAGAATGGTTTCGCTCTCCCCTACCCAGCAAAAGACTATACCAATCTAGCCTAATCCCCTTAGGCTCCCATAAATACTAGCCCAAATCATAAAACATAAACATAGCATGAACAAGGGAGAGGAAACCAAGCACATACCTAAGTTTCACCGTGGTGGAAGTGCAATGGATGTTTGTTATCCCGTTTTCATGCCTGCACCAAAGTCTTTCGTCATAACAAAATACCCACACCTTCCTCCACCCTATTTTAAGCTCGATGCGTGGGCCTTTGTCCTACCATCTCACCTCGTGCTGCATGCGACAGTACAACCTGCTACCCTTGCCACTCATGTGGAAGGCGGTGGTCTTCAACCCCAGGGCCACTACCATTAACACTGATGGGAGGGTCGATCTTCTTCATTAAACCCCGATCAGGGAGCTGAGTCTGGAACTGTGAGTGAGCTCTGCCCTCCGACCTGTCCTACTCTATGATGCTCTACAACTTGATCCATGGTTCTTCCCTGAGATTAGGAGGCTTGCTTAATTCAATAGGTTCATTCGGGTGAGCGCAACCACAATTTTCCAGGAGGTCAGCTGCTCTGTTTCCTTCCCTCCATACATGGGTGATAATGATATAATCAAATTTCTTGATTGTATCCTCCAATCCCTGCACATGTGAAGAAGTACGCCATCTCTGGCTTAGTTTGTCCCACTTCATTCCTTGATTAAGTTTTTTTAGAGTGTTCCCAACCAACTGAGAGTCTCCTTCGATTACCAACTTTTTGTATCCTAGCCTGATGGCCAAGAGGAGACCTTGGTGCACTCCTATGAATTATGTTTCATTGTTGTTGGCAAAGCCATAGGATTCAACATATATGAATCTTGTTGTTTTTTGATGATCTTGAAAAATCCCTCCAACGCTTGCTTGCCCTAGATTGCCTTTCGAGGCTCCATCAAATTTGAGTTTGATGAATCCTTATAGAGGAGGTTTGAAGATCCTGATGGTGTCCCCTATGTCAGGGATAGATTTCCAAGAAGCTAGGGAGACCATGCTAGGTGCTAGGTGGAGGCCGTGGAGAATTCTTCCTTCCTGAGGAGCCATTTGCCAATCATCTGGCATCCATTTCTCCGAAAGGATGCACTAGTAGAAAATGATGAAATTAGTGACTAGGTGACTAAAAACGTTAGTCACCACAATTATTTCAAGCGAATTACCACTAAATTTTATCAATTTTAAGTGACCAAAATAAAAATGACTAATTTAAATGACTAATTTAGTGTAGGGTTAAAATATATGACTATATTATATTATTGTACCAACTAGCACGCACTCTGACAGGTCGAGCACGGGCTAACCTACCTATGCCTCCTAGCCACCATGGCATTAGAAGGGGGACCTGAGGCTCCCCTTCCTCCTCCTCCAGAAGTCCTTGCATTCAAGAAACTGATAGTAGCCAACAGTAAGCACCCTCTGACTGAATCTTAGCAAAAGTTCATGAAGAAGCTGGATAGCATCCCTTCGTTGGCCCTTCCAATCGAAGAAACTTGTCGATATACATTGAACCTAGCTAAAAGAGGGCTCATTGGATAGTTTACTGGCCTTTGGCCCTCTCCCAAAGCTGTGGAATAATGGGTGCAGAGGAACTGGATTCCTTTAGTCTCAGAAGGCATCAAAATCCACTTGGTAGGAAAAGGATACTTTGTTTTTGTTTTTCAGAATGTGGAAGACAGAAGCCTCATCTTCAAAAATGGCCCATATTTTATGGGTCCTAAGGGACTATACTTAAATAAATGGACCCCTGTCTTTGATCCTGCTCAAGATGTGCCTTCAATTGTTCCAGTGTGGGTATGCCTCCCACATATCCCACTGCATTGCTGGAACTAGAAGTCTCTCCAAACCATTGGCAATACCCTCGGAAAGTATATTGATCAATCAATGAGAAAAGATCAATACTCATGTGCACGTATATGTGTCAAGGTGGATTTGTAAGTTGGGCTACCTGAAGCTATCAAACTAATGATTTCTAACTGGACCCATATCCAGGAGATAGATTATGAGCAGCTTCCATTTAAATGTAGGCACTATCACGGTTATGGCCATTTTGCAAGGCACTAAAAAAATAAGGCAGAATAACGAAGTGAGAATTCAAAAGGAGAACAATGGACCCTAGTTCAGAAAGCAACCTCGACAAAAGCTAAAGGAAAATGAGTCACAAAAGGGACCAAAGTATCAACAGTAGGGAAGACTCTTGGGGCAGAGAGCTATGTTCCCCCATCGGTTGAAGCCAAAACACCTATTGAAGAGCTCAACACTCCTGTAGACCCCTCAGTAACAACTTTGGAGACCATAGAACAATAGAATACTCCCCCCTCTTTGGGAAAAGGTAATGAAGAAACATTCCCCTCTGGAGTTATCCCAGGTACCTCCTCTCGACCCTCATATGCTGAAATGATCAGAAATAAGCCATTGGAAAACTCTTGCTCCTCGGAGGAAGAAAATCACATAAAGAATCCAGGGAAGAAGAAGCAGAATGACAAAAAACTCAAGGAAGTCAATCCACAATCGAAATGTCCATCAGGAGAAATACCAAAACAAGGCCTCCCAAGGAAGGAGCTACCAACCCGTCCAACAGTAAATAATGAAATTTGTCTCTTGAATTGCAGAGGCTTGGGGAACCCTATGAAAGCTAAAGCTATCAAAGATCTACTGACGATGGAACCTACTAAAATCCTCATGCTCCAAGAGACTAAAATTTAAGGGGACACCCTTCTTGACATCAACAAATTGAAATGGAAGAAAAATGCAGGGAAGGTCGTAACTGCAAGGGGCTCCTCAGGTGGAATTTCCACTCTGGGGTTGGAGGAGCAATTTCATTTGGAGAACTCCTTCAAGACCCAGCACTGGATTTTCACTGAGCTAAGGCACTCCACAAGTAAGTTAACCTTTGCTCTTTTTAATCTTTATGTTCATGTGTTGTACGCTGAAAAAAGAGATTGTTGGCAATCTCTTTCTGAATTTTTAGATCTTCACTCTCCCAAGAACATCATATTAGCCGGAGACCTAACTATTGTCTTGGACTTGAACAAAAAGAGAGGAGGAAATAGTAGTAGGGACCAAATGCTCCCCAAGATGGAATACCTTTTACTCCAATGGGATCTCCTAGAGTTTAAACCAATGAGAGGACTATTCACTTGGTCCAACAACAGAGTAGGGGAAGACCACATCTCTGCTCACCTTGACCGATTTCTTATACAAAGTTCTTTGCTATTGGAACAAAGGCTAATTCCTCCAAAATAATTCCCAAGCTAACCTATGATAATAAGCCTATCCTGCTCCTCTTGGAAGAGGAAGAAAACTTGGGCCCAATCCTGTTTTGGTTCAACCCTCTCTGGAGTGAGAGAGACAGGTTTCTCGACATTGTTCACTTGGCTTGGTCAAAATCTATCGTAGGATCAGAAACCTGTCTCCACGATAGATTTCTGATCCTCAAGGCTACAAAACACACACTAAAAGAGTGGATCAGAAAGCTATCAAATACCCCAACCAGTCAGAGAAAAGAAATAGTCCAGATGTTGGAAGACTTGCAAATGAAAATGGAAAAAAGAGGCAACACCTCTATGGAGCTTGAAAAGGAACATATTGCACAACAAAACTCCTATCTCTCTTTCCTAACTGAAGAAT
Source organism: Pinus albicaulis (assembly GCA_034641835.2). NCBI lineage: Eukaryota > Viridiplantae > Streptophyta > Pinopsida > Pinales > Pinaceae > Pinus > Pinus albicaulis. The sequence goes on from CM076571.1 coordinate 418,131,634, forward strand.
AATATTGGAGGATTAAGTCTTGTAGACTATGGCTAAAAGCTGGAGACTGAAATACTTCTTTCTTCCATTGACAATACATAGCTCGCCTCTCATGCAATCACATCTCAGAAATATCCACTCCTGAAGGGTTGGTCTGTAAAGGTCTCAACAATATCAAAGCAGCTACGGAGTCTCACTTCCAAAATATGCATAGAAAAGAGAGTGATAGAAATGAATAGGACACAAAGGACTTCCTCTCTCACATCCCATTCCTTGTCAATAGAGAAGACAATACTAACCTCGTGAAGCCTTTCTATGATGAAGAAATCTGCAAATTCATATGGTCAATGGAACTAGACAAAGCCCCTGGGCATGATGGTTTATCAAACCATTTCTATAGAATTTGTTGGGACATTATCAAATTAGATCTATTAAGAATGATCAAAGGTTTCCATAATAAATCTAAGGTGGGGGGTGTCACCAATTCCACCTTCTTATCCTTAATACCTAAAGAGGTGAACTCCAAATCCTTTGAAATATTCAGGCCCATCTCCCTCTGCAATGCTTTGTGCAAAATCCTCGCCAAGCTCCTAGCCAACAGAATCAAGCCATTACTGGGGAATCTCATCTCCCCCTCTCAAGGTGGGTTTTTCAAAGGAAAACACATCCTGGATAATGTCATACAGGTACAAGAAGCAATGCATTCCAGCCATCAATGGAAGGAGCAAGGGATGTTGATCAAGCCTGACATGGAAAATTCCGTTGACATGGTTAAAATATTGTTCCTCTATAAATTCCTTCTTACCTTTGGGTTCTCCTCTGATTTCGTCAACCTGATCATAGCCTGCATAGATAAGCCTTGGATTTCCCTGCTTGTCAATGGTAGACCTGCCAATTACTTTCTAGCTTCGAGGGGATTAAGGAAAGGCTACCCTGTAGAAATTATACAACGTGCATGTATATATTGGATACACCCGATCTAACAATGTACTAAAGTTAAATGTTGAATCACTTCTACAAATATTTTGCGTAATTAAAAACACAATCACTAATCACATGAACATGAAGAAAGAACAATCACACACAACACAGATAATTTCCCGGGGAAAGCTTACAACTAAAAACCCCATTATCTTCTATTGTATATTCAACATAGATCATGGAACAATTACATACAAAACTCTTCTTAAAAGAGCCCTCCAGTACTCAGCTAATTGTCTCACTTTCATATGCAAAAATGACCAACACATAGCCAATTCTCAGCCTCCAGACAACCTGCCTTGCTTGCGCAATCCCTGATGGTATAGATCCATAAAAGATAGGAATTATTGCCTGCCTTGATTGTGAAAGTATCATGCACACTGGAATTAGTTTTTGGTTGCATGTGTGCTACCCAATAATCCTACAACTGATTTTCAACTTCCTTTCACCTAGAACTCAACTGGGTCTCCATTGGATTTGACATGCATGTAGGTAATAATAGTAAATCCTTAGTTGCATGTGAGATCACTGATTGTGAATTAATTAATATTTAATTCACTTGATCCCTAACTAGTGTATATTCAGTTACAACTAGCACAACTGAGTTAAACTATTTACAACTTGTATTAACTAATGCACCACTGCACTTCAAACTCTGTTACAACTAGAATTACTCTGCATGCCTCACCAACTACATCTAACTTGAAATCCACTAGCTAATTGAATTTATCACTTTTAGTTAACTGATTCAAGTCCACATTGAGAATTTATCCTAAACAAGAGCCTTCGAAGGCTGAAGTACATACTGTTAGAATTCTCCTCATACCAATTTTTTCACATACTCAGAGGTTCAAACAAGGAAGTAGACAACAACGCAAACAAAGGTTTCCTCCTCATGCAAGGATCCTTCAGAAAAAATGAAGAATCCCCTTCTCAAATCCTAATTCCTTGAATTTGTAATGAAGACCCGCATGTCATGGAAGATGGATTGAATCTATGTATTGATGGTTGTTTCGGCCCTAGCCCAACCTTCAACTAGACATGACAAAAGAGCATAATGTTGTCAAAAAATTGCTAGTGGGTAAGAGGGAGGTCATTGCCCCAGAGCCTAAGACCATGAATCTTGAGATTACGAGCTTCGTTATTTAGGATTTTTCCAAGGTCTTCATCAACTAGAATAAATAAGAATGGGGACAGGGGATCTCCTTGTCTTAGCCCCAAAGTATGGTTAAAATATTTGGTGGGGGAACCATTTAGGAGAATGCAATAGATAGGAAAGGAAACCATAGCCTGGATCCATCAGATCCATCTCTGATCAAACCCATAGGCTTGAAGGACTTTGGTGAGGAAGGTCCAACTTATGTGGTCATAGGCTTTAGATAAATCTAGTTTGATCATCATCCCCGAGATTTTCATATGCTTCAAGCAGTGAATTTATTCCTAGGAGGTAATAAAACCATCTAGGATTTGACAACCCTCTACAAAACCAGTTTGTTTAGATGATATGAGGGAAGAAAAAAAAAGGTTTAAGGCGCTTAATCATAATAGTTATAATGAGCTTGTATATAACATTACATAAAGAAATTGGGCAGAATCCTTAGGGATCCTCCAATTTAGAAAATTTAGGAATCGACGTTATAAAAGTAACATTGAGACTCGTACATGCCTTTTGGTGTCATCTTGACTCCTCCACCACTTCGATAATGTCTCGTCATATGAATTTCCATGCAGCTTGGAATAATTCCACGGTGAAACCATCATGACTTGGGGCTTTGTTTTTTTCCACACCTTTTACCACCTCCTCCAGTGTGACTACTTGGATAAGGCCAAGGTTCTGATCTCTGGTAATGAGGCACCAAATTTTTTGGGTGATTCTATGGATTGCCTTAGAGTGATCCTTCTCCAATTCAGAGAGCAAGGTATTAACGTGATGTACAATGATTTCTTCCATGTCCTCATGACGAACTATTCTGTCTTTAGCCTCATTTTTTAGTGAGAAGATCATGTTATGTTGTCTGTGTTGGACCATTGCTTTATGGAAGAAGCGTGTATTATTATATCCTTCCCTCAACCACTTGACTCCAAATTTTTGCTTCCAGAGTATCTCCTCCTATTTTTTGCGTTCTTCTAGTTGCATTATGAGTCGCCCCTCTTCTTCTATTAGAAGTTTTGATAAGCACTTTGTGATAATATGTTGCTGGATAGTCTCTATCTTCTTCTTTAACTCCTCTTGGTCTTTTAAGATGTTGGCAAAGTCCTCTTTGTTCCACTTCTTGATCCTTTGCTTGATCTCTTTTAGCTTGAGTTGGAATGTATGCATAATATTTCTTCTCACCATTTTGTTGTTCTTCCAACATTCTTCAAGTTCCCCCAACAACATAAGGTCTTGGAGCCAAAATGCTTCAAATCTGAAGGGATTATTTCTTGGTCCTATTTTGAGGTCGATTTCCAGTCTTACCGACCAGTGTTTCAAGCTCATTCTGGGAAAAATGGAATTAGGGGCCCCATTATCACAACCCATAATCCCTTAGCCCATAACTACTAAATTCCCTATCCCCTAAACCCCCAAGCCATAATTCCTTGACCCCTACACTCATAACTCATAACCCATTAATCCCTTGAACCATTAAATCTTAACCCACTAACCCCTAACCTAGAATCCATGAACCTAGAAGCCCCATTTATTATTAAGGGACATTATCTTGTCTTTATTAAAATTTTGATGGGTTGTTATCTACATTATTTCAATACATGTCTAGCTCCTTTTATGAGGATGTCCTCGGATTTATATCTTTATATAAGGCCATATGTTCCCTTCCCCATTTGAACTATTTTAAGGGGGGTCACCTCCTTCCATGTTACCTTTCCCGCTTAGGGCCAAAATTGACAAACCAAGATTCAAACTCCTTCAACTATAAAATTGGTGAGGTCTCATACTTCATATTGGCCTCAATGGGACATATTTAATCAAAGAGAATTTTGAGGATTTCCCACTGTAAATTGTAGGTTAGATGTCATAGGACCTGTTACTCCACTTTATATATGGGTTTTTAGAGGAAATTTATAAATTTTCATTGCCATCTCAGCCTTTGGGATTATTGTCACATTGATTATTTTTCAACTGAGGTATATGCATCTATATGTAACTCACGGATGTATCATTGATTTTATGTCACCTTTCGTTGGCCATGTATGACATTAGGTGTAGTAAGAGGTTGCTTTAGCTACCACATTTAGCTTGATATGTATGCTCCATGTGCATATGGTATCTTCAACGTGTATTATTTCAATTGTGATCACATAAGCACTATATTCTAACTCTTGATGCTTTGGCTATAAGTTCTAAGCTGGATTATTCCCTGGTGTTTCATAATTTTACTCAAAGAAGCGTGTCATCTTGATGATTTGGGAATATTCTTGGTAATTTGAGTAGGTGCTACACATCAACTGTAATATACCCCTTATTTCGGTTAGTCAAATTTTATCCCATGTTATTCCATAGGAAATTCATTCATTTTCGTCAAGGGGCACCTTTATGATTAATCATTCAATATATTAGTGGAAAATTAGTTTCTCTTTTGTCATTTGTGATGAAAGAAAAGAAAAACTTGAAAGCCAAAATCATTAAAGATACACTAGAATGATGTATCTAAGTCTAAACTCTAAGGTTGAAGTGAAAATTCATGTAAATGTTATATCTATAAGTTGTTCCAAATTGATGAAAGCCTCATTCCCTGTTGGAATGGGGTCTCCTAACAAGCTGCAAAACTGATCCATTTTGATTATTTTTTATTATATTTAGTAGAGCGTAGGGGTTTTGGGGCAGGTCAAAGCCCTGAACACATTGTAATGGGTCAAAGGGTAAACTAGGGGTCCAAAAACCATGGGTTGTAGACCATAGGAAATTCAAGGCTAGATTATTATAAATAGAGATGTATTTTTTATCGTAACGGATAGGAATTGATGAGCTATTGATGCGATCTGTGGTTTAAGCTATCTATTTGGGTTTTTGGGGAACAGACTCCTACTTGCAGTGTGCGCGGAGATCCTAGTCTAGCTGTGTGCAGACCCTGCTCCTATGTGCGCAAGTTGGGAAGGGAATTGTAAGGGAATATTGATGAATGAATGAATGCGAAGGATTATTAGAGATCTGAATCTGTGAGTACTGTTGTGTGAATTGCTAATAATTGTTGTGTTATGTATTTTCTATCTTTCTGCTGCAAAGGTTTGTGTACTGAATGCTTAGATCTAGATTTATTCTGCTCTGTTTATATAATGTTGTGTTGATGTTATAGAAAGCATATAATTATAGATCTATTGCACGTGGATGCAAGTAGATACATAATTAACCCTCGAAGAAACAAGGTAATCTGGGAATTACAGAACACAACACAACTCTGCTTACCTTACCCTTCCTTTCTCAAGGTGCAGAAACCTGGTTCCAACACCCACCCATACTACTTCGGGTGAGACTATGACCTGCGAAAGCAGGTCACTTCCGAAAGGCAAAGTAGTATAGGGGTTTGTTAGCAAACCTTGCACACCGAACCTGGGTCAGGACCCCTCAAGCCAAAAAATGGTTCCATTGCTGGGACCAGAAGGAGTCTAAGAAAAGGAATCGGGTAATGACAAGAGAATACTAGAAGCCTGAAAGAAAAGAGATCAAGGACTGGTTCGAAAGATAGATCTGGGATTTCGTAGTAAAAGAAAATAGCAATGAGAAGTTAACTGCGGAAAGGTGGAAAACTAGGTACGTCCTTACTGAAAGCTACGAAATATTATTTGTGAATTTTGCGATTGAACTCCAAGAGTGCCTAGCCAGACTGGTGGAATTCCAGAAGTGCTGGAAGGACGAGCGGGTCACTTTGTGGACCCCAGAGTTGCTCAAACAGCTTAAGAAAACTGATAATACTATCACATGCACGGTGGATCACTGGGTGGATAGTGTGCTGGAAGGATTTGTGACAGAATTTTCCATTGATCAGTTTGTATCATACTTTGAAGCCGAACAACGATTTTTCAAAGGATTCTGAGGCAAATTCCTAAGGACATTGCCATTGTTGATCAAGGAATTACTGTGCGAAAAGAGCATTCTGTGTAGTCATACTGACTAAATGACCTTGGATCTAGACGGGAGTGCAACCGACAGTGGTAAATACTATCGGACCAATCTTGACAGAGGGAGATCTGCCTACAATATGTTGCAGGAACCAGCTGCGCAAGATCCCCTGGTTGTATCGCCACCTCGAACGCGTAGAGGTAAGAATTCGCCTATACCGCCACCACCCCTAGACAGTGATATGGAAGTGCATTTAAAACTACCTACCTTCAAGGGCGTAGGAGACGAGGTTATGGACTAGTTTTGGTTTGTGGCAGACTTTTTCTGGACTGCGCAGAATGTGGCAAGTGACACGATCAAGAGGGTGAAACTGTCTTTAACATTTGAAGACAGAGCTCTGGACTGGTATATGTGATACGTTGCTCAAAATGGGACTGCCTCCATCCAAGATAACAAGGATGCTTTGAAGCAACAATTTCGGAAGCCGTAATCTTATTCCCAGCTGGTAGCGGAAGTAAAGGACTTCAAACAAGCTGCATATGAGTCAGTATGGGAGGCTGATCAGTGATTGAAGAAGGCAATTAGGGAAGGAGGGTTTGAGTATGATGATAGAAAACATACAGAGTGGTTCATCGCCATGTTGTTACCTCACCTACATACGCCAATGAGTCATCAGAGCTTTGAATCATAGGAGAAAGCTATGGAAGTCGCTATGAAATTAGAAGCTGCACCCCAAGAGGATATGTCAGCAGGGGTACAACAAATCCAGGAAGAACTTGGGGCTATGCATATGGAGATACAGAACCTGCAAAAAGAGCGAGGAAAGGACATCTGCGTAGATATTTGGTTTATACGTTGCTGGGCGTCTGGCCATATGAAGGATCAATACCCTCTGTTGACCGATTATATGCAGGTCGGAGGGCCTAGTCCGATATGCCCAGGGGCAAGTAGGGAAACTATCCTGTTGAGACCAGGATCAAGTGAATCTGCACTATGGTGTGATGATTGTTGGGTGATAGGCCTACATGATACGAACCATTACCCTCAGCTGGGTGCGTACGTCCCAGAACTAAAGCAACAATGGTACCGATTCTGCCGATCAATGGGACATGATGAGCAGACCTGTCACACATATGACTTAATGAAGAATCGTGGGAACTTATATCGGGTGAAATCATACCTTGCATCACCAAGACTTACTGCTCACTTTGGAGGATCACCAGCCCGAGGCAGAGGAGGTCGGGGAGGAAGCGCAGGCCGAGGACGAGGTCAGCTAATCTGTTATAACCATGGAGAAATAGGGCACTTTTCCAGAGAATTCCCTAATCCCACCAAGCCTTCATGTAAATATTGTAGACAGCTGGACCATGAGGTAGAAGATTGCCCAATTTTACTAACCAAGATGCAGGAAAAGCAGCCTACCCCTATGCAGAACATACAGAGGGTTAAAACTGAGCTTAGGGGGGTAGATCCAAGTGTAAAAGTCATGAAACATAGTGGGTTGGACACCCAAGGAAATGAATAAGGTCTTTCCTCTCGGAAAGGAGTGTCTTGCAAAGTACACGCACCATTGGCATCCCCCACATAGCCTCATATCGAAGAAGGAATTGAGCCCCTTTTAAAGGCATGTCTGAAGTTGCTAATAAATCTACTAGCCATCGGAAATATCCTAGCATTACTGAATACCTGTGCAGCTCGGCCCAATTTGATCCCTGAGACCAAGGATGTACACAAACTGTACAACTATAAAAAATGCACCATGAGAGAAATGCAATTAAATGCATAGATCGGAGACATTGAAATGGATCAGGTTATCTTAGATCTTCGATCAGATACCAACGTCTTGCCAAAAAAAACATGGCAACAAATGGGAGAGCCTAAATTGGAATGGTCCACTATCCAGATATGAATTGAAAATCAACAGAAAATCATCCCTCTGGGTAGCTTACCGAAGGTCATGGTTGACATTGCAGGGGTCAGGGTCTAGCTGATTTTGAAGTAATAGAAATAGTTGAAGATGCGGACCCCTACCCTATGCTCTTCGGGCTAGACTGGGCAATAGACATGGGGGGGGGGGTCATCAATCTCAAGAAATGCAACATGATGTTCAAAAACAAAGGTACGTGTGTCATAGCACCCCTAGATCCAGCAGAAGGTACACCGTATACAGAGCTAGCCTATGCAAAGGAGAAATTAGATCACATTTATAAGATAACTACACAGGATGAAGATCGGGTTAACCCCACGGATGAAGGAATTCTCTGTTGGGAAAAGGGCAGTGAATGTTTTTCAGACTCCGATGAGGAGCTGGAGAATTGGCAAGGTCAGTTGCTTGAGGTTTCGGTGCTTCGAAGCCTTCAGACCATCAGGAATTTTCATTGCATCTCTACCACATAAAGAAACTTGCCCTGCCAAGAGGACGCAGGTGATAATTAGCAGCTTGAGGAACCTAAGATTCCCACGGAACGCAAACCAAAAGCACTACTGCTAACCCGATGCGAAGCACCTATGCAGTGACCGGTATTCTTTACTCAGGGGAAGTATTGGAGTAGGGTGATCTTGCGTATAGGAACCCCAGAGGCCAGATGGGATCCAAGGTCAGTCGAGCTATGCGGATACCTGCTGACGTACAACACTCAAGGATGCAAGCGAACCTTTCCCGACCAGACTTACCATGGTACCACTGACCTAAGCACGCGTAGGATTACGGACCTGTCTACAACCCTGTATATTCGGGAGAATCTACAAACATCTCAAGAAATAAATAACATAAGGACGTATGACACAACCTTCTCACACAAGGACGTCCCGCCCACGAACAAAGTAAAGGGCTTGAAAAGACTGCTGATCAACTTGCAGGTACACATCACATAAACCCTCATTCAAGGTACACAAACAACCTACAAGCATCATCCATGGTCTGACATTCCATGGACATGACCTTGGGCACGAAGGATGATCGTCAGCACATCCCGATTTAATAATAAAAGACCCTTGCAAGCATGAAAAACAGGCGATCGATCATCAATGCAGCCATTTATAATAAGCACGGTCTAACGTATCGAGGGTACGTGGCACGCACGAGCTACTTCGCCATTAAATAGCTTCGGGTAGGGCGTGGATGGTTGGAAAACTTCAGGTCGGGCTATTTATTCACCCTTCAATAGGCTTTGGCTAGCTACCTTTTGGTTTTTTGTGTTCATCCATACTTTATGTAATGATCATCTCTCTGTTAGAAAGATGGACCCCAACTCGCCAAAGGAATTGTTAAGAGGACCTGGGAATGTTGTGTGTAGTAATAGGAGTGAGCACGGGCTTCCGACAGAAACGATCGTCTGTGAACCATGCTCAGAAGGAACGCTGCGGTATAGGGATATGCTGCGACTTCTCCACTGCTTCCAAGCGCTGCCCACCAGAAGCAATGTATGTTCACTCCCTCACTCTACCATAGTTCACACTCCTGACCTAACTACTGGGGACATTCAAGTAGACTTAGCACAGCTATCTAGTACAGAGTTACAAGGCCTATCCTCTAGAGTGTTGCGAGAGGTTTTCCGCTGTGACTGAGACAAGCGACAGGAGTATGAAATACCTCCAGAAGTACGAGCCCAATGGATTTTTGTGGTCACTGATGCAATGTGTATTATTCAAGAGCAGCTGGCGTAGGGAGCCCAATTGGTCGAAACAACTATGTAGCTATGGACGGCAGTACAACACCATTCCACGCTTCATCATGTCCAGCAGGAATTGTAGCAGGCAGAAGTTATTCTGAAGCAAGTCCTAGCCTCCACACCTTCCCCCATCTCCGCGTAGCGCCTAGCCACCACAGACATGATTTTGGACCTTCGCCACTCCAAGCAGGTTGTTCAAAAACTATTGAAGCCATGGTCTGATACCACACTCCAGCTTGCACACGATGCTCAATCCGCCATCGTACGCCTCCACTGACTGTTAGAACAAGTTGTTGCAGATACAAATGGGCCTTCTTCTTTGGTGTTGGTCAACATTACGCAACATGCTACAGCCCAAAGTTAGGATGTACTCCCTCCACTTGTCCACAATCTGGCTACCTTGTGCACGAAAATAGAAGCCACACCAGTGCAGTGACTCAGGATGAGTCACAATATTGTGTTGGGGGACTGTTGGAATGGGATCTCCTAACAAGCTGTGAAACAGGTCCATTGTGATTATTTTTTATTATATTTAGTAGAGCACAGGGGTTTTGGGGTGGGTCAAAGCCCCAAACGCAATGTAATGGGTCAAAAGGTAAACTAGGGGTCCAAAAACCATGGGTTGCGTACCATAGGAAATTCGTCACTTCCAAATGTCACCCACTAGAAGCAATGTATGTTCACTCCCTCGCGCTGCTATAGTTTTCACTCTCAACCTAACTACTGGGGACGTTCAATTAGACTTAGCACAGCTATCTAGTATAGAGTTACAAGGCCTATCCTCCAGAGTGTTGCGAGAGGTTCACCACTGTGACCAAGACAGGCGATAAAAGTATGACATACCTCCAGAAGTACGAGCCTAGCGGATCGCTGTGGTCACTGATGCAATGCGTATTATTCAGGAGCATCTAGCGTAGGGAGCCCAATTGGTCGAAACAGCTATGTAGCTATGGATGGAAGTACAGTACCATTCCATGTTTCATCATGTACAGCAGGAATTACAGCAGGTAGAAGCTATTCTAGAGCAATTCCTAGCCTCCACACCTTCCCCCGTCTCTGCGCAGCGTCTAGCCGCCATGGATAGGATTGCGGACCTTTGCCACTACAAGTAGGTTGTTCGAAAATTATTGAAGCCATGGTCTAATACTACACTCAAGCTTGCACATTATGCTCAATCCGACATCACATGCCTCCATCGGCTATTAGACTGGGTTGCTGCGGATATAGATGGGGCTGCCTCTCTGGCGCTGGTCAACATTGCGCAAAAAGATGCAGCCCAAAGTCAGGACGTACTCCCTCCACTTGTTTACAGTCTAGCTACCTTAGATCCTATATATAAGAAAAAGGAGAAGAAAAGAAAATAAGGCCCAATGAATGGTAACCCATGATAATGAAACCGAAGATCTCAAAATGACAACTGCAACTATTGCTGAGTGTTTCCTTTGAACACTAAATGAGTGGTGTGATGAAGGAAGTATCGCGAGTATAAATCAACTATCCTTAGATGAATTCCAAATACTTGAAATATAATAGCAAGAAAGGGTGGCCTTTGGGTAATATCTTGGGCGATAAGCCACATTCTCTAGTTCAACAAAACAACCTTGAATCCCATTTATTTCTATTTCCACCAACATCAATCTAATAGAAAAAAGGGTAAAAACATATCATTGATGATATAAAATAAGTTTGGGTTGGAGAGCCAAGCCAAATGCATGGAGGGTTGAAACACCAAATGGAATGCAAGTGGGCAGATGTTGCATTTATCTTCAATGTTTCTGTAATAAATTTTATTATGAGGGATATAACACAAATTAAAGGAGAGAGGATTGGAGTGGGGTTGAACGACAAATGAAGCACATAGGCATTGATAAGAACACCTTGGAGTGAGAAGCTTCCCCTCCGTTGACAATGATTATGTTTATAAAGCTCATCAAATGCATGGATGAGGGTCGCATGCTAAGTGTCATGGGGGAGGGAAGTTAATTAGCACCCTTGGGTGGCTCTAATGCATAGGATTAGACATAGTCCACATTAAATGTGATTTTGGATCCAACACAATATCACTAATTTACTATTCCTTTGATTATTCTTCAAATATGAAAATTAGTTTAAATACCCATGAGAAAGAAATTCTCACATCCGTGGGACCAAAACTTGAAAAATATATCAAAAATTACAAATCATCTCAAGCCCATCTTTATCTTTATAATAATATAATGATTTTTATTATATATATATATATTAATTAAATAAAAATAAAATTAAAAAAAATCATGCACCTACATTATGGTTAAACCACAACTCAACACACTTTGACTTGAGTAGGCCCTCATAGTGTTCCTCATTTATGTTGACTTGAGGAGGCCCATGTTCCTAAGATTATTTATTTGTTTGCAAAAACTTGTTATAAAAAACAATGGAAAACGAAAAAAGATTAGCCTTGAGAAATTAATTAATGAAATTTTAACATCCACGTGTATGGAACTATGTTTTTGAATTTTGTTGTTTTTTGCAAAATGTGATACTATGGATTACCGCCTCTTTCTACCGCTATTCTTCTTATTAACTACTCATGCCACTAATCGAACTCGAGACTTCTGTTTCAAAGCCATTTTCACCAACGTTAGGCCACCCCAGGGTTCAGGGTTTAGCAGTGCACAAATGTGTTCAATGGAGGCAGATAAGCAACAAATGGAGGAAGCATTTACAGTTCTAGATACCCAAGAGACATTATAGAGAAATGCACTCTCCAATGGAAGGAGCTCACATACCACTATGCTTCACTAGAGAATTGACTCCAAAAGAAATTTAAAGAACTTGCAAAGAAGGGAAAAAGTATGGAGCTCAAAACTAAAGAAATTGAAGAATTGTTGGAAAAAAGAGAGTAATCGATCAAATTGAACGACGAAATGTATCTCACTCGGTTAGAAGACCTGAAGAAAGCCACCCTCATGGCCATTGAAAGTGGAAAGAGTGAAAATGGTCTCAAGTTCCTCTTGCTAGCCACCTATAAAATATGTTATATCACAAGGTGGCTAAATCATTTTTTGGAGCCTTCAAGAAACAAGTTTATTGCTAAAAATGTTATCTCTTGAAGACTCTTGAAGACATCATGCCCTTTGTTTAAATATTCACTGCTGTTTCCATTTTTAACTTAGAAATTATGTTGATTCCATAGAGAGAAGACTGCTGCAAAACACCATTTCTCCCTTCCTTTCACTTCAAACTAACCTTCAATTTTACCCCTTTTATGCCCCATAGAATTCCTCTATTTTCCATTTTTCTCTAGTTTCCCTTCATAAGATCCTCTTTACAAAGTTTAAAAATCACTTTTAAACTTTGCCGAAACCCCCAAATCCATCAAAAACTATGAAAATTTTCATAAAAAATAAGTGTTTTTGACTATGTGCTTAAGCCCCTTTGGGCTAAGTCCTAACCACTTCCCCACATGTGCCCTAGCGCTAGAACCAAGTGCTAAGGGTCCCAAGTGCTTATCGCATTGGAACAAAACAAAGAACGCAAGTATTTTTGCTTTATTAAGACTTCCGATGCGATTGGCCCTTTATTACATGGCCCCGATCCTATAAATGTTTCATATAACCACAGAGCCCGCATCCGATGCTTAAACCTTGTGAATAAACCTTTCCCAATGCTCATTTCCCTTTGTAAATTCAAAAACCCACTTTTCCTGAGTTTTGGTCTAAATTTCATATATATCACCCCCCCGAAGCCAAAACCTTTGTATCCTATTAAAATTTTGGTTTCCATATGTTATAAAGGGTTTCCGCCGGTTCATTATTTGAAGAAATCTCCACAGTTGATTCCAGACCAAATCAACGGTCGACGCAATATCGCATTGCAGGTTTTATCAGGCTCATTTTTGTTTCCAAATAACGCAGGATTTCATAACAGTTGTGTGTTTTTGTAGGTTCAAATGAATTTCAAATATTTTGAAAGAAATGATAAAGTCGAGGATGACGATCCTCTAAGCTTTGTTTATTTAAGAAATATCCATTCACAGGGTTCACCTCCACGTTTCATCGATGCTTCATGGGCATTGATGCCATATGGACCCTTTGCGGCACCTGCACATCAACAAGACACAAAAAATTAAATTAAACAAAGAGTATCAGTGTTGAAGAAAAAAACATAGTAGAACAGAGGATTAAAGATTGTTTTCACAATTTTAGAGGATTACAGCTAAGATCAAAAATCAAAAGCCTAATCCTCCAAATTGAAACACACTTAAAGAAAATCATAAAGATTTATCAGTCAGAAAGAGAATCCACCGCCACATCAGAGGCTAATTGATTCCTCTCAGCTACCCATTGCCACTTGTAGCCTTAAGCATTCAACAGAGGCTGAATTATGATTAGAAAATATAATATTTGCCTCAGCGCAGCCGAATAGTTAATTATGTTAAATGAACTTAATGCAAAAAATATCAGCGGAGTTATTACAACATGAAACAGAGCCTTAAAGTCAACAAAAGCTCTCACCAAGCTTAATTCTTAAATGGAAAACAATTAATACAAACAGAACATCTATAAACTTCTCCATCGAGCCCATCAAAGGCTGAGAACTATTAAAGTCTGTATTAACTAATCCAGGAGATCTTTTATCAGATCCCACCTCCTCATTTCTTCTATAAATACTTCTGAAGAAGATGAGAAAATGTTGGTTGCTGAACTTTGAAATATACTTGTGCTCGAATTTTATACCTGTAAATAGTGTTCAAGGGCTCTTGAAGCTCTGTTTTTGATAGAATAGTTAGTCTGAGAAGTGAAGATGATCGCTGAACTGAAACGTTGGACTTGAAGATTGTAACTGGTTTGAAGCATCAATACAAGCTGATTTATGGGATCTTGGTCTATGTCGATGGTGATGTTATTTCTTATTGCAAATTTTTATTTTATTTATGTTTTCACTTTGTCCATTTTCTCTGATAAAGAACAACAAGCATAGAGTTAGGATTTACTGTATATAAATACCCTTCTCTGACTGATAAGCTTTATCTATATGTTTTCTTCTGAATTGTGTTGTTTAGGAATGATTTAATTTAGTTTAAGCAGTTAGGAGTGCTAGCATTCCCTTGCCGTAGTGTCTAGGCTAATTGTTATTCTTGAATGTTATTTTCAGTTTATGTTAAGTAGAGATGAACTGAGGAAGTTATGGTGAGCCCTGTCCTTTTAGTTTTATCCCCAAAGACTATCTAAAAGTTTCCCTAAGAGTGTGTTGAAAGTAGGCTAGGTTAAAATTCCTTACCTGATCTTAGACTATTCTTTGTTATCATATGTGTTTCCCTTGTGTTTAATATGTTTTCTATTGAAAGTGCATCAAAATCTGGCTAGTTTCAAAGTACTTACCAGATCTTATATTACTTTTATGTCTTTCTTAAGTTTATGTCAAAAGTAGGATAGTTTCAAAGTACTTACCTGATCTTAGGCTGCTCTTTGTTCTTTCATTTGTTTAAATTCCCCTTGTTGTTGTATCATTTCATTCCATAAAATCAACTTTAAAGAGATCCTTAGACATATATGAATTGCCACATGGACCACTCTTGAACCTTGTTGTTTAAATTAAACCCTATTGGGACTCCATAGCCCAATGGACTAAAAACCAGCGTTATATCTATCTTTTTAGCCAAAGCTTGTTCTGATTGCTTGCAACATCACACCTTTGAAACTCTTTCCATTTTATAACTTTCCACTCAAATAATAATCATGCTCAACCATCCAAAACAGACAAAAACCCCCGGACTTCATAACTAGCCTAATATCATTACCCAAAAGCTTTTTAAAGATAAATCCATCTTTGCACTTATTAGAGAAATCTCTCTCCGGATTCAGGAGGGATAGATCCTAGAATCCCAAAGTGGTTGAAATAATGTTCTCCCTGTAGTTGGACTTTGCCAATCTTGCTAATTACAGGGAGCTAACATCTTCTGGCGACTCCGCTGGGGAGTTTCTGGGTTGATAACAGTCTAAGAACACCTCAGGACACCAAAGAAATTTGTTTCGAAGAAAATTTGGTATATTAACCAATTGAACCACCATTAGCTAACATCTTCTAGTGACTCCACTAGGGAATTGAGTCAAATTTCATCTTAGGTTCCCCTAAGAAAAAAAAAACTTCATAAAACCTTGTGAGTAAAAGCAGCCCTTTCAAGCACTACCAAGCAATGGTAATCATGGTGAAACTTGTTTGAATCAGTGACAAACTAGGCAAACCCTAGGATTCTCATAAGATTTTATCTAACCTTGAAGGATCAACTGGCTTAGCCATAAGAGTAGACTGTCTTTGTCTCATAACCGTAGCTGAGTTTTGAAACAGATTTAGGACACTCTTAACAACCAATACGACTGAAAAATAACTCAGAAAACCCAAAAATATTTCAGATTGGTATTCAATAAACATGGTGGTGGACCATAAAACCTTTTACCTCCAAAAGAGCTAAAAAACTCCACTTGGTGACTCCACAATCCTATAAAGACCTTAAGACTCCACTGGGAAGAACCATTATCATCATATCATCATTTAAAATTAGTTAGAGGACTGTAGGATTAAAATTTGTGTGAAACAGATTGGTTAACCTCTTAAAGATTGTCATATCTAGTTAAACTGTTCTTGTGGGTCAGAAAAACACAACATAGTGGCTCCTAGAAAGATTCATACTAGAGCTTACCCTGACCCAAACCCACTTGAGATAGTTGATAACCCGGAAAGTATCCTTAGGAAGTCTCCTAAGATTAAATTTTCAACTATTTTCAGATCACCCTTGAGAGCTAATTCAGTTCCTGAAAATATTGTAGCTCTACAACAATCACAAGTAGATCTAAGAAATCCATTTCGAAATAGGTCTCTTGATGATTTAGATCAGCTAAATTCTGAGTATTCACTTTCATTTCCTGAAACAAGTGAACATCCTGGTAGTAGAGAAACAACACCACTTGACTTACATTTCCTTCACAATTTAGGTGTCTCTCATCCAAGATCAGCTCAAAAATCTACTCCTGGTCCATCCACATCCATTCATCCTAAATCCACTATCCAAACCACTCCACTTCAGTCCACTTTTCCTCTTGTTAATCCACCTCTTGTAAATCCACCCCCACCACATATCATGGCAGCATGGTATGCTCCCTTAGTCCTTCCTGTACCATTAGTCAATCTTCCACAGGACTATCAGTCCAAAATACCATTATATGTTGCTAGTAATGCTACCACTACATCACAACATGTGGATAAGATGAATGACTACTTTGACAGAAATGAAATTGATGATGAATTTGTCAAACTTAGAATATTTGCTCAGAGTTTGGGGGCAGAAGTAAGAAAATGGTTTAAAGGTTTAGCCCCCCATAGTATAAATGATCTCCAAGCCTTCCATCATACATTCCTAAACAAATGGGAAGTGAGAAAAAACCCTCTTCAAATACTTTCTGATTACAAGAACCTCCACAGAAGCACTGGGGAAAGCGTACAAGCTTACTTCACTAGATTTAATAGTGTATATAATGCCCTTCCCCCAGACCTAAAACCTCCACAAGGCTCAGCTCTAAATAAGTTTCCTGAAGGGTTTGACCCTAAAATGGCCTATCAGCTGAGAGAGAGAGATCCTCTAACCCTTGAAGATATGAAAAAAGGGGCTCTTGCTGTGGAAGTTAACTTGATGGAGAAAAGAGCAAGAATGAAGAATGAGAAGAGAGTATCCTTTAGAGAGGAATCCACACCTTCTACTTCCATCTCAAATATGGAAATAATGATGGTGGAGATGATGAAGAAAATGAGCATCCTTGAGAGAGCACAAGCAAGTCAAAACCAAACTACTCCTCAAAACAGAAACCAAAACCAAAATCAGAATTTCAGAAGGAACCAACCTCCAAACAGACCAAGGGAAGATGATCAACATATCACTCCTCCCTTTCATCAAAATTATGTAAGTGAGGTTGAGGAAACAGATGAGAAAATAGAGGAAGATGATATCAATATGTTGGGAGTATATAATGATGACTTTGAGGTTCACTATGATAGAAAACAAAGTCTTTACACACCTTATGATGACAAAAGAGATGATGATGAAATTTATTATCAAGACATGGAGAATGTCATCATATAATCTCAAAGGGAATATGACCTTAGAAGTAAAACCAATCAACAAACTCCCAAAAACAAAACCTCTGAAAAATCTTCTCAAAACAACACTGTAAACAAACTGAAAATTGTAAAACAAAAAGACAGATCAGTGGCTGGAAATTCTGATAAAGGTAAAGAGAAAGGCACTCAAAACAATGAAAAATAGAGTGCAGACCTTAGCAGCACTAACACTTCAGCTAGTACTCCTGTTAAAACCATTTTGTCAAATGTAAATAGAAAAAATCAGCAAATATATTTTGCTGAAAGAGTGACAATTAACAAGGCTGAGACAAGCACTTCAAAGAATCAAATTCCTTTCAGCCTAGAGCAGGAAATTTCCAAAATTAAAATCTATGTTCCCCTCACGAAGTTAGCTGCCCAAAATGTGTATAGGTCTCAAATTTTGAAGGCTTTAAACATAGAAGAGAATAATGACACAGTCAATCTTAATGATGACCAACAAGAGCTCATTTTTGGTCCAAATATTGAAGGTAGATATCAAGAGGGACCTGTTCCTCCCTTTTATGTAAGTTTAAAAATTCATGACAAGATTTTGCACAACGCTATGCATGATTCTGGGGCCTCTCACAATTTAATGCCAAAAGCTGTAATGGAGAGCCTGGGTCTAGAAATCACCAAACCTTATAAAGACCTTTACTCCTTTGACTCAAGCAGAGTAAAATGCTTAGGATTAATCAAAGACCTCTGTGTTAACTTATCCCATATTCTAGCCAAATATTTGGTCATGGATACAGTTGTGGCTGATGTGCCCCCAAAGTATGGAATTTTTTTATCTAGGTCTTGGGGGGCTAAGTTACAAGGAACTATGCAGATGGACATGACCTATGTGACCATCCATGTGTTTAATCAAACAAGAAAACTTTACAGGGAGTCCCATATGCAATACATGGTGACTAGTCAAGACAGACCCAAAAACTCTCCTCTGTATTCTGTAAATACAGGCCTCGATTCATTTATGATGTTCAACAATGAAACATTCAGTGAAAAAGTCACTTTAACTAAATTAATGGCCAATTGTTGGCTGGATAAATCGATCTTATGGACAAGACCGATCTCCCAAGTGTCAGAAGACAATCTAGCAACAAACGAACAACTAAGCCTATCTTTCTCTAAATATATTTTTTTTACAAATAAATGCTATAAAGGTGTCAATCCTACCTTAGATCCAAATGCTTATTTTCAGTCATAAAGCTTCTATCGCATCAAGAATCCTTCCGTCGCAACAATATTCCTTCCGTTGTAACAAGAATTCTTCCGTCGCAACAATAGCTCTTCCGTCGCAACAAGAGATCTTTCGTCACAACAATGATTCTTTTGTCGCAAAGTGTCATCTTTTGTTGCAGCAAAGTGTCGTCTTTTGTCAATCTGCAATCACAAACAATAAAATATCAATAGCACCCGTATAACAAATAATCATAAAACATACCTATCATAGTGATCAAGGAATGTATGAAATAAATGATCAAATGACAACTTATTGAAATAAACAATCGAACGACAATTTATTGAGAAAAACAAAACTTAATTGTATTAATATTAAAATATACAAAAGGACCTTACAACCTTCACCTTGATGTTTGAAAAGGCCTTCCCGAGGTCCAAAGCAGGAGTCTCCTCTACTCTGATAAGTCCTGCACTCTTCCTCTAGGAGCACAAAGAGGTATGTGATCTTTCCTCTCAAAAGCT
This sequence comes from Pinus albicaulis, assembly GCA_034641835.2. Lineage (NCBI taxonomy): Eukaryota > Viridiplantae > Streptophyta > Pinopsida > Pinales > Pinaceae > Pinus > Pinus albicaulis. The sequence goes on from CM076571.1 coordinate 418,151,167, forward strand.
CAACAGAAAGAAGACTAAATCTCAACAACACTTCAACTCAATCACACATAAATCTTGAACTCCAATTCTGAATCTCCAAAATCTAACCCTTTGAGCCTACCCAATGCCTCCTTTTATAGAGTAGATGAGGAGGTTAGGGTTCCACCTTTGAAGGGATAGAATCCTCCTTCAAAGGGATAGGCTCCTCACATTAAGGGATTAGTTCCTTCAGGTGAGGAATGCATGAACCTTACTAAAGCATACTCATCCCCAAAAAATCTCATCTAGAACCTTCTAGAATTGACCTCAAATCAGATTTTTAACTTTACTTTCTCGCTTTTTTGACTTTGAGAAGGGTATGTAGGCATTACAAGGGAAAACTGCGTTCTAGAACACAGGTAAGTAGTGTATTACCTGTGTACCTAAGCTATGAACACAAGCAGGCTTCATGTTACCTGCGTACCCAAGGCATTTTGAGTTTTTAGGGTTTTTGCTCTAGTTTTAGGGCTTGGAATGAGGAACAAAGGTTGTAAGACTTGCAGAGGAGGCATGTATGAGTGTTAAAGAGCTCATACAATCAGCAGAATGTCAAGGTGACATTTTTTAGTGCAACACCAATAGAGAAGAAGAGGTAAGCACCACAAAAGTGTCTAAACAGTTTGCTACATTTGAAAATTTTAGCGAACCAAGCACAGGTCTTGAACTACAAATTGTGCATGCATCACTTTTTAACCTTGAAAGTCAAGAGAGCATTCCTCAACTTAAAGAAAAACATGAGGAATTAAAACAAATTAAACCAAGTGCTGACACACAACAACAACAAAAAATAAATTTAGTTGAAGAGGACAGTAATCAAATGAAGGAACCTGAAACTAGTCCTCTATGGAGTATGTACTTTGATGGGTCTTGCACTAGGAGCAACGCTGGTGCAGGTGTCTGGATTCATAACACTGACAACAACCACACAGAGAGCATTTTCTGTAGATTAAACTTTCAATGTTTGAATAACACAGCGGAATATGAATCCCTGCTTTTAAGCTTACATCTATTGAAAAAGTTAGGAGCCAAAAGAATGAAAGTGCATGGGGATTCAAAATTAATCATTAGACAAGTCAATGGGGAATACAACGCTAATCATCCCAGACTTAAGGCCTATTGAAATGATGTCGTGGATCTTTTGAAAACTTTTTAGGAGTCCCAGTTTATTTTTGTCCCAAGGAAAATAAATATTGTGGCCCACAGCTTAGCTTTTGCTGCTAGAACATGTTTAATGCCATATAAAACTAAAGAATGTACAACTCAGATTAAATTCAGACCAGCCATTCCTGATAATGAAAAATATTGGCAAGTGTTTGACGGAGACAAAGAAATAGATGACTTCATGCAATTCAGGAATGAATTTGAACTACACAGTTCAAATTCAGATTATGAAGCAGACTGCAACAGTGAAGAAAATTTTCTTGGTGAAGAAGAACCATCTCCTGAGCTTGCTGATATAAATCTGTTGTCAAGTAAATCTGAAAAAAAAATAGAAATGATTGCAGAGTTAGAAATGGAGGAATTAGAAACCTTGCAGTCAAATAATCAGGGTTTGCCAAAGGGTCTGACCCCTTTAGAAGAGTTGTTTGATTTTAACGATGTGGCCAAGAAGCCAAAACTGGAGCCTATAGAGACTGAAGTGGAAGACTGTAATATAGGCAGTGAACTAAAACCTATGATGATTAAATTGTCTAAAACTTTACCAGCTCACATTAAACAACAATACTTAGAGTTGTTTAAAGAATTTTTTGATGTTTTTGCATGGAGTTATGAAGATCTTAAATCCTATGACACTGAAATAATTCAACACAAAATCCCTCTCAAGGAAAACCAAAAGCCATTCAAACAGAAGCTACGCAGAATAAACCTTGTTCAGCTACCATTGGTTGAGAAGGAGATTAGGAAAATGTATGAGGCTGGTATTATTGTCCCTATTAGATATTCTGAGTGGGTGTCTAATCTAGTGTTAGTTAGGAACAAAATAGGAGAGATAAGGCTTTGTATAGACTTTAGAGACTTAAACAAAGCTTCGCTCAAAGACAACTACCCTTTACCTAAGATGGACCATATTTTAAGAAGGGTAGTTAGTTCCAAAATAATTTCTTTGCTGGATGGCTACTCAGGGTATAATTAGATTTTAGTTCACCCTGATGATCATTTAAAGACAGCTTTTTCTACACCATGGGGCACCTTCATGTATTTGAAAATGCCTTTTGGTCTAATGAATGCTGGAGAAACTTTTCAGAGAGCCAGGGACATAGCATTCTCTGAAGAATTAGGCTACTTCATCATTATATACCTTGATGATGTTACTATGTTTTCAAAGATAGATGAAGAGCACTTAGAACATTTAAGAAGAGTATTTGAGAAATACAGAAAGTTTGGCATATCTTTAAACCCTAAGAAAATACTATTCGGTCTCCAAGAAGGTAAGCTTCTTGGACACATTATTTCAGAAGAAGGTATAAAGATAGACCCAAAAAGGATTGAGGCCATATTGCAAATCTCTCATCCTTGAAACATCAAGGAGTTACAATCTTTCATTGGAAAGATTAATTTCTTGAGAAGGTTCATACCCAACTTGGCTGAGCTCCTTAGGAATATAACAAACATGTTGAAGAAGGAGAAAGGGGTAAAATGGACCTTGGAAGCAAATAAGTCCTTTGAACTGGTGAAACAAGCATGAACTAAAACACTAGTCTTAATAAGTCATGATTTTTCAAAATATTTTTATATTTTTTCATTTGCATTAGAACATCCAATAACTGTTGTCCTTTTAAAACACCGGTCTTAATAAGTCCTGATTTTTCAAAAGATTTTTATATTTTTTCATTTGCATCAGAACATCCAATAACTGTTGTCCTTTTATAGAAAAATCCAAAAGGACAAGAGCAGCCTATTGCATTCTTTAGCAAGGCATTGAGAGATGCTCCTTTGAAGTATGACATTATGGAAAAGCAAGCTTTTGCTTTGGTTAAGGCTTTAAAAGACTTCAGAGTATACATCTTACACTCGCACATCATTGCATTTATCCCAAATTCAATCGTGAAAGACATTCTAACACAGGACCCAGATGGTAAGAGAGGTAAGTGGATTGCGGTTATTCTTGAATATGATTTAGAGATCAAGTCCACTAAACTCATCAAAGGCCAAGGTCTAGCTATATTAATGGCTGAATCAAATTTTGAAGTTCTTGATATTAATATGATTAATTCTTTTTATGAACAAGAGGAACTCCCAACTCCCATTTTATGAATTCCTCTTGGTATGCTGATATTCTTTATGTTTTGGTTAATTTGAACACACATCCTGGTTTGACAAAAATGAAGGCAAGGTTTCTAAAGTTAAAAGTTGTAAACTATTGCATTATAGATAGATGTCTTTATTGGAAAAATGCAAGTGGTATATTGCTTAAATGTTTGCCTGAGTATGATGCAGAGAAGGTTAAGCACAAGTTCCATTAAGGAGAATGTGGAGGCTACCTCTATTGGAAGACAACAGCCAAAAAAATCCTAAGGGTTGGTTACTATTGGCCCACTCTCTTCCTTGATGTGCATAAAATGATCATTGCCTGTCATAAATGTCAACTTTTTTAGGGCAAAATAAAGCTGCTACCCTTACCTCTGCATCTAATCACTGTTGAAGCTCCATTTCAACAGTGGGGACTTGACTTCATAGGAGAAATCCATCTACCCTCCTCTGCCCAGCATAGATGGATTCTCACTGCCACAGACTACTTCACCAAATGGATAGAAGCCATCCCTTGTAGGCAAGCCAATGATTCTGTCATTATAAAATTTATAGAGACTAACATTCTCTCTAGATTTGGCTGTCCTACCAAGATCATCACCGATAATGTAGCAACATTTGGATCCAATAAGATGATTGAATTCTGTCACAAATATCAAATAACATTGGGGAATTCCATGGCCTATTACCCTCAAGGTAATCGACTTTCAGAATCCTCAAACATAAGTTTGGTGAACATCATCAAGAAGCAGTTGGAAGACAAGAAGAAGTCTTGGCACACAAAGCTTGTGCATGCACTTTCGGCTGACAGATTTACATTGAAGAAATCTATTGTTATGTCACCCTACCAGCTTGTGTATGGTACATATGCAATTTTTCCTACCAGCCTTGGTGTACCAGTTATGAAGTTGATTCAAAAGGTTCAGTCTGAAGACAATGACATGATCAAAAGGATAAATCAGACTATTCACCTTCAGCAAACCAGAGAGGAGGTATATAACAAAGCACTGCAAAAGCAGGACAACAACAAAAAGCTTTTTGACAGAAGAACAAAGGCCAGCAATTTCAATGTTGGGGAAAATTTTTTAAAGTGGGATTCAAGGAGGGAAGACAAGGCCAAGCGTGGAAAATTTGACAACTTATGGATTGGCCCTTATCTCATTCATTCAGCTACTGCTAACAATGCTTATTTCTTACAGGAGTTGAATGGAGCTAAACTGTTTGGGGGTCCTGTCAATGGCAGGATGCTCAAACATTACTTTTCTTGATCTATACCATGTTTTGAAGCCTTTTTATCTTTTTTCCATTATAAATGTTTCATCCACCATTGCATTCAAGGTTAGAAAAATAAAAAATACAAAAACAATAGAAGAAAGAAAAGAGGGCAGGTTGTTAAAACAATAAAGGTACAACCCCATACCAAAAAAAAGAGAAACAAGTCTGAAAGTGTGCAAGCTTAAATGCCACTCCTAAAAAACACACTTCTAGTTAGTCATACAACATAATCATGACTAATTAGTTTTAAATTGACTGCTGATAGGATAGTGAATTCGATTTTCCAAACAATTTAATCTTGGCTGATTAGTAGTTAGAGTAGGCTAGAAATTAAAGGTTCAAACATGCTCAAAATATGAACCAGAGAACAAGCAAAAAACAGCTAAAACAGAAGTGAAAAATAGAGCTATAAAAAGATGAAGGAAGTGCTTAGAACCTTCAAATTTTAAAGCCTTCCTTTTTTATTTAATTTTCTGCAAAATAATATCTATGTGCAGCTTGTTTTTATGCCATAGATCAGCATCAAATTAGACTGTTCAATCCTGACTTGTATGCTTTTAAATTTCTGTTTTAGAAATTAGAGAATGAAAATCTGATAGACTGTTTAATCCTAACAGATTGATAGATTAGGTAGAGAAGCATATGGACTCAACTGTTTAATCTGACTTCATGGAGAAATAAGGAGCATAATTAGATTAGTTTTATGCTTTCAAAAGAATAAAATTTTGTAAAAATATTTTGCCAATCCAAGTGCACTCCAAAGAAGAAAATTTTTTAGAACAATAGGATTGGGTAGGTAGAAAGCTTGTATTGACGAAAATCCATTATTTTTTCATGGTTGCTAAATATTTTTAGAGAAAAAGAAGATCATTCAAATGAAGAAAGGCAGCCCAATGGATAAGGCACTGATCAGCTCCCCAGAGAATTCAAGTCTCAAGTTCTTGATGCCTTCAAGAAGGCACCATCCCCAAGTGGAGCCACTGTTAGCCACCTATAAAATTTGTTATATCACAAGGTGGCTAAATCATTTTTTGGAGCCTTCAAGAAACAAGTTTATTGCTAAAAATGTTATCTCTTGAAGACTCTTGAAGACATCATGCCCTTTGTTTAAATCTTCACTGCTGTTTCCATTTTTAACTCAGAAATTATGTTGATTCCATAGAGAGAAGACTGCTGCAAAACACCATTTCTCCCTTCCTTTCACTTCAAACTAACCTTCATTTTTACCCCATTTATTCCCCATAGAATTCCTCTATTTTCCATTTTCTACATTTCCCCTTCATAAGATCCTCTTTAAAAGTTTAAAACTCACTTTGAAACTTTTCCAAAACCCCCAAATCCATTGAAAACTATAAAAAATTTCATAAAAAATAAGTGTTTTTGACTATGGGCTTAAGCCCCTTTGGGCTAAGTCCTAAACACTTCCCTACATGTGCCCCAGTGCTAGAACCAAGTGCTAAGGGTCCCAAGCACTTATCGCATCGGAACAAAACAAAGAACGCAAGTCTTTTTGCTTTATTAAGACTTCCGATGTGATTGGCCGTTTATTACATGGCCCCGATCCTATCAATGTTTCATATAACCACAGAGCCCGCATCTGATGCTTAAACCTTGTGAATAAACCTTTCTCGATGCTCATTTCCCTTTGTAAATTCAAGAACCCACTTTTCCTAAGTTTTGATCTAAATTTCATATATATCACCGCCCCAAAGCCAAAACCTTTGTATCCTATTAAAATTTTGGTTTTCATGTGTTATAAAGGGTTTCCGCCGGTTCATTATTTGAATAAATCTCCACCGTTGATCCTAGACCAAATCAATGGTCAGTGCAATATCGAATTGTAGGTTTTATCAGGCTCATTTTTGTTTCCCCTCCGATTGGTCACTCCTCCAACTCATTTCCAATCATCGATCTGATCCTCAGATCGACGGCCAACACTCAATCGCATCGGCACCATTCAAGTTCTTCCCCCTGCCGATCACATGCTCCAATTGCATTTGGGCCATCCACATGTCCAGATCGGACGGTCCAGGTTGCATTTCCTGACTTTGGTTTAAATCATGTGTCCCGTTTCATAATTTTTTTAGCCAAAGCCTCAGTCGTTGATCTTTGCATATCAACGACCCTTATTTACCCTTCTTCCGCCTTGTACATTTTTCCATTCATCCCCAGATCACATCTCCACCATTGGATGCTGCCATCCAATGGCCACGCTCCTCCCCACAACCTCTAAAGCATTTTTTCCAAATAATGCAGAATTTCATAACAGTTTTGTGTTTTTGCAGGTTCAAATGAATTTCAAATATTTTGAAAGAAATGATAAAGCCGAGGATGAAGATCCTCTAGGCTTTGTTTGTTTAAGAAATATCCATTCACAGGGTTCACCTCCATGTTTCATCGATGCTTCATGGGCATTGATGCCATATGGACCCTTTGCGGCACCTGGACATCAACAAGACACAACAAATTAAATTAAATGAAGAGTATCAGTTTTGAAGAACAAAACACAACAGAACAGAGGATTGAAGACTGTTTTCACAGTTTTGGAGGATTACGACTAAGATTGAAATCAAAAGCCTAATCCTCTGAATTGAAACACAATTAAAGAAAATAATAAATATTTATCAGTCAGAAAGAGCCTCCACTACCACATCAGAGGCTAATTGATTCCTCTCAGCTACCCATTACCACCTGTAGCCTTAAGCATTCAACAGAAGCTGAATTATGATCAGAAAATCAGATATTTGCCTCGGCACAGCCGAATAGTTAATTATGCTAAAGGAACTTAATGAAAAAAATATTAGCAGAGTTATTACAACATGAAACAAAGCCTTAAAGTCAACAAAAGCTCTCACTGAGCTTAATTATTAAATGGAAAACATTTAATACAGACATAACATCTGTAAACTTCTCCATCGAGCCCATCAAAGGCCGAGAAGTATTAAAGTCTGTATTAATTAATCCAGGAGATCTTTTACCAGATCCCACCTCCTCATTTCTTCTATAAATACTTCTGAAGAAGATGAGAAAATGTTGGTTGCTGAACTTTGAAATATACTTGTGCTCAAATTTTCTACCTGTAAATAATGTTCAAAGGCTCTTGAAGCTCTGTTTCTGGTAGAATAGTTAGGCTGAGAAGTGAAGATGATTGCTGAATTGAAACGTTGGACTTGAAGATTGTAACTAGTTTGAAGCATCAATACAAGCTGATTTATGGGATCCTGGTTTATGTCGACGGTGATGTTATTTCTTATTGTAAAATGTTATTTTATTTCTATTTTCACTTTGTCCATTTTCTCTGATAAAGAACAGCAAGCATAGAGTTAGGATTTACTGTATATCAGTACCCTTCTCTGACTGATAAGCTTTATTTATATGTTTTCTTCTGAATTGTGTTGTTTAGGAATGATTTAATTTAGTTTAAGTAGTTATGAGTGCTGGCGTTCCCTTGCCCTACTGTCTAGGCTAATTGTTATTCTTGAATATTATTTTCAGTTTATGTTAAGTAGAGATGAACTGAGGAAGTTATGGTGAGCCCTGTCCTCTTAGTTTTATCCCCAAAGACTGTCTGAAAGTTTCCCTAAGAGTGTGTTGAAAGCAGGCTAGGTTAAAAATCCTTACCTAATCTTAGACTATTCTTTGTTATCATATGTGTTTTCCTTTTGCTTAATATGTTTTCTATTGAAAGTGCATCAAAAGCTGGCTAGTTTCAAAGTACTTACCAGATCTTAGATTACTTTTATGTCTTTCTTAAGTGTATGTCAAAAGCAGGATAGTTTCAAAGTACTTACCTAATCTTAGGCTGCTCTTTGTTCTTTCATTTGTTTAAATTCCCCTTCTTGTTGTATCATTTCATTCCATAAAATCAACTTTAAAGAGATCCTTAGACATAGATGACTTGCCCCATGGACACTCTTGAACCTTGTTGTTTCAATTAAACCCTATTATGAATCCATAGCCCAATGGACTAAAAACCAGCGTTATATCTATCTTTTTAGCCAAATCTTGTTCTGATTGCTTGCAACTTCACACCTTTGAAACTCTTTCCATTTTAGAGCTTTCCACTCAAATAATAATCATGCTCAACCATCCAAAACAAACAAAATCCCTCGGACTTCATAACTAGCCTAATATCATTACCCAAAGGCTTTTTAAAGATAAATCCATCTTTGCATTTATTGGAGAGATCCCTCTCCGGATTCAGGAGGGATAGATCCTAGAATCCCAAAGTGGTTGAAATAGTGTTCTCCTTGCAGTTGGACTTTGCCAATCTTGCTAATTACAGGGAGCTAACACCTCTGTGAAAAATAGTACATAGAGGGTCTCTTGAAATTCATCGTGGAGCATAGAAAAGGTGTTACTGTGCTTAGGGCTGTGCTGCATTCATTGATGGAGAGTGCTATTGATCCCACTTGACTATTTTTATTGCCCTTGAGGGTTTTTATGACAAGGGTTTAGGGAAAATAATGAAGGAACCAAGGTTGGCGAACCATAGATGGGCCTGTTCTTTTTTGCTGGAACCATTGCTTCCCCTCCTCGATAATCCCACAATGGGAGTTGAGCGTTCGTTGTGTCTCCAAGTACGAAGGACTAGGTGAGGGTTAGTGAAAATGAGTGGAAGTCAAGGATCGATGTTGACGTGGATCTTGCCTATGCTACCAAGTCGTTGGAGGTCCAGGCATTCTTGCAGGTATGGCTACTTTCATCATTGCAGCCGAGTTTCTGAAAGATGATATTTGCAAGCTTGTACTTGCAGTATCATGGGGCAGGAAAATTCTGAATCTTTGTAGTGCTTTCGTCCTTATAGAGAAAGTGTTAGGTTTGTTTCTGCAAAACATTGTCAGTTTTTTATGATGAATTGGTTATTTTAAACTTTAATATGACCATCATAGAATTTATGCATACTCTTTTTTCTCCATATATGTATTGTCATCATTTTTCCATATCTGGTCTAAAATACTTGATATAGAATAATAATAGTACATTTCCAATGAGGATTTGTTCACTGGTGAGGTCAATGGATGGTCCATTCCTCTGGCTCTATCCTTGACTTGAATGTTTCCTCACAAATGGATGCTCCATTCTCATGTCAGTATGCCTAATTTTTATGGTCAAATAGGTGAGGTTAGGTGTAATTTCCAGATAATTTACTATGAATAGATGGAATGGTTAGTTATCCTCTTGTAATCCCGTTGACTTGATTTTTCTGGTCATTCTTTGGACGAGATAAAGCAAGTTGCAATTCCTAGATGTTTTTCTATGAATAGAAATAATAATCAACCACTTATGTGGTTATCTCATGCATATTTTATTAAAATTGTCTTATCTTATCACTATTGGTGGCATGTTTCTATGAGGGCTTCCAATGAAATAGTAGTAAAATTACTAAAGAAAGTGAATATGAAGCATCAAGAAGTACGAAAACCACAAGAATGCCCAAATCAATGCAATAATGTTTTGCCATTTTTTTTAATGATTCAAGAGATGTTACCTGTAGACTACACCAAAAAGAGTAGATTTACATTTGGCGTACATGCTAAATGCAAGGGATGTTATTTTGCCAAATCTCCCCAGTGCTTGCACCCAGTTTCTCTTCCCATTAAATTTCATGCTAGGAAGGTGAGAATGTCACCCTGGTAGTCATTGATGAATCAGTGGCTCGAGTAATACCAATAGTTATATTTGTTTTATAGTTAAAACTAAGATCAATTGAGAATTGATAAAACAAAAGTTCAAATGTAAAAAAGTGATGCTATATAGAGAATATTGTGCATTGTTTATTATGAATTTCTCCATTGGTTTCCTTCGGTTACTTGTACCTAAGATATTGATTGGTTCATTATATATTCCTTGATCTAGAATATCTCATTTGTTATATATACACAATTCCATCTATTTAAGGGTTTACAATGTTGTGTGCTTCCTCCTTCTAATCTTGAAAACACATCCAATAGTCTAGTTAATTCCTTCTCTTTAGTATTTGCTTCCTTCAACTTGCTAATCATATAGATTCAAGCATTGAGCTCCTTGACAAATTTGTTCAATATTTGTTCCAATAGTTGTTTTTTTGAAGTTGCCTTTTCTCCACATTTATTGTTAGAACAAAATAGTTACTTGCTTTGGAGCTTTAGGATCTCATAGAAAAAATTCAATTCCCTTTGTAACTACTCTTCCCATTTCTATGTGTGGGATGGTATCTATTTTTCCAAAGATACCCAGGGCTTACTCTTGGCCCCAATTGGTTCAAGCTAACCCACTTTCCTTCAGATGTATGCAGCAACTCTAACAGAAATAGGAGGAAAATGATGTGACCTAATGAGGAAAGGGTTCCTCCTTCAGAAAAGATCCCAAAAACTAACTCGGCCTACTATAGTATGAGCCAAAAATAGAGAGATAACCCAAATAAGATACTTTTTACTTGCGGTTGAAAATTTGTGGAAGACTTGGCCCTAGAACAAAAGTTAACTCAACAATAGACCTTCCTTCGTCCTCCTTGAAGACCATCCCTGCCTCAACCATAGATCAAGCCCTTATCATGTGTCCAAATTGTTAGCCCCCCTATGAATTTCTTGACAGGCAAGCAAGGGGGCTAGATTGTTTTGGAAGCCTTCAAGGAATACCTTTTCCCTGAAAACTCATCATCCTTGAAGTCTCTTCATGCTTTTCCTTATATAAATTTTCCTCTGTTGATTCCCATCTCAAAGGGCCTTACTGATTTTAGAAAATTGTGCTTCAAAAGGCTTATTTTTGCCCCTTGTACCCCTGCAAATTACCCCATTTTAACCTTTTTTTTCCCCTTGTCAAATTCCCCTCTAATTCCCTAAATCCTCCCAAAAACCCCTTCACTTCTGGCACACACCCCTTGTTTGGCCTATTTCTTCCTTTCTCCCTCTATCGTGATCCAATTCTGCTCTCAAAATACATTAAAAAGGGCCAAAAACCCACCTTTTGACATATATGGGCCTTAGCTCCTTTCGGCTAGCCCCCAAACCCTGTTCTCCAAGTAACCCAGTGCTAGAACCACTCGCCAGCCCAAAAAGCACTAAATCTCAAATGTGTATCGGGAGCGTCGTGAGCTGTAGATCTACACAGAATGGATGGGCATCACACACTCCACAGCATCCGCCATTCAACCCGTTCACCACCCCTTTCTTCACATCCCAACTGTCCACTTAACCCGTTGATCTGACAGCCCATATTCATCTGCCCAGTGGTCCCCACACCGATGCGCCCGCTAGAAAAACCGGCGGTATCCATCTCACCACCTTCCGAGAGCTGGCAGTTTTCCCCAATTCGCAGCGATTCCATACATCAAATGACACGTGGCATCGGTACAGCTGGAAAACCACCCTCCCATCGTGCATTAAAGTTCGTCCATGGACGCAGAGCGATATGCACAATCATCGTCGGATCCAGAGCCGCTCATCCGACGGTTGTCACTCCATGAAGCTGCACGTGAGATAACCCAAAGCAACGGTGTCCTTGGCCTCCTGTCCATCGCCCCCGATGTGTTTTCCCACCGTCGATCTCCGCCAAGATCGAACGGCTCTGATTTGTCTGCATGTTCCACCGTTGACTGACCCTGTATCACCATGTCACCCTCTCCACATGTGTCCATCGTATATTCACCCCATCATATATATTTGTTCCAAGGTCAATTTTTCGTAGGTTTTATCTAAATTTCTACTGCACTCCGCCCAAGTCTGCCCGACTCTGTTCCACTATCATACTGCATTACCCACCATAGTCTCGTGCTATTCCACCATCTCATCCGTCTGCACAGTCATTCTCATCCCCCTCCATTTCATCCACCACCTCCATGCATTTTTTTTCTTAATCAGTTTTGTATTTTGCAAGTTTACAAAGAATCGGGAACTGCCATGGTTCATATGTACTATCTTATTGGCGCGTTGCCCAGAGGAAGTTAAATTCAGAGCTAGTGTTACAGAAAAATGTCCGGAAAGGTGGCAGCCACATAAAAATTATCAAAGGACAGTTCAAACTCTGGAAACCTCTCTGGCGCCATTAAAGCCCAGATCTTGCAGATATAGGAATTTATGAAATAGCAGAGTGTAAGCCTTAACTTGATGATCAGAGGCAAGGCATCAGATCGAAGACCCTGAGGATCGATCGAAAGGTCCTGTGCATAGAAACTAATAATATCAGGGTTTTTCACCAGCAGAATGTTTTTCTCTACGAAAGGACGAGGTGTCCATGTAGTCTTTATTCTATACCATGTTCCTGAAGACATTCCAACCCTGACAATGGTCTGAAACTACCAGAGCATTTTTTTCATAAGTATGGTAGATCTCTTAGTCATTTTTTAACCTTTTGTTTATTCATCAAGAGCACTGCAGAGTACCGCAGCCAAAATGCATCAAAGTCACATCCGGAGTAATTGGAAGCTTGAAGAAGACCACTCTTTCATCAAAAGAGTGACATAGATTAATGCATAGAATTTAAACAGAATGGGTTTCGGCCCTCTTCCTTTTCTGAGCTTTAAATGCTACATTTAGTTCTTCACCTACCTCCTCTCCTCTCAATCTGCTATAAAACTCATGAGAAAATATTGTAATGGTTGTTGATCGGATATCAGTGAATTGCATGTTGTTTCTCTTGAGAAAATCTCTCTGTGTAAAATTGTAAGATAGGCTGAGGAAGGTGTTTCAAGCTGGATATCAAGCTGTTTGACAGTGTTGTACTTGATTGGTATTGATTTTTATTATGACAAGCACATTTCTTTGGATCCTGATCTAAAGTTGCGGTGATTTTTTTTTGTCTCTGTGCTTATTTCATTTCATTCCATTTTTTCTGGCTTGCATCAGAAATCTGGTATAGGATTTACCCATGTTAGGTACCCTATGCTTCTGCTCTCCTTGCCTTTAATGTTTTCTACTTAATGTGTTATCTGAGGATTAGTTTCAGTTAATTTAACCAGTGTAGTGGATGACATTGCCTACTAGTTGATGTATGAATTAACAAATCCTCTTCTTAGATGTTCTTGTTGGGATTTAATTGAATGAATTGAGAACACTAGGAGGTCTAGAAATATGCAATTTTCCTCACTAGGATCTTTTCACTTCAGTTAAGCCTTTCCAAGTTCCCTTGTGTTTCCTCTGATTATGTCCAAGCAGGTCTGGAGTTAAATGACCTCTGACCTTATCTATAGACAGAGTTGGATGGTTTTCCTTCTTTCATTTTCAATCCTTAATTTTCCATACCACACTATCATTTTAGGATCCAAGGCTTTAGATGACTAGCCCAACTGAAAGCTTGCATGTTAGATAGCAAGTAAACCCTTTCCTGGCTCCATTTCCCAATGGTATTGATGTTTCTCTGAACTATATCCCCTTTGCCTAAACTCCTCTTTGCCCAGCCTTGTCTTATGCTAAAACCTTCTTTCCTGATTCCCAGCAACCAACCTCTAATCAAGCAAACAAACCCTGCACATATAACTAGCCTAACATCTTAAATTCGAGCTTCAAAGACATACACCTTTGACTCACATAGAGAGATCCCTCTCTAGACCTAGGAGGGCTAGATCCTAAGGTCTGAAAGCGGTTCTGATGTTGTCTCATCTTTTGGTCTTGCCAATCTGGCAAAAACATGGGAACCCCAACATAATGGCGACTCCACTGGGGAATTTCTGAATACTTTCCAGCTCACTACATCACAAACTTCAGAAAAATATCCTATCTCTAGTTAGGTTGGCAGTAAAGTCACTCTTTCCTCAAATCAACCTCCATTTTTTTTGTGTATCTCATACTCTTAGACAGAGTCTGGAAAGGGCCAGGTAGGCTCTGGATCTCACCCTCTTCAGAGGTGACATATCTGGTAAATGCCCTCCTAGTCAATCTTTGGTTAGAGTTTGCTGTGTTTTGAGTTTATTCTTGAAAGGTGACATTACCTGAACACTGTGGTGGACAATGTACCCCCTAGAAGCATCCAAAACCTTCCACCTGGCGACTCCATAGTTCCTAAACGATTGGAAGACTCCACTGGTGATCAGTAGGCCTGCTGATTAACTTGGTTCCACATAAGAATCCACTGGAAGACCAACCTCCATGACAACATCGACCAGAATAGAAGCAACAAGTAGGGTTAAGCTTTTGGTTTAAACAACATTCTGGCTTCAAGAAACATTCATACAAGAGCTTATCCTAACCCAAACCCACCTGAAATAGTTGATAACCCTTAGAGCATCCTCAAGAAATCACCTCCACTTAGAAGATCAACTATTTCCAGTCACATCTATAGAGCTAACTCTGCACTTGAAGAATTTACAGCTCTACTAGACCCAACCTTTGACCTAGACTTTCAAAATAGCTTACCGAGAACTAGGTCATTCAGTGTTCTAGACCAGTTAGACTTTGAGCTTCCCGGTTCACCATCTCATAGAGGTGAACACGTTAGAGACACAGAGACCCCTCCACCTACACCCCCTAATATCCATTTCATTCAAAACTTGGGACTCTGTCACCCTATGTCTACTCAACAGACTTCGGCTAGTCATAATATCCTTGTCATCCATATACCAGCTACTCAAGTTAACCCTCTACCTTGTCAGAACATCATTATGGCAGCCTGGTATGTTCCTCTGGTTCTACCTCAGCCTCTAGTACCCCTACCAAATGATTACCAATCAAATATCCCACACTTCACTGCCAAAGAGTCCATCACAGCTCAACAGCATGTAGATAAAATGGAAGATTCCTTTGACTATATGGAAATAGATGATGAGACAGTCAAAATGAGAATCTTTGCCCAGAGTCTAGGGGGTGATGTGAAGAAATGGTTTAAAAGCTTGCCCCCTGGTAGTATCCAAGACCTCCCTGCTTTATATCAGACTTTCATAAACAAATGGGAAGTTAGGGAAAACCCTCTCCAAATCCTAGCAGAATACCAAAACCTTAAAAGGAAAGTGGGAGAGAGTGTCCAAGATTACACTACAAGGTTTAACAGTGTTTATAACGCTCTCCCTCCACACATGAAACCTCCCCAAGGTATGGCCTTAGTCAAATATGCTGAAGGCTTTGATGCTGATATGGTCTACCAGCTTAGGGAGAGGGATTACAATACACTGGAAGACATGCAGAATAGAGCAGTGAGTGTTGAAGAAAATTTGATTGAGAAAAAATCAAGATTGAGAGCTGAGAAAAGGGTAACATATAGAGATGACAATGTAGCTTCTACATCTGATCCCAACTATGATAGAATATCCAAGAATGTGGGAAAGCTTCAACAAATGATGGAAAAAATGGTTGTCACGGTTAAAAATCAGAGCATAAACCAAAACCATAACCATAACCAAAAATTTAGAAGAAACAACACCATTCCCAACAGACAAAGAGAATCAGATCAGCAAGTCATTCCCCTGTTTCAAGAAAACTTCCTTGATGAAGATGAGGGAACTATAGAGGAATCTGAAGGGAATACAATAAACATTTTTGAAACAGAAAACTCAATCCATAGCTATTCCATAGAAGAATATCAGCCCTTATCCTCATACTGGGGTGAGGAAGGATTAGAATCTGAGGATTACAGACTAGGATTTGAAAACGCTATCATGCAGGTCAGAGAACAATATGAAATTAGGAGCAAAAAGAGCCTAGACACTTCTAAACCAAAGGCTCCTGAGGTTACCATCAAGAAAAGGCCCGAAAAAAATTCTAAAGTAACTGCTGAAGATAACAAATCCGCAGCCGAAAGTTCTAGGAGAAACAAAGAAAAAGACAACCAAAACATTGAAAAAAAAGCCAACCAACTAGTAGCACTAGCACTGTAGTTAGTGCTCCTGATAAAGCAATTCCTGACCCTGTACATAGTGATAATCAGCACGCTGATTCAGCCACTAAGGCAGTGGCAAAAAAAACAGAGTTGAGCATCCCAAAGAGTCAGTCCACTTTCAATTTGGAAAGTGAGATTGCAAAGATTAAAATCTCTGTACCACTCTCTGAGTTGGCCACTTAGGATATATATAAAGGCCAAATTTTGAAAGCATTAAATCTGGGGGAAAACAATGATACTGTAAATCTAAATTATGATCAACCTGCCCTCCTGTTTGGTCCAAAGATTGAGGGAAATTTTCAGGAAGGGGTATTACCACCTTTCTATATCATTCTGAATATCCATGATAAGATCCTTCACAATGCCATGCATGACTCTGAGGCCTCACACAACCTGATGCCCAAGGTAGTTATGGGAAAGCTAGGTCTAGAGATAACTCGCCCCTACAAATATTTGTATTCATTTGACTCTAGCAGAGTAAAATGCCTTGGCCTGATCAAAGATTTATGTGTGAGCTTGACCCAAATCCCAGCTAAATGTATGTTCATGGATGTTGTAGTGGCAGATGTGCCACCTAAGTATGGCATGTTATTATCTAGATCATGGGGAGCCAAACTGCAAGGAACAATGTAGATGGATGGCTCATATGCCATTGTCCCTATATTTGGCCAACTTAGGAGACTATATAGAGAGGCACAGATGAAATTCCTAGTTAGTAGCCCCGAAAAGCCTGAAAACTCCCCTTTATACTTTGTACACACAGATCTGGATTCTTTGATCCTCTACAATTATCAATCCTCGAGAGAGCCAGAGTCAGAAGACAGAGATACAAATAATAACACAGAGCCCCTGGATTTCAACATAATGGCTACATTAGACTCAGAAGAAAACGATGTAGAAAACCATGGGAAAAATACTAAAAAGGAAACTCAGAGTGAAAAAAGAATACGATGCAGTCAGTCAACTAGTCACCTCTCCGATCTCCACACCCATTACGAAAAACAAAACAATACCCAGCCTAGTGCAGACCCTATAGCACCACATAATGGCAAACCCAGCTGTAGGGAAGGGAATGATGATGAAATAAAATATGAACCCCTGTGGGAAATTAGATTCGATGCGTCTCGTACTAGAAGAACTGCTGGAGCAGGGGTATGGGTACATAATATGGAGAGTGACTATGCAGAGAGCCATGCATGCAACCTGCATTTCAAATGTACAAACAATATTGCAGAATATGAGGCTCTCATCCTAGGCCTAAATCTGTTGAAAAAATAAGGGGCCCATAGAATAACCGTGTTAGGAGACTCTGAGTTGGTTATCAAACAGGTGAACGGTGAATACGCAGCAAGACACCCTAGGTTGAGGGCATATAGGAACGATACCATGGATATATTGAAAACATTTGTGGAATATGAATTGGTGTTTGTCCCTAGGAGTTAAAAAATCATTGCAAACGGATTAGCTTGCCTGGCTAGTTCATATCCTAAGACTCCAGCCGACCAACAAATCATCATTCAGACCAAATTCAGACCTGCAGTGCCAGATAATGAAAAATATTGGCAGGTCTTTGAAGGAGATAAATAGATCGAAGATTTCCTGGTGGGCAGAAACGAGTTTGAATTTTCTGATTCAAATTCGAGATCAGATGATAGCTGCCCAGGTGAGGATCCCCCAGATGAGGGAGAAACACCCTGTAACATAGAAATAAACACCCTGACTGAAGAAAATATAAATTCAACCGCAAAATGTAAAAAAACAGATAGTGAGGAAATAGAGGTGCTACAGACCAAAGATAAGAATATACCCAGAGGTCTGGCACCTTAGAAGACCTTGTTGAATTTGATGATGTAGAAAAAAAGCCCACTATAGAACATGCAGATTCAGATGTTGAAGAATGCAACATAGGCACTGAAGATAAACCCAAAATGATTAAACTGGCTAAGTCTTTGCCTGCAAACATGAAGAAGAAATACATTGACCTGTTCAAAGAATTCATTGATGTGTTTTCTTGGAGCTATGAAGACTTAAAGGCCTATGACACAAACATCATACAGCACAAAATACCCTTGAAAGAAAATCAAAAGCCTTTCAGACAAAAACTCCGCAGAATTAATCCAAAACAATTGCATGCAGTTGAAAAGGAGATTAAAAAAATGTATGAAGCAGGCATAATAGTTCCTGTAAGGTTCTTTGATTGGGTATCAAACCTAGTGGCTATGAGAAAGAAAACAAGGGAGATCAGATTGTGCATAGACTTCCGAAACCTGAACAGAGCCTCACTCAAAGATAACTATCCTTTGCCTAGAATGGAACACATTATTCAAAAAGTAGTAGGCTCAAGAAGGATCTCCCTGTTAGATTGTTTTTCAGGATACAATCAAGTCCTAGTACTCCCAGAAGATCAACTAAAGACAACTTTTACCACTCCATGGGGCACCTTCATGTATGTAAAAATGCCCTTTGGACTGATGAATGCTGGAGCAACCTTCCAAAGAGCAATGGATATAGCTTTTTTAGATGAAATAGGACACTTCATTGTTATTTACTTGGATGACTTAACAGTCTATTCTAAAACTGACGAAGAACACCTAGAACATCTGAGAAAAGTTTTTGAAAAATGTAGAAGGTTTGGTCTGTCATTGAATCCTAGAAAGACTGTATTTGGGCTGCAAGAAGGCAAACTTCTCAGCCACATTGTATCTGAAAAAGGGATCAGGATAGACCCACAAAGAGTTGAGGTAATACTACAGATCACACACCCGAGAAACATCAAAGAATTATAGTCCTTCATTGGGAAAATCAACTTCTTGAGGCGGTTTATTCCCTATTTAGTCGAACACCTCAGGAATATGACTAACATGTTGAAGAAAGGTGTAGGAATTAAATGGATTGTTGAGGCTAAGAAATCTTTTGAGTTAGTAAAACTTGCACTCACCTAGGCTCCTATCCTGATTAGCCCAGATTTCTCAAAGGATTTCCTGATATTTTCATTCGCCTCCGAGCACACTGTGGCTACAGTTCTACTGTAGAAAAATTCAGAGGGTAATGAGCAGCCTATTTCTTTTTTCAGCAAAGCCTTGAGAGATGCACCCTTGAAATACAATATAATGGAAAAGTAGGCCTATGCCTTGGTAAAGGCCTTAAAATACTTCAGGGTGTACATACTACATGCTCACACCATAGCCTATGTGCCTAACATAGTGGTCAAGGATATCTTATCCCAAGACCCAGATGGGAAGAGGGGCAAGTGGATTGCTACAATCTTAGAATATGACCTTGAGATTAAACCAACAAAACTGATCAAAGGCCAAGGCCTGGCTCAATTAATGGCTGAATCAAATTTACAGGCCCTTGACATTAACTTGGTAGTTCCTTGGATGAGCAGCAGGGATTACCCGGTCCCATTGTTGAGGAGAAGTTTTAGAGCTCTCCCTAGTATTCTGACATTCTGTATGTGCTTACACACCTCAATGCCCCTCCTAAACTGTCCAAAACTAAGGCCAGATTCCTAAAACTTAAAGCCAGAAACTATTGTATTCTAAATGAATGTCTTTATTGGAAAAATCCAAATGGCCTATTGCTTAAATGTTTTCCCGAAGCTGAAGCTGAAATAATTAAACAAGAATTCCATGCAGGAGAGTGTGGAGGACACCTGAACTGGAAAGCCACTGCAAAAAATATACTCAAGGTTGGCTATTACTGGCCCACACTCTTCAATGATATACACAAGATGGTGATTGCCTGCCACAAATGCCAGATCTTTGAAGGCAAGAGAAAACTCCTCCCCCTCCCTCTACAACCCATCACTATTGAAGGTCCTTTTATGCAATGGGGCCTAGATTTCATTGGAGAAATCCATCCAGCTTCTTCTGCACAACAAAAATGGATCTTGACAGCCACAGACTACTTCACTAAGTGGATAGAGGCCATACCTACTAGGAATGCCACAGATTCAATCATCATTAGGTTCCTAGAAGACTACATCCTCTCTCGGTTTGGCTGTCCAAGAAAAATAATCACTGATAATGCTGCTACTTTTGGATCCAAGAAAATGGTTGATTTCTGTCACAGGTATGGAATAGCACTTGGTCATTCAACTGCCTATTACCCTCAGGGTAATGGATTAGTTGAATCATCAAATAAGAGCCTGGTGACCATCATCAAAAAGCTGCTGGAAGAGAACAAAAGGTCATGGCATAAAAATTTGGTGCATGCTTTGTGGGCTGATAGGCTTACAAAAAAGAAATCCATTGGCATGTCACCATGCCAGCTTGTATATGGAACAGAAGTAGTTTTTCCTACCAGCCTTGGCATACCAGTGATAAAGCTTGTCCAAGAGATTCAAACAGAAGAAGATAGTATGGTGAGGAGAATAAATCAAACAATTCATCTCCAACAAACAAGGGAAGAAGTCTATAACAGAGCTATGAAAGTTCAAGAAAACACAAAAATACTGTTTGACAGGAGAACCAAAGCTTCTGATTTCAAAATTAGAGACAAGGTTCTGAAGTGGGACTCAAGAAGAGAGGATAAAGGGAAGCACAGCAAGTTTGACAGTTTGTGGCAAGGTCCATATATCATTCAAGCCACTATGGGTCCAAATGCATTTTTCCTACAAGAATTAGACGACACAGAGCTGTTTGGGGGTCCTGTCAATGGCAGGATGCTCAAACACTACTTCTGCTGATTTTCAATTTCTAGTTTCCATTTCCATTGTACATACCATTGCAGTGCTTTGTTTCCAAAAAAAAAAAAAAGGAGAAAGGAGAGGTTCAAACATGCTAAAAATATGAACCTCTAAAAATTGCAAGAGATTGGCTCTAATATGATCAAAACCTGAGCCAAATAAAGTAAAGTAGCTAGTCCTAACATGCTCAAAACCTAGACCAGAAAAGAAAAAAGAAGAATCAGCTCTAACATGCCCAAAACCAGAGCTGAAATGAAGAAAAGAAAGTGACTCTAACAAGCTCAAAACTTGAGTCACGAAGGAAGGAAGGATGTTTCAAAGTTGCAGATTTCAAGCCTTCACAGTTTTGTTTTCAGTTTTCTGCAAGTTTTTGTCCATGTGCAACTGTCTTTATGCCTTGGACCCATCGCAAACTAGACTGTCTAATCCTAGTTTGATTGTTTTTAAAATTCTGTTGTAGAATATAGAGAAGAAATCTGTTGGACAGTTTAATCCCAGAAGATGTTAGAGTAGGTAGATAAGCATATGAGGCCAACAGTCTAATCTGGTCTCATGGAGCAATAAGGGTAGATTTAGAATAGGTTTGCTTTTTGTTTTGAAAATAAATGATGTAAAGGGTCTACAAGTCCAAATGTACCCAAGAGGAAAAAGTGTTAGGATTGTAGAATGGGTAGGTAGATTGTTTGGGAAAATATTCTGTTGGTTTGATGTTTTCACAAGTTTGTGGCAGCTGATTTAGAGAAAGCAAGGGATGTGCCAAGCAGTAGGCATCTGGCCTACACCAAAGATGATGTTCTAGATTCTTGACTCCTTCAAGAAGAAGCCATCCCCATGTGGAGCCACTGTTAGCCCCCCTATGAATTTCTTGACATGCAATCAAGGGGGCTAGATTGTTTTGGAAGCCTTCAAGGAATGCCTTTTCCCTGAAAACTCATCATCCTTGAAGTCTCTTCATGCTTTGCCTTCTATAAATTTTCCTCTGCTGATTCCCATCTCAAAGGGCCTTACTGATTTCAGAAAATTGTGCTTCAAAAGGCCTATTTTTACCCCTTGTACCCTTTAAAATTACCCCATTTTAACCTTTTTTTCCCCTTGTCAAATTCCCCTCTAATTCCCTAAATCCTCCCAAAAACCCATTCAATTCTAGCACACACCCCTCGTTTGGCCTATTTCTTCCTTTCTCCCTCTATCGTGACCCAATTCTGCTCTCAAAATACATTAAAAAGGGCCAAAAACCCACCTTTTGACATATATGGGCCTTATCTCCTTTTGGCCAGCCCCCAAACCCTGTTCTCCACATAACCCGGCGCTGGAACCACCCGCCAGCCCGAAAAGCGCTAAATCTCAAATGTGTATCGGGAGCGTCGTGAGCCGTCGATCTACACAGAATGGACGGTCATCGTGCACTCCACAGCATCCGCCATTCAACCCGTTCACCACCCCTTTCTTCGCATCCCAACCGTCCACTTAACCCGTTGATCCGATAGCCCATATTCATCCGCCCAGTGGTCCCCACTCCGACGCGCCCGCTAGAAAAACTGGCGGTATCCATCGCACCACCTTCCGAGAGCTGGTGGTTCTCCCAAATTCGCAGCGATTCCATACATCAAATGACGCGTGGCACTAGTACGGCTGGAAAAACACCCTCCCATCGCGCATTAAATTTCGTCTGTGGACATGGAGCGATATGCACAATCTTCATCCGATCCAGAGCCACTCATCTGATGATTGTCGCTCCATGAAGTTGCGCACACAATAACCCAAAGCAACGGTGTCCCTGGCCCCCTGTCCATCACCCCCGACGTGTTTTCCCACTATCGATCTCCGCCAAGATCGGACGGCTCTGATTCGTCTACATGTTCCACCGTTGACTGACCCCGTATCGCCACGTCACCCTCTCCATGTGTGTCCATCGTATATTCACCGCCTCACATATATTTGTTCCAAGGTCAATTTTTCGTAGGTTTTATCTAAATTTCCGCGGCACTCTACCCACGTCTGCCTGACTCTGTTCCACTGTCATACTGCATTATCCACCATAGTCCTGCGCTATTCTGCCATCTCATTCGTTTGCACAGTCATTCTCATCCCCCTCCATTGCGTCCACCACCTCCATGCATTTTTTTTCTTAATCAGTTTTGTATTTTGCAGGTTTATAGAGAAGCAGGAATCGCCATGGTTCATATGTACTATCGTATTGGCACATTTCCCAGAGTAAGTTAAATTCAGAGCTAGTGTTACAGAAAAATGTCCGGAAAGGTGGAAGCCGCATAAAAATTATCAAAGGACAGTTCAAACTCTGGAAACTTCTCCGGTGCCATTAAAGCCTAGATCTTGCAGATTTAGGCATTTATGAAACAACAAAGTGTAAGCCTTAACTTGATGATCAAAGGCAAGGCATCAGATCGAAGACCCTGAGGATCGATCGAAAGGTCCTATGCACAAAAACTAATAATATCAGGGTTTTCCACCAGTAGAATGTTTTTCTCCATGAAAGGACGAGGTGTCCATTCAGTCTTTATTCTATACCATGTTCCTAAAGACATTCTAACCCTGACAACAGTCCGAAACTACCAGAGCATTTGTTTCATAATTATGGCATATCTCTTAGTCATTTGTTTACCTTTTGTTTATTCATCAAGAGCACTGTAGACTACCACAGCCAAAATGCATCAAAGTCACATCCGGAGTAATGGAAGCCTGAAGAAGACCACTCTTTCATCAAAAGAGTGACAAATATTAATGCATAGCATTTAAACAGAATGGGCTTCAGCCCTTTTCCTTTTATGAGCTTTAAATGCTACATTTAGTTCTTCACCTACCTCCTCTCCTCTCAATCTGCTATAAAACTCATGAGAAAATATTGTAATGGTTGTTGATCGGATATCAGTGAATTGCATGTTGTTTCTCTTGAGACAAGCTCTCTATGTAAAATTGTAAGATAGGCCGAGGAAGGTGTTTCAAGCTGGATATCAAGCTATTCGATAGTGTTGTACTTGATTGGTATTGATTTTTAATATGACAAGCGCATTTCTTTGGATCCTGATCTAAAGCTGCGGTGATGTTTTTCTGTCTCTGTGCTTATTTCATTTCATTCCATTTCTTTTGGCTTGAATTAGAAATCTGGTATAGGATTTACCCATGTTAGGTACCCTATGCTTCTGCTCTCCTTGCCTTTAATTTTTTCTACTTAATGTGTTATCTGAGGATTAGTTTCAATTAATTTAACCAGTGTAGTGGATGACATTGCCTACTAGCTGATGTATGAATTAACGAATCTACTTCTTAAATTTTCTTGTTGGGATTTAATTGAATGAATTGAGAACACTAGGAGGTTTAGAACTTTGCAATATTCCTCACTAGGATCTTTTCACTTCAGTTAAACCTTTCCAAGTTCCCATGTGTTGCCTCTGATTATGTCCAAGCAGGTCAAGAGTTAAATGACCTCTGACCTGATCTATAGATAGAGTTGGATGGTTTTCCTTCTTTCATTTTCAATCCTTAATGTTCCATACCACACTATCATTTTAGGATCCAAGGCTTTAGATGACTAGCCCAACTGAAAGCTTGCATGTTAGATAGCAAGTAAACCCTTTCCTGACTCCATTGCCCAATGGTCTTGATGTTTCTCTGAACTATATCCCCTTTGCCTAAACTCCTCTTTGCCCAGCCTTGTCTTATGCTGAAGCCTTATTTCCTGATTCCCAACAACCAAACTCTAATCAAACAAACAAACCCTGCGCATATAACTAGCCTAACATCTTAAATTCGAGCTTCAAAGACATACACCTTTGACTCACATAGAGAGATCCCTCTCTGGACCTAGGAGGGCTAGATCCTAAGGTTTGAAAGCGGTTCTGATGTTGTCTCATCTTTTGGTCTTGCCAATCTAGCCAAAACATGGGAACCCCAACACAAATGAGGGAGAAGGCTCCCCTATTTATATAATAAAATGGAAGATGAATAGACGTGTCTCTTGGGCTAATTGAGCCGACATAAGGTGAGGGCCAACCTTGATAAATTACGTGTAAAAGGATAAAATAAAAAACCCACTTCTGATTGTCCAAATGAGACAAAATTTATATCAATTTTGGTCCTCTCAAAGAGAGGAGTTCAATTCCACAATTATCTTCCCAATTGGAGCTATCCAAAAATGGTATTTTTCCCTAGTTTCAAATTTTAACACTCCCTCTCAACTAGGGAGAATTCCACCTATCAATATATCCATCATCATGCCATCAGATATTATATACCATCTTAGATATCTTTGCTCAACTCTATTTAACCATGAATTAATAATGAAGAAGAATTGATCGAGAGTGAGTCACAAGACCTTGCTACTCTCCACGGACACAAGTCAATCCAGAGGTAGAACCTCAGGTTATCCCAGATCAAGATGTTTGAACACCATGGAACCTAACATAGAGAGTATGGCAATACATGATGCATCCATCGATAGTCCTATGGTCTCTATCGTCATTTCACAACTCATTGGCCAGATGAGAGGTACTTCCTATGAGTCTTGAACTACATGGGTAGGACGTTACAAGAACATCAGCAGGGAAAGAATATATCACATCCTTCTCATAATCACATGTAGGGAAAGGAGAAACCACATCCTACAAACACACATCACAATCATATGACGAGAAATGATGAACGTCATCCTATGAAACACATATCACAACCACATGTATGGAAAGGATGAACCACATCCTACGAAATGCATATCACAACCATATGTAGGGAAAGGATGAACCACATCCTACGAAACATATATCACAACCATATGTAGGGAAATGATGAACTACTTCCTACATATATCACAACCACATGTAGGGAAAGGAACCTCCTACAGGTATGCAAAAACACCGAGAGTAGGGTAAGGATGAACCATGTCCTACCCACATGCAAACCGATAACAATAGGAAGGATCCTATGTGGGGAACGGATCAACCACATCCCACCAACATGTCCACAAGAAGATGCCTGAATGCATCTCTCACTGGGGTATCCGCAGGAGAAGGTGAACCACTCATCCTGCTTGTATGCCATAAGAGAAGGTGACCCACTCATCCTATCCATATGACATCAATAGTATGGGAAGGTGAACCACTCACCCTACACACATGTGTCTGCAATCGTAGGAAAATTGAACCACTCACCCTACACACATGTCATGGGGTATCATAGGGGAAGGTAAACCACTCACTTTGTACATAGCACACCATTAGGGAAATGTGAACCACTCACCCCATGGTCGCTCATAGTTTAATAAGTACCCAAAGCCCCCAAGAGCTCCCAGAGCTCAATGTTCAACCGAGACCCTCTTAGTAAAGTCTAACCATGATTCTAGGCCTATTTTTGAAGAAAAATAATGTTGATCTTATAGTGATAAATGACAGAATCATTATCTTATGGATAGGCATTAAACATTATATCTCCCTCTGAATGTTGGGAAAGAAGGCTTTCTTATAACCATTAAGTCATTTTCAACCTGCTATTAATCCTATGGTCTATGTGTTGTAATTATGAATCCTAAATCATCAGAGTTATTTAAACTCAATGGTCATGGCTCAGTCTCATCAAGAATCAGACAAGAAAAATTATCATGGATTTTATAGCTCCCTCTGAAAGTGGATTATGGTCCTTCTTCAACCAAGAAGAAGAAATATTCCCATGCCATTATTTCTGAAAAATTGTATGACCCTTCATTGCTACATGACTACTACCAATGCATCAAATTACTCAATCCATAATGAGGAGTCTTTCTCATTTGGGTATTCTAAAGATCCATTATTTATGAGATTGTAGCTAGGCTATCGAACCCAGGGACTAATGCTTGTCGTGCTTGACGAGACATAAAATATGATATTCATCATTGCATTTTCTTTCAGGTACCTCTGTTTTTCATGCTGATAAGAAGTGATACAAAGAACTTGATTAGATTTCCTTCAAGAATAAAAGCTCTAAGAAAGCTACTCTTAAAGCCAGAGGGCGCTGTGAAATATTTTACTGGCAGATCCCAGCATCTTCTTATAGTAAATATCCTATCAAGGGATAAGCTATCAAAATTCACATTGGTCTCGTTCACAACGAAGCAAGATCATCAATCGTTACATCACATTATCATGGCTATGGAACTGTATAGGACAGAAAAAATACCATAGGGGATGTTGCGCTGAATAAGCTGAGAAGCCATACATATGATAAAACCTCACATAGCAGGACTGATGCCACATATGATGAAGAAACCAAGAACCTTTATAGGGCAGGGTTCTATCCTTAACTGATAGCCTTAGGTTTCTATTTCAGGAAGATTGTTCCTCCTTATAACAAAGATTTTGTTCTGCTACTGAAGTTTCCTAAGGATGTATATGAGATTTCAATTTTTCTTTCCAGAACTATAAATCAGATGCTTACAGAAGCTTTCATTTCTTGACATCTGAAGCTATTGAAGAACTGAATATTTTCTCAATATGGCTCAACTAGAATTTATCTTTCTTAGTGTAGGTCATATATCTCAATAATAAACATTAGACATCATCATGTATCTTGGTAGAATGAACATATGCATTAAACCTTTCGAGCTACTGGTAAAATCTGAAAAGCAAGGCGATAGGATTTTACTAACGACCAAGGTTTCCTTTGCACATAGAAGGCTTGACTCCTTTTTCTTTAGAGATTCCTAGAATAATAGGAGAATTGTGCCTCTTCTTTTCTTAGACATATTGAAGAGAGACTATAAGTTCAACAGAGAGGAAAATTTCCAAGGTCATGACTCGATCCAATTTAGATCAAAATTTCAATGATTTTTAGGGATGTTGGGCACATACCAATTACCTTTTTCCAATGCTGACTGTAAGTATGTGTGCATGATGATGCTGAAATAGGTTTTCTTGTAAATATGATGTCATTCTTCCTCGTGCAAAAGAGATATTTTATGTGAGTTGAAATGCAATTTGACATTGTCCAGTTGGAGACATCACAAAGTAGAGTTATTATTAACATCCAAAGTATATCGTAGTCACAACACCATGATCATAGTCCTTGCTCTTTTGGTGGATCACAAATTTGTCCCACGTTGCCTAGGAATGTGCCCATTTGTCCTACATTTGTATTGTCTAGTAATCTGCACATTGCAAGGTAGGAAAGTGAATATAGTGGAAGACAAGGAATGAAGGCATTTGAGCCATGCCAAAGTCTTTCGCCCCGAGATCGGATTCTATAATTGGCAGCAGACAGTGAAATCGGTAGCGTTGAAGAGAGGCCAAATTGGTTTGCAAGCCTCACCGGTGAATAGATTGTTGTAAGGTCTCCCAAAAGTAAAATTTCTCCAAATTTGGATGCCCCTTTCTCAGCCAGCACCCATAGGTCATCCTCTGAGGGAATTCCATGCATTCAACCTAAAGATAGGGACTTCAGTTTAATCCCAAAGCACATTGGAGATTCGGACTCGGTGTCACATCACGGCGGAAATATTGTTGGCTTCACCAATAGGTCATCCTCCAAGGGGCTTTCATGTATCCAACCTAAAGATAGGGACTGTGGTTCAATCCCAAAGAACACTAGAGATTCGACCTTGGTGTCACATCAGAGAAATAGTGTTTTTGGATACGATGACAGAGGGTTCTCTTCAGCCCTAATAGTTGGGAAAGCTATGCGTCCATGTATCCAACCTCAAGATAAGGATTGCAGTTCCATCCCAAAGCATGCTAGAGATTTGACCTCGGTGTTGCATCATGGCAGCAGTGACGTTGGACAACCTGACAGAGGATTCTCTTCAGCCCTAACAGTTGAGCAAGCTAAGAAAATGACCAAGGATTCTCATATTGATACTGAATCTTACAGTATGTGAATTCCCCTCTTACATTCATGTGGCTCTCACGGGAAATTTTCCATCTACATTCAAATCGCGAAGGATCACTGCCCCTCTTGTTTTACCAATAGTAATCTTTATTTTCTGAGACTGAAAATGAAGGGTCTTCTATTATACAGTGGCAAAACCTATGCATTAGCCTGCAATTTCAACGCACTTAACATGTTTCTATCTTGGAGCTTGAGAAGGATGATGTTTATTACTATGAATGGTTATTCTCTGCAGATAATTTTGACACTTTGTAATGTTTCTTCAAAATTCATTCTATTGGTCTTTACATTAGCCCCAGAAGTGAACTAAATGCTAAATATTGGTTTTATGTTTTCATTATGGTTTTACAAATATACATCGAAGATAGGGAGGGATTTGATCATTTGAATTTGACATTAGTCTGAGAAATTTCTTAAACTGAGAGTGTGTCAATTCTATAATCAAGGTTTTTCTAATTTTTTCCCTTCATTAATAAACCGGTTTACACATCGAAATCAAGATCAAAATAAACATGTCCTCGTCATAAAATAAAAATATAACATTAACCAACATATTAACTTCATAAAATAAAAATTTAAAACAAACCAACACATCATTCCCATAAAATAAGAGCCATGGAGCTGCAAAGTCCCCGCTATTTTTTTGCCTAACCCGATGAAACGACATCGAGACTTAGGAAATGTTAGTGAATTACAATTTTTTACAGAAAAATATTTGGTTATTTCAAATAAAATTTATATTTGATATTTTATGTTTATTAATTTCCGGATTAAAATTAATGATCCAAAATTAAGAAGAATTTATATTAATACTTGTTATAATTAATTTTATCAAAAAAAGTAATAAGAAGTGATTTCCTCTTTTTAATCAGTGGTGCATGTAATATTACCATCAAGGATTGAAAAGAACTTGCTCCTCCACTATTTATATCCATGCAAATTACTTTTTTTTGCATAATACTTGTTACTTCATTACAAAAGACGAAAGAAAAACTTGATACTCAAGTTTTCCATCCCAAATATGTGCACCCCCTTCAATAAAAATATAGAGAGCTAAGAAAACATGGTGAATTGTAGTCTTTAACAACAATATTTTGAAATGTTTGAAATCAAGTTTGTGCTTGATATTTTTTTTTGAAATTTGGGTACCATAGAGGATGTTGTGCTGAATAAGCTGAGAATCCATACATAGGATAAAACCTCACATAGCAGGATTGATGTCACATATGATGAAGAAACCAGGAATCTTTATAGGGCAAGGTTCTGTCCTTAACTGATAGCCTTAGGTTTCTATTTCAGAAAGATTGTTCCTCCTTATAATAGATATTTTTTTCTGCTACTGAAGTTTCCTAAGGTTAATATGAGATTTCAATTTTTCTTTCCAGAACTATAAATCAGATGCTTATAGAAGCTTTCATTTCTTGACATCTGAAGTTATTGAAGAACTGAATATTTGCTCAAGATGGCTCAACTATAATTTAGCTTGCTTGGTGTAGGTCATATATCTCAATAATAAACATTAGACATCATCATGTATATTGGTAGAATGAACAGATGCATTAAACCTTTCGAGCTACTGTTAAAATCTGAAAAGTAAGGCCATAGGATTTTACTAACAACCAAGGTTTCCCTTGCACATAGAAGGCTCGACTCCTTTTTCTTTATAGATGTCTAGAATAATAGGATAAATGTGCCTCTTCTTTTATTATACACATTGAAGAGAGGCTAGAAGTTCAACAGAGAGGAAAATATCCAAGGTCATGACTAGATCCAACTTAGATCAAAATTTCAATCATTTGTAAGGATGCCGGGCACATACCAATTACCCTTTTCCAATGCTGACTGTAAGTATGTGTGCATGATGATGCCGAAATAGGTTTTCTTGTAAATATGATGCCATTCTTCCTCATGCAGAAGAGATACTTTATGTGAGTTGAAATAAAATTTGACATTGTCCAGTCAGAGACATCACAAATTAGAGTCACTATTAACATCCCAAGTATATTGTAGTCACAACACCATGATGAGAAACATGGTCAAGATTACTGTAGGTTATATGATATCCAAATATCAAGGTAAATTGAGATAAAAGAGATAGCTATGAGGATGACAATTATCTCTTATTCTAAGCACTAGGTTTCATCAAAATGCAAACTATATGTAGATATAATTTCAACTGGAAATGCTACGTGAAGTAGAACCACTATCCTTTACATTGTAATATATATATATACACACACACAAACCCTTTTTATCTAGATATATTGTAGCTTGAATAAGGGCTCTGTCCAGATACTTATGTATACACATAGCCTCGATTCAGGTGGATCCCGCAGCTCAAACAAAGACTCAACTTGTAGTTGCACTTCATGCTTTTCTGTAGCCATGGTGGTACTTCGAACTGAGATCTTACGAATCACTGCACTTGATCATCTTTAGACTTAACAAGATCTGAACTGAAATGTGCATTGACATGATTGAATTGAGATTTCCACTGCACCAATGTACAAGGGTATATATATCTGTCATGTCTACCACATTTCACTGTCATTTAAGGTTGTTGTATTGAGTTAGGATCACTGTCACGTTTCTTGCTTATTCAGAATGATAATATTTTCCATAACTCAAATTACTTCACATCACATGGGTATATAGCAAAGCTTAGATCTTGTCGAGGCAATTGTCATTTTTTTTTTTTTTTTTTTTTTTCTGAATAAGACTGATTCTATTAAGAAAAAATGTGGTACAAGATGATAGTAAAATCAAGAAAGAAAGAAAAACCAGTAACCGGCAATGATAAAACTATCAACCTCGGCCCTAGAGAAGGAAAGAAACCAGCGAGGAATTACAAGAAAAGACTGGATGGCAAAAAGATTGAAAACTACCCAGAGTGGGTAGAGGCCTCTACACGAAGCTTTTTCCCTTTCTTTTTACTGACTTTGACCCATCCATCCTAGGGTGAATGAGCTAAAACAACTTGAAGACCGGAGTTCTCCAAAAGGGGGGGCTCCTTATCAGAGTCTGAAGAGGAGGTCACATGGGAGCGCTTCTCAGCAATGGAAGTATCGGGAGGATGCGACGGAGCATTGGAGGGAATGTCCATTGTCTGGTTCTGATCCGCTTCTGCATCACTTCCATCATCTTCTGAGCAAGAGGAATCAGATTCCACTGCAGGAGGCGGAGAATATGGAGCCCAACGCTTAGATTTGGGCTTGGAGTTTTCCATCTTTTTCTGTTTTGCCGGGAGAGCTGGGCATGAGTTCTGCAGATGCCCTATTTGATGACAATGTTGGAAGCGGAATGCATTATTCTCATAATCCAGTGTCTGAGTCAAAACAAAGTCATTTATCTTGAGATTGATTTGGTCTGGGAGTCCCTTGCTTAAATCTAGTTCCACACATATTCTGGCATATGTGTAAAGACCTTTGTTTTCCCGCCAGTAATCTCCCATCAGAAAACTGCCCAAGGTGTTGCCTATGGCTTTATAGACTCTAATATGCCATAGATGGGCTAGTAAGTTGGGAAGCCTGATCCAGACAGGTGTCGTGGTGATGACAGCAGTCGCTAGGTCAAAATCTGGGAACCATGGAGTTAAGAAGAGCCCTGCAGTTCCCATGAACCAAGGACCTTCTTCTATAGCCTTTTCATAGTGCTTAATATTATCAAACAGAACTATGAAATATCCTTTTGAACAGAAGCTAAATTTGCAATGGTGAGTCCAGTTAGCATGGATCCAATCATAGAGGTCCTTTGAGTGCGGCCACAGTCCATGAAATCTGCATATGATGGCTCGCTCTGCAAATTTTTGAAGATCATCTGCGATTTCTGAGTGGGTGAACTCAACAGAGGGGATCTCCTCAAGCCTGTCAACCAAAAAAGGCTTTGTTTTTAGGGCTTCAGGGGGTTTGGGGGGCTCAGAGTGAACTGCATCTTTGTATGAGAAGGTAGGAGCAGAAGAAGACTGCCCAACAGCACCACCTCTCAAACAAAGGGTTAGTACCAAAGAGTCATTCTTATTAATGTTGTAAGCAGAGAGGGGCATAAAATCTTCAAGTTGTTTACCTCAAAAGAGAAGTCTCTGAAGGGCTGAGGGGATCCCAATCCGCCTTTCCAGATTTAGTTTGAGAGCTAGCACCAGATCTGAGGAGCAAACCCAATGCAAAATGGTCTTGCCTGATGGCTGTAAAATTTGGATTTGATAGGAGGAAGAGTCGTTCTTAGATGTCTGCTGTATTGACACAGAGTTAGGATCTTTGATATTTCCAAAAGAAAGTCTGCCTGGCAGCTGCTGGGGAGGCCATTTATCCTGCACAGGGAGACTGACACTCCATTTCAGATCTGAGCCGGGGCCGGAGGTCAGGGAGACAGAGCAATAAGAGGGCGGAAATAACCTCCACAACAAGCAGAACCCCGCGCTACTCCCTGCGTGCTGAGAAATGCAAAGGTCAGGTTCATCGCGCCGATCCTGAGGTCTTGGAGCAGGGGAACTTCCGAGGGAATCCACATGCAAAGCCGCAGACAAGAGAAAGGGGATCTCGAAATGCTGAACGCTTTTCCAACGATCTGTGGGTAGCGAAAGCAGTTTCAAGGCTGTGGGACAGCAAACATTCTGAGTGAGCAACGCAGAGCAGTGGGCTTCCAATATAGAGGTTAATGAAAATGGGCATCCAGGCAGTTGCGGCGCAAGGGTTTCAGAGGTGAGAGCAGCCGCCTGAGTGGAAAGAAAGTAAACCCTAATCGCCATTCTGCGCCTTGAGGCAATTGTCATTTTAATCATTATCATACTTCCAAATGTATCACTATTATATGACCTAATTGCTACTATGTACCACAGTCTCAAGGGTTGTTGTTATGTAATAAGGTGACTTCATATATAACAAGAGTGACTGCCCTATAGCAAGGTTGTTGCCATTTAGTCAAGGTTATATATCATAAAGATCAAGATCATTGTTATACATCAGGCTTACTATCATATACATATCACTTTTCATGTCATCAAGGTCACTACTATTTCTAACATAGATTAAGGTTACATCCAGTCATACCTTAGGAAAAAAGTTTTCATACCTCAAAAGATAACACAAACTACCTTGAACTACTGTCAAACCTGGGCATCAACCTCACATTACTGTCTTGCATTTCTATCTTCACAGTTGGAATAACTTGTATCTTAGTCATGTAATTCACATCTCTAAAATGTAACTTTGTGCACTATAGTCCTTAACCTTCTAGTTCTTCGCTTAAATTCTTGAGCTTCAAGAATGGTACCCTAAACCCTGGAATTTTCATAGCAGGGAGATTCACAGAACTGCAACCTTAAGAGCTTCTTGAAAGGAAATTCCCAAATCAGGGTCAGATTAGTTGTTCCATCAACTTTCAAGCCTTTCCCTTCTACAATAGGCAGAAATTCCAGCAAATCCATATTACCAATAAATTGGAAATCTTCATAATTCAATGTTGCTTGATCTTGGAGGAGGATGGGACCATGGAAATTTTTCTGAATCTCTTTATTGATTTCTCTCTTTGTCTTGGGATTGTCCTCAACCTAGCTCTGAAATCATGTTAATTTTAGTAAAAATGTTCTTTGATAAGGTTAAATACTTCATTCAACAAATTGCCCATTATTCCATTAGCAATCACTTAAAACAATATATGACAGTAACTAATGAAAAAACATAAATGATAGATGTTGAAGACAAGCCAAGATAGAAAGACACAAAAATATGGCACAAGCTAGGGAAAAAACCTTGTTCAAATATTCTTATTATTAATCATCAAATGTTCAGTAGAGAGACAGAGGAAAGCAAAATGGTTCAAATTCATTGTTGACTTGTCAATCTGAAGATCTCATCATGACATCCCTTAAGAATATATGGAATAATGATCTACTCACAACTGTAATCTATGCATGAACTGTAGATAGTCGAGAAGGATAAGTCTAGTTAAGACTGAATATAGTCATCCACTTGAGACTGGTTAAGGATGCACAAGAATCACTGATAACCATCCAAAACTCATCCTCTTGACTATGGCTTATCTTAAGATATAAGGATCTTTGATTAGAATGAGATTCTAACCATGATAGGAATCTCGACCTCCATTCCTTGAGATATATGCAACAACCCTAATAGAAATAAGAGGATAGTGATGCGGCCTCATGAGGAGAGGGTTCCTCCTTCAGAGAAGATCCAAAAAACTGAATTTTCCTACCAGAGTATGAGCCAGCAATAGAGAGATAACCCAAACAAGATACTCCTTACCTGCATCTGACCATCTATGGAAGACTCGGCCTTAAAATAGACGCCAACCCAGCGACAGACCTTCCTTTGTCCTCCTTGAAGACCACTGTTGCCTCAACCATAGATCAAGCCCTTATCATGTGTCCAAATTAGGGAGAAGTATCCCCTATTTATAGACATGTCTCTTGGGCTAATTCAGCTAACATAAGGTGAGGGGCCAAGCTTGAAAAATTACGTGTGAGAGGATAAAATTAAAAACCCACTTCCTCTTGTCCAAATGAGACAAAATTTATATCGATTTTGGTCCTCTTGAAGAGAGGAGTTCAATGTTTCAATTATCTTCCCAATTGGAGCTATCAAAAAATGGAATTTTTCCCTATTTTCCAATTTTAACACTTTTAAATTAAAGAGGTGGCTACAATTCCTTGAAGTTGATTGGCTCTACAAAATTTTTAAAGATGTAAGCCTTGAAGGTGCAGAGTTCAGTTTCTTCTAGATATTTTATTTCCTCTTGAAGTAATTTTGTGTTCCTTAAGAACTTGATGTAGCCGTTTCTAAATGAATTCAATGTGTCAAATATCGTTGTTTCCCTATTTCTGTTATTTTGTGGGTGTTTTCTCTTGTTTCTCAGCAAAGGAGGTGACCATAACCACCATTTAATCTATTCGTTAACAGTTGCTTGGGAAGATCTTCATGTAATGATCTGGATTTATGCAGGAACGTAACAGAATAAACATATAAAAATAAATACAGAGATGCAGCGGAAATAACACTTCATTAGTAATATCAAGGCGGTACACTTGGAAGATGGAAATAAAACTAGCTAGGGCACTGATAGCTATCTCTGAGAAGAGATGTGGCGGCTACAGGCCTCTGAACTGTGTTACAATGAGGCTCGAGGGCCTATTTATCATTTAGAAACAATGGGGAATCCTAAACAGCCAAAACCCTAACCCTAGGAGATGAAGCGCCAAAACTATGGGCCCCGTTTGGGTAAATTGGTGTTTCAACTTCCCAGGGGCGTAACTTTGGCATACGATCTCCGTTTGACGCGTACCATACCTCGTTAGAAAGCGTTAGAAAGATCTATCCGAGGAATAAAAATTTGGAACGAGAAACATCGGTCCATGGACCCATGTTGCTCTCCGTTTTCCCAAAAAACGTCGTTTAGGGCCTCAAAACGGCTCCGGAAGTTTAGGACCCGAAAAACTGCTAAAAATAGTAAACTGTACCGAAACTGAAAAACTGAAATAGACAATGGTGGAGCCCCAAGTGGAATAGGTGGGTGACCACCAATATCCACCTGGATCATTCCTCCCCCCTTAGGAAGCAATGGTCCCCATTGCGTTAAGTTCCTCCATGAGATGAGGAAATTTCTGCTGAACTTGGTCCCCGGTGAACCACTTTCCTTGGTGCAGGAGTTGGCCAGCTTTGACAACCCGATATAGTTGGATCTTCTGCTGGCGAGTGTTCTTGATTTGCATGTCCATGATGAAATCTGTGGTGGCCTATTCCATGCAGTCTGGATTTAACTCAGTTGGTGTGAGTTGTTCGGCAATGTCCGAGGTGTCCAGTAGAGGTGGGAAGTAAGGACGAAGGCGATCCACATTGAAGACTGGGTGCAGACCAAGGAATGGTGGAATACTGAGCTCGAATGCATTGTTCCCTACAACCTTGGTGATGGTGTATGGCCCGTATCGGAGCGGGCGAAGCTTGCGGTGGGGTCCAGTGAGGCGCTCCTTCTGCAAATGTAGCCATACTTTGTCACCCACCTGGAAGTTGTGTGGCACCCTGTGTTGATCATGGCGTTGCTTGTACTTGGCATTGGCTCTGTCCAATATATCATGAACCTGTTGGCGGATGTGTTGAATGCGCTCGATGAAGCTACTGGCTTTGTCAACTTCAGACTGGACATGAGCTGAATTGGCCTGAGCAGCTGCAAATGGCATGGCTACGTCAATGGGACATAGTGGCTGGAATCCCAAGCCCACCCGAAAGGGGCTATGGCCGATTGAACTGTGGAGAGCCCGATTATAACTATGTTGTACATAAGGGAGGCTCTCGTCCCATGTGCGTGGATGCTTTGAATTGTACATGCATAGAATGTGTACAATCATTCTGTTGACGACCTCTGTCTGGCCATCTATTTGGGGATGGAAAGCTGTGGACTTGGTGAGCTTGGTATCCAACATCGACCAGAGGCTGGACCAAAATGTGCTGAGGAACCTGCTATCCCGATCTGATATGATAGACTGTCGGATCCCAAAGTGCACCCACACTCGTTCAAAGAAGAGTTTAGCAGTGGCTTCTGCTGTGATATTCTTCTTGCAGGCCGCCATAATGGCCATCTTCGAGAATCTGTCGACGACCACAAAAACACAGTCATTTCCCTGCTTAGTAGAAGGCAGGCCCGACATGTAATCCATGGAGATGGATTCACAAGGTCGACTAGGGGTAGGTAGAGGAGTATATAGGCCTTGCTTCTTGATGGTCGGTTTGGCAATGGCACAAGCAGTGCAGGATCTGATGTGCTTCTCGACATCCTTTCGAAGGTTCGGCTAATAGAAATACTTCTGCAGGATTGCTACTGTTTTCTCGACCCCGAAATGCCCAGCGACTTGACTGTAGTGTGCTTCCCATATCATCTTGGCACGCTCGCTTGAAGGAACACAAAGGTGTCCCATGTGACATAAAAGTGCATCTTGGAGGTGAAAATTTGGAACTTGCGTACCCCCCAAGAGTGCCTTGTAAGTTTGGCCGAATTCCGGGTCACTCTCATAGAGAAGCGGCCAATCAGAAGTCTCGTGCCCACAAGCATTGAGTACAGTGGTGAGCGCCACGATCGGTGGTCGGCTAAGGCAGTCTGCAACATGATTGGTGCTACCCTTCTTATACTTGATGTTCAAATGAAACTGTTGCAGATATGTAGACCACTTCTGATGGCGATCATTCTGCAACTTCCCTTGTGTCTGTATGAACTACAGGGGCCTGTGGTCTGTGTGGATGATTGTTTCCTTCCCCAAAATGTAATGCTTCCATTGTCGACAAGCTTGCACAATGGAGTACAT
This sequence comes from Pinus albicaulis, assembly GCA_034641835.2. Taxonomy (NCBI): domain Eukaryota; kingdom Viridiplantae; phylum Streptophyta; class Pinopsida; order Pinales; family Pinaceae; genus Pinus; species Pinus albicaulis. The sequence continues at coordinate 418,189,362 of CM076571.1, forward strand.
TTCTTTGTCATATGTGGGGTACTTGCGAACTGTGTCAGACAATGTCTCACTGTGAAATGCCACCGGATGTCCCTGTTGAGTAAGAACTGCCCCAATAGCATAGTCAGAGGCATCTGTCTCGATCTCAAATGGTTGTTGCAAGTCTGGTAAAGTGAGCACTGGGGCAGAACAGAGGCGGTTTTGCAGTTCTGTGAACGCCTTCTGTTGAGGTTTCGACCAAAAAATTTTTTCTCTCGCTCCTCCCTTGGTGACTTGACTCAAGGGCCAAGTGATATGAGAGAATCCCAACACGAACCTCCGATAGAAATTAGCAAGACCCAGAAAGTTGCGAAGCTCTATTATAGTGGTTGGGGCTGGCCAATCCCGAATGACTTGGATCTTGGCTGGATCCACATGCACCCCCCTTTCATCAATAATGTATCCCAGATATTGAACCTGGGTCATGCCAAAAGTGCACTTCTCCAAATTGGCACACAACTTGTGCTGCCGCAGTGTTTGGAGGACTTGTCGGATGTGGTGAAGGTGCTCTTCCCAAGTCTGGCTGAAGATCAGAATATCATCCAAGTACACCACTACAAATGAGCTGGTGAATGGCCGCAAGATGTCATCCATCATCCTCATGAAGGTGGCGGGAGCATTCGTCAACCCGAAAGGCATGACCAGCCATTCGAAAAGGCCTTCCTTGGCTTTAAAGGCAGTCTTCCACACATCGGAGGGTTCAATCGGTACCTGGTGATACCCAGACTTCAGGTCGATCTTGCTGAAATATTTTGCACCTTTGAGTTGGTCCAGAAGGTCATCAATCCGTGGGATTGGGTACCTATTCCTGACAGTGATCTTGTTCAGCGCCCGATAGTCAATACAGAGTCTCCACGTCCCATCCTTCTTCTGTACCAACACGATCGGGCTCCCACAGGGCAATGAACTTGGTCTGATGTGACCTTTCTACAACAGCTCCTGAATCTGCCTCTTGATTTCATCATTCTCCAGAACGGAGCGCCGATAGATCGGTCCATTAGGTAGCGGCGCACCTGGGGTCAGATCAATCGGGTGCTTGACCTGACAGTGCAGAGGAACCCCTGTGGGTGAGGTGAATATGTCCCCGTACTCCTCCACAACCTTATCCATTTGTTGTTGCTGTGCAGAGGAGCCCTGTCTGGAGGTCGTGGCCACCATCTTCTTCTTGCCCTGGGGGCGGATCATCAGGAAAACGAATTTCCTGGTTTGGGAAATGAGCTTACTGCATTGTTTTGCAGTAACCAAAGAGATAGCGGCAGGAGGTGGTACCTCTGGTATCCTGTACAACTTATTTCCCAAAGTAACAATAACAGCATGAGGCCAAGACTCATACACAGCATGACGCTTCCACAAGTATGGTTGTCCTAATAATACATCAGAAACATCAATAGGAGCAACGTCACATAATACCTCATCCGTGAAGGGCTTGATGCTATAGGGAAGGTGGCACTGCTGGCTGACGCGGAGATCTCGTCCTTGGTGAAGCCACCGGATGGTGTATGGATGTGGGTGAGCTGTGGTCGGCAAGCCCAACCGCTTCACGGCGTCTGCTGAAATGAGGTTCTTTTGGCTCCCATTGTCGACAATGAATTGTACCGGGGAGCCCTTTACCCACATCTGGGAGTGGAAGAGACGTTCCTCCTCCTCTAGATCTTCCGGTTCCTCCTTTTGGATCTTTGTAGTGGCAACAGTGGCGTTGGGCTCCGCATCAATAATCTGTTTCCCTTTTTCATTCGCCTTTTTAGGTTCTGATTCAGAGTCAGAGCATGCATCTGACTCAGAAGCCCTCATCTCGGCCACTAGCGACTGCTTGGCCCGACACTCACTTGTGTTGTGAGTGGAGCTCTTATGGAACTCACACCACTTTCCCGTGTCCTTCTTTGGCTTTGCGGTGTTTTTCTTTTCTTGTGGCTTCGATGAGTTGTCTTTAGCCGCCATGCCTTGGCTCGGTCCTTTGTTCTGCGGTTTGGAAGCACCTTTCCCTTGCTTTTGATTCGCAGATCCAAAGTCTCGCTTCTTTTGCTTGAATTTCTGCTCAATCTTGGCAGCATACCGGTATGCCGTACCAAGCGAGGAGATGTCAAGGAACTCCATTTACTCTTGAATGTATTTGTGCAGACAGCTGCGATACTTTAGCACCAGATGTTTCTCTGAATCTTTGATACCCAAATTTGTGCGCATGGTATGGAACAGATTCGTCAGCTCATGCACATCTTGATCCCTTTGTTGTCGCAGCGTGGTCCATTGTATGTACTTGTCCTCATAGCTCCCCATGGGATAGTACTGTTCCTTGACGGCGTCTCGGAAAGAATTCCAAGTTGGTACAAACTTTAGAACGAGAGGGTTTTGTCCGGTCCTTATTCTCCAAAGAGGTTTCCACCAAATTCCACATGGGGGGTAAGTTTTTGAGGAGTGCAAAAATAATCTTCTCCGGTCTCAAAGTCATGGAACCGAGAAATATCCTTCTACCGTATTCAACCATCTATCTACGCATCTACGTCTATTTGAACCTCAAATATGGGAATGTCAAAATTTACTTGTACCTTAACAGGAGTCGCCCCTCCAGAGTGGCTGCTAGATGCACCGCCGGCGGGTAGCCGTTGAAGGATCTGAGCAAAGTTATCCATCATCACGTTCCTTTGTCTTTCGAGGGCCTCCTCGAGCAATATTTTGATAGGATCTCCTACTCCCTCATCTTTCTTTTCGTCCCCCATGGGCGTCCTTCGAGGTTTGCGAGGCTGATCTTGCAAAGGTTCCACCAGATCGAGCCCTAGCTCCTTATACCCCGACCTCGTTGGGGACATGCAAAGAAGGATTGAGAAAAAGCAGACCGCTCTGATACCACTGATCCAGATTTATGCAGGAACGCAACAGAATAAACATATAAACATAAATACAAAGATGCAGCGGAAATAACACTTCATTTCATTAATATCAAAGAACTGAAATTTGCTTACAGACAGAATGGAAATAAAACTAGCTAGGGCGCTGGTAGCTATCTCTGAGAAGAGATGTGGCGGCTACAGGCCTCTGAATTGAGTTACAATGAGGCTCGAGGGCCTATTTATCATTTAGAAACAATGGGAAATCCTAAACAGCCAAAACCCTAACCCTAGGAGATGAAGCGCCAAGACTATGGGCCCCGTTTGGGTAAATTGGTGTTTCAACTTCCCAGGGGCGTAACTTTGGCATACGATCTCCGTTTGACGCGTACCATACCTCGTTAGAAAGATCTATCCGAGGAATACAAATTTGGAATGAGCAACATCGGTCCATGGACCCATGTTGCTCTCCGTTTTCCCAAAAAAAGTCGTTTAGGGCCTCAAAAGGGCTCCGGAAGTTTAGGACCCGAAAAACTGCTAAAAATAGTAAACTGTGCCGAAACTGAAAAACTGAAATAGACAATGGTGGAGCCCCAAGTGGAATAGGCGGGTGACCACCAATATCCACCTGGATCATGTAACTTCACAGGGCAAATGTATGCATTATTTTTACATATATGTAAATACAAAAATAGGTTATTTGTGATTTGGGTCATTTCAGTCTATCTTTTGGACTATAATCATGCCTGAGCCAACTTTGGGTTTGCTTGCATTAGTTTGGCGTTGATACAAATCATCACATCCCAAAATATGAAAGGAGTTTATGAACTAGAAACATGAAACACTTATCTTTTACATGTCCAGTCTATGATGGGGTTCATTGTAGATATCATTTCCCATTTTAGGATTCTCATAGATCTGTTCGAAGCTTTAACTTCGGTACATTGCAAGGTTCTCCTTATTCATGCAGTGACTTTAAATGAAAAGTGTAATAGCCACACCAGTGCTTGTTATGCAATTATACAAGCCTGATGATGACCCATATTCACATGTACATTACATGCATCTATGTACATATTGCAACTCTTTATGGAGGAGCTCCACTTGATCTTCTCAGAGACGCTATATAGTATGATGTAATATTTCTTTGTGGGTTCTATCCATATGTTTAGCAATTTTGGCTTAGGATCTTTGTTTTCTCTAGAAGGTCAAATTCCCTAGAGTTGGCCACTAAGACACCCAAAACTGCTTACCTATCCCCTCTAGCTATATCTGTAGCTACACTGATCCTATCGAGTCCTCAAGCAAGGCCCTGTAAGATATGTATTACCTTGGCCTCACCTTCTAGTACCAATTACCTAAACTTTCCAAGTGTTGTCTTTCCATGTGAATTCACAACTTGACCGTGATGTGTGCTATAGAACATGGTTACCTGCAGGGTCGTGTAATCCATGCTAGGTGACACAATTCTATTTGTGACCTATAAAAATAAAATCTCTTTTCACTTCTCCACTTAAAAAAGGATCATTACAAGGGTCTCAGACATCAAAACTGAATACTTGAAGGTTTATTAGGAAATAAGGTTTCTTTTGGGTTTGGTAATAGAGGAAGGGTATAAAAAACACCATTTGTACAGGTTGCTAGTTCAGCACCAATCTCTTGCACATCAATTTGTGGATGTCTATTAAGCTTTATCCTCCCTAATTAAATCAAATAGAGATGCATTTATATTTGGCTAGAATTTGTAACAATGTTGTAAAAACATACTTTGTATCATATATTGGGTAGGCTGGAGTTCTGTTGGACATGAAAGTTAGACTACACAATATTTGTATTGATTCGTCTAGACAACTGAAACATTGTTCTTTCAACTCCAACAAGGTTATTACCAAGTCTAAAACAAATATGGGACCTATTCTATGATTTCCAACAAAAATACCAAGAAGTAGATTTTTCTATGATGCCCAGAATAGAGAATAGCAATGTTACTTGCATACCAAGCAGCACAACCATGCTTTCCAGCAAAAGAGACTGAAACAGGAAAAAAAATTGGTTAAACCAACATTAACAGAGTAACCACAAAACATAGTGTTGAGCTTAGTTTCCCTTCTTATTAGCTTGCATGCGTTTTATAGCAAACCCTGCACTTTAAACAACAAACATTACTTCATTTGTGGCTAACTTGAACGTATTCACTTTGTATTAGATGACTTGGAGCAAGCTCATTAACAAGCTAATTGCCCTAGAACTAACATACTTCAAAAACATGATTGGTATGTGTGTTGTTCCTAGTTGAATTCTAAGTGGAGGCATTGCTGCTATTTTGAGTTTGTATACTGTATTTCAATTGGTGAAATGTGGGAGTATTTCCTTCTAAGAATTTGTAATTTGGACTAAAAATCATTTAATTAGGTAGTTTTCAAGACATTCATGGCTGTGAGATTGCTTAAATCATTTCAGCACACAAAAATAGGGGTGTTATATTGGAAATTAAAAAATGGCATGGAATCTGAAGTTGTCCATTCACCATGCCCTCGTTGGCTATGAATAGTGTGCTTGATTAATTGAAACTGGACTTCCTTTATACTATAGAACACGGCAGCAATATTTTTATATACTTAACAACAAACAATAAACATTTCATTTTCAACAATAAACAATACTTCATTTTATGGTTAACCTGAATGTATTCACTTGGTATTAGATGACTTGGAGAAATTTCATTAACATGCTACTTTCCCCATAACTAACATACTTCAAAAACATGATTGGTATGTGCCTTGTTCCTAGTTGAATTCTAAGTGGACGCATTGCTGCTATTTTGAGTTTTTAAACTATATTTCATTTGGTGAAATGTTGGATTATTTCCTTCTAAGAATTTGTAATTTGGTCTAAAACTCATTTAACTAGGTATTTTTCAAGACATGTCTGGTTGTGAGATTTCTTAAATCATTTCAGCACAAAAAAATAGGGGTGTTATCCTGGCAATTAAAAAATGGCATGGAATCTGAAGTTGTCCATTCACCATGCCCTCGTTGGCTATGAATAGTGTGCTTGATTAATTGAAACCAGACTTCCTTTATACTGTAGAACACTGCAACAATATTTTTATTACTTTATTGTAGTTGGTGATATTTGGAAGTATTTCCTTCCTGCAAAAAAAGGTGAATTCTTGTAAGTCCACAAGAACTAGTCTTGGTAAATGAGGTCATTGTATTTACCTTTAAAATTGTATATATTATACTTTTAATGTTATTTGAATGTACAAATTTATTAAGAACATTTGTGAGAGGTTCCTTTTTCCTCTGTTCCTGGGTATTTACATAGCATTGGGATTGAATGGTGTATTCTTGATTCTTAGTGTGCAAACACATGTTAGAGCTTTGACAAGGGGTAATGTAGAATTTATTGTGACATGGATAGAAATTTTGAGCTATCCTCTGAAGCACAGAATTCAGGGTTGTAACTATTTCAAAGAGTTTGGATTCTGGAATAAAAAGAAGAGAAACATTTAGCAGGATTTCAGTTTCTACAAGCTCCTTGGGATGTTGTTTCTTATATTTGAGTGCAATGAACAACTAGTTGAAAAAATGGGTTTAAATAGGTGGCCAACATAAAAGTTGGGATCAACTTTGCTAGTTTGTTCTAGCTTTCAATTTCCTCACATATTAGAAGTTGGATTTAAAGTACAAGGGAATGCTGGAAGAATTGATTCAACAGGTTATGTTCTTCATAGTTTAGTCTTGTAGATCATAGTTGTTTACTATCGTATTGACAAAGCGAGTTGACCATCATGGCATATTAAAGAAGCCTAGTGTATAAGCGAAGGCAATGCATGATGTTAAAAATTCTATTATGAAATCTTAGGGTTTCCTTCTATTAATATGTCATGTGTTTCTGAGTGCAAATCCAATAGGGAGCAGACACCAACCTAGCTAGAGAAAGCTTACGTATATAATATATATATAGCTCCCTCCTAACGTGAGCGTCACAACCTATGATAGAGTATGGGACATTTTTTAGTTGAATTCTCTATGAGTGGATTATGTTGGTTGTAAACTCTAGGGGGTGTGATTGGGCTTCTCGAAGTTTCCTATACATTTAGGTGGAGTTCATTGAGAATATGAATGAAACATGTACGCGAAGGAGATCTTAGTGGGTCGGTACTACAAATTGGACCCAAAACAACATTGAGTACTAAATTATGATCCAAATTGAGAAATCCTGAGTGACACTGCAACTCAAGAAGGCATCCTCCATCATGTTTCCTTTCAAGTCTTAATAAGTCACACAAAGTCCTGACCATCCTGGATTGTGCAGATTATCGTTATCTTTTAAACTCTGATTGGATGAATGTCTTCCACCTAGAAACTTGGAATTTGAAGGATTCTATGGTTTCCTTTTTAGAATTTCTTCATTGCTTTTTGAAACTTTGAAAATGTTAAAAATGGACAAATGCAGTGATTAGAAAAAAAATGCAACAATGTATTAATGAATCCTCACCACTACTTATTGCCCCTAACTACAACATCTAAGATTACATTGGTCACATATTAAAAATAAAATGTAGCAAAGTATTAATGACTCCTGAACAATACTTATAGAGTGTTACCACTCTAAAAGGCCTAGTTGTCATGGAGTTTGGTGTGCATGTGTGTGTATTTGATTTATGGCAATGCCAATTATGGTGTGTGGTATTCAAGTTACATATTTACTTGAAACTTAAGAAATCAACCATATACTGAATTGTCTAGTCTTATGAGGGTAGTCTATATCCTATTCATGATGAGGCAAGCCTACCAAGCGTGTGGGATCAGAATCCATTTTTGATAATTTTCAATTGTATCCTTGTATTAGATTCTCTGCTTCCGAATTATCAGTTAAGAAAGCATATTGTCGACATTAATACTTTCTTGACTATGCATCGTAGCATTTCAAATAATTTTCAATTGCATCCTTGTATTAGAATGTTTCCTTCCAAATTGTCAATTAAGAAATCATATTGACAACAATACGATTTTCTTGATTATGCAGTGGTGTATAAATTGTCCATGAGGAGCAGATCTGACAACACCATTAAAGACCTACATTCAGTCCTTTATGGAAAATGTGTAAATATGAGTGCAAACTATTAATCATTTCTGACCTTTTTATGGAATTTAACACTGTTCTTTATTTTTTATAATGCTTGTGTATTTTTAAGCCAAGTTCTTATAACCTCTCGGAAGTATGAAAGTTGTTTAGTTTTGTGGATTTATTCTTTAGGGTTGAGACATCATATATTGCTTATTCAATAATTGACACTTTTTTGTGGGTAGTTTTTATTGCTTGATATTTTTAGTTTCCTTCAATTCTCTTGTTGTCTATGCTATTCTAGTGCCTTAGAGCTTCCTTTACATGCCATACTTTTGAGAAATTTTCTTCTAGTTTTTATTCCTTGAGCTAAATTTCACTGCTTATTACCTGCTTATGCTTTATGTTGCATTGATCTGGCTTTCTTTATTAGTTTTTAGAGTGTTTAGCTAGTTATATTCATAATTACTCAAATTTTATGATGTTATTTTGTTTCCGTAAGAAGAGTCCAAGTTTAAGGGAGTTAGTTTAGTTCTCTCTTTTCAAGATGGAAATTTTGTCTATAATTTTTATGGCCTGAATTGGTAACTATTGAAATTCTTGAATGGAAGGAGATTTAAATATTGTCTTTGAAACAAGCTATGGTAATGCATATGTATTTGATTTTCTTGATGTAATGACACATCCTATGCTATACCATTTTGTGCTTGAAGTGGTTGATGTTATTTATAATGAGTTTTCCAACACTTTTTCACTTGAAGTCTATAACCTTCTACTTCATAATTATATGTATTTGTCGTGTGCATTCTTTTTCTTACTCTGCAAGGTTTTGATGTGTAGCCTAATCATGCTTATGATATATTGAGGAATACTACTCGAGAGGTGGTTATGGGGAACGTCCAACGATTGAAGCAAGGTCAAGTTGCCTATATGAGGAGGAATAGATCTAGATATAGTGTTCCAGCTTAGATCCAACCCATATTTGAGACTGGCTACAAGAATTCCCAACTCCAAAGGAATGGTCAACGTGCAGATTCAATCCCTCAGAAAAAATATAAATTTGTAAGAAATCCAATTAGAGCCATTGTAATAGTTTAGAAAATAATAACCATTGGGATTTTGATGATACCCCATGGGCATATTCATAAAATTATCTGTGTAATATTCATATTGAAATGTATTTCTCCCACCAATATTTATTTGATGTCATTTCCCCGCTTCATGAGAAAAACCTATTTTTAGACTAGTGACAACTTCTTAGTCTATCTTTAAACCTTGACAATACATAACCTTTCTAAATAAAAGGGGTTATTTTTTTTTTGCACCATTTCATATTTTATGGTGCTTTGCACCATATACAATTTTATTATAATAATAATCGAATTTGTTTTTTTTGCACCATTTTTTATTTTATGGTGCTTTGCACCATATACAGTTTATTATTATTATTATTATTATTTTCATATTTTTATGATAACAATTTAATTTTTGTAAAATTTCTTTTGGTTCTTTGCATCACAATATCTTGATCCATGTGAGATTGGTTTTTAGTGGTTTGCACCATATACCATGGAATGCCACATATGCATTTAACACCAAATTTAACATTTTTTATGAACTCCACTTTTGCACCAGAAAACATAGCACCACTTGGGTATCTCCACATTATCACCCCTTTTGCACCACTATTTGAAAAGGGAAAATTTCTCAAATCCTTTACAAATAGTGGTGCTAATGTGAGGCTAAATGACCATTCTTCTTGTACACCATAGGTTTGAGTGCATTCTCAACACTGTTGCAAACTTGTACCGAGACCAGAGCCAATGGAATACTAAGTCTGTGGTTACATTATTGGCATATTATTGTCATATCAATGTTGAGTAATGAATTCGTCGTGTATATAATGGTCAGGGTTAAATCCATGACAACGTATATTAGATTCTCCACTATTAAATGAATCTCGGAATGTCAATATGGCATGATAAACATTTTTGGTTATTTTTTTTGGTAAATGAGATGAGTTGTTGCTATATTATTATCGTTCTCCTTTAGAAGTGTTATTATTATTATTATTAATTTTATACTACTATATTATTATGTGATGTTTGAAGGTATGCACTGGAATGGTAATGAAAATTCATGGTGTAATTTATCTCTTATGCCACTCACCTCATATAATTATTGAGATCGGTACTCCAATTGTGATAGTGTTGATCAAGCATGCAATGTCTTTAAGATAAAAAGTAGGGTCAAACAATGATATTATCCTTCCCCAATGAACATCTTCCATGTTTGTGGTATGCATTGCTTTCACATCCAATTTCCTACAAGTGACTTAAAGATTTCATTGTCTCCGTAAGTGGCAACTCCTCGAATTTTCGACAACCTGTAAAGCACAACACTTGAAGTTTTTCAAATCCATGAAGCTCTTATATTATCATCAAATGATAAAAATGCTCAAATGATAATTGTATGATTGTATTTGGAAATGTTCCAACAATGACCAAATTAGTACTATTAACAAAACTCAGAAATGATACCTCAAATATTCCTGTTTGTTGGTGTACATGCACCTAGACTAGCTGTGTTGGTGTACATGCACCTAGATTAGCTTTAGTTAACTTACTGCTTCATGTGATGTGCACTTGCTTAGTTAAGTTAACTTACTGCTTGCATGTGGTGCATGTGCACATTAACATAATATAAAGCACACTTAGCTTTAGTTAGCTTTAATTATCCATAGTTATTGCATGTACAACTAAGATTAACTTAGTTGATTTTATGTATTTATTCCAAAACTAATATTGAAGAAAATTTCATTCTTTTCTCTATTCTTGCTCGCTCCTTCCTTCTGTTAGCCACCTATGAATTTTTTGACAAGAAAATAGGTGGATAAAATGTTTTTAAGCCTTCAAGAAATACATTTCCTCTGAAAACATATCATTCTTGAAGTCTCCATGTGTCTTTTTCCCTTTGAACAATCTTCACTATTTTTTCCATTTAAAAGCCCTGCTGTTATGTGGAAGAAAATGCTCAAAAGGCCTCCATCTTCCCTCTTTCATCCTCACAAAACCTCCATTTTGACCTCCTTTTTTCCCCCTTTCAAAACCCCCTCTTTAACCCTCCATCTTTTCCTAAACCCCTTTTTAAGCCTTATAATATCCTTTTTCTAGTTTAAAAATCCCTTATTCCTTCTACCGAAACCCACCATTTGGCCTTAAAACTCCGTTTTTTAGCCTTAAAAACCCACTTTTACCATATATCAGGCCTAAGCCCCTTTCGGCCTAGCCCCTAACCACTTCCCCACATATGAACCGTGCCCGAGACCAGGTGCTAAAGCCCCAGGCGCTAATCGCAATCGGAGGTTTTGTTGCGAGCATTTCCCTTTGTTAACTTAAAATTTTCTGATGCGAGGTCTTTTGTTCTATCGACCGTGGGCACGATCTAAGCCGTTGATCTCCAAAAATCTAACGGTAAATTCCAACCATGCATCGCACCCATCGCCCCCCTCTATATTACCCTTCGATTATATTTAGACCATTGATCTATCATTCTAATCCAACGACTCTTGCATAATCGCACCGTCGCAAGGCCCAATCCCATTGCATTTGACCCCCGCCGATTGGCGAGCCCCGATTTGATCCTAACCGTTCATCCATTTGGATCCAACGATCCAAATTACTCCTCACTCCACTCGTTTTCCCCCCGTATTTCCCCCTCGGGTCAAATCTCCACCATTGATTCCCCGCCGATCCAACGGCCCTGGTGTAATCACAAGATCAAAATTCAGAGTTTCGGCACCCTGCCATTTCTCCAGTGTGATTAGATCTCCATCGTTTATCTCTTTATCCAATGGCTCTCGTCGTCCTCGCCCTTTCACTTTGCCCTTTTTTCCTCCACTTTCTCCTTAAATCCCCACCGTCCATCATCAGATCAGATGGTCCACATAACAAATCTGTCTAGGCCATTTCCTGCCATTACTGACCGCGCATCTTTCCACATAGCGCTCCACCCTCCTCTGTCAGATCTCATCGCTCCATATCCAATGATCAGGAAGCATATCGCGTAAATCTCGTGTCTGAACTTTAACGTCTCAAAATCACGCAATATAAGCGATTTTGGAAGGACATGTGGCAAGCGGCGACATATATCGCATTTTTTGGGGGAAATTTTAAAACCACTCAGAGGTAGCGCGACACTGGCGGTTTTTTCCCACTAATACCACTTTCCCCCTTCTTGCCCCCGCAAGCTCCATCATTGATCTCAGTCATCCATCTAATCAGATCTGCGGCCCATATTGCATTGCATATTCATCAATCATTCCATTCACCTAACCCTCCAAAGAGTTTCTTCTGAAGATCTCCGTCGTTGATCTCTTTTTATGATCTAACGGTCCACAGTCAAAATCACCCTCCGCCCTCTAGGTCCCATCATTAAAGGCCCCGCTTTCATATATTTTAACCTGTTTTCCTTTATATTTCGCCTGGCTAAATCTTTGGGTTTTACACTAAAGGCCTTTCTCCCTACCTAACACAGTATTAACAATTCCATCGACGAATCCTGGCCATTGAACACCATTGTCCTATCTAATTGGACGGTCCATGACCCTCCTCGCACCAAACTTTCATCAACCCTATTTCTTCACCATTCTGATGCTTTTTTTCCCATTTTCATTGCGTCCACCATTTCCTTCACCCTTCCACAGGCCTCCACAGCATCCTTCCCTCACTCCCCCAGATTTTATAACAGATTTATTGCATTGTGCAGGGTTTACAGAGTGAGAAATTCACTCCATCTCCATGATCATAGTCACTGTGATTCGGAGCGCAGAGATAACCATTACAGTAGTGGAAAAGTGTATCAACAGAGATAGATCAAAGGATTACCACTTATTATTGAAGAATAATGATTTTATTCCATTTTCAAATAATACAGACACAGATGAGATCATGAAGATGATTAAGAGGCCTAATAAGGCCTAAAGTGCACAACAAGCCATATATGTGTTTTAATAACAAAAAAATGTATTTTCTTAGAAAGGACACCTCCCGACAGTGTTCTCCATGCCTTCTCGAGCCCTTAAAATTTATTACACTAACAGAAGCTTCTAAATCTATCAGGACCATAGTTATGGAAGTATGGAGAGAACTGAGGACCTTCAGGTCACATTACTTATTTCAAAAGATAAGCAGAGTACCATACAGTCAGAGAGAACTTGAAAGAATACATCTGAGGTTAATGTTAACCTGACAGGACTTCTTGACCAGCCTAAAGAGTACCAATATGTCAACATAGAGCCATTAAGCAGAGTGGGCACGAGAATTTCCTCCACTCTATCTTAATGAATCAATTAAATGTACATCTACTACTACAGTTACTCATTCTCCTATAAGAACCCCTGAAGAATACATTGTAATGGTTGTTGTTGTTAGTTGATATGGATTTTATCGACTGTTAGAACAGTTATTAGGGGAAGTAGCTGAGTAGTTTGTAATTTTGTAGGCTGGGAGGAGAAGTTTGGACTGTAAACAGCCATTGAGCTCAAAGTATGTGACTGGTTTTTCACATCAATTGAACAAGAAAATTTCACAGGATCCTGGTCTATATTTCTGGTGATGTTTCTCTTACTGCAATTGTCTTATTTCATTTTAATCACGCTATCCATTTATTCTCTGATAAGAATCAATAAATCAGGCTTAGGATATACCCCTGCATGGTACCTTAATGCCCACTTCTCTTCTTGTCTTTGATGTTTTCTGCTAATAGTGAATCTAAGAATAAATTCATGTGATTTAACCAGTCAAAGATGTTGGCCTAGCCCATTATCTTTTGGTAAAGTCCAGCAAACCAGACAGTCTAATCCTGGTTTGGCTGTGCTTCAATTTCTGTCTTAGAATGTAGAGAAAGAAATCTACTAGATAGTTTAATCCTATCAGATATTAGTATAGGTAGAGAAGCTATGAGACCAACTATCTAATCAGGTCTCATGGAGTAATAAGGGTAGCAGTAGAATAGGTTTATTTTCCTATTTGTAAAAATTTATGATGTAAAGGGTCTGCAAGTCCAAATGCACCCAGAAGAAAAAATGTTAGGACAATAGAATGGGTAGGTAATTGTTTGGGAGAATATTACTGCCGATATGATGTCTTCATGATTTATGGCAGCTGATCCAAAAAGAAAAAGATGTGTCAGGTACCAGGCATCTGGCCTACTCCAAAGATTATTTTCTGAATTCTTGACACCTTTAAGAAGATGCCATCCCCATGTGGAGCCACTGTTAGCCACCTACGAATTTTTTGACAAGAAAACAGGTGGCTAAAATGTTTTTGAGCCTTCAAGAAATACATTTCCTCTGAAAACATATCATTATTGAAGCCTCCATGTTTCTTTTTACCTTTGAACAATCTTCACTATTTTTTTCATTTAAAAGCCCTGTTGTTATGTGGAAGAAAATGCTCAAAAGGCCTCCATCTGCCCTCTGTCATCCTCACAAAACCTCCATTTTTACCTCCTTTTTTCCCCCTTTCAAAACCCCCTCTTAAACCCTCCATATTGTCCTAAACCCCTTTTTAAGCCTTATAATATCCTTTTTCTGGTTTAAAAATCCCTTATTCCTTCTACCAAAACCCACCATTTGGCCTTAAAACTCTGTTTTTTAGCCTTAAAAACCCACTTTTACCATATATCAGGCCTAAGTCCCTTTCGGCCTAGCCCCTAACCACTTCCCCACATATGACCCATGCACGAGACCAGGCACTAAAGTCCTGGGCGCTAATCGCAATAGGAGGTTCTGTTCCAAGCATTTCCCTTTGTTAACTTAAAATTTTATGATGCGAGGTATTTTGTTCAATAGACCGTGAGCATGATCCGAACCGTTGATCTCCACAGATCTAATGGTCAGTGCCATCCATGCATCGTGCCCATCGCCCCCCTCTACATTACCCTTCGATTATATTTAGACCGTTGATATATCATTCTGATCTGACGGCTCTCGCATAATCACACCATCGCAAGGCCCAATCCCATTGCATTTGACCCCTGCTGATTGGCGAGCCCCGATTGGATCCTAACCATTCATCCATTCGGATCCAACGGTCCATATTATTCCTCACTCGACTCATTTTCCCCCCGTCTTTTCCCCTCGGGTCAAATCTCCACCGTTGATTCCCTACTGATCCAACAGCCCTGGTGTGATCGTAAGATCAAAATTTAGAGTTTTGGCACTCTGCCATTTCACCGGTGCGATTAGATCTCCACCATTGATCTCTTTAGATCCAACGGCTCTCGTCATCCCCACCCTTTCACTTTTCCCTTTTTTCCTCTGCTTTCTCCTTAAATATCCACCTTCCATCCTTAGATCGGACGGTCCATAACAAATCCGCTTGGACCATTTCCCACCATTACTGACCGCGCATCTTTCCACATCGTGCTCCATGCTCCTCCGTCAGATCTCATCACTCCATATCCAACAGTCAGGAAGCATATCGCATAAATCTCGTGTTCGAACTTTAACGTCTCAAAATCACGCGATATAAGTGGTTTTGGAAGGACACATAACAAGCAGTGACATATATCGTGTTTTTTGGGGGGAATTTTAAAACCACTCAGAGGCAGCGCAACACTGGCAATTTTTTCCCACTAATACCACTTTCCCCCTTCTTGCCCCCGAAAGCTCCATCATTGATCTCAGCCATCCATCTGATCAAATCTGTAGCCCATATTGCATCACGTATTCATCCATTATTCCATTCACCTGACCCTCCAAAGAGTTTCTTCTAAAGATCTCTGTCGTTGATCTCTTTTTATGATCTAATGATCCACAGTCAAAATCGCCCTCCGCCCTCCGGGTCCCACCATTAAAGGCCCCGCTTTCATATATTTTAACCCGTTTTCCTTTATATTTCGCCCGACGCTAAATCTTTGGGTTTTACACTAAAGGCCTTTCTCTCTGCCTAACACAATATTAACAATTCCATTGACGGATCCTGGCCATTGATCACCATTGTCCTATCTAATTGGACGGCCCACGACCCTCCTCACACCAAAATTTCATCAGCCCTATTTCTTCACCATTCTGATGCTTTTTTTCCGTTTTCACCGCGTCCACCATTTTTGCTACCCTTCCACAGGCCTCCATAGAATCCTTCCCTCACTCCCCTGAATTTTATAATAGATTTATTGCATTGTGTAGGGTTTACAGAGTGAGAAATTCACTCCTTCTCCATGATCACAGTTGCTGTGATTTGGAGTGCAAAGATAAATATTACAGTAGCGGCAAATTGTATCAGCAGAGACACATCAAAGGATTGCCGCTTATTATTGAAGACTAATGATTGTAATCCATGTTCAAAGGATAAAGACGCAGATAAGATCATGAAGATGATTAAGAGGCCTAATAAGGGCTAAAGCGCACAACAAGCCATATCTTTTTTTTAATAATAGCAGAATGTATTTTCTCAGAAAGGACACCTCCCAACAACGTTCTCCATGCCTCCTCGAGCCCTTAAAAGTTATTACATTGATAGAAGCTTCTAAAGCTATCAGGACCACATTTATGGAAGTATGAAGAGAACTAAGAACCTTCAGGTCACATTACTTATTTTATAAGATAAGAAAAGTACCATACAGTCAGAGAGAACTTCAAAGAATACATCTGAGGTTAATGTTAACCTGACAGGACTTCTTGACCGGCCTAAAGAGTACCAATATGTCAACACAGAGCCATTAAGCAGAGTGGGCACAAGAATTTCCTCCACTCTGTCTTAATGAATCAATTAAATGTACATCTACTACTACAGTTACTCATTCTCCTACAAGAACCCCTGAAGAATACATTGTAATGGTTGTTGTTGTTAGTTGATAGGGATTTTATCAACTATTAGAACAGTTATTGGGGGAAGTAGTTGAGTAGTTTGTAATTTAGTAGGCTGGGAGGAGAAGTTTGGACTGTAAACAGCCATTGAGCTCAAATTATGTGACTGGTTTTGCACATCAATTGAACAAGAAAATTTCACAGGATCCTGGTTTATATTTTTGGTGATGTTTCTCTTACTACAATTGTCTTATTTCATTTTAATCACGCTGTCCATTTATTCTCTGATAAGAATCAGTAAATCAAGCTTAGGATATACCTCTACATGGTACCTTAATGCCCACTACTCTTCTTGTCTTTGATGTTTTCTGCTGATAGTGAATCTAAAAACAAATTCATGTGATTTAACCAGTCAAAGATGTTGGTCTAGCCCATGTTTACTGATGTATGAATTTGGAGTTTGTTGCTTGGATGTTCTTGTTGGGTTTAAGCTGGAAGAATTGGGATACTAGGGATTTAGATTTAGCGCTGTCCACTGGGGTCCTTTTCCAATAGATTTTCCTTTATAAGATCTCTTGAGCTAGTGTCGAAATCATTGAAGTTTAAAAGTCCTTCTCTGATCTTAGTCCTTGCTCTATGTTAAATCTTAACTTTTTTTTTCCTTGAGAGTATGTTGAAAACAGGCCTAGAGTTAAATGACCTCTGACCTGATCTTAAGCTACCCTTTGTGTTTTCACTGAGATTTGCCTTTGACTATGTCAAATCAGGTCTAGATTTAAATGACATCTGACCTGATCTCCAGACAGAAATTGGGTTTCTTTCCTTCTTTCACCTTCACTCCTTAATGTTCCATTTCACCATCTATCTAAAAGGTCCTTTAGTATAGATGACTTGCCCTATGGAAAGCCTTGGTCTGCTGTTGTGTGAATTAAACCCTTTCATGACTCCATAGCCCAATGGATTGGAACCTTTCTTGACCTATCTTCTTTTGCCGAAACATCCTGCTACTCTATTCCTTTTCTCCCATAGCCTTCTCAGTTTAATTATCTCCAACCCAACAACCAAATCATTTAAAACACCCCTTGTGCTTCATAACTATCCTAATACCTCATTTTGAGCTTCAAAGATATATATCATTTTTTGCATTTATAGAGAGATCCCTCTCTGGATCCAGGAGGGCTAGATCCTAGGATCCCAAAGTGGTTTAATGTTGTCCTATCTATTGGTATTGCCAAATCTGCCAAAACATAGGAACCCCAACACCTTCTCTTGCAAGTTTGTTCATTGTTTTTCAAATCTAGATCTTTGTATCTCAAAATCTTACATGGTATCAGAGCATAGGGATTTGTAATCAGTGCACAAGAAATTTTTATTTGCAGGTTTAGAATATTGAAGCAACAACAAAGAATGGAGTCTAAATTGGAGTTTCCACAATCAACAATTCTTACTCCATATAATTACTTCGAATGGAAGCCAAATATTCTACTTCATCTCAAAATTATAGGCTTATTTCGAATAACCATGGAAACAGAAATTGAACCAACATCGGCAATGGAGAAAACAAGATATTTCAATCGCGTGGACGAGGACTTCGACATCCTATGTTTATCTATCTCTCCAGAACTACTATTTCATATTGAATCATGTTCAACCCCAAATGAAGTATGGAAAAATTTGGAAGGATTGTTTGGAAAACAGGATGAAATGCAAGGTCACATTCTCGAAAATGAGTTAAACTCATTAGATCCGAGAAATTTTGAGAACATTCAATATTTTTTCACAAGGTATAAAGCTTTGTTGCTTCAGCTGAAAGGATGCGAGATTGACAAATCCAAGCAAGAAAATCAGTTGATTCTTTACATTTTATCAAAACTTGGTCCAGAGTATACAGTATTCATCTCTACATTCCACACAGTAAGAACTGCAACCAGTGCAGCTTGGAAGATGCCCTCATTGGATTATTTTATTCAGTCTTTGATGCATGAGCAAGATAAGCTCATCAAAATGGGCACACTTAAAAATTCCAAAGTGCATGCATTTACTGTGCATGCAAAAGGAAAGGAAAATTCCAAAGACCGTCAGAAAGGAAAAGGCAAGAAGGATCTCGATCCAAGAAAGGGAGGAAATCCCAAACCCCCTGATGGATCATTTGGCTCAAAGGAAAGGAAAGGAACGAAAGGGAAATCAATGTGAAATTATTGCCACCGTGGTTTTCATCCCAAATCTACGTGCATGAAGAATACTATAGATCTTATGGCACAGACACTCCAGCAACACAATCTTGGAGACGACATTCCTGAGAATGCCAAGAAAAAGTCTAGAGAAAAAGCACCAGATCCAAGAGGTAATGGGCATGCTTTGATTGCTCTTCATTCTGCACCGCAAGAATGGATCATCGATTCAGGAGCTTCCCATCATATGGCTTCTTCAAAGGAATATTTTTATTCTCTACATGCATACTCAGGACCTCCTATTCTCATGGGGGATAATTATGTAGTTGCAACAACTGGACAAGGAAGAGTGCAATTTTAAGATGGAAGTTTTGAGAATTTCTTGCACATTGCAAGGCTTTCTATGAATCTTTTCTCAGTGTATTAGATGACACACACAGGTAGCAGAAGGAAAGTGGAATTTACCCCAGATTCCGTGAGAGTTTATGACATGCAAACCAACTTGAAGATTGCATCTGGCAAGGTAAATGATCAATCTCATCTGTATACATTTTCTGATTTTGTTCCTCAATCAAATTCCATTTTTCTACTTATGCATGCAAATGAAGAAAGTAGGATTTGGCACGAGAGATTTGGGCACTTGAATTTCATATATATGTAACAGCTTAGCAAGTAAGGTATGGTCAAAGGATTGTCGACCATTGAATATTCAAATGGTGTTTGTAATGGATGTGCTCTTGGAAAGCATCCACAAGACAAATTCGAGAAGGGGCATGCATGGAGAGCCTCTTCACCTTTAGAAATTGTACATAGTGATCTCATGGGTCCATTTCTAGTGCTTTTCATGAGAAAAGCAATATATGTGTTGTCATTTATAGATGATTACACGAGATTCACTTGGGTTTACTTCTTGAAACTCAAGTCTGAAGTTTTTCAACATCTAAAGATTTTCAAAGCGCATGCGGAAAATCAGTCTGGAAAACGCATCAAGATACTCCGCATAGATAATGGGATGGAATATGTCAACAAAGATATCAAGAATATTTTTAATGAAGCAAGCATGCAGTTGCAGCATACAGTTCCTTACACTCCACAGCAAAATGGCGTGGATGAAAGGAAAAATTGATCTTTGAAAGAGATGGCTAATTGCATGTTGCATGCAAGATCTCTTCCATCAAAATTGTGGGTTGAAGCTATCAATCCTGCCTCATACATCCAAAATAGATCTCCTCATAAATCCTTTACTGGAAAAACACCTTTTGAGGCTTGGAATGGCATGTAACCTGAAGTCATTCATTTCCTCATTTTTGGATCTCGAGCATGGGCTCGCATTCCTACAGAGAAGAGAAAGGCTTTGGAGCATCAAAGTAAAGCATGCATGTTTGTTGGATATTTTGATGAAGTCAAAGGGTACAAATTGCTTGATATCCACACTGAAGTGCTCTTTATTGAAATGATTGTAAAGTTTGATGAAGATATTTTGCATGCACCAGCGGATGAAATTGTTACCAAGTTTCCATCACCACTCATTGATGAGTATGCAGATGAAACTTCAGATCAGAATTCTGATGAAGATGAGTCTTTTCCTGTGATGCCTGTTGGACAACTAGTTGTTGAACATCGAGATCATACTTCCGCATGTCATTTAGAAGATTCTCGACCACCTTCAACACAAAAATGGCGCAGCATGAGTGATATCCTTGATGATCCTTCCTCTATCCCTCTGTTTGAGGAAGATTTGCAAACACTCTTAGCTACATCCATGCCAATGCATGCTTATATGATGCATGGATCTGATCCACAAACTTATGTAGAAGCAAGTGGGCATCTTGAATGGGAAGCCGCAATGGATGAGGAATATAACTCTCTCATTGAGAACTAGACTTGGGATTTGGTTCTGCTACCTTCCAATCGCAAACTTGTGAGGTGCAAGTGGGTTTACCGAACCAAGAAAGTAGCAAATGGCCAAGTTAGTTGATATAAGGCATGATTGGTAGAAAAAGGTTTTCAGCAAGTACATGGTGTTGACTATGATGAGACTTTTTCTCCAGTGGAAAAAATGGATTCCATTTGGCTAGCTCTCTCCATTGCAGCAGTAAGAGGATGGAAGGTTCATCATATGGATGTGAAGAATGCCTTTATTCATGGTGATCTCAAGGAGGAAATCTACATGGAGCAGCCACCGAGATACATGCACATCTCATCTCTGGTATGCAAAATAAAGAAGTCTCTCTATGGCCTCAAGCAGGCACCTAGAGCATGGTATGCAAAGATGGATTATTATTTGTTATCTCAAAATTTTTTATGCTACAAATCTAATTCTAATGTTTATTTTTTGCAGAAAAATGACTCAAAAAAATTTGTCATAAGATTAAAACTATATTGCATAAGTGGTTTTCTATGACATACATGGGCTTGTTAAATTTTTTCCTTGGACCAGAGATGTGATTATGGGATTACCATTTCTCAACTAAAGTATGCTAGAGATATTTTGGCACGATTTCACATGAGTGATTGCAAGCCAATAGCCACACCTTTCTTATCAGGGATAAAGCTTAAGAATGGAAAAGACACACCATTGGTTGATTGCACATTGTACTTCTAGCTTGTGAGAAGTCTTCTTTATCTCACTCACTCCCGTCTTGATCTCTCCTATGTTGTAGGAGCAGTTTCCAGATACATGCAGGAGCCACATGAGTTACACTGGAACGCTGCAAAGTGCATCCTTCGATATGTCCGGGGGAAAATCACCTATGGGATTCATTATGAAGCCAATTGTTATTTGAATCTTATTGGGCTCATAGATTCATATTGGGTTGGCGACACAATTGATCACAAGCCAACCTCTAGTTATGTACTTAGTTTGGGATCCGTCCCAATTTGTTGGTCAAGTAAGAAGTAGGTTTCCATTGCTTTATCATTAGCAGAGGCCGAGTATAGAGGAGCATTCAATGCCACTATTTAGACCATATGGATACAGCATTTCCTATCTGAGCTTGGGATCAGTGTCCATCATCCAACTATCATTTGGTGCAATAATCAAAGTACACTAAAGTTTTACAGAGATCCAGTGCAGCGGCAGTGGACCAAACACATCAAGGTCCACACGCACTTCATTATAGAACTCATTCATGATGGGATCATCGATCTTTAGTACTATCCTAGTTCTGAGTAGACTGTTGATATATTCACCAAGAATTTCACTGAGCAGAAGTTTCGATTCCTGCGAGATCGTCTTGGGGTGAAGGACACAACTGTCTAGCAGTTGTCTTTTCTCTAATTTTGCATTATATTTTGAGGGGGGGGTTTATTCCCACTGGATTTTCCCTCTTTCCTCATTTTTATGCACTGTATATGGGTACCTAAAATGGTCATGTTTCCGAGACTCATTCATTTTTCATCACACTCACCTAAGTTATGCTTAAGGGGGGGTATTGGTGTACATGCACCTAGATTAGCTTTATTTAACTTACTTCTTGCATGTGATGTGCACTTGCTTAGTTAAGTTATCTTACTGCTTGCATGTGGTGCATATGCACATTAACATAACATAAAGCACACTTAGATTCAGTTATCTTTAACTATCCATAGTTATTGCACGTACAACTAAGCTTAACTTAGTTTCTTTTATGTATTTATTCCAAAACTAATATTGAATAAAATTTAATTCTTTTCTCTATTCTTGCTCACTCCTTCCTTCTCTTGCAAGTGTGTTCATTTTTTTTCAAATCTAGATCTTTGTATCTCAAAATCTTACACTGTTGAATTAAGCCGTAACCTTCAGAGTCGTGCAAGTATGTAGTTGTCCAAATGAGTAAAATGAAGTTCATATATCAACAGAAAACTGGATATCTCCAATTGAGTCAACAATGCAAGCAAGGCTGTAAAATATTTCAATGCCCCACACTCTTTTCATTGAATGATGTATGTTTGTGTTGAAAGAATATCTCATCATCAATCGTTATATTTGGTGTAACGATTTGGCTACCTCTCCACTGCAAATTTTGATAAACCATGTATTTATTTATAATACATTATTTCTTTGTAATGCTATGTGATATACATTATAAAGAATGTTGCTCTCGCTCCATCCTTCTCACGTTTCAGTCTTCATTACTGATGAATGTCACATGTTGATATCTAAAACATTGACTTCTCTCCTAAACAGTCTAGAATAACCCCCTAGTCATGTTTTCTTCATATTCATTACTACCAACTCCGATAAAATGCCTTTCACTATTGTTTCAAAGTGCAAAAAGTTTTTTTTTCAAAAATTAAAGATGTTGAAATTGTGATTAGACTACAAAATCTCGCAATTCAAGAAAAAATGGAGGTTGAATCTAATGCATTGGAAATGATAGAAACTAAATCAGATGGCTCTCTTTGAGATACATAGATAATGCTTGACCAACTTAGCTTTCTGGGACAAATAATTACGTTATCTATGTTGCATGAACTGATTGGAGTTGTTTCTGATGACAAATTGCTAGATATGGTGGAGCTGGCCTTATTAGCTGACACATCTAGAATAGTGAAAAGGACTAGGGATTTGATGGATTCTGGTATAGAACCAATGAAATTAATGCCTCAGCTAGAAACTCTCATCTTATTGGTAGCTACAAGCTTGTAGATGATCTTTTTCTTTCTTATGTGCTCTTGCAATGTTAACAGAGTATGAAGTGTATTCGGAGTGGGGTTTATATATCACATGGAGCATATTCATTATTCACGTATTCTTTTGATGGAACTTTTTATATATTCTTGTATAGTTTTGTTTATGGAGCATTTTTTATTATGATCTTCAGCATTATAAAAGTGCAATGCACTTATTATATGGATGGTATCAGCTTACTGTGTATATTTATGCAATTGCAATGATTTACAAACTATTCTCCCAACAATACTTATATACCATATGCAGCAGCAGTCATTTTTGAAGCAGTATTCATCTTCGAGCAACACCCATTAAAATTGGAGCAACCCCAACAAGCCATAGGAAGTGGCATTCATTCAATGAAAGAATGAACAATTTTTATGCAAAACTTATATACGAATAATGTTCTTTGCACGTTAGAAAACAATAATGCAATGATGGAAGCTACAATGAGAATTTTTTCTTCATGCTACAAGACATTTGTAACCCCTGTTGTACCTCAAGAAACAATTCCTTGCTGTGTAAAGGAATTTGTGCTCAAGACATTATTAGATTATGTCACAAACAGATGTATAGCTGTCTCTATTTTATAAACCTTCAAACATTAATTATATAATATTCAAATATCAAACCCATGCAATGTTCTGCAATGCCATATTCTTCTTATGTTGAAGTGAATGAATGGAAGAAACAAGAAAGAAAAGGATTTCAATTTGATATGCTGTTTGAAATAGAATCTATCATTATAAAATCCTGAAGAAATAAGTAATGATAAAGTTAAAATAGAGGAGCGCCCATTAAGGTTTGTTTAACTCATAAATACACAAGTATAAAGAGACCCGCAACTCAAATTACTCTATTTTATTCACATACATGAAAACATAATGAAAATTGGGAAACTATTCAGCAGAGACATAATGATAGAAACTTGCAAAACTCTTTCATTGATTCAGTATTCTCAAGTACAAAATTTGGCTTCAAGGTTCAAAAACTCCGAACCTTCATCTTTCTTGAAATTCTCTTTAAATACAGTATCACAAGACAATTTCCAGTAATGGAACTGATTCTAACTGCTATGGAGGCACATGCCTCAAAAAGGTTCTATTATATTTACATAATTTTGAGAAATAACATAATGAGAATTTGAAAACTTCTAGTCTATGAGAACAGCTGGTCCTGAAGCGGTTGCTGAATCAATGACTACTTTTGATTGAGCCGTTGGTTTTGTTGAGTCCATTGAAAATGTCTTGCACTTCTTCCATAGTTCATCTCGAGTTGTTGAGGAATTTTTGAAACTTTGATATTCTATCCTGAACGCCACAACTTGACTGTATGTAGGTTTTCTTGTAAAGAGAGTCTTCACCATCCATAGCAAATTGAAATGCCTGTGCAAGAAGTTAAACATAGTTTCTCCTTTCAAGATCTGTGTCTTTTCGTGCCTATTATCTGCCTTACTTTTTGCTAATGTTAACTGATCTTCATAAAACGTCCATGACATGATATTTCCTTTCTCAGTCCAGCATGAAGGTAAACCTGTTCTAGTCAATTTGTCAAATGATATGTCAAACTTCTTTACTATCTCCTTGATTCCCAGTAACATTTTATCTGCAACTTTCCGAAGATCATTCTTAATTATCATCTTATTAATTTCCTCGGCATAAAAATATTTGTCTTGTATTCCAATTTCTTCTAGTTCTTCGTCTAATTTGGAATTGATAAAATGTATAAACTTATTATCCCAATTTGCTCTTTTAATGGCCGTTTGCTTTTCAGATAATATCTCCTTTTCATGTTCTAAAATGAGGCCTTTCTCTTGAGAAACTATATTCAGGGAATTCCAATTTGACTTCATCTCTATGTTAATTTCACCCCAAATGATATCTTTCGCCTTTATAAGGGAGATATTACCTTTTAACTTCTCTTTGAGATCTTTAATTTCATTTTCAACCTTTTGTAATTTCTGCTTGTTCTCATTCGCTTTATATTCCCATCCTTGCATTATCTTGGTAGCCGTTTCTAACTCTGATTGAGCCTGCTTGCGATCTCGTTCTACCATCTTCAATTCTATGCTGAGCTGAACAATTTGTGCTTGAGGGTCTGCATCACCTACAGGGAAAACAAAATTACAAGTATGACTTTCAATATGATTTTGTAACGAAATGGCAGTCTGCTTCACTTTAGTCAATTCTTCATCCTTCTGCAACAATCACTGACGCAGTTCTTCTTTCTCTTTTTCCACCTCTGCTACTTCTGCAGCCATTGAATGTTCGACAGTAGGTAACTTTAGTTTTTTCCTCAAGGAAGATATCTTGATTTCTGCACTCTTCATGAGCTTCTGCACTGCAGCCTTGTCATTCGGATCCACACCAATTTTCATAATGATCTTCTTCAATTCTTCATTATGAATTGACAAGGCCCTTGAATTAGCCTTCTCCATCTTGAACTGTTTAATCACTTTTGCAAGCATGTTCTCAGGCTTAACTGCTGTGGCATTAGTCTTGGTTAAATCATTTACAATTAACTGCCCAGTCTGCATATTAAGATTCATTTTATCCCACAGTGGGATCTTTTTAACATCCATAGTTATGTTTACCTCATTAAAACTGCTCAAAGATCCAAGGGACATCCCAGTTGGATGTGTCAGAGCCATCCTAAATTGATCCTTTTCAAGGTCCATTATAGTCAATAACCTGGTCTGATCAACAGCTATGTGATGCTCTGCCTGAGCTTCTACATTAGCTTTTATCCTCTGATTTCTTTCTTCAATCTGTGTAAATATTTGTTTGACTGAAGGTATCTTCTCTGAGTAAAGTTCATGTCCTCTAGGAGAAGAGGGGACATTTTTTTCTTCATTGATATGAAAGGTAAAACCAGGAAAATTGGAAGAATGATCTTCAGCCAAGTTGGTTCTCTTTTCTTCCCTGGGCTCTTCATCATCTACTTCAACAACATCTTCCCTACCTCTTTTGTTTTCCCTTTCAGTAATAACATGTGTTTGAATGATCGCTTTTGATGTATTTATTTCGCCTGGGTTTGCCAGCTTCTCCTGATCAGGTCTGCTTACATGAGAAAACGCAGAATATCCATTCTCAATTCTTCTCTGGGAAATTACTCCATGCGGATCATAAGACCATTTTTCTCCTAGTAGCAAATGTGTCTCTTCCAACATTTTAGAAACTTCATCAAAATATTGCCTCATATTGACCACGAAAGGTCCCACACTCATAGAAAATTTATACATAAAACCTTTCTTCATAGGAAGAAAATGTACCTGATCCACATTAAGGCTCTGTCTTATGAATTCCAAGGCGAAAAGCCGCATGGGTACAAAATTTTGGAGCCTATAGGGCTCGATGCTAGCTCCATACAACCTTATCTCTGAGTACTCTTCAAACACAAACCAATCTCTGAATCTGCAACTGGGTCCTAGCTGTAGGAACTCCCAGGCTTTTGGTAAAAAACATGGAGGAGGAACTCCATTCAAAATTCTATAAGCAATAGACATATAATGACTAGCAAACTCAAAAAGCCTTGCTTCATTTCCTTCTTTTCTAGTCATGTCAGTCCAAAATAAGACTGATTTCTTTTTTTTTTTGACATCAACTATATTCAATCCCAAACTCATAAATTCTTCGACATTCTGATATAAAAATAAATAAACAATCAAAGACGGGAATCTAAAGAAAACTGTAAGAGGAAAGGCCATCAACTGTGAATTTACAATCTCCTGCCAGAAAGATGGAATGTCAAGAACAACCCCTGGTTTCATCATCAGCGCATACATTTCCAATACTGATTTATCAACTGTCTAGTCATTGTCTTTGCCTAAAATCTCCGCAATGCAACTCAGAATCGGCCTATACTCAACATCAAACACTTCCAAACTAAATTCTTCTCCTTCTAGTCGAGCTTCCTTTGAATTTGACCTCAATTATGACATACATTGACCAAATTCTTCATTTGAAAGGTCCTTAAAATAACGAGCCAATGAATCTTCAGAGAATTGCAGTGATGACTCATTTTCGGGAAAGCACAATGCTTGGCGAATTAATTGCGTCGATACCTGCAGAACGTTTTCTCCTTGCGAGTTCATTATGAAACACTTACCAGGATACATTGAAGAGACCAGCCATGAAATGAACTCGGGAAGAAAGTGGGCTTTTGGGATACAGGCAGACAAGACACCGGAACTCTTCATGGTGGAAAATACTGGGGATTTCTCAGCATTTAGGGTCACTTGGTGATACAATAAGGGATGGTTGACAGAAGACAAGGTATCCTGGACGTCTTTTTCACTGTCCATGAGGGAATTAAGGTTTGAAAAACCAGACAGAGAGACTCTCTTTGCCATGGCGTAACGGACAACAGAAGGCGAACGGAAAGGTGGCGGTGAAATAGCTCGAGAGGGGAGAATGACAGCAAGTGATTTTGTAAACGGGATAACACCTTTTAACAGTGGCTTAACACACATTAAATAACCGAGTTGACGTGTAAAGCATCTGACATGGAGTACAGTTGTTTTCCACCTCACTTCATGACATCACTGCGGGGGCGCCTGGAGTACGGCGGTGAACTTCGCATGGCACCCCCCGCAATGAATCCCAGCTGTCGATCACGGCTCACCCGCGACTAACCAGTCAACTGCGGGGGTGCCGAATTGAATAATGCACGGGCGCTTTATACCCCCATATTTTATCACCCGAAAACATTCTTCAACGATCACTACTTCCGCTCGGGAAGTTGCTCGAAATTTAAGCTTGAAAATATACCCATGTTCAATTAAAGCTTAATGATAACCTTGAATTTGCATCGAGCTTGTGGAACACTTCATTTTTTATGATACAGTATAAATACATTATACTATAACATATGTTTTTTTTTGAAATTTAAGATTTTTTTTTTATTTTTTGATTTTTCAAAAAAAAAAAAAAAAGGATATGCAGATGATCCACAACAACCCCCTCGCCATTGATCTCAAAGGGGGAGGTAATCATAGGAAGGAAGAAATTTATCAGAATCAAAGGGGGAGGAAAAATGTGTTGCCATCAATTCCAAAGGGGAATACTGTTGGAAATATTGTCATTGATAGAAAAGGAGCAGATCACGATAAAAAAAGGTATAAAGGAGCAACAAGGAAAAGAAGACAAAAGTGCAGTGAAACTAGTACATTGAAGAATTTGTAATGATGTGAAATTGTTGATTAAGCTAAATTTTTGTGATTCAAAGGCAAGACTCCAAGGCAAAGGAAAAGGTGTTGCAGGGACTGTGGTGATACATTAATGATAAATGTTGTTATTTAATATTGGCATTAGGATGGTGCATTTAATCATTACATATGGCTAAAATTAATATTGGATGAATTATCTATTTTTGCTCTAATATTTAAGATATGAATATTTTGGAAACTAATGAGTGTAAGGCAAAGAGTCAAGCCTATTCACTTAACATTCCTTTGTGGAATATGTTATCACTCCACCGGATCTCCGAAGGCTGAGAAGGAGACAATCAAAGGTAACCACAGGCCGCTTTGACTTAGTAGCTAGCCCTAATAGGTAGGAGAGGGATCTTTCCATGAGATCACAACCAAATTTACTGGATAATGAAGATTTTAGGCTAGGTATAATAGGTTCTAGGATTTGATTGATTTGGATTTGGTGCTGGATGGTAAATTAGGTCTAGGAAATATTAGGTCAGGGCACTGAAAATCAGATTTGTGGAGATGTGATGGGGCAAGGTAGGCACACCCTTTAACACTTTTAGGTATCTTTTGGAGTGTGAAATATTTCCAGGGTTTCAAAAGAGCATGGAAATCATGAATTATTTTATACCAGAAGAAAGTGAAACACAACTATGATAATTTCTCCAAAACAGAACATCAAAATAATGAATTTTGATTATCAACTTAGAAATCAATCAAATTAAGATATGGACATGAATATGGAAGGCATAATACATTCAAACATATGAAAACATAAGAGGCAAGACTGCTAAAACACATACCACATGAATCCCACCACAATAGCTACAACTTTGTCTATTAGTTCCTGCCAAAAATGGTTGAATACACTAGTGTTCAAAGATCAATTCTACAACATCCAACCCTTGCAATGAAAAAGAAGATGAAAGATAGAGATCAGAACATAATTATCCCACCCTTAGGGGTCGATTCCATGACTTGTGGAGCGGAACCCAAGTCTTTCTCCAGCTAAACAAAAAGCTAGGGAAGTTATGAACTATTTCTCCTTTTAGCAAACCAACTAGAGAAATCCTCTCCAAGAATTAATGAGAGGTAAAGACACCTATTTAACTCTATTACAATCCCTTTTACATTCAATTTTAACCCTTTACCCTTTTACATTTTCCAAAGTGAAACTGTCAAATGAAAATTACATAGGATAATTATAAAATTATTTAGGGAATTTCCAGAATTGAGGAAAATTTCTTATAAGGCCATTTTTGGTGCCTTCCCATCATCTAAATTTGAAAAAAAGAGTTGTTATGAGTAGATGTTAAAGTGTAGATGACTCCAATATGTTCATGCAGAAGAATTGGCCTCATTAAGCCTCCTAAAATCTCCTTCTCGCAAGATCCCTCCCAGAAACACAATGAATGTCTGAAATTGAGGTAGAGAGGTGATTTTTGACCTCTTTTTTGTAAATTCCTTCAAAACTAAGCCCTGAACCTGAAATATGAAAAAATGAGTTCTCTTGATATTTAATTAGCTTTCCAGAGACATAATTTTTTTCCTTTTTGGAGGCTTGTAGAAAAAGCGGATCAAATTTCATTGTGTTTCTGAGTAGAGACAATTCTAAAAAATTCAGAATTTGTCTGAAAGCCCCAAAATTTGAAAATTTTCAAAAATTTTGCGTGAGGTTGTTGTGTGAAGTCCTGATAAAGTGTGTCATGCAACCAAGGAGGTATCAACAAGAAAATGGATTTTTTCCCTCTCCTTTCGGCTGATTAGGGTTTCTTTGAGATTATATTGCAACTACTTAACCTTGACATTACAAATCTTGTTTCTTGTATGGTAGTGGTCCGCCATGTGCCTCATCATCTTATTTTCCTTGTTGGCTTTGTGAAGGAGCTTCTCTAGTTGTATTTTTACTCTGTCAAACCAAACTTCCCTATCTTCATTTATTTCCATCACAATCCTCTCCTCAAATGTGAGTTCCTCTACAAGAAGTGCCTCCTATTGTTTTTCTAGCTCCAATGCTCTTTCTAGGCCCCTTGTTTTTGGTCCTTTCTGAGTGGTTTGGGCCTCATCCTCATCAAACTCATCATGTCCAATCATTTCTTTTCCTTTGAAATTTTTCCTTGTAGTTTCCTTCAACAAGTAAATTTCCAAAAGTACTTGTTTTTCCTTCAACTATTTGTTCTCTTACTCAAGGAAGGAGATAACAAAATTGGCCCTTGCCAATTTATCTTGTAGCTCTATGATTTTTGCAAATTTCTCTTTGATGACTAGGTTTGCGGTTTCCTGTTCATCTTGGGACTCCAAGTCCACCATCTCAATTTCATGGTGAAGGGCTTCTTTCTCTTGGACAATTGTCTCATGTTGCTTATGATATCCTTGCTTTGCTGATGTAGAAGGCAAGGCCCCTTCCACAATTTGTGGAGAAAACACTTGCCTATTTCCTCTCTGATAAGTTTTGACCTCTTTGTCATTTTTTCTCTTCTTATGTGAATTGTGCTCCTCATGGATTGATACTCCATCTCTGCTTAACTACTCCTCATCCCTGTCACTTGGAATTTGTTCCTCCCTATTTCTTGGTGATCCCACATCATGCTCTATTGAAGACAATTATTGTTGTTGTAGTGGCTCTATCAAGTTCTCCTGAACTATACTCTCCAAAAATTACTCGCAAGTGATCTGCTTCTCTTGCAATTGGTGAATAATTATGATCTTAATTAGACTATGGTGGAAAAGACTGATTGTATGATCTTTGCCCTTTTCATGTATCTTCTTTGCCATATTGGTCACACTTTGAAAAGGTAATTACACAAGTTAAGAGATATCATAGCTATAAAATGCATCAGTAGTCTTATGTGGTATTGATAAAGTATTGAAAAGCGTCCTTCACAAGTGAAAAAACTCATAATGGACTTCATCAATGGAGCATATTTATCCAATAAATATCTGAAAGGAAATACATGCAATGGAGCATCTTTGTAGGTTGATTTCAAATAGGGTTTGAAGTTTCATCATCAAGATTCATACCCTTGAACCAATATTCTCCACAATTTGGTATTCCGGTGGCTATGGAGATGGATTCTAGTGTGAAAGTGAACTCTATCCTTACTATAACAACCTTGCCCTTTTTCAAAGCAATGGAAAATAACCTTGTGAGTTGTTCATTACATCCCACCTCTTGTACTTTTTGGAAAAATTATACACAATTGACATCTTGAAAATATTTATGTATAAAAGGAGATGAGGTGATTTTATGGAAGTTAGAGGGCTCAATCCTCAATGTCTTTCCTCCTTTATACTTCTTCCTCTTAGAGGGGGAGGTGTTAATGTCCATGGTAGAAAGAAAACCCCAATGAATAGGAGCAAAAACAAAGTATTTTTGCTAGGTCCATGAATGAGATGGAATTATAAGTTTGGGATTGCCTAAATTTTTTAGGAAATTTAGGGTGAGAGGAAATGATGTTATGAAGTCAGAAGAAGTGACATTTTTGAATTTGTGTGAGGGGAAGGGGATGAAAAGGCCAAAACATAGGCCTAGGGTAAACACAGGGTAGAGATTAGGGTTTGAGTGGAGTTTTTGGGAAAAATATGAATTGGGTAAGGGGAAGATGTGTAAATGATTCAAATGAAGTGAATGAAGGTGTAAAAACTAGGTTTCATGGTTTTCAAACTGAAAAAATGACCATGACACTATTTCTCCAAATTAACTTTAAAAACCGTAGCTGAGAGAGTGAAATTTTTTTATGCTTTGAAAATTGATTGAGAAAGGGATGATTCTCTTTGCTTACTTGATTGAAACTTGTAGATGATCTTAAAAAACCTGAAAATTCCTTTCTTGCTCCAAATTTTCCTTTAGAAATCCATACCCCGCCTCCTCACTCAGATGCGTAGTGAAGTTAGCATAAGCACAATGAAAAGCACAGTGAAGTGTCTGGAAGTGCAGAGAGGAGAAATATTTTCCAATGAAAGCTGAAAACTCCACCTTGCTGCCAATGAGAGCTAAATTTTTGTTGCGAGAAAGTGAAATAGTGAATATAAAACTCCTTTCTTTGGTTTTTATTTCATGTTCTTCAATTTTAGTGGGGTGGCCCACAAAAGTTTCATTTTGACTTTGAACTTGATCTTTTGAACTTTAAACTTTTGATGGCTTTGGAACACTGATTTTCTTCTTGGAACCTTGAACATCTGCTGGTAGAACTTGAGCATTTGTAGCTATTTGGAACTCTAAAGTACTTATTACAAATTAATAACATAAAATTACATTTTTCTTTGAAATCAAATTTATTGATGAAATTACTTTATCGTCACTCTTTCACTCGCTGGACTTTATGCATGGAATGATGATTTGATGACCTTGGAATCATAAAGACCTAATGGAGACTCTAGATTGAATGAAACCTTGATAAATATGACTGTAATGATGATGAAAACTTATGAGTGATGGTACACTTAGCTGAGAGGTGAAATAAGATAGTAACTAGTAAAATTTTGGGAGTAAAATCAGACCTAGATCTACATCTAGTGACCAAAGTTTCACATGATGACCTAACAAAATGAAAAAAATTAAAAATGGGACCCTAAAAAGACATGAGAAGAGTCCATTTGATCACTGGTGGTAGGATGCAAAAACTGACACTAACAGAATACAAACAACCATCAAATTATCTCTATAACAGATGTCATTTTGAAGTGCATAGTGGAAGTTAGAGAGTGGAAGAATATGTGAGAGTTGATTGATATATTTTTCATTTAGTTACCAGGTACATATGAAGCTAACATGAAGTATCTTTGAAGGGGATAAGGGGTAGAAGTAAATATGGAGGTATGTAGAATTGATAACCAAGTAAATAAACATATTGTTTTCATTTTGTGTAAGGGGATTGTGGTATCCTTTCAAGTTGTGCCTTGATAAAAGTTCAGTTGGAGCTGGTTGAGGTAGGAGCCTCCTGTGGGTTATAGCCTACAGAAAATACATGGGATTTGGAGCTTCCTTTCATGTTGTATCTTGCAGAAAACTTGATGTAGCAGCCTCCTGTAGGTTGGAGCCTATAGAAAATCAGATGTAAAAGGATTAGGAGCTTACCTTTGCATCACAACAATAATAAAATTGTGGTTTTCTCCATTATGGGTTTCCACTTATATTTGGTGTCCATATGCATTGTTATTATGTACTGATGTGATGTATTAGTCTGCTTATTACTTGTTGTTCACATATTCAATTTGCTGGTCATTATTTGTTAAGTTGCTCATGTAATGTGTCTGTTAATAAATTTAAGGAAAATAATTTTAATGTCCATGAATGGACTAAATTAATTCACTCCCTCTCGATTTAGTTAAGATTTCATCACAAAAATCTGCCACTCCTCCATGAATGCATTAAGGGACAGCCTCACCATAGTTTCTGCAGTTTCTCCCCTTTGCACAACCTAGGCAGGCTTACGCACTCCTTCTAGAGCTTGTAGATCTGCTGCTCATATCTTGGAAAAATGTTGAATTCCTCAGCTGGGAATTCACTAAGGAATAATTCCCCACTATGTGAATTTTATTTCTTACGCTTCTCTGCTCCGACAACCACTTGTAGAAAACTATGTCCCTCTCACTCTATGTGAAGGCTCTATGTAGCTCCCTTTGCCTCAACAAAATCTCGAAGCAGAAGTCCTACCTCTTCATCGACTCAATAAGAAAGAGACAACCTCAAAACTTCAACCCTCCTAGCTATATCTATCTAATCCCTCTGGGGATTCGATATTTTGCTACTGCAGCAATTTTTCCTTCACTTTAGATTCATATCTGCTCTTCCTGTTTCACATCAACCCCTCTAATACCATGTGAAAATGGCTAGATTTGAAAATCTTAGGAATCCTACTGTAACAACTGAGTGCACTTCTCCTATTATGTAAATTACTTTTACATAATTAATTCATATATGAATTTTTGAAGTAACTACTAAATTAGCCTACGCTAAATAGATGCAGCAGAAATAAGTCTTCATTTCGTTAATATCAAAGAACTGAAATATGCTTACATAAATAATGGAAATAAACTAGCTTGGATGAAGGTAGATTATCTCTGAGAAGAGATGTAGTAGCTACATACTTCTAAATTGTGTTACATTGAGGCTCAAGGGCCATTTTCTTCTTGAACAACAAAGGGAAACCCTAAACAACCAAAACCCTAACCTTAGGAGATGCAATGCCAATAGTTTTTTGGCCCTGTTGGGATTAGTTGGAAATACAACTTCTCGGGATCATAACTTGGCCATATGATAGTAATTTGGCACTTACGATACCTCGTTAGAAATGTCTCTCCAATTACTATGTCGTTTAGGGGGTCAAAACAACTGTAGAAGTTCATGACCCAAAAAGCTGCTAAAAATAGTAATTTTTTTTATAATCAAGGAAATTAATGAAAACAACTAGAGGTACTGGTGGAATAGGCGGGTGGCTACTAATATCCACCTAGATCAGTCCTACCCCATTAAGAATCAATGGTCCCCATTGCATGTAGAGCCTCCATGAAGCGAGGAAATTTATGTTGAACTTGGTCCCTAGTGAAGGAGTTGGCCTGCTTTGACAACTTGATATAGTTGGATCCTCTACTAGCAAGTGCTCTTGATCTGTGTGTCCATGATCGTATCAAACGTGGAATGTTTGATAAAACTTTGGTTGAGCTTTGTTGGTGTCTATTTCTAAGAAATTTCGGATGCGTTCAGAAATGGGGGAAAGTATGGCCACAATTAGTCCACATTGAATACTGGGTGTAGGCCAAGGAACAGTGGAATACTGAGCTTAAAAGAACTATATCCTGCATCCTTTGTGCTTTTTTAAGGCCCATATCGTAGTGGGTTAAGCTTTTAGTGGGCCCCTATGAGGCACTCCTTTTGCAAATGTAACCAAAATTTTTCGCCCACCAGGAACTTGTGTGGCACCCAATGTTGATCATAGCATTGTGTAATTAGAATTTGTTCTATCAAATATGGCATGGACTTTGCTAGCAGATGTGATTAATTAATTTAATGAAGTTGGTAGCTTTGTCAGCTTCGAAATGGACATGACCCGAATTTTCCTGAGTAATTTCAAGTGGTACGGAAAAATCAATGGGACATGGTGGATTGAATCCCAACCGTACCTGAAAGGGACTATGGTCAGTTGAGTTGTGGAGATCTCTATTGTAGTTGTGTTGGGCATAGGGGAGGATTTCATCCAATGTGCATGGATTCTTTGAGTTGTACATGCGTAGGATGTGCATGATCATCTTGTTGACAACCTATGTTTGGCCATCAGTTTGGGGGTGGAAGGTTGTGGACTTAGTGAGCTTGGTATCAAACAATGACCATAGGCTTGAATAGAATGCACTTAGGAACCTTCTGTCCAAATTTGAGATAATGGATTGTGCAAACCCAAAGTGTGCCTATACTCACTCAAAGAAGATTTTTGTAGTGGGTTATGTTGTGATAGTCTTCTTACAGGCCACCAAAATGGTCATCTTCTATAATT
Source organism: Pinus albicaulis (assembly GCA_034641835.2). NCBI lineage: Eukaryota > Viridiplantae > Streptophyta > Pinopsida > Pinales > Pinaceae > Pinus > Pinus albicaulis. Next base: position 418,225,599 of record CM076571.1, read on the forward strand.
TGTCGATGACCACGAAAACACAGTCATTGCCATGCTTGGTAGAAGGGAATTCTGACATGTGATCCATGGAGGATGATTCCCAGGGATGGCTAGGAGTAGGAAGAGTAGTATACATGCCTTTCTTCTTGATTGTACATTTGGTAATGGCACAGGTAATGAAGGATATTATGTACTTCCCAACATATTGTCAAAGGTGTTGGGAAAAATATTGAGAGGGGGGGGTGAATCAGTATTTAGAGTTGACAGAAAAACTTTTTACCAGAGATCTTATTATGTATTTAATTATTTGCTTAGATTATTTCATCATTCATTTAGTATGCAGTAAGCATAAGCAACAATAATATAATAAACCATCACACACAATGAACACCAGAATTTAAGGTGGAAACCCAATTTGGGAGAAAACCACCTGTGCTGTCGTCTCTGTCTTCAATATTTATTATAAAGAAAACTTCTTACAATTTTGTACTAGTGCAAACTTATACTAGTATGCAGGCACACACCTGCAGAAGGCAACAACCTTCTCTCATTCTCCAGCCTCTCCTGGAAGGGAGCTTCGACCCCCTGAATTTTGTACCAGCTTCTACTGGCAGTTAGCTTCCATTTTCATACTGAAGGCTTCAATCCTTAGATCCACCATATTTCTTCAATTTCTTCATCAGACTTGCGCTAGGTCTTCCTTAGATTATCGTAGAGATTCATCATTTCTTGAGATCATAGGTGAATCATCGATTTAGATCTATTAGAGTTCAAATATACAGATATCTCATAAAGAGATTGATTTATTAACAACCCTTTCACTTGCACACCTTGTATTATGATCCTCTTCTCCTTATATAGTTTTCACCTTTATCAATACCATGATTCAAAACCAATCAACCGCTAATGGTATTCTTTTGTTAATATTTCCTTTAGTTTACCCCTCGTGGCTCTTCGATTTATTTTTAATTTATTTATCAATTTGAAGAAATTGACAAATAAATATATTTACAACTAATGTAATTTCCAAAATTTTATCCCACCACCGAACTTTAGGATTAAGGTTATACACGTTCAATCGCAGGAATTAAATTATCTATGTGCGCCATGCCTTTAACCCTTCGGACTTTATAGAAATATCCAACGCTTTCAAACAATTAACCTTATGATAAACCTTTGACCCTGGGCCCACATATATAGTCAATAGTCAATCCAATACGCGCACTGTACCATAAATAAACTTCGCGCAAGTCCAGCATCCGATCACCGTTAGATGGCGAGCCTCCAGATCAACGGCATATATGCATATCGCTCGACCTCTGATGCCGAACGTTAACGTGCGATGGCACACAACAACGACGGTTTTCCGTGGGTCCACCTTGCCACATGTCAAAAGCTCAATGGAATCGCTCCCCAAACAGGAAATACTGCTTATCCCACAAAATCGGTGCGATATGGGCAATCCACTTCCACAAATCCACTCGCAGTTTTTAAACAGTAATTAACCAAGGTTAAATGCGGGATTGCACTAGCCTTCGTATTCAATTAACTTGGTTTTCTTTTATTCAACAGGGACACCTTTCTTTGTATTTTCTAACCTATGTGGAACGCACTATTCCTTTTACCGATCGAGCTAATGTGCCCTGCACACACAGAACATGTCTGTGGCTTACTCTCCCAACAAGTCAGGGCATTCCGCTGCGAGAATTGAACCAATCGATACCCAAATACTCTCGGTATTCTCCACCCATCAGATTATCACCAGAACATACACAGGATTTCCTTTATCCTCCATCAGGATGCATACATACACCGAACTTATACATGATTTAACTCGTCCTTATTTACATCGATTCTTCATTAAATACAGAGCTTCGTTCAGTCTTATATTCTGCTGCTGATGGTTTTCTGAGATCTTCAGACATCAGAGAGTTTCCATCAAGGACAATCATATAATAAAACATATTGCCAACAATCTCCCCCTTTAGACTTGATGGCAACCATGACCAGAAATATATTCAGCAACATTCTCCCCCTTTGACATCAAGGGCAAAGGATGACCGATAATGCAATGCTCCCCCTGAGATCATGCTACAACTTTAAACAAGTAACATAAATGACTTATATCATCAAGATCAAGGATTCTCAAGCATGAGACCAGATTGCAGCAAATAATTAGAATGCCAACAATGCATCCTTTCCATATGACCAATGCTCCCCCTTAACGCAACTGTCCTTCAGGAAATCCGCGTATCCAATTTAATCTTCTGAATTTGAGCAGATCTGATCCTCTGCATGGTAGAGACTACTCTAAGCCTCTGTTTGAGATATTCGAACGCTTCCCTGGGTAAAGGTTTTGTAAATATATCAGCAACTTTTTCTTTGGAGGGCACATACTCCAACTTCACCTTTTGTTCAAGCACTTGTTCACGTAAGAAGTGATACTTGATAGGAATGTGCTTGGTCATGGAATGCATAATAAGATTATTTGAGATACTAATGATACTGGTTTTATCACACATAATGGAGATAGGAGGTGAACATTTTATTTGAATGTCTTGTAAGGTTTGCATCATCTAAAGAAGTTGAGTCCAACATGATGCAGCAGCCACATATTCTGCTTCTGCTATAGATAAGGCAATAGAGCTTTGCTTCTTGTTGAACCAAGATACTAACCTAGGCCCCATGTAGAATGCACCACCACTAGTACTTTTTCGATCATCAACATTTCTTGCCCAATCTGCATCAGTGTAAGCATAAAGAGTAAGATCAACATTCTTTGGATACCATAGTCCAAAGTCTTGAGTTCCTTGTAGATATTTGAATATTCTTTTGACAGCCTGAAGGTGAGACTCTTTTGGACTAGCTTGGAATCGTCCAAAAATCTCAACTGCATGCATAATGTCTGGTCTAGTCCTAGTGAGATAAAGTAGTCTTCCTATCATAGATATGTATTCTGGTTGATTCACTGTGGGAGAATCATCATGAGAACTGAGATTACATCTGGTTACCATTGGTGTACTTACAGGTTTTCACTCTTCCATGCCATACTTGTTCAAAATTTGCTTCAGATATTTTGTTTGTGATAAGAATATGCCATCTGTTGCTTGTTACACTTGCAAGCCAAGAAAGAATGTTAGTTCCCCAAGTAAGGAAATTTCAAATTCTTGCTGCATATCAGAAGCAAATTTCTGACTCATAGACTCTTCATTACTTCCAAAAATGATATCATCAACATATACAACCACAACCAATAGTTTATCATTTTAAGTTTTTGTGTATAAGTTGTTGTCAGCAAACCCCTTTGAAAATCCTTGTTGATGAATATATTTTTCAAGACGATAATACCATGCCCTTGGATCTTGTTTGAGTCCATATAGAGCCTTTTTAAGTCTACAAACAAGATTTTCATCATTTCCCAAAATGAATCCTTCTGGTTGTTCTATATAAACTTCTTCTTCTAGATCTCCATTGAGAAAAGCAGATTTAACATCCATTTGATAAACTTTGATTTGTTGGAAGCTTGAAAAAGAAAGAAACATTCTTATGGCTTCGAGTCTAGCTACGGGAGCAAAATTTTCTTCAAAGTCTATACCTTCTTGTTGAGCATACCCCTTGCAAACAAGTCTAGCTTTATTTCTTATAACATCCCCATTCTCATTTAACTTGTTTTTGAATATCCATTTAGTTCCAATGACATTTTTGTCATGAGGTCTTGCTACTAATTCCCAAGTGTGATTATTTTCAATTTGATCAAGCTCTTCATTCATGGCTTGAATCCAACATTCATCTTTGCTAGCTTGATTGAAATTGTGTGGTTCAATAGTGGATAGAAATGCCAGATAGCTAGAAGATCCTACAAGAGTCCTTCTTGTTTGTACACCTGATCCCTTATCTCCCAAAATTTGAGATTCTGGATGATTATTTTGAACATATCTGGATGGAGCCTTTTCAAATAAATCATCTTCGGGTTCTTCATTGGGTTCACTGTCTATATCATTCCTATTTGATGTAGAATGATATATGTCATCATCTTCTTCATCTGTTGTTTGTTTTTCTTCTTTTGGAGCTACAGGAGACTCATCAATAGCAACATCAATACATTCAACAATCTTCTGAAGTCTTTTATTGTAACATTTATATGCTCTACTCCTAGAGGAGTAACCAAGAAGTATTCCTTCATTTGCTCTGGGTTCAAACTTGCCAAGTTTTTCATCATTATTTTTGATAAAGAATTTGCTTCCAAAAACTCTAAAATGCTTCACAATGGGAGGATTACCATACCATAGTTCATATGGAGTTTTATCACTATTTACACGAACATGTGCCTTGTTACGAATATTTACCGCTATATGTGTTGCTTCTCCCCAGAATGTGTCAGGTGTTCCGGAATCATCAAGCATAGCTCTAGCCATTTGTTGTATTGTTCTATTCATTCTTTCTGCTACGCCATTTTGTTGTGGAGTGTCAGCTACAGAAAATTGTCTTTTTATGCCATGTTGTTCACAAAATTCAAGAAATTCATCTAATGTATATTCTCCTCCTTAATTAGATCTAAGACACTTGATTTTTAGATCTAATTCATTTTCAACTAGTGCTTTGAAGATCTAAAATTTCTCAAATGCTTCATCTTTGTGTTTAAGCAACCCAATCCAACACATTCTAGTGAAATCATCAATAAATAAGATATAGTATTGTTCACCACGTGGTGAAATTTTCTTCACAGGTCCACATATGTCAGTATGAATGAGTTCAATAGGCTTACTTGATGATCCTTCCTTGGCATTAAATTGCACTATGGTCTGCTTACCGAATTGGCAAGATTTTCATATGATACTTTCAGGTAGAGTAATATTGGGAAGATCACGAATAGCTTTAAGTCTGCTTGATTTGTTGATTTGAGAGAAGCTCAGATGCCCCAACCTTCTATGCCATAGCCAGTTTTCTGAAGATTTACTCAAGTAACATTTTTCTTTGTAGTTTTTTAATATATACAGGTTTCTTGGAGTTCTATTTCCTTTTATAATTGTTTTATCTATATCAATATCACGTACCACACATTCTTTGAACTAAAAACAACCTGGGTTCCTTGATCACAAATTTTACTTACACTTAGCAGATTAAGTTTTAATCCATTCACATATATGACATTAGTAGCTTTCACCTTTTCTTTTAGGAAAACAGACCCTTTTCCCTTAATGACAGCAGGAGTATCATTTCCAAAAGTAACATTCTTTTCCTTTTCTAGAGCACTATATGTAAGAATTTTGTTTTTGTCACCTGTCATGTGTTTTGAGCATACACTATCAATGTACCATTGATTTTCTTCACCTTCTGCAAATAAATCTATGCCACAATTTTCAACCTGTAATTCCTTCTTTTTCCATACTTTGGAGCTTGCAGAAAAATGTTCTTTTGGCTGGACTTTGCTTCTGCATTCAAATTCTTCATGGCCAAAGTTATTGCAATAAGCACATTCAACTTCATTTTGAAGAGGAGAAAAGTTATTATAGGTATTCTTCTTTGTTCCAATATCCATCCTTTTCTTTCTTGCTTCTCTTGTCATGATGGTTTTATATGCAACACATTGAACAACTTCATGACCAAAATTGTGACATGAGAAACATTGTCCATTGAAGAAGAAATTTCTACGATCATAAAATCTTCTACTTGAATTCACCTGTCGGTTGGTGTTTCTTTGAGTGGTATTCTTGTTAGTGTTCTTTGAATTGAGATGGTCATGCTTTACCTGTAAAGATTCTTTATTCCCTTGCTGAGTGGCAGAATGTTGTATACTAGTTGTATTTGCTTTTAGATAATTTTGTGCTGAAGTCTGAGAAGATTCCCCTATATATCCAAGACATGTATTTATAAAAGGAGAACGTTGTACCTTGATAATCTCATCTAAGGTTTCAGATCCTTTAGTAAATATAATATTCAAAGTCTTTACTTTCTCAATTTCCTTTCTTAGACTTACTATTTCACATTCTAATTTCTCATTGTGTTTCTTCTTTTCTTCAAGCTGATTTTTCAAAGTTTCTGTGGATATTTTACTTTCTTCTAAGCATATTTTGAGATGATTGATTTCATCAAGAAAATAATTATCCTCTAGAGCATCCATAAAAAGTATCGTTTTCTTCTCTATATTCTTTTTCAAATGCCATGAGAAGTCTAAGATCTTGTTCACATCCTTCCTCACATTTAGATAACCCATCACTGTCTTCATGAGTATAATAACTTTTTCTAGTGCTAAACTGATTCTTATTCTTTCTTGCTACTTCTTTCCCTTTTTCATGTGTTTCTTTATGAGGACACTTAGCAGCATAGTGACCAACTCTTCCACAGGAAAAACATTTGAAAGGAAGATTACCTCTGAACCGTCCTGTGCCAAGTTGGAGTTTCTTTACAAAATTTACTTCATCTTCTTCTAAGATATACCCTGATCCTTCTGTCTCTTCAACTTCTTTGCCTTTTGTAGAAGCTCTAAAGATGGCTTCTTTGATTTCAGATGGTCCTCCTCTTCTCATTTCATATGTATTTAGTATGCCATGAAGTTGTACCACAGTAAGATTTTGAAGATCCTACTTTTCTTCAAGAGCTGAAACTTTTGACTCAAATTTTGTCGTTAGAGATCTTAAAACTTTCTCAATCAAAGTAGATTCGGTTATTGTTTCTCCCAGATTTCTCATACGATTTACAATATCATCAAGACGTAAAAAGAAATTGGCAATGCTCTCATCATTATGCATTTTTAGATTTTCATATTGAATTCTGAGAGTTTGGAGTTTAACACTTTTTACCTTTGCATCACCTTCATAACTTAGAATGATTTTGTCCCATATTGCCTTTGCTGTGTTCAGCTGCATGAATTTGACAAATTCTGATTCAGTTAGACTTCATAATAGGGCATTGACCACCTTTGCGTTTGTTTCATAATTCTTTCTTTCCGTTGGATCTGTTGGTACTGCGGCTGGATATTGATATCCTCCTTCAACAATAGCCCATACACTTGCTCCCAGGGACTGAAGATAGGATCTCACCCTTGTTTTCCAAAAAATTAAATTGTTTCCATTAAAGAGCAGAGGCCTGATCGATGCTATTCCATCTTGATTTCTCATCTTGTTTGATCTCCCTTCTAGTGGCTAAGCTTTTTCAGAAGGACCTACTCTGATTCCAATTGTTGGGAAAAATACTAAGAGGGGAGGGTGAATTAGTATTTAGAGCCGACAGAAATTTTTTTTTACCAGAGATCTTATTATGTATTTAATTATTTACTTAGACTATTTCATCATTCATTTAGTATGCAGTAAGCATATGCAGAAATAACAGAATAAACCATCACACACAATGAACACCAGTATTTAAGGTGGAAACCCAATTTGGGAGAAAACCACTCGTGCTGTTGTCTCTGTCTTTAATATTTATTATAAAGAAAACTTCTTACAATTTTGTACTGGCGCAGACTTATACCAGTACGCAGGCACACACCTGTAGAAGGCAACAACCTTCTCTCGTTCTCCAGCCTCTCCTGGAAGGGAGCTTCGACCCCCTAAATTTTGTACCAGCTTCTACTGGCAGTTAGCTTCCATTTTCATACTGAAGGCTTCAATCCTTAGATCCACCATATTTCTTCAATTTCTTCATCAGACTTGCGCTAGGTCTTCCTTAGATTATCATAGAGATTCATCATTTCTTGAGATCATAGGTGCATCATCGATTTAGATCTATCAGAGTTCAAATATACAGATATCTCCTAAAGAGATTTATTTATTAACAACCCTTTCACTTGCACACCTTGTAATATGATCCTCTTCTCCTTATATAGTTTTCGCCTTTATCAATACCATGAGTCAAAACCAATCAACCGCTAATGGTATTCTTTTGTTAATATTTCCTTTAGTTTACCCCTCGTGGCTCTTCGATTTCTTTTTAATTTATTTATCAATTTGAAGAAATTGAAAAATAAATATATTTACAACTAATGTAATTTCCGAACTTTTATCCCACCACCGAACTTTAGGATTAAGGTTATACACGTTCAATCGCAGGAATTAAATTATCGATGTGCGCCATGCCTTTAATCCTTAGGACTTTATAGAAATATCCAACGCTTTCAAACAATTAACCTTATGATAAACCTTTGACCCTAGGCCCACATATATAGTCAATAGCCAATCCAATACGCACACCATACCATAAATAAACTTCGCGCAAGTCCAGCATCCGCTCACCGTTAGATGGCGAGCCTCCAGATCAATGACATATATGCATATCGCTCAACCTATGATGCCAAATGTTAACATGTGATGGCACATAACAACAAAATTTTTCCATGGGTCCACCTCGCCACGTGTCAAAATCTCTATGGAATCGCTCCCCAACCAGGAAATACCACTTATCCCACAAAAGTGGTGCGATATGGTCAATCCGCTTCTACAAATCCACTCACAGTTTTTAAACAGTAATTAACTAAGGTTAAATGTGGGATTGCGCTAGCCTCCGTATTCAATTAACTCGGGTTTCTTTTATTCAACAGGGACACATTTCTTTGTATTGTCTAACCTATGCGGAACGCACTACTCCTTTTACCGATCGAGCTAATGTGCCCTGCACACACAAAACACGTCCATGGCTTACTCTCCCAACAAGAATTGAACCAATCGATACCCAAATACTCTCAGTATTCTCCACCCATCAGAGTATCACCAGAACATACACAATATTTCCTTTATCCTCCATCAGGATGCATACATACACCGAACTTATACATGATTTAACTCGTCCTTATTTACATCAATTCTTCATTAAATACAGAGCTTCGTTTAGTCTTATATTCTACTACTGATGGTTTTCTGAGATATTCATACAGCAGAGAGTTGCCATCAAGGACAATCATATAATAAAACATATTTCCAACAAAAGGTTTAGCTAGTAAACACTTCTGCAACACTCCCACTATTTTTTCTACCCAAAATGTCTAGCGACCTGACTATAGTGTGCCTCCAAATCATCTTGGCACGTTTTCTTGAAGGAAAACAGAGAAACAGAGATGTCCCATGTGGCATAATAGTGCATCCTGGAGGTGAAATTCTGAAACTTGCTTGCCTTCCAGGAGCATCTTATATATGTTTTGGAATTTTGGATCACTCTTTTAAAGATATGGCCATACTGAAGTCTCTTGTCCACAAGATTCAAGCATAATTTTTAGTGCCACAACTGACGGTCAGACGAGGAAGTCTACAACATTGTTGGTGTTTCCTTTCTTGTACTTTTCCAACATCAAGTGTTTTCACTGTCACGAGTTTGGGAACTATTCCACGAAATTTCCACAGAAGAGGACAAGCAAGAATGAGCCTACAGTTGTAGCAGTAGGTGAATCTCTAGATTCAAAATTTGAACTTGATTTCACTCTCATTACATGCATGGAAATCAATATAATGGGATGCATGTGGTATCTCGACAACGGTGCCTCATTCTATATGACAGGGAATAGATATCTCTTTAGTGACTTGGAGGAGAAGGACCTCAAGAAGAACATATAGTTTGGAGATGATGGGAGGTATAGGGTGACCGAAATTGGTACTATTACCTTTGAGAGGGATTATGACTCCCCTATTAGACTCACAGATGTATTGTTTGTACCAGGACTAACGAAGAATATTGTTTCTGTCGCGGTATTGGAAGACCCTCGCTATGATGTGATATTTATGAAAGGAAAGTTTTTCCTTAGACACATTTCCATGGGAAGGGTGAAACAGATAGGTGTGCAAGTCAAGAACCTATGTGCTCTTGAGGTAAAATATACATGCAAAGCCTTGATGAGCAAGGAAAAGGTTAGAGACTTGGTTGTTGAGAGGGAGCATGAATTACCTCTCAACATGCAACCTTAGAAGAAGCTTCAGAAATTTGTGGAGAAACTACAATTGGAGAAGCAGAGAGGAGGCTTAGTGGAGACATCCACTCAAGAACAAACCTCCAATAGGGGGAAATATTGAGCCAAGTGGGAAGAGGGAGACAAGAGTGAAGAAATTTGAGCAGGGTCCATTGAGATGTTTTTGCTCATGGATCATTAAACTTCTATGAGGTCCCACAATATACAGTAATATGATGGATCAATGTTAGTTGATGCATTCATATGTCAGAGTGACAGATGCAGAGACTAAAAGCAATCAGATACTTGGGAGCACAGTGCACAGTTAGAAGTAGTGCAGATGGCACAGTGCAGAGTCAACAATAACATAACGTTTTCAGAAGATAGTGCAATAGCTAGTAGCAGTCAAAAACTTGAGTGACAGATGAATCATACTGAACACAATTGATTCCAATATTTTTTGGGTGCTTTTCAACCATAGATGTTGTATTTGCAACAAAAATAGAGAGAATTTTTGCATGAGGAACATTCCAAAGGTACCAGATCAGGATAGAGTTAAATTCCTTTTTTGTTGAGAGAGAGTGTTGAAATTGGAAATGATAAATCTTGAAAATGGCATCAATAAATATTTTAATTGAAATTTCCCTTGATTAAATTAGAATAAAATTGCAATTCCACATCACATGATAACTTGTACGAGTTAACTAAGCTAGGATGAATTACTTGGTTCAGTTAATTCAATTTGAGGATCAAATTAGAGGCATGTAGAGTATCTCCTACATTATAGGAGCCATGGTTGAGTTTATTTTGAGTTGTAATTAATTAAGTTAGTTTATCTAAGTTAAAATCAGTTTAAGTAGTTCTAACTAACGGAGGAACTAAAGAGAGGTCAAAGTGTGGAAAATAGATTTAATTCATATGCAATAATCAATCAAATAACTGATAATTCACTCACAAATAACCCATTCATGTCAGTTTTGAGAAATACCCAGTTAAGAATGGAGTTTAAGGGCAGTGTAATATCAGTTGAATAATTATTTGAATTGTGCAATTGGTGCATGTAGTCAGAGGAAGGTCCATAATGGATTATATAGTATGTATTAGAAATTTTCCTAATTAATATGGGTTAATTACCCAAGGAAACAACACAAGGAAATAGGGGTCCTGGAGGGTAGAAATTTGGTTAAGTATTGAACCAAGCTTCTCTAAGAATCAGTGAGACATATAGAGATAGTGCATATGTTGCTCAGGCTTGAGCAAATAATTGTAATCTTATCATATTTTCCGACTAATGCAATATATAGATAGTGAGGGTTTTTAGCTGTGGATTTCCCCAAGAAATATTTGTGTTGTGTCTGATTGGAATTATTTCTCTTTCTTGTTTTGTGATTTCGTGATCTTAATTGGTTTTTGTGATTGGTAGAGTAGATTCAAGTCAATTGTTTTAGCATTTTACAATTTGCAGTTTGAATCTATGTGGATTTTCTACAACTAGTAAGTCCCCATTTGAAAATTGGTTTATATATTAGCCACCTTCACCTTTAAATATTTCATATGGGAAGTAAGGAAGAGTGAGAGGCGATCTAAAATGGGATGCCTTAAGGGAATAAATAATTGTTGAGAAAATAAGGAAGATCCATCTATAGGTATAAAGACACTACAAAAGTCACAAGAAAAATAGAATTCCAAGCATGATTAACACGAAACAAAGAGGTGGTTCAAGGTGGGAGAGAGAGTATGATTGTAATTGAATGAGGAGAGGCCACAATATCCTAGTAAGAAAATAAATACTCTATGATATGATCCCCTTGAGATACAAGAAAAGGTAGGAGATAATTCCTATAGACTCATGTTATCCCCATACATGTTCATTTACTCAGTGGTGAATGTAGAGAACCTAAAATTCTATGAGCCCTCCATGCGATACTAGGAAGAGGAATAGGTCCTCCATTTTGTAGAGGATTTGGCACCAAAATCTTAGGTAGAGTTGATAGAAGATACAAATTTTCATAGGATATACATAACTAAAATACAAGGGCAACATGACTTTTGGCATAATGGTTTGAAAGGGAAGCTTCTAGGTAAGGTTAAATGGTACACCTAAGAAAACGTAGAGGAAATTTTTCCTCACCTCATTTAGTATAATATTTTGGGTACCAAGAGCCTCCAAAAATGGGTATTTGTGATCCATATTATATCATTATATTTTTTTTTATCCATCTTAATTCTTTTAGAGTGGTAAAATTAGAGGAACTAGCTCATAGGACCATTTATTAGTATGACCCAGTTTCGCAAATTGGGGTCTAAAACATTATAAGAGAATTTTGAGTCATAAAATTAAATATATAGAGGATAAAACTAAGAATAACATCTATTTTTTCTATTCCAAACACAGAACTTTACAACAGTGCAAGAATCATCTCAATTAGAGTTTGTAAACACAATTTATGCCACTCGAAAGTTAACCTTCCTATTTTGACCACCATAATTTAAAAGGATGCCACATTAGCCCCCATTATTCATGGAAAATTGGATAGACACATGATCATGATGAAAATGAATATAGAAGATTAAATATTGTAACTATAGTTAAGAGTTGAGGTTATCAAAGTTATCAAAGTTCACCATTGTTAATTTTAATTGGATTTTATTTTTTGTTTATTATTTATTTTAGTTTTGGTTTTTATTTTTATTTTTATTTATTTATTGTTATTGTTATTTTTATTTTTATTTTAGTTTCAATTTATTATTCTAACGTTCATCCCTATTAATTTTTAATTTTAATATTAGATTTTATATTTGTTTATTAATATTTTATAACGTTATATTGCATTAAATATTGAATAGGTTTTGACAGGTGACTGTTGCATCTCAGCAGTATTTATATTCAACTATTATGATCAGCACAAGTAGCAAAGTCCTGATGATGAACTACACTGGGTAGTTCGAAACACGTCCGTCCTCCAAATGATATTGTGATTTTTCTAGAAGAGTTGGTTAAACAATATGAGGTTATTGGGTTGTGTTATAACCATCCCACTAGGAGGAATAGGAGGAAAATAGGTTCAATTCTATTTGAGTGCATTTTGTTCCATAGACAAGTAAAATACCTAAGAGGGATAGGGAGAAAGAAAACAGAGATGGAGTGTGCACCATAGTAGCCAACAAGCCACTAGTCTCAATTATTTATACGTGCATATTGTTTCCACTTATAGAAAGAGATAAAAGTAGCCTCACCTTCCAGTTGGGTTTTCTTCCAAAAGGATTGTAACATACCCACTACTAACCCTAGCCCTAACTAAGGTTGGAAGGAGGCATTTACTATGCTAACCCAATCTCCAAGCCTTGTTATGGAAATAGGGTCCAAATTTTTAATACTTTTTCAACTTCATCAAATATTAAAATGGATAACATCGTTGAATTTGTCTCATCAAGACCTTTCCAATGATATAAAATTTTCCCCAATCTGACCCCCGGATCAAAAGATATTCCCAATGAAAACTACTCTTTTAGGCCTTACCATGTCATCTAACCTGCCACATAGCACCCATGTAGCACCCCACATTATGCCCATATGGCTACTATGCCACTAGGAGAGCATATATGGAAGGTGCATCAATCAACTTTGGGTCCCATCAATAGGAGGGTTGAGATGGGCCTATTCGCAAGAAATCACATTGTGCACTCCATCGAGGCCCGACCTCCTGGCCTCTAACTAGATAGCCCCACCTGACTAGTCCAACATCGCTCCTTTGGTCCAAGGTGAGTCCCACCCAACTAAGCTATTCATCCTAACTAGTTTAACCCATTGAAAAGGAAACTACAAAAATTAGTGAAAGACACAAAGGTCATTTCCACACCAGGATTTTACCATCTTCATGCTCAAGTAAATAGATTCATTTTAGGCCCACAATGACATAGATTCCATATAAATATTATATTATAGCAAACAAACCAACTTCAGACACAATAATAAGCACATGAGTAAACCATTCCCTAGCATTAGCATATCCATGGTTCATTAGAATATTCAACTAGTGTAAATCGTCAGTGGTATTAATAGAGTATTGAATGATTTATCAAGTGGTATTTGCTCAGGGAATTGAAGCACAAAATCGAGACTCATGAATGAATACTAAATAAACCCATTCCTCACACATTATGTAGAATCCCAGTGTTCCTAATTTTATAGAAAATAATTATTTCATACATCTAAAACAATGTTTACATGACATGTCATGCATCCATTTAGCAATATATGACATGCATAGTGTAATACCCACTTACGATGGTACATATAAAGTTTAGTAATGATCAGTCATATAATATTATTCATGCACACAGAGTTACATGAGCAATTATCTAGTAATGTAAAATTCTAGCAACTGAGATTGGGAATCTAACTCTCCACCCAACCATAGACAAGCTACAACCATAGTTACTTGTAATTTTTGGAATCACGATTGTTGTTAGACCAAAACTCATAGGCATTAGTCTCTGCTACAATCACCAGAGTTGGGATCCACGAGAGGTGGTTAGTCCATTTCGAAAAACACATGGGGAGTGTTGAACCCAATGTCCAACAATCTCCCCCCCAACGCGAGTCGGGTGAATTTTGAACTCGATACCTGTCGCTCTGATACCACTTGCTGGAATCACGATTGCCATTAGACCAAAACCTACTGGCATTAGTCTCCACTACAATCGCCAGAGTTGGGATCCACGAGAGGGGGTTAGTCCATGTCGCAAAACACACAGGGAGCATTGAACCCAATGTCCAATAGTAATTTCCACCCTTGTGCCAGATTATATTGCTTGTGGTGGAGTTCTTATGGGTTTTTCTCTCCTAGAAATTGGTTCACCAATCCACAAGTTTCCAATGGTTCTTCAACATTCAGGCAAGCCACTGCCCTCCACAACATTTTTAAGCCAAAAAGCCTCTTTAAGGGTGCTTGAGCTCATTTAATTTCTCCAAATCCCAATCACTATGTGTCTTTATCATTTCTTTGCTAACTCCCTTAATTTGTGTAAGCATGAGAGTAAGTTCTCTCCTCTCCATTACACAAACACGTTTTCGCACCTACGTCTCCATACCAACCATCTTCACACATGAGAGCATGAGAGAATTTATTTTCCTCTACCTATCTATATATGCATGCTCATGTGGAAATTCTTACCCCCAAAAAAACTAGTCATGGATCCTCATCCCAACTCCATGCTAATCAACCCTCTAGGACAGTGCAACCCATGATGCAATCATCCTTTACCTTGCTTGTGATGGGAGGTAAAGGACACCTAGTTTTGGAGTAATCACCGCACCTCTATGGAATCCATAATTTCCACCCTAGGGATCCTAGTTACCGATTTGGAAGTTTACCAACACTTGCGAGTTTTGGTGTAATGGAAAACCTCTATATGGTATCAGAGATATTTTGAGGGCCGTGTCCATTGTTGATCAAAATCCGACACCGGTTTGACTGCATGCGAATGCCGTTTTTTAGATCTACTATTTCTGAACATTTTTGGGTTTGTATAACTGCTTGATTGTGTCCAGAGCGTCTGTTACAATGAGGAACACCTTTCATTTCATGCGAAAAGGTTTTCGGCTACCCAAGTTATGATAGTTTAGATCTGGACGTATAAAGCATCTGTTTTGCAGTTATATTTGTTAATAGTTCTGCTTATTTCGGTTCCTTTTTTTTATTTTCGGTTTATAGGTTTTATTTATTTTTTGGATCTATACCCTCTTCTCTATGTATTCTCTTTGCTATGCACTGTGTGCGATCTCGACAAATCAGAAATAGGAAAAGGGATTTTTTTTGCTATGTATGCTCTTTCCCCACGTCTTTGTGCGATCTCGAAATTCAGGAATAGTGAAAAAAAGGATAGTTACCAGTAAGGGTAACCGAAAATCTAACATTCCACCATAAGGCTTTGCATTTCATTTTTTTTGCTCTATTTTTGTGTTTTTTTGTGTAGGAAAAGGCACGCACACCGAAGAGTTAGAAAAAAATAAAAAAAACCATTCCTCCTTTCAAAAAATAACATGATCCTTTTACTATCTCACTTGGTGAGGGGTTAGTTTATGAGAATAGAGGTCTTAGGTTCAAGTCTCCTTGTCAAGCTTCTTTTGTAAAAAGTTTTTGTTCAAAGGGGCGGAATCTTTTTTAAAAAGCCGCATTTCATCCCGTTCCCGTAACTATTCGACATCTACAACTCATATTTTTCAAAAGGCATAACTTCTTCATCCGAAAGCTGTTTTTTTTTAAACGGCATAATTTTTCGAGATTTCCATTGGAGCAGTTAGTTTCATCTTTTCTTAGCTTCAGTTTAAAAAAAAAAAATGGAAAGTGCATGCCTGGTTATTCTTAACGACACCAATTATTTCCAATGGCTACCTCACATGGTAGATATACTTAGAAGTAAAGGGCTTTATAGAATAGTCATAGGACAAGAAACTAAACCTTCTGATGATGATAAAGCTGCTAAATGGGAAAATAAACAAGATCAAGCACGAGGGTTGATAGGAATGTCCATTGCTCAAGATCTTTGATTTCATATCCTTGACATTGACACCCCTGATGAAGCCCTGGAAAAGCTAAAAACTGTTTTTGGCATTCAAAATCAAATCAGGGCCCACCAGCTTGAAAATGAGTTGCTTACTTTGGACCCCAATAACTTCTCCTCCATTGAAGATTTTTTGTCCAAATTCAAGACCCTCAAAATTCTTTTAGAAGGTTGTAAGATCAAAAAGGACGATGGTAGCCTCATCTATTGCATTCTTGCTAAGCTTGGCCCTGCATACTCTGTATTTGTTTCCGCCTTCCATTCCACTAGAGAAGCCATCATTTCTTCAGGAACCACCTACAAGAATCCCTCTTTTGATGCCTTTTGTGATTCTTTGATAAGAGAACAAGAAAAAATTTTACACCTTGGTCTTATCACTGCTGGAAATGCTTCTAAGAAAGCCTTAGCAGCCCAACAACAACCATATCAAAATAATCCCAAGAAGAAATATCCTAAAAAATATGGTCCTAAACCAAACAAGGGCCCTAAGAAATTTCAGCCGCAAACTGAAAAATCAAATCACCAAAATAATAAGGCAAATCAAAACAAAGGGAAGAAGACAGATAGACATTGCAACTTTTGCAATTGGGATGGCCATATAGAGTCCAAATGTTTTAAGAAGATGGAAGCCTTAGAAGTAGCAATGAAGAAGCACAACATCAATTTGGAGCACTCTTCACCTTCATCTTCAGGCATGGCACTTTTTGCTTGTGGTTGTCAAGCATCAAGATCTAGTTATGCATTAAATGTATCTTCTTCTTCTCCTTCTCATGAGTGGCTCATTGATTCTGGAGCTTCTTACCACATGGCCAAAAATAAAGCCATGTTTTCTTCTTTAAATGATTGTAACACCAAACATATTTATGTTGGTGATGATAGATCTCTTAGTGTTGTAGGATCTGGAACCATTCATCTCGATAATGGTCAGTTTAATGATGTACTATGTGTTCCTACCTTTTCATGCAACCTTCTCTCTGTTTATCAGATAACTCATTCAGGTGAAGGGAAAATAGTAGAATTCTCACCTCATGATGTTGTAATCAAGGACCTCAAATATCCTAAACATATTTTAGCTACTGGCATTGTTGATGATTCCACAAGGTTGTATAAGTTTGACAACTTTGGGTCATCCTCTCTTCCCTCCATTTTTGTTGCTCATAATGATGATGTGAGCAAACTTTGGCATGAGCGATTTGGTCACTTAAACTATCACTCTCTTCAAACTCTATGTAAGGAAAATATGGTGACGGGCCTTCCTATGGTATCTTGTCGAGATGGTGTTTGCTCCGGATGTGTACTCGGAAAACATCATCGGGATAGTTTTGAAAAACATGCCTCTTGGCACGCTTCAGCCCCTTTGCAGCTTGTGCACAGTGATTTATGTGGTCCACTTCCTGTTGTTTCTTTCTCTAGTTGCAAGTACTTCTTAAATTTCATTGATGATTTTTCTAGACGCACTTGGGTATACTTCTTAAAACTCAAGAGTGAAGTTTTTAACATGTTCTTGGCCTTTAAGGCCTTTGTTGAGAAACAATATGGACATCAAATTCTTAAGTTAAGATTAGACAATGGCGGAGAATATGTTAACAACAAATTTATCAACTTCTGCACTGAGCATGGCATTCAATTGCAACATACTGTTCCATATACTCCACAACAAAATGGTGTAGCTGAAAGGAAGAATTGCACCTTAAAAGAAATGGCTAATTGTATGCTTCAATCTAAAGGACTTGGTCTCAATTTTTGGGTAGAAGCCATTAACTGTGCAAATTACATAGTAAATCGCACTCCTACTAAGGTTTTAAAGAATATAGCTCCAGAAGAAGCTTGGAGCTCAATCAAACCAGATGTAAGTCACTTTCGTGTTTTTGGAAGTGATGCTTGGGCCCATATTCCAGATGCGAAACATAAAGCCTTAGAACCTAAGAGTGAAAAATGTATTTTGTTGGATATTCTGAAGATGTCAAAGGATATAGACTTCTTCAACCCAAATCCAAAAATATAATCATTAGAAGAGATGTAAAGTTTGATGAAAATATAACAAACTGTGAGCCACAGTTTATTGAAATTGGCCCACTTTTTTTTTACCTTTTGGCTACAGGCACAGGTCGGCATATGTGCCACCTCTCTCTCTCTCTCTCTCTCTTTCTCTCTCTGTTATTTTAATAACATTATTCTAGATGAGATGATGAAATCGAGCTGGGATGAAAATCCTCTTCTCACCTCCTTGAAATTTTTCTTATCTTTCCCTCCCAAGGACTGGGTTTTATATATTTGGATATAGCGAGTTATTCTCCTGAAGTGACCACCTTCGATGGGTAATAGTACATTCTTGGTTCGAAGAGCTGTTTCGCATTGTAAGCTCAAGTTCCAGAAAAACTTGATCCAGAAACCTTTGAAGAAGCCTCAAGTCATCTAGATTGGGATGAAGCTATGAATGAAGAGTATCATTCCTTATTGGAAAAAAATACTTGGGATCTTTTTCCTCTTCGAAAAGGAAGAAAACTTGTCAAATGCAAATGGGTTTAGAAAACAAAGTTTGGGCCAGATAGAAAAGTGGATAGAAATAAAGCTCGTCTTGTCACTAAAGGTTTTTCAAATGTTGAAGGCATTGACTATACTGAAACCTTCTCTCCTGTTTCCAAAATGAATTCCATCCACCTTGTTCTTTCCCTTGCTGCCTCCTTTAAATGGGGAGTCCATCAGATGGATGTTAAATCCATCTTCTTACATGGAGATTTGCATGAAGAAATCTACATGGAACAACCCCCTAGCTTTATCCAAAAAGACTCCAGCCTTTTTTATTACCTTAGGAAGTCTCTCTATGGTCTCAAACAAGCTCCTCGGGCTTGGTATGCCAAAATGGATAGATTTCTCTTAGATAATGGCTTTTCTAGGTGTCATTCTGACAACATTGTCTATACCAACAAAGTGGCTAATTCCTTCACCATCCTTATTCTTTATGTTGATGATCTTATCCTTGCTCGTAGTGATACAAACCATATAAACCATGTGAAGTCTAGCCTCAAAAAGAATTTTGAAATGACATACTTAGGACACTTGCATTATTTCCTTGGTCTTCAAGTCTTGCAATCCAAGGAAGGAATTACCATTTCTTAGTCCAAGTATGCCTGTGATCTTCTACACCAATTTCACATGGAAGACAGTAAGCCAACCCCTTCTCCCTTTCAGTCTGGAGTCAAGATTTCAGTCAACTATACTACCCCTGAAGTTGATGCTACCTTATATTGTCAACTTGTTGGTAAACTTCTGTATCTAACCCATACCTGTCCTGACCTTTCCTTTTCCATTGGTTGTTGGAATGGGGTCTCCTAACAAGCTACAAAACTAGTCCATTTTATTTATTTTTGATTATATTTAGTATAACGCAGGGGTTTTGGGGCGGGTCAAAGCCCCGAACACATTTTAATGGGTTAGAGGGTAAACTAGGCATCTGAAAACCATGGGTTGCGGACCATAGGATTTTTAAAGCTTGATTGTTATAAATAGAGAAGAATTTCATATTGTAAGAGGTAGGATTTGATGAGCTATTGAGGCAATCTGTGGTGTAAGCGATCTGTTTGAGTTTTTGGGGAACATACTCCTGCTGGTTGTGTGCGCAGAGATCCTAGTCCAGCTGTGTGCAAACCCTGCTACTGTGTGCATAGGTTGGGAAGGGAATTGTAAGGAAAGATCGATAAATGAATGCATCTGCTGGATTATTAGATCTGAATCTGTGAGTACTATTGAATGAATTGTTGGTAATTATTGTGTTATCCATTTTCTGTCGTTGTGCTACGAAGGTCTGTAGATTGAATGACTGGATCTATTCTGCTCTGGTTATATCATGCTGCGAAAGTCTGTGTATTGAATTGGATCTAGATATGTTCTGTTCTGGTTATGTAAAGTTGTGTTGATATTATGAAAAGAATATCATTGTAGATCTAGTGCACGTGGATGAAATTGGATACATATTTAACCCTATGTAGAGAACAAGGTAATTTGAATAGAACACAGCCCTGCTTGCCTTACCCTTCCTTTCTCAGGGTGCGGAAACCTAGTTCTAGTACCCACCCATACTACTTCGGGTGAGACTGTGACCTGCTTGCCGAAAGGGCCAGTAGTATAGGGGTTTGTTGGAAAACCTTGCACACTGAACCTGGGTCAGGACCCCTCAAGCCAACAAATGGTTCCATTGCCGAGATCGGAAGAGATCTGTGAAATGGAATCAGGTAGCAGCATCAGAGATCTAGCGTAGGGCTGAATGAGCCAAGGTATAGTGTGGAACAGTGAGAATTATCGGAACAGGCGAGAGGAAGATCGCCCTGCCCATAATCCGTTGAGACCTACATGAAATCCGTTAGCCACCCCAACGCTAGGGCCTCAGGAAGGTAAACTGGAGGAGCCCATGGCGGCACACTTAAAATTACCTACTTTAAAGGAGCAATCGATGAGGACCTAGAACGATTCTGGTTCGTGGCCGATTCAGTATGGACGGCGCAAGGGGTGGTAAGTGATACTGTCAAAAGAGCGTAGCTATCCTTGGCTTTTGAGGAAAGGGCGTTGGATTGGTATATGTGGTACATATCTCAAAATGAGAGTGCAATGCTTCAAAATATTAAGGATGCCCTAAAACAACAATTCTGGAAACCAAAATCCTATTCCCAACTGGTATCGGAAGTAAAAGACTTCAAGCAGGGAGCATCTGATTCAGTCTGGGAGGCTGATCAGTGGTTAAAAAAAGCAATCCAAGAAGTTGAGTTCAAGTATGATGAAAAACAACACACAAAATGGTTTATTGCTATGCTTCTACCTCACTTGCGTACGCCCATGGACCATCAGACTTTCAAATCACAAGAAAAAGCCTTGGAAGCTGCCATGAAACTTGAAGCTGCACCTAAGGATGACACAAGGGAAGGGGTACAGCAAATTCAGGAGCAGCTCGGGGCCATGCAGATGGAAATATAGAGCTTACAGATGGAACAAAGGAAGGGAGTAAGCACAGACCTTTGGTGCGAGGATTGCTGGGTGGCGGGACTCCATGATACAACCCAGTGTCCACGGATGAATAAAGGTGAATCAAAGCAACAATGGTGCAGGTTCTGTCCATCGATAGGAAACGATGAGCAGAATTTCCACGCCTATGACTTACTGGTAGATTGAAGAATCCTCTATAGGGTACAATCCAATCCTACCTCTCCGAGATCCCCTATGAACTTTGGTGGCTCTCCTGCACAGGGTAGGGGGGGCGGGGAGGAAGCACTGGATGGGGACGGGGCCAACTGATTTGCTACAACTATGGAGAGGTAGGGAAATTCACTTGGGACTACTCAAATCCCACTAGACAGACCTATAAATACTTCCAACAATTGGACCATGAAATCAAAGACTGCCTGATTTTGCTAACAAAGATGAAGGAAAAACATTATACTCCCACACAAAATATACAGAGAGTCAAGACAGATCTAAGGAGAATAACACGTATCATGGTCACCCAGAAAGCAAGAGAGGAGCTCGCTATTCAGAAGGAAACATCTCCCGGAAAACAGGAATCATTGGGAACCCCTGCAGAGCTACCAAAAGAAGAAGTTGAAACCTTTTTAAGGGCATTCTTGAAGCTCCTACACAGCCCGAAGGTGGGAGAAAGTCTGCAAGTATTACTGCAGGACTGTGTAGCTCAACCCAGCATGATGACTGAGGTTAAGGAAGTACACAAATTACACAGCTATAAAAGACGCACCGGGAGAGAGATGCGCTTGACTGCACATATTGGTGACTATGAGATAGATCAGGTTATTCTGGATCTTGGATCTAATGCGAATGTCTTACCAAAAAAAACCTGGAAACGAATGGGGGAACCTAAATTAGACTGGTCCACCATCCAGCTGCGAATGGTAAATCAAAATAAGATCATCCCTCTGGGACTGTTGACAAGGGTTATGGTTGATGCCACAGGAGTAAGGGTCCTGGCTGACTTTGAGGTCATAGAAATTGTGGAAGATACGGACCCCTATCCTGTGCTCCTAGGAATATACGCGGCTATCGATGTAGGAGGTATCATTAATATAAAAAACA
The DNA here is from genome assembly GCA_034641835.2 of Pinus albicaulis. NCBI lineage: Eukaryota > Viridiplantae > Streptophyta > Pinopsida > Pinales > Pinaceae > Pinus > Pinus albicaulis. The sequence continues at coordinate 418,248,091 of CM076571.1, forward strand.
CAGAATGGTGTTTGATAATAATGGGACACGTGTAATAGTACCACTAGATCCCGCTGAGGGTGCACGGTATACCGAACCAGCATATGAGGATGAGGAGCTCGATCACATCTACAGGATGGCAACACAAGATAAGGACCAGGATGATCCTACAATAGGTGGAGTATTCAACTGGGAGAAAAACACTGAGTACTTTTCTGACACAGATGAAGAACTTGAGAAGTGGCAGACCCAGCTACATGAGGTTTCAACCCTACGAGGCCCTCGGATTACAAGGACTCTCTACTGCATCACTTCGGAGGCAAGGGACCTTCCCCACTTTGATGAGTCTAGTACTGTCCAGGACTTCATAAGAACATTAGAAGCTAGGGTGCCCAAGGATCGATGACTATGGGCGCTCAATCTGGCACTACGTGGCACACCTGCCTGATAGTGGGATACCCACAAGAAAGCATTTCCGAAATGGGATACGTGTCGGGATAGGATGGTGCTGCGATTCACACCCCCTGCCGATGTGAGCACGAACATATTCCTGGGGCCTAGAGATCCTTGTGCGCATCTGTGTATATGGACAACCAAGTGGTCTGACCGAACCCAAGATGAGTGGATCCATCTATTTATACATGCCCTGGGCCTTATCCCCACTACTTGGTACTTAGATGCCGAATTACATCAGTGGACTCGCCATTGGAAGATATTAAAAGAGGACTTCCTCAGAACATTTGGGCTCATTGGGGGAACATAAATTCTTGACGAAACCCTGCAAGACATTGATGCATTTGTCTTTAAGAAGCCTCGCCCCCACACCCCACTAGCCATTTTGACATGGGAGGCCTAGATGCAAGACATAATCAACTGTCAGAGCTTGGAGATTAATGAAGAGGAATATAACCCGCGGAATATCTCTGTTCCAGAATCTAAAGGGGAACGTACTGTTATCGGGCCATCGCTCTTAAATATCGATGTCATGCAAACTCTCCGGCTACACGAGTTTAATATTGAGACAGATGAACATTCTAAACTGGAAAAAATTGGGGACTATTGGGATGAAGGCACTGTGGGCAAAGTCGCCGAGATACTAATGGAGTACCAGGACTTGTTCCCTAAAAATTTTTCTGAGCTTAAAGGAATCATGGGGGACCTTGGCATTATGCACATCACTTTAAAGCCAGATGCATGGCCCATCAAGTAGCGGCCCTACCAGTTGAATCGTAAGTATAAACAAAAGGTCAAAGAAGAGCTGGACAAAATGCTGACAGTAGGTATCATTGAACCAGTTGAACAGTCAGATTGGATCAGCCTGATGGTCGTTCAGGAGAAAAAAACAAAAGGAGAAATATGTATCTATGTGGAACTCCGAAGACTAAACGATGCCTATGTTCATGACCCCTTGCCTACTCCCTTCTCTGATGAAATCTTGGATGGTGTGGGTGGCCAGGAGGCCTATTCCTTCACAAATGGATTCTCAGGATATCATCAAATCAGAATTGCACCAGAGGATCGTAGTAAGACCACCTTTGCCACCAAATGGGGCTCCTTCTAGTACACAGTCATGCCCTTCGGTCTTAAGAATGCACCTGCTATCTTTTCAAGGGTCGTAGTGGCCATGTTCAAGGAATTTATCCATAAGTTTCTAGAGGTTTACTTCGATGACTGGATGGTGTTTGGCTTAGTAAAATAACATGTCTCAAACCTGCAATTAATGTTGGATGCATGTCGAAAGCACCAGATCTCCCTAAATGTCATGAAGTGCGTCTTCTGCGTGCCGTTCAGAATCTTGCTGGGTCATATAGTTTGTCGGCAGGGTCTGATGGTTGATCCTGCGAAGATAGTTGTAATTATCAATCTGGCAGCCCCTACAGTAGAGAAAAAATTATGATTCATTCTCGATCACACAGGCTATTACAGAAAATTTATTCAAGGATATGCCCTGGTCACAGCTCCTATGGAACAATTTCTAAAGAAAGATGTCTCTTTTTTCTGGAATGATGAATGTCAGAAGAGCTTTGAACTACTCAAGGAGAAGATGATTTTTGCACCTATACTAATATTCCCTGACTGGTCAAAAGAATTCCATGTACATGTTGATGCATCAGGCATTTCCTTGGGTGCAGTCCTTACGTAGCCTGGCGAAGGAGATATTGATCATCCACTTGCCTTTGCCAGTTGAAAACTCTCAGGGGCCGAACAAAATTACTCTACCACTGAACACGAAGGACTGGCTATGGTGTATGCAATACAAAAATATTGACACTATCTATTGGGGGTGCACTTTAAGATGTTTACAGACCATTCGGGTTTGAAATGCCTGGTCAACAAGCTTGTGTTGGGGGGGAAGATTTGCCGCTGGTTGTTGCTATTCCAAGAGTATGATTTTGAGATTATCGTGAAGTGTGGAAGGTTAAATGCAGGCCCAGATCATTTGTCTCATATTGATACAGGAGAAGAACCCACTAACTTGGACGAAGACTTACCTGATGCGCAGTTATTTACCATTAAAATGGTGGATGACCACTTCGCTGATATCATTGAGTTCCTTACTACGGGTAGGGCCCCTGCTGCGTATTCGGTGCAACAAAAAAATGAGTTAGTTACCCAAGCAGCAGAATTTACTATCATCGTAGGATAGCTATACAAGCTAGGCACAGATGAAATACTCTGCAGATACGTATTAAAACATGAACGACCCACTGTCCTCGCAGAAGCTGTAATGTTCCAAAATTTTGAGGAACATTAAATTTTGTTAATTTTATGAAGAAGGTGAATAAAATGGATAGCGGACCCATTATTTGCATGATTATAGAATAAAAATCATCTAAGCATGAAAGAGGATCATGATTGGAGCTGGATTTCACACCTCCATGTGTGAAAGGAGGTTTTTGTATAAAGGCTTGGCCAAGGTTGACCAAGTCAAACTGCATTGGCATGAGTTCGATAGCACTAAGTGTGACAACGTAGGAGGGAAGCTTCTAGAGGAAGGAAACCCTAATTCGAAGTAGGGCCCATGGAGGGAAGGCTCACTTGTTTAAAAGAGGAGCAAGGCAGCCATTGAGATTATCTTTGATCATTTTACATTTTGAGTCTTAGATACTTGTTGCTGCCTCTTGTTGTTCAACAGAGCTGCACTGCCTTCGGGCATGAGGGAGTCCTCTTTAGGAATTCCTCTCCTTCTTAAGGAGCTCTTGAAGGATTGCACTCAATTCCCCATATTCAGGCATTCAGGCCATAGCTTTAGTCATCTACATCAGCGCAGTTTCTGTAGCAGACATTGTACAGTGTTGCTGGGTGTTGCTGGGGAGGTTTCCACACACCATCCGGAGCTAGTTTTCTAGTGGAGGGAGGTTCTATCCCTTAGGAGATCAGAAAAGGGGGTTTATGAGTAGATCCCACCATCTTTGGCATTAGGCCAACCACATTCCATCATTGGCAGTGCAGTCCCTCTCTTAGACAACGTTCTTCTTGGTGACTATTTGTTGTGAGGGATTGACAGTCACTTGGAGGGGAAGTCTTGGGTGAAAGGATCAGCCTTTCACTTCAGATTTTCGTTGGAGAAGAGTTCTTCATTTTTTGCGGCCATTTCAGCTTTCTCCATCCATTTCCAGCTCTTGAGTTGCAGCTACTACTGCAACTCCGGAATTTTGTATAATTACCATTTTTGTATAGATTTCAGCCAATCCTTTTAAAGGATTGATGTTAAGTATTTTCAGGGGTTGAGTCTTGCTCCCCTTTATTTATTTCAGCCCACATTGTTATATCTTTGTATTTTCATCATTATGCAGTAGTTCCTCTCTAAAACTACACAGTCATGGCCTAGGGCTTTCTTATGCAGCAGTGTATTCTCATATTGGCATGTACAGGTTTCTTGAGGCTTCTGGTGCCTTGCTTGAGTGATCATTCCCCCAAGGATTTGTATTATTATTTTCTGCTATGTATTAATATGATGGCCATTGGATTCTCTGGCATTTCATGTGTATATGAATCATTGTTATTTCCATTTGATGTATTTATTATTGCTGTAGCTGCAATGTTGGGGTTATCTTAAGAGATTCCCAATCTTGTTGTTTTTCCCTCTTGGGAATATTATCCCTTGAAAACACTCTATAGACAGAGTATGCTAGTGTTCCAGGTAGCCTCTGGAGCTCATCCTTTGTTCAAAGGTGAAAAATCCAGTAAATTCCCCTACAGTCTATCTCTGGAATAGATTTGCTTGTCGATTGATAATGTTTCTGAAAAAGGAACATTACAGTGGCATCAGAGCATCGAACTTGACATAGCCTGTGAGTTCTATTTCAGAGGAGAATGATGAAGAAGATGAGACTGATCTCATCTATTTTTGGAATAAATAAGAGCCTCCCTAAGGAGGAGGAGGAGAAAAGGGGAGAAGAGGAAGGTCCATGCACTTCCTATTCTCTTGAAGACCAGCATGGGAGATGCTTGGATTTTCAAATCTTAAGCAAGTACTTGGGTGACTATAAACCCCATTCTGTAGCATTCAGGGGAGCTACAATGTTCCCACAGTCTATTCAGTAGAAAAAGGAGAGAAGGCCCTGTGGAAGAGGAGAAATCAGAGGCAATAGGTTCCTATTGTCTACATTTGATGGGGATACTTTAGCTAGAGCTTGGGTGAAAGAGTTGGAGGCAATTTTATTGCTACATCTAGTGGTAGAGAAAGAAGCAGTGGAGATTGTAGTGCTACACATGGAGGAGGAAAGCTTTGTTTGGTGGTTTAAATCCTTGGTCCATTCAAGGGTGAGTTCTTTTACAAAATTTGCTCAAAGGTTAATCCAAGCCTTTAATGGAGAGAGGACAAAGGAAGAGAAATTCATTCCACCATGGGAGGAGCAGCCTTCTACATCTATGGATGAGGCAACCATTACCTTAGAAGAAAAAACTACTGCAGCCACACAAGAAGGTCCCAAGATCCACCAAGGTATGAGAAAATTTCCACATTTTACTTTAGCAATTAATCTTAAGGTTGGTGGAATTTCATATGAGGAGGTCCAAGGATCAAATCACATGGCCACTTTAGGGCGTCACGATTGCCCTGCGTTGTGCAAAGGGTTCAAGGAGAAGATGAACCCTCATCCTTACACACCTATGATGAGTTTAATTCAGCCTTTAAGGTGGGAGTGTGAACTTTTGGAGGATGAAGTGAACCATGACACCTCCATGAAGAATCATGAAACCATTTGTGAACCAGAGGAAGAGACAGCTGCTACATCATTGGAGGAATCAGCAGCGCTGTTGAGCATGGGTGGAGAGGAGACATTACCTCCATCAAATTTGGATCCTCACAGGTCCAACATAGTCACGAGAGAGAGGCCTTCCTTAAGGGGTCTCCAAGGAGCTGCATTTCAAACTCTCATGAAATGTAAAAAGCAAGACTTGGTTTGGGAGGATGGTAGCCCTCAAGGGAGGAGTACCGAAGAAGAGAAGAAGTGGCAGGGTGTTTACATCATTGGGTAGCAAGGAGAAGGGATACATATTGCTGATATGACATATATATCAGTCATGATACCTTCATCACATGATTCATATGATGTGATCATGAGGAGTCAGTAAGCACTTGAGTTGCTTGGGATTGATGGGAGAGAGCACAAGCAGATTTTCTCTCACATGATTGAAGGTGTTGTAGGAGTTGAGAATGGCACTCTCATAGTGCAAGGGGATCACTCCTTAGCTGGGATTGATTGGGAGGCATTTCCCTCTTGGGAGAAGCTTCATATTTGTAGCAGCATCACCAGAGTTGTTCTTGACAAGGAGCATGTCAAGGAACAAAGATTGGCATGGGAAAGAGCCTTTTTGCATGAGCTCACAGCGCTGTCATTTGGGAGGAGGATCACATGAATAGATCCATATATCAACTCAATTCCAGCCTATGGTAAGAGTCTTGTGTGTACCTTTTCTTATTTACATACTCTTATCATTATGATGCAGTGCAGGGCTTCTCAAAGGAGCAGATTTTTCATGTTGCTCCATGAGCAAAATTGGGCCAAACCATGTGATGGAGACAACCATATTTTATATGGCCTTGGGAAAGTGATACCTTATATGTATGTTCAGCATTTATATGCATCCATTTACCATGCATTATTATATGTAAGAACATACATTGTTATTCATGAACTTAAAAACAACTTGCCATATCATTTCTTAAAGCAGCAGTTTGGGAAACTGCATTGTGACCACTTGGGAGACTGTTGGTACATCTTTGCACAATATGAAACCTTCAGTAATTGCCTCATTTTATTTCTGAGTATGGTCTTCTTGTCTAATATTTCTTTTATCTCAATGGAGGACATGATCAGAGGAGAGACACATGGGATGAATGTGTCCTTGATGAGGAAGGACTCCCCTATTTTCTGCAGTACATGTTCTAAGAGGAACATGAGAGGAGGCATGGCTACAGCCACATATTTGCTTACTTGTGGGGTGAGCCATGGGCTTGGTAATGTTATCCATCCATTGTATGTATATGGTTAGGTATTTGACCTTATGTTGTTGATTCACTCATCTATTAACTATTTAGTAGTACATGTGATAGTTGTTGTGCAATACTTGCCATGTTATTTTCTGCAGCTATAGTGGATGAGGTTGCATTGTGACCCTATGAGGCATTTTTCACATATTGATGCAAATGGTATAACCTACAGCAAACATGTCATGGGGGCATTCTATGGTGATCTTTTCCTATTCATCATAGATGACATGTCTTGGGACAGCTGGATTATCATTGATGGAGGAGAGATTCTTGGGGGATTAATCCTCATTTTCCATTTGAGGGAAATAAATTTTCAGCCCATGATCAATACATACTCTGCACCTATAATAAGTGTAGAGGAGGACAGCAAGGAGCATGCTATAAAGCTTGCCATGATCAGATTTCAGCCCACCTTCATTTCTAGAGCTCAAGGTGGAGGGAGATTTTCCATGAGTTGCCTTGTTGGGAGGTAGCTTATTTTTATGATTGATGGCTTGGGGGTGAGAGATTAATATGGGGATGATAAGTCCCACTATATATCAGATCTCATGCCTCAAGGAGGCCCTTAGAAAACTCTTTGTTCCTTCATGGATAGTTGTTTTTACATGATAGCTATTTAGGGATGTTCACCTAAAGGCTAGATTGCATATGTTGGAGGGACAGTTTGAAGACTTGATTGCTGATATGGCATCATTTCCTTGAGGAGATCATCACATAAGGATGCTACAGAAGGAAGGGCAGAAAGAAACTCAGTCCATCCTTGCAATTTCTTGAGGGCAAGCAATATTTTGAGAGGGGAGGACTGTAATGTTCCAAAATTTTGAGGAACATTAAATTTTGTTAATTTTATGAAGAAGGTGAATAAAATGGGTAGGGGACCCATTATTTTCATGATTAGAGAATAAAAATCCTCTAAGTATGAAAGAGGATCATGATTGGAGCTAGATTTCACACCTCCATGTGTGAAAGGAGGTTTTTGTATAAAGGCTTGGCCAAGGTTGACCAAGTCAAACTGTGTTGGCATGAGTTGGATAGCACTAAGTGGGACAACGTAGGATGGAAGCTTCTAGAGGAAGGAAACCCTAATTCGAAGTAGGGCCCATGGAGGGAAGGCTCACTTGTTTAAAAGAGGAGCAATGCAGCCATTGAGATTATCTTTGATCATTTTACATTTTGAGTCTTAGAGACTTGTTGTTGCCTCTTGCTGTTCAGCAGAGATGCAGTGCCTTCGAGCACGAGGGAGCCCTGTTAGGAATTCCTCTCCTTCTGAGGAGCTCTTGAAGGATTTCACTCCATTCCCCATATTTAGGCATTCAGGCCATAGCTTCAGTCATCTACATCAGTGCAGTTTCTGTAGCAGACATTGTGCAGTGTTGTTGGGTGTTGTTGGGGAGGTTTCCACACACCATCCAGAGCTAGTTTTCCAGTGGAGGGAGGTTCCATCCCTTGGGAGATCAGAAAATGGGGTTTATGAGCATATCCCACCATATTTGGCATCAGGCCAACCATATTCCATCATTGGTAGTGCATTCCCTCTCTTAGACAACGTTCTTCTTGGTGACTATTTGCTGTGAGGGATTCACAGTCACTTGGAGGGGAAGTCTTGGGTGAAAGGATTATCCTTTCACTTCAGATTTTCATTGGAGAAGAGTTATTCATTTGTTGCAACCATTTCAGCCTTCTCCATCCATTTCCAGCTCTTAAGTTGCAGTTGCTACTGCAACTCCGACATTTTGTATAATTACCATTTTTGTATAGATTTCAACCAATCCTTTTAGAGGATTGATGTTATGTATTTTCAGGGGTTGAGATCTTGCTCCCCCTTCTTTATTTGAGCCCAAATTGTTATATCTTTGTATTTTCATCATTATGCAGCAGTTCCTCTCTAAAACTACGCAGTCATGGCCTAGGGCTTTCTTATGCAGCAGTGTATTCTCATATTGGCATGTACATGTTTCTTGAGGCTTCTAGTGCCTTGCTTGAGTGATCATTCCCTCAAGGATTTGTATTCTTATTTGCTAATATGTATTAATATGATGGCCATTGGATTCTCTGGCATTTCATGTGTATATGAATCACTATTATTTCCATTTGATGCATTTTTTATTGTTGTAGCTACAATGTTGGGGTTATCTTAAGAGATTCCCAATCTTCTTGTTTTTCCCTCTTTGGAATATTATCCCTTGACAACACTCTATAGACAGAGTCTTCTAGTGGGCCAGGTAGCCTTTGGAGCTCATCCTTTGTTCAAAGGTGAAAAATCCAGTAAATGCCCCTACAATCTATCTCTGGAATAGATTTGCTTGTCGATTGATAATTTTTCTGAAAAAGGAACATTACAGAAGCCCATGAGGGAGTCGCTGGTGGCCACTATGTAGGCAGGGCTACAACGCAAAATTTTTGGAGGGCTGGCTTGTGGTGGCCTACCCTGCATCAGGATTCTTACACCCATTTTAGAACGTGTGATACCTGCCAACGAACTGGTTGCCCCTCACGACGCGATGATATGCCATACAGCCCCAAATGGCCCTACAGGCTTTTGATAAATGGGCCATTGACTTTATAGGACCCATTAATCCACTAGGCAAGAAAACCGGCGCGCACTACATTATCACTGCCACTGGCTATGTCACGCGATGGGCTGAGGCACAGGTTGTGAAGGATTGTACTACTGATACGACTACACACTTCATCTTCGAGAAAATTCTGACCAAGTTTGGCTGCCCAAAAATCCTAATCAATGACAGAGGTTCGCATTTTGTTAACCAAACGATTCAAGCCTTGAACGACGAATTTCAGATCCACCATACCAAGAGTACACCATACCACCCCAAGCTAATGGGGCGATTGAAGCTTTCAAAAAAATTTTGGAGTAGGCATTAACGAAGCTTTGTAATGCTGATCGTAGTGACTGGGATATTCGCATCCCCTCGGTCCTATGGGCTTACCAGATGACTTGTAAAAATTTGACAGGTAGGACACCTTTCCAAATGGTCTATGGCAAGGAAGCCATCATGCCCATAGAATACATTGTTCCTAGCCTACGCATTGCACCATTCATAAATATGGCAGACTTCGATATCATAGAAGAATGCCTGGCGCAACTGGTAGCATTGGAAGAAGATCGGTTTATTGCTCAGTTTCAATAGCAGGTACAAAAAGCTAGAGATAAATCATGGCATGATCGACACATTCACCAGAAAACATTTGTCACAGGTGATCTTGTCTTGCTATACGACAGCCAATTTATGAAACATCCTGGCAAATTCCGACAGCACTGGCTTGGTCCCTACATAGTTTAGAAGGTGACAAATGGTAGAGCAGTCCAGTTAGCTACCCTGCACGGTGACCTCCTCCCAAGCATTTTCAATGTAGGTCGACTCAAACCATATCGAACTATGAATCATGGGGTTGCAACATTACAGTGACTCGGGATGAGTCACAAGATTGTGTTGGGGGACTGTTGGAACGGGGTCTCCTAACAAGCTACGAAACTGGTCCATTTTGGTTATTTTTTATTATATTTAGTATAGCGCAGGGGTTTTGGGGCGGGTCAAAGCCCCGAATGCATTGTAATGGGATAAGGGGTAAACAAGGGGTCCGAAAACCATGCGTTACAGACCATAGGATTGTTAAAGCTAGATTGTTATAAATAGAGAAACATTTCGGATTGTAAGAGGTAGGATTTGATGAGCTATTGAGGCAATCTGTGGTGTAAGAGATCTGTTTGCGTTTTTGGGGAACGGAATCCTGCTGGCTGTGTGCACAGAGATCCTAGTCCAACTGTGTGGCGACCCTGCTACTGTGTGCGCAGGTTGGGAAGGGAATTGTAAGGAAAGGTCGATAAATGAATGAATCTGCTGGATTATTAGATCTGAATCTGTGAGTATTATTGAATGAATTGCTGGTAATTACTGTATTATGCATTTTTTGTCTTTGCACTGCGAAGGTCTATAGATTGAATGACTAGATCTATTCCACTATGGTTATATCATGCTGTGAAAGTCTGTGTATTGAATTGGATATAGATCTATTCTATTCTGGTTATGTAAATTTGTGTTGATATTATGAAAATAATATCGTTGTAGATCTAGTGCACGTGGATGCAATTGGATACATATTTAACCCTGCACAGAGAATAAGGTAATATGAGCAGAACGCAACCTTGCTTGCCTTACCCTTCCTTTCTCAGGGTGTGGAAACCTGGTTCTAGCACCCACCTATACTACTTCGGGTGAGACTGTGACCTGCACAAGTGGGTCACTACCAAAAGGGCCAGTAGTATAGGGGTTTGTTGGAAAACCTTGCACACCGAACTTGGGTCAGGACCCCTCATACCAACATTGGTCTTATCGCTCGTTTTATGCACCAACCTCATGAAAGTCACTGGAAAGAAGCTAAAATAATAATTCGATATATTCGAGGTATAGTTCAGTTCAGTATTCATTACAGTGTAGGAGCATCTCCATTTTTGATTGGTTTCACTGATTCTAATTGGGCTCATGACCCTGATGTTTGAAAGTCTACTGCAGGATATGTATTCACTCTTGGTTCAGGACCTATTACTTGGTCTTGTAAGAAACAAAGTGCCATCTCTTTTTCTTCAGCAGAAGCAGAGTATCGTGGTGCAGTTGAAGCCAGCAAGGAAGTCATGTGGCTTCGTTAGATTCTGTCTAAATTTGGTCTTCATCAGCAGCATCCAACTACACTTTGGTGTGATAATCAGAGTGCCATTCAGCTATGTAAAGATCCAGTTCAGCATCAGCGTATGAAACACATTGAACTCCACATACACTTCATCATAAAGCTCATTCATGATCATGTTCTTGAAGTGCAGTATTGTCCAACCAATGATCAAGTAGCCGATATCTTTACGAAGGCTCTCACATAAGCGAAGTTTACCAAACTTCAATCCATGCTTGGAGTTCAAGAAATTTGTCATTAAGTGGGGATAGGCTCTAATGCCTCCTTCCTTCTCCTATTGTGTCACTTTTGTAAATCCTTCAATCCTATCCCAATTTGTTCTGAAGGGGGGATGTTAGGATATTTCGACACATAGGAAATAGGCTCCTTTTATGTCACCTTTGTAAATCCTTCAATCCTATCCCAAGTTGTTCTTAAGGGGGGATGTTAGGATATTCCGATACATAGGAAATAGTTAAGAATAACTTATTCTAGTGTAGAGTTAGGTAAAGTGTGTTTCTTTACTATGTACATTTGTAACTTATAATCTGACGGTCACAATTTGTAGTGATCCAACGATTATCTCTCACCTCGGTATTAACGACACTTGATATGTGGCTTAACACCAGATTGGTCCATGATCTCTATTTAAAGAGCATGTAGGGTCATTTGTCTGGTAATACCGAGGTGAGATATAGCTGTCGGATCACTACAAATCGTGACCGTCAGATTATAAGTTACAAATGTACATGGTAAAGAAACACATTTTACCTAACTCTACACTAGACTAAGTTATTCTTAACTATTTCCTATGTGTCAGAATATCCTAACATGGTATCAGAGGCTGGACCCAGGTTCGATTCCTTCGAGCTGCGTTTTAGGGGTGTATTGATTCCCCGAGCTGCGTTTGAGGGGGGGTGTTGGAGTAATCACCACACCTCTATGGAATCCATAATTTCCACCCTGGGGATCCTAGTTACCGGTTTGGAAGTTTACCAACACTTGCAAGTTTTGGTGTAACGGAAAACCTCTACACCTAGTACTGTCATCATTTCTTCAATTAAAATTATTGCACAATCAACCCATCAAGCTTAATAAATATAGGAAAATAAGCAAAATAATAATATGATACAATGAAAATTGAATCTGGTTGTAAAGGATTTAAGATTCATTGGATTAATAAATATTCAATGATAGAAAAATTTATAATAAAATGAATAAACCACCCATATTCTCTCTCCTTGACACCTCATAAAACAGATAAACAAGGATGAGAGAAAATAACATCTAAGCTCTAGAAAATAGGATCTGGGATATAGAAACTCAATAACATACTTGAGATAAAAATATATCCCAATATGTAAAATAAATAAGGTGATATACTTAGGACTTTATGATTGTAACATGAGAAAGAGGCTAACATTCCCCCCCTCAATCATAAGTCTGAGCAATAATACCATAAATATAACATAGACGAGTATCGTCTGCAAGTCTTCATGTTGAAACTCCCGAGTTGATCCTCAATGAAGAACTCCCTAAAAAATCACCAAAGCTGGATGATAAAAACTCCAATTTGAAGAGAGAGAACCAAAAGAAGTGAATTAGCTGCAAGTATGACACACTACTGAAAATGCTTGACAGCTCAATCTAATGCATCCAAGTGAAAACAAATGTCCACTGATTTACATTCAATCAACATCCCAATTACTTTCCTACTAGAAAATGTCATTGTATTGTTGTCGAAACTTTTAGTCAGACAACCATAATCATCAATTCAATTTCAGTTTCATCATCAATTTATCTCTTTTTTAGCTGAAAGGAGAGACCAAAGCCATCTGCATTTGTTTTGAACTCCCCCCATAAGATGTAGGAGAGCTTCACTAATGTAATCCCCCTTTCAGGTTCATGAGAGTAGCATCTTCTTTTCATTGTTGGTTGTAATATTTTTCTTAACGTGAGATTGAATTATTCGATAAAACATATATAATCGTTTGACTATTGATAACCACTCCCAAGGATCAAACCATGCATAGTTAATATTCAATATAACTGGTTTGTTGCGTTTGCAACATCACTCTAACGAGTGAATCACAATTTACAATACAATTTGATTTTGATTTGATTTGACTCTTACAAAAAACTGTCGCAAGTGCATTGGTCAAAAATTGATGTTGAATTTATGCAAATGTTGTTAATGTAGTTGTTTGACATATATCGAAATGCTCATGTAGACTGCTAACTTGAATGCTTGAATTTGTTCTTTGCAACTTCTTAATTATGGGTGCTTAAGCATATATACTTTGTTTATTTGATCTTGACTTCATTAATTTTCTTTAAGTATAATAACAAATATTGAATCACTTGAAACACATATGCACAAATAAACTCCCTTATACAATTTTAAGGAGGTCCAAAATTCCCTTCTTTTTCCTTTTTAAACACTCTCACTTCTCCACTCAAATAGCTTACTCACTAATAACCTTTTATTTTAACTTAATCAAGAACTGAGTGACTAATGACCTTCTATTAAAAGAAGACATAAGAATTCACCACTAAAAAAACCCTCACTTTTCACTCTAAAATAACATAATATTAACTTCTTATCGCTCCATCACTCCAAAGAATATTTTAATAAAATATTCTATATATATTTCCCACAAAACATTGCTAAACCCTTTTATCTCCCCTAAGGCTCATAGAATTAAAAATGTAAAAAATACACCTTTTTCAAATCACTTAGGTCTCCCTTTTTGTGAACATAAAGTAATGTTTTGGTTATATTAATATAAAAGAGTGATCTACGTTCAAGTTTTAAACCATATAATTCCAAATCTAAACTTCATGAGTTGAAAAAGTCACTTAGGAACTTGTGCATCGAATTGTATACCTTTTTATAATCTGAGTGGAATGAACATGGGAGAGAAAAACTCGAAATTATAAATCAATCACTCTTTTCGAGTTTTTGGCTAGCCCATAAAATATATGCCTAGACTATGTATGAATAAAGTGTGGGTATTGTGCTTAAAAATTGTTGGAAAGGTAGAGAAGAAACATATTTTAACGCACACAAAATATATGAGTTGTGGCACTTCTATATTGTTTACACAAATTTGATTACAATTACATGACTTGATTTACAATGAATTTGGTGAAGGGTATTTAAATTTTTTGGACTAATGACTCACCTAATATAACTTAATGTGCACACACTCTCTAAATTTATCTATCACTTAAACTTGACTTGACTCAACGCTCTCAATGCTGAGTTAGCTGACTCTCTAAATATAGAAAACTCTTCATGCGGGAGTAATTAGCCTACTTTAATACTCCCCATTAATTACAATCGAATGACTCAACATAAATCAAACAAGACTTAACTATGCCTTCTTATAGGGTTACAATAGAAATTGACTCAATTATCACTCAAATGTGTCTGCTGGTCTCTGTCTCAGCTAGGCTTACAATGACTCCAAACTTTTATAGTGTTGCACTTTATTTTTCTTTTCTTAGAGATTCTATATCCTTGAAATTGCTTCATTCTCTGTTGCACTTTCTTGCTGTCGACTTTCTTCATTTGTTGTTGCTGCAATTTTTTTTTTACTTCTCTTGAATTTGTGCTGAAAAATAGTATGATCTTGTCTTCTACACCTTCCTCTTCAAATATTTATTTAACCATCACTGCTTTCACAACATTATATCTTCAACTGATCTTCTTTGCTTTGCTTCTTGCACTTCATATTCTTAACTTTCTTTCTACCATATTTCTTTATAACAAAATATTATCTCTTCACATTCATCGTCAGACATTGTTGCTTTCTTCCTATAATCTGCACTCTCAAAATCATTATTCACCATTTCATTTAAATATGCATCAAATTTATTAACAAACTTGTTTTCAACTTCTTCTCCCATGCTATTTTGACTACCTCAATATTCAAAAACAATGTTAAAAACATCTTTATTATGCTCTCCAGTGAGAGCTTCTTCCTCTTCCTCTTCCTTCTCTACCTTCTTTTCCACGGATTTACAAACCTCTATTGTTGCAAACATGTTGTCTTCCACTGTTATGTTTTTAGTGGATATTCTCATCAAAAACTCTTCAATCACTTTATCCTCTTCTTGATCATTATCTGCTACTAGATCATGTACTGCCTCATGAGTATTTACAACTGCTTCATATCTTGCTGCGACAAAGACAACTCCAAACTTCAATGCTTCATCAGACATGGCACTTACCATATTACCATAATCAATCATTGTTTCAAATAAACCGAACATATCATCAACGTAATGTTCATCCACCCTGTGGTGGGATACTCGAGCATGCATGTTCTTATTGTCAATTTCATCTTTACCAAATTCACCAGCTTTGATTGGATTCACCAATGCACATCTCACTTTGTAGTCATCATCGACATGTGTTTCATTACAGTGGGATTCACCATCTTCTACACCATCTACATTACGGTGGAGTTCTTGAGCATTGATATGCTCATGCTCTGTTTCACATACAGAGGCTTCAAATTCTCTCTTTGCAATCTCTGTTACATCTTCTTCATCCATATGCATGCTTGCATAATGGGTTTTACCATCATCTGCACCATCCATATTACAATGGAGTGTTTGAGAATTGATATGGTCTTGCTCTGTTTCACATACAGAGGCTTCAATGTTTCTCTTTTCAATCTCTGTTGCATCTTCTTCATCCATATGCTTGCTTTCATAATGAGTTTCACCATCATCTGCACCATCCATATTGCAGTGGAGTGCTTGAGCATTGATATGCTCTTGCTCTATTTCACATACAGAGGCTTCAATATTTCTCTTTGCAATCTTTGTTGCATCTTCTTAATCCATATCCTTTCTTTCATAATGGGTTTCAATTTTATAGTATTCACGACCATCTTCCACTTTTGAGTGGGATTCTCCAAGCTCTGTTGTCATCCCAGAGTCTTGCTTATCTACTCTAAGATTTTCATTTGACTCAACAAAATGTGACACATCTTGTTGTTGCATGTCACTCCCCCTTGCACCAAATTCTTCTTCCAGGATCTTCCACGATTCCTTAGAAATTGTAGCTTTTGCTACCTTGCACATAATTGTTTCATCTATTTTTTTTTAAATGAAACTCAAAGCTATGGAATCTTTGTCTTCTGCTAGACATCTCAGTTCCTCGGCTACGGCATGAACTTCTTTAAACACGACAACAATGTTTTCTTCTTCTTTTTTTATCCCTTTTCTTAGTCTTCCTCAGTTGCGATTTGTGACCCATGACTGCTGTCATAGCTACTTGCATGAGCCTATCTTCCATATTGCTCCCGAAAAAAATATGATTTTTAATATGTGCCCCCATAAGGCACAATATTCTCCAATAAAAAACTGTCATGCTTGACAAAAACACAAAAAAAAATTGTGTACTGATAAACTTTTGCAAAGCTCTAAATTATTTTTTCCAAAAATAACTTCCAAAACCATTATGCTTTGAAACCCTTAAATAATTCTCAAAAACTTTTAATACCATGCACCTTCGCTAAAAATAACCCTTTAACCAAAAATCCTCTTTATAACTCTTTATGTAAAAAATTTATAAAAGAAAATTTATCTAGCCCTTTAATCATTTAAAACCCCTTCTCAATCCATGATAAAATCCTTTTTAAATCACTTCCAAAAAAAAACTATAAACCTCCTTTTTAATGCTCACGTGCTGTATGAATAAAATTTTAAAGAAGGTTGATACGTATATGGTTTTTAAGGAATAACGTAATCCTTAACCAATTTTCGTTGAGTTTTATTTTAGCGCTAATGCATCGAAAGGGTTACTATGGTAGCATGTAACGTTCACCACCAGAAATGGCACCGCGCTATTGTATTAACGCTTGCGGAAACCAGAGGACCATGCGTGTTGTTGAAACGATGGAATTCCACCACTCTTTAACGTGGTTGTTCGTTGAGACCTTCGGTATTTTAACGCCCTGTATACCACTACAAGGAGAGTTATAACTCGAATCAAGAGAAAAATATTTCTCTTTTCTCACTCACGGATTGTTGTTATTTCGCCATTTCTCTCAACTCTGATATTTGTGACCTTACCTCTCCCTTGGATCTTTCAATCAGCTTTGATACTAATCTGTTGGAAGTTTGGAAAGTTAGAGAGAAGAAACATATTTTAACGCACACAAAACATATGAGCTACGACTATTCTATATTGTTCACACAAACTTG
Source organism: Pinus albicaulis (assembly GCA_034641835.2). Classification (NCBI taxonomy): domain Eukaryota; kingdom Viridiplantae; phylum Streptophyta; class Pinopsida; order Pinales; family Pinaceae; genus Pinus; species Pinus albicaulis. The sequence continues at coordinate 418,265,474 of CM076571.1, forward strand.
ATTGGGATTACATGACTTGACTTACAATAAACCTGGTGAAAGGTATTTAAACCTTTTCGACTGGTGACTCATCTAATATAACTTGACATGCACACACACTCTAAATTCATCTATCACTTAAACTCGACTTGACTCAATGCTCTCAACGCTCAGTTAACTGGTTGTCTAAATATAGCAAACTCTTCATGGAGGAATAATTAGCTTGCTTTAACAAAAATACTTGTTGAATAATTTTTTAACAAATCAATATTCTCCGAAATGGCTTCAACCCTTGCTTCACGTTGCCTAGAATAATGTATTATGCATTAATTTTCTCTCAGATGCATCGATCTCTTCTGGAACTCATAGTTCAACTCCTAGATCCAAGGTAGCCTCTAGACTATTCACAATGATTGATTGATATGCAGTACTATCATATTTTTCGAGTGATAGTTCAGCATGAAAACAACTCAATGAAAATATTTTGGGAATGATGGGTTTGGGGATCGATGCTCTGTGAGAAAAGGTTATTAATAAGAAGTGAAAATCAAATGAAGCAGAGACTAGAAAATTCATTGAGAAATGGGAGAAGAGGGAGCAACTATTGAGGGGTTGATATTTCTTGCAATCAAGGTAATATATATATGCAACATGATTCAAGGGATTTGGATGGATCTTGTGCCAGGAGTTTGAGGTTGTGTCTTGATTGTTGAGGTGATAATCGATCTAAAATATTTTCTATAGACGATTTTTTTATTGAGGATTAATGAACGAGGCTTTCAAGGCACCTCAGATTAATGTTGAATAAACTACTATGGATCAGCTTTATCATCAAATTTTTGAAGTGATTCAATTGAAGCATCCTCCAGATAATTTTGTGAAAAAAACACATTGTGGCTTCATTGCATGATTGAGTTGTGGCAGATACACATTTGCTTGTTGAGCTCAAATTCGTCTACAAGGAACTTATTGATGGATTGCAATCAAATGTCATGTTCCTATACCAATGGAAGAAATATAAGAAAATAAACAAAATAATAATATGAGACAATGAAAATGAAAATTGAAACTGGTGGAAAAGGATTTAAACCTCATTGTATTAATCAATGTTTAATGATAAAAATGTTTATAATACAGTGAATAAACCACCCATATGCTCTCTCATTGACACCTCATAAAAGAGATGAACAAAGATGAGAGAAAATAGGATGTAGGCTCTAAAAATAGGATCTCGGATCTAGAAAATCTAGAACATACTTAGGATAAAACTATATTCCAATATGTAACACAAATAAGTTGGTACACTTAGGAATTTATTATTGTAGCATGGGAAAGAGGTTAATACAAATTCTCATCCAACCAGAGCTATTATTTAAAACAACAATTCCCTTAATAAATCTCCTTCCTCAAGCAACTGGAATCTATTCACTTTATCTTAACCCTTTTATTAGTTACAATTGTATTGAAGGAATATTAACTAAGGGATGGCATAGTCCCCTCCCCCTCTGAGGAAACACCGTCCTTTGTGTTCAGTAACCATATACAATAAAGAATGCTTTAGACCAAGAATTGTTCATTATGGAGCTTTACATAGACATCTCATTTTAGCTTTTACAAAACATTTTATATGCACAGTGGTTTACCTGACCACTCAGTATATGTTAATTCATTAATTCAACCATTTCCCAATGGCCCTTTCGTAGTCTTTGGTGCTTCCAATGTGGTCAATCCAACTTGTATTCATTCCTTTTCTCTAGAGTGTTGTCTACCTCTAATGTCTAGCACTGTTAGCCTTGCACTTCTTGTTCCTTTAGTGAATGATTCTCAACTCATTGTTTCTGAGCACACCCCAAATATGCTCCTGATTCTGATCAACTATACACATGACCCTTTAATACCAATTTATTTTCCCGACCTTCTCTTATTTGGTTCCTATTCCCTTGAGCAATTCAATCACCCCATTTAGTGTAGTCATACACCTTCCAAATTCAGGCATCCCCTTATCTGATTCATAGTCCCTCAAGTGATCCATTCCTTAAAAAGGTTTCCTCGCATCAGAAGAATCTCATAACTAAGGCAAGTCCCTACCTCAACATATTTATACCAATCATGGCATGCTTCATATAAATCAATGGAAACTATTAGGTACTAGTGTCCCAAAATAGCCCTGTTCCTCAAATATTTTACCAACATATTGTTGCATGCTCTAATTTATTTTTCCGCTACTTCTATTCATCTTGCAAACAGTTTCAAGCACCTAAACTGGGAAATTCCATGCTTTCATACATCATAGCACATAAATTTCCATTAGACTCATCATAAGAAATTGTAATAAATTCAAATCATACCTCATTGGAATCTTATCCATGAGGTGAAGTTGGAATTTTCCTTTGGTTCCTGTTGTGGATGATTTTGTCACCCCCCTAGAGACAGCCTAGAGTTGCCATAGACCAGTGCCTAGGACATCTTAATATAGCAAGGAGCCCTTTTAGTTTGGGTTGTCAATCCAAGAACTCGCTTACTATCTCTTGTTCTAAACAAGGAAATTAGTTTTGAATGGGACCAATCTCTCTTAGAAGTTAGTACAAAGATAAGAACAATGTAGGAACATCAAGTAAAACTCCAACAAGGTGGCATCGCAGCTAAGAGACCAAGCATCGTAAAGGAGGGGTCAGCTCGTATATTACAGTATCATGTAAATTAAATATCGTATGATGAGCAAGGGTGAGGAAACATAAGAAGATATTAGCTGACATGAGACTGATACCCAGATACACAACATAACCATACAAGGGCGCACCAATTTACGAATCGTTATATGACAATGGTGTAACAAAAGCACCTCCTCAAGCAACTAATATACAAGAAAATATGGAAAGAGTGAACATGGAACAATATACCATGACTAGCCCTTTTAAAAGCGCTTGACTAATTCCGTAAAGGGCACCACCAAGGATGAATCCTTACCTAAACTAGTGAGCCACTCGCATTCTAGAACATGATACAAGAAGACAAATAGCATGAAAGAGAGATTGTATTAACACATAAGAGAAATTACATATTGTGAGATACCAGAGACCAGAATCCTCATTACAGTCATAACCCTTCCTCACTGAGACCCTACGGGCTCTGAAGCTTCATACAGAAGATATTACAGGATGTATACGAGAGCCTTTTCACTGCACAGTTTGCTAATAGAAATCTGGAACCCCTACAATGTCTTCTTTTTCGGTCTTTATAGGAATGATGGAGAATTCTAGAGGAGAAGGTAGCTGAAACACAATTAATGACTCAATTTGAATAAAATGGCGGAAAACATTCGCGCCCACTCTATGAATGACTAACTATAAATGACTGTACTAGACAACCTGTCTATGGAAATAAATGCTGGGAGATAAAAATCTCCTTATATACATGACACAACCACAAAATATTTACACGGTGTTGCCTGCGAAATGTGGGAAAACTGGCCGCTAAGAGATTTGAACAATCGTATTTCCGTACCGTACTCCCGCCCCTTGGCTTTAGATTTAAATCTTGGATCTTTAATGCGGGGCTAATTTATCTGGAGGGTTCCGAGAATCCGTTATCTTTGTTCTCTTTAATGGTGGTCACTTTCACGCCTACCCCCTGTGATTTCTTGAATTTACCCAGAGAATGTCGTCCTTTCTAAGCTTTTAACTTCTCCTAACAGAGTGGGTTGAATTACAGTGGCCCCTTGTCTATCTGGAAATTATGAAACCTGCGAAAACATTAGAGAAAACAGGCATGGATGGAGGCGAGGACGAGGTGTACATGGTTGACAGGGAAAATATATACGCAGAGTGGTGGAGGAGAAGCAGTGAAGGTGTGGATTAAAACAGGCAGAGCGCGAATTTCTTATGTAACATAGTCTGGACGCGAGAGGTGAATAAAACTACGGGTATGGATAAGAACATATGCACACATACATATATATATATACTACGGGATGACACCATGGAAACATAGGGCATGACGCAGTGGGCGTACGTGGGACTTATGAGATTGATGTGTTTACCGAGTCAACGGCAGACGCAAGGGTGAGAGCGACACATTGTAACGCTACAGGACAAATGCACATATGTTAATGAGCGAGCATTTCGGGTACATCCCCGTCACAGATGGAGACTCTGGAGATCCACCGTTCACATGAATTACTGCCCACTGCAGAGTTCCTTAACGCGCCGGGTTAAAGTGCTTCTCTACCCGAGACGATAACACGCGTGAAGACGAGCATCGTCGTCTTAGCTCAAACCGCCGGGTCCGATGGAAGTGGTGCGGGTAATACCGCCAGTTTCCTTCGTGCGCGTTTCCCCATATACACTGTCGCATCGCTGATTTTATTAGGACGGCGTGTATATCGCCATCAAACACAACCCATAAGCCTCTCTTTCTTTCAAAATCCTCCCGGGCCCGTCGATGACACCGAATAAGGGGAGGGGCTTAGGACTTGGGGGCTTCGGCCCGATTTTTAAATTATGTGTTTTAAACTTTGGCCAAGTGTATTTTTTGAACGGGGGTGGCGCTGTTAAGCGGGAGACTCGGGGTTTTAGGCCACGGTGAAGGTTTAAAATGGACTTGAATAGGGCAACAGGCCAAAATACATGGGCAGGGGGGAAATATGTACAACATCGGCTCCATCTGGGGACGGCATGTTCATCCTCGAGCATGTCGAGAACATGCAGACCATTAAATATTTCATCTTATTTTTCAATTCCCCTGCGCTCTTACTTCAAGTGATTGCCGACATCCTTTTCTTCATGACTCGTCGGCTTATTTACATTATTCAAATAATGATGAAACAAAAAGAAAACTAGTGTACAATATAATATACCAGGCTGTCTTGGCCTCCCGGGTCCCATACTCTGCTTTGCTGGTGTCCATTAGTTGCATTATTTTTCAGTTGTACCCCTCCATGTTTCCCTATTTTATTCTGCAATTTGCCTCCAGCTATGCTTTCACACTTTGTTTTTGTTTTTCCATTGCCAAACTTTCTTCGCTTTCTTGCTCCCATCTGCTTTTTCTGAGGCATCTTCATCATCAGTCTTCTGAGGCTATCAATTTCTATGTCCAGCCTTTCTTTTATCCGGGACTTACTTTGCTTACTGCTGTCTTCATCCTGGGAAGCTTTGATTTTTGCACTTTCCACTACATTTTCAATATGGCTCTCGAAAGCCTGATCACCTCCTTCTTGTATTTTGAAAGGCAGTGGGGTCTCTCTTTTTTGTTCCACAATAGCAGCTTTAAAAAATTTTCTCTCTGCTGGCAACATACTGCCAGAAAAGACCCCTGATCCTTCTTCAGATGTTTGCAAAAAATGAGCATAAGGATCATGAAAAGATACCTGGTCATGTATATTAGGCAAGCAGGCTCCAACCAGGATTTCTTTTCCTTCCACTGGATTAAGAACAAGACTCTCTTGAGAAAGAGAGTCTCCCTCATTTTCTTCATTTTCTGAACTGGGGGACACGTCGTATATTGGAGCTGAGTCCTTTTGGAACTCTGGTATATTCTGCTCTGCTGTGCTGAGCTCCATGAAAAGATCTATGTTTTCTTGAGCAGGGGCTTGTACCTTTGCTTCCTCTTTTCCAAGAGAAGGCTCGTTATTTTCATCTTGCTCAAGAGCTTCTTCTTTGCTCTCCTCCTCTTCTGAAAAGAGAGACTGCTGATCTCCATTCTCATGACACTCATCACTGATGCTTTCATAACTTTCCCCATCAGTGTCATAGATAGGCTGGCTGGGTTCACTGCTCCTTTGGAGACAATCATCATCAAATAAATCATAACTAGGAAAGTCGTAGTCATAAGCAATGTCACCAATCAAACCTGTTGGATTCTTGGCAGGTCCTTCTTCATCTTGATCCTCACAGGAATTTCCTGGATCCAAATTATCAAACTCAAATGACGAATGGGCAAGAGTAGGTGTTCCATAGAAAATTTCTGAGGCAGGCTGCTGATTTGATATTCGGTCGACCCCTTCTTCTATCCAAAGAGATGATTGTTTTGTATTTTTTTTTGTAGAAGAATAGCAGCTCTCAGTTTCTTGTATTAGCTGATTGGGAGGCAGGATGTTCTCTTGAGCCTCTTCTTTTACATCAGATTCTGCCTCTTCTATGTGGTTTCTTGCTTCCTCGAGGCAGCGCTCCCTATTTTCCATGGCTATTAGATCGTGATACTCTCTGATCAGCATAATACAGGATGTAGGTAAGCAATCAGGCGGTTTCTGATCACTTTCTTCCTCATCTTCCATAGGTTTTAAAGCATCATACATGTATTGCTCATTGTCTACGTCTTGGGCTTGTTCTTGTTATTGCAAGAGTTTGATCTCAGCTTCGTATCTTTCAATCATCACTCTTAGAAGGATTTTCTTAGGCACAGGCGTGCAACTTGGGATGAGAAGAGTGATTCGTGGAAGGTCCTCCACTTCCATTTTTGCTAAGCCATGTGACATTTCATCTCTGCACTCTGCTATAAAATTCGGATGCATTTTGCAAGCTACTCAGAGTCTTCCACCAGTGGGATCTTTTAATTATTCAGGAACTGTGGAATCGCCAGGTGGATGGTTTAAGATCTTACTGTCCACCTCAGTGATTTTCCAAATCAAGGCTATTGTTTCTTCCCAGTAGATTCGGGACTGCAAATGGATTTAACAAATAAAGACCAGTGGAGTTGGGATTTTCTACTGAGATTTCTTGAGAAGAAGAAGGATAATCTTCAACAGAGTATTCAGGATTTTCAACACGAGTTGGCTTCTTCTCTTTCCAAACTCTTCTGTGAATGATCTTCTCCGGGTCAGAGACAAAGGTTTTTTACCGTATATCCGACCAAATGAAGCCCGTGAAGCTGTGACGAACAAAATTTATCAAACAGTAACGCAGCCAAGGTGAGAACCCTGAATTTTCACCTTCCTCTGGCATACCGATTAGAGAGTGAATATGAGATGTCTAACCTGGGTGCAGTCGTATATTCTTGAATTCGTTTCCCCGGCAACGGCGCCAGAAAGATGTTGTGGATGATTTTGTCACCCTCCTAGAGACAGCCTAGAGTTGCCATAGACCAGTGCCTAGGACATCTTAATATAGCAAGGAGCCCTTTTAGTTTGGGTTTTCAGTCCAAGAACTCGCTTAATATCTCTTGTTCTAAACAAGGAAATTAGTTCTGAATGGGACCAATCTCTCTCAGAAGCTAGTACAAAGACAAGAACAATGTAGGAACATCCTGTAAAAATTCAGCATGAAAGCATCAGACAGTTAAGAGACCGCTTACTGTAAAGAGGGCCGATTCAAATAATATATCACAGAAATCAGATATCAGGAAGTGAGTGCAGTGAGGAAACATAAGAAGATATTAGTTAACATGAGACTGATACCCAGATACACAACAGAACCACATAAGGGCATATTAATTTATGAATCCTTATATGACAATGGCTTTTTAAAAGCACCCTCCTCAAGAAACTAATATAGCAGAAAACATGGATGAGGTGAACATGGAACAGTATATCATGACTAGGCCTATTTAAAGCGCTTGACTAATTCCAGAAAGGGCATCAACAAGGATGAATCCTTACTGCAAACTAGTGAGCTACTCGCATTCTAGAACATGATACAAGAAGATAAATAGCATGAAATGAGAGACTATAACAATAATATAAGAGTAGCCCCATCAGAGAGCACGCAGACCGTAATCCTAACATACCATAACTTCTCTCGACCGAGACCTCACTGCCCGAAGGAAACGAAGATATTACGGATGTAGACGAGAGAGCCCTTTCACCTACATACCGTACAGAAATCGAACCCTTACAATGTCTTCTTTGGCATTTAGAATGATGGAGAATTTAGAGGAAGAGGTAGTTGAAGCAATTAATGACTCAATTTCCAACCAAAATGGCGAAACATTCGCGCCCTCTCATGAATGACTGACTATAATTAAACGTACTTTACAATATGTATTCAGAAATAAATGCTGGGAGATTAAAATCTCCTTATATACATGACACAACTAATAAAATATTTAGAATGTGTTGCCTGCAGTTGGGGGAAAATCTGCTGCCGTAAGAGATTTGAAATAATCTGCATTTCTGTATTGTACTCTCGGCCCTTGGCTTTAGATTTAAATCCTGGATCTTTAATGCGGGGCGAATTTATCTGGAGGGTTATGAGAATCCATATCTGTGTCTTCTTTAATGGCGGTCATTTCTCACGCCTACCCTCGGCATCTTCTTTGAATTTTACCGGCAGAATGTCGTCCTTTCCTAAGCTTTTTAACTTCTGCAATAGAGGCAATAAATTATGGGGCCTCTAGTCATCTTGGAACCTGCAAAACCCGCAAAACATTAGAGAAAACAGGCACGGATGGAGGCGAGGACGAGGTGTACATGGTCGACAGGGAAAATATATACGCAGAGTGGTGGAGAAGAAGCAGTGAAGGTGTGGATTAAAACAGGCGGAGCGCGAATTTCTTATGTAACATAGTCTGGACGCGAGGGGTGAATAAAACTGCGGGTATGGATAAGAACATATGCACATATATATATATATATATATATATATATATATATATATGATGGGATGACACCACGGAAACATAGGGGCACGATGCATGGGCGTACGGGGGACTTATGGAGGATTGACGTGGCGACGGAGTCAACGAGCGGAAGTGGGTGAGAGCGACACGGTGGCGGGCCATAGGACAATGCAGACATATGTTAATGAGCGAGCATTTCTGGTACACCCCCGCCGTTGGATGGAGATCGGGAGATCCAACGGTTCACATGAATTCCGCTGCCCGGCCCTGGTAGAGTCTTTAACACGTGGGGGAAAAGCGGTTTCCCACCCGTACTGAGGACAAGCGGCAGAAGATTTGTGGCATCGCTGGCCTTAGGCCCAAAACTGCTGGTCTGATGGAAGTGGTGCGGGGTAATACTGCTAGTTTTCTGTGTGCGCGGGACCCTCCATATAAGTTAAATGCCGCGCCGTTGATTTTATTAGATTGGGCGGTGGATATCGCGCCCGAAACACAAACGATAAGCTCCCCTCTTTCTTTTGGCCTGTGGTCCTGGGGCTCGGGTCGTATGACAGTAACAAGGGGAGGGGCTTAGGACTTGGGGGGTTCGGCCCGATTTTTAAATTATGTGTTTTAAACTTTGGCCAAGTGTATTTTTTGAATGGGGGTGGCGCTGTTAAGCGGGAGACTCGGGGTTTTAGGCCACGGTGAAGGTTTAAAATGGACTTGAATAGGGCAACAGGCCAAAATACATGGGCAGGGGGGAAATATGTACAACAGTTCCTATCACAACAACACCAAGTTAAATCATAAGACATAGCATTAAATTACATACATAATTTATAAATTATAAAAGTGGTTGAAATATTTATATTCATCTTGATTTTCTCTTGCTACTTGCTTTAGATACACTGGATCAGTTTCCCAACCTAGCAAGTGATAGATCAGTTTCCAAACCCAGAAAGCACCCAATGTATTCTCTTATCTTCACCATATACACACACTAGATTGATTTCAAAACCCTACAATCACCCAATTCATTCTCTTCTCTTCTCTTTGAGTTCAAATTTACTAAGTGCTTCATCGGCCCCAAGGCAAGCACTTTGTAAAAAATAAATATAAATAATCCCAATCACTACCCGTGAATGTGGGAACTGCCAATCCTAGTAGTCTTCTATCAGTAGGAATATAGGTGTGATCCACACCTTCACGGGCCTAGGAAACCCCATTATGAGTATTTTACCTATCCTAGTCAAAAAAGTCCCAAAAAGTCCTATACATGTCTATCCTAAACGCATACACAACACAATGGTGTAGATAGTCCCATACCTTCCTATACCAAAAAAATTACACAACACATGCATGTATACATAGTGCAGACAACACATATACATATGCACATGATATAACACAATGAATAGACATTGTATAACCCAACATGTACATAATATACATTGTATATTACAATATATACACAAAAATATTGAAAATCCAAAGGCCACGTCATCTCTATCCACAGACACCGGGAAACACTACCTCTAGTGTCTTCCCCACGCTTCATCGTGTAGATCCGAAATCCAAATCCATGATTTGTGATTTCTTTAATTATCCATACTTTTCTCAACATGTCGCGGATCAAACTAGTTTCATTTTGTTGATATATCCTTCAACATTCCATATACATAATATAAAAATGGGCATAATATAAGAATCATCTTCTCATGATATTAAAATAATAGAAAAGTCAGGGCCATATTTTCCCAAATAAAACCAAGAACCTTTTTATGACATTCACATCTAGATTAAATAAATTGAAACAATCTTTCTTCCACAACAATGACCCCTAAAAACCCTCTCAGACAAAATGGAATTTTCATATATATACTCATCAACATGATCATGTATACAATAAATAATTACATGTGTAAGTATAGTTAAGGTTTAGAGAACTTAATTTGATCTATTTCAATGTCCATTGTTCCCATGGCCCAAAGCAACCCATTGTGTTGTCATATTACTATCCATTTACTCAAAGAAATGGCAGATGTTGACTTATGTCAATTAAAACCAAGGTTAGATACCTCCCTACACATATGCAAAACATGCATTATTCAAGGGAATTCTCTTTCCAAAATTCTTTCCCTTTCCTCTTCCTTTACATTGTTGTTAGTTTTAATTTGTCCAACCTTTATTTTCTAATAACAATGTTTGCATAGTTACATTCCAATCATACACATTTCTTCATTTATTCTTGTTGTCACATTCAGGAGCAATGCTCCAAGGAATTCCAATGATGGCATGTTTCGGCCCATATACCCAACATCAATGTATTTTATCCATGCAAATCATGCACTTCCCATTCTCATAGGCTTCCTCATTTTACTTCATGTGGAGACATTTTGTCAAGTCATATTCTTTGTTGGGTTTCACTCAGCTCTCTTACAATATCCATAAGGCTTTCCTGCCACACCAAATAGTTTTTCCTCTAGCCCCTATCATGAAATTCAAAAGGAAACCAGGGAAAATTTTAACTGTGGAAAATTATCTTGAAGTTCAAAACATTGGCGAATCTCACTAATCCCTAATATGAAAAATATAAAATGTTTATTGATATATTTGTAAAATTATTCAAATTTATAATGATTTTATATATAGTCTCTATATAATCTTGGAAAATTTTAAGGTAAAATATTTTTATATTGTAAAAATTGGGCGAATCATTTTTTTTTTAAATGGAAATTGGCGAATCTTTTTTTTGGAAAAGTCATGGAAAATTAGCTCACCTGCGAATATTAGCCCCTAAAATTTTCCATGAAGGAAACAAAAATTTAAAAAATGAAAGAGAGGGAAACATTAAAAGTTGTGACAACAATATAAACAAAGGTAGCATGGCCATGAATTATTTTCATAAATCAAAGTAATAAAATTGAATCACGAAGTCAACAATCAAGAGCATATTATGTAAGAATTCAAAAATATCCCATAACAAATCAACTCTATTAGTCTATAATTCAGTGTGTCCTTCATCACCATATACAAATGTGTGTATATGTAGACACATATACATATACAAAAATCAGCCTAAAGTCTTTCAGTGGTTTATGGCATCCTTGAAGTATCACATCCCTCAATAGTTCACAAGTGATCCTTTCAACACATATATGTATATATTAAGGAACTTGAGGGAATTCCCCCTCCTCTTTCTCAATATCATTCATCGTCGATTTGTGTCCCTGTAGCTTGTAGGGGTTATTTTCCTTATATTTCTGTTCACGAGGATAGTCCTTTCTCAGATGAATTTCTCCACAATACCAACAAGGAAATATCCTCTTCTTTTCCCTTTCAGCCTCATGGGACCTCTTCCAGCCAATGTGATTTTCCATTTTTGATATTTTACTTTGAGTTGTCAATTCTTGCAAATTATTTTGCAGTTAAGAATTCCACTCGGATATTTCTTATTGTTTCCTTGTGAGCTTTATAATCTTTTACCTTGCAAATATTTAGCTCACCTTCCAAATCCTTGAGCTCAAAATCCAAATTATGTCAAGTTCCTTTCCCTTGGAGGGATTTCCCTCTTTCTCGTTCTTGACAGTCTTGAGCCATACCCTATTGCACCATACTACAATATATGTTTCCTTTCACTACCACTGAATCTTACTATGTTTTTCCACACACACTTGATTGTTAGTGGATTACTGAAATACAATAAATAATATACAATTTGTTCCATTTCTAAGCTAGGATAAATTATCTACCTTGAAAATTTATAGATATCGATATGTCATCACATATTTTAAAAATCAGTGTCTTTACCAAGACAGTCATTTCCAAAAAATTTAAGACAAAATAGCCATCTTTCTAAGGCCTTAAGTAGCCATTAAGTTCAGTCTATTTTCCATGGCCAACAATCATGGTATCTACAACCTTAAGGGGGTCAGTAAGAGGCCACATGCATCTATCATATTTATAGTGTTTCACATTTACAAAAATATCCATAGCACATGCATGCAATCCCAAGTTAGCACATAACCATTCATTACACTATTACACCAATGTTCACCTTGCTCATGAAGATGATCGATATACAAGCCATGGTCAGAGTTCTAATTACCCACATATACAATAAGAAATTATCAACCAATTAATTCTCTATTATAGGCACAAACATTATGCATTAATCCCATCGAAAGTCTATGTCATGTAACATACATACCTTAGGATTTTCCCATCCATCCAATATATACATGAACGTATAAATTCAATCAACAATAGTTATTCTTTGTAATAAAAGAAATATAGGTATTTACCCTATCCCTCATGTCATATGAGCATTCACATGGACATGTAAACAATCAACATACATAAATATATACAAATGATTGACATAAACAACTATGCCATGCAATACGAGGACTACCATTGCATTTTTCAACAAAATCATCCATACTAGAGCATCTTTGCAACTAGCATACAAATCACAATCAAATTTTATAATTAGCACACAATACTATCCACATTTAACTAGAGCTTCACCCTAGCCCTAAAGATCCAAGCACTAGATCTAGTGCTCTATTAAGTTTATAACAGAGCACCAATTTATTCCTAAAGGTGTAGAATTGAACCTTTGTCTACACTTCTTCTGTGATAGATCCCATCCAGTCCAAGTGTCGAACATAGAAGTTATGATACCAATTTGTAAAATACCCCCTACTAACCCTAGCCCTAAATAAGGTTATAAGTAGGAAGTTACTATGTTGACCCAATCTCCAAGATCTAGTTATGGAAATGGGATCTAAATTTTTTTATATTTTTTAACTTCCTCAAAACTTAAAATGGATGGAATTGTTGCATTCGTCTAATCGAGACATTTCCAATGACATAATATTTGTCTCAATTTGACCCTCAGATAAAAATATATGCCTAATTAAAAGTTGCCTTTTAGGCTTTGCCATGTCATTTGACTTGCCACATGGCACCCGACACGGTTCCCATGTGGCCACTATGCCACCAGGAGAGCCTGCATGGAAGGTGTGTCACCTGAACTTGGGTCACATCAATACGAGCGTCAGGGTTGGCCTCTCTGCAAAAAATCACATTACACACTCCATAGAGGCTCGACCTCTCGGCCTCCAATCAGGAGGTCCCACACAACTAGTCTGGAATCACTTTTTTGGTTGAGCGCAGGTCTCGCCCGACTAAGTTATTTATCCAAACTATTTCGACCCCCTACCTGGTGGTCCCCTCCATCAAATTTAAGCATGTTTTCCAAGCTTTATACTTAGGAATTTTTCTTCCAATTTCCTTGAGAATTTTTTCAAGATCGAGGCTTGCACAACTCAACCACCTAGCTAATCTTAAACTTCACGAAATCGAAAGTGAATATTTAAGATATTTCATCTCTATCTAGCACACCATGTCCATGGAGGCATGAATCAATGCACTTGGAACTCTCATATGCACTTCAATGAAATACACAAAATTCTTACTATTAGAATCAGTTGGAAAAATTATAAATCTGGCCATTATCTTTCCTAACAAAAATACACAAGAGATGTGCACCTAAGTGCACTTCACAAAACTATAGGGACTGAGCCAACTTCCTAATCACATCATTCATATGTGTGTGTGTGTGTCATAATCCATCTTGAACTTAAAATTTTTAAACCACATCATTCGCATATATGCATTCAATTGATTAATAGATATTATCTATCTCTCCATGCTCAAGTCATTCCAAACCCATGCAAGAAATCAACATTTCTCAGGCATATATGAAACTCCACATCTAACATCAATAAGTCAAATACGAAAATCAGTGAAAGAAAAAGAGGTCACTTCCACATAAGGATTTGACCACCTTTCATACTCAAATAAATAGACTAATTTTAGGCCCACGATGACACAGATTCCATAACTATTATATTCAAGAAAACGAACCAACTTCAGGAAAAACAATAATCACAGAAATAAACTATTTCCTAGAATTAGCATAGCCATGGTCCTTCAAAATATCAAACCAATATAAACTGTCAGTTGTATTAATTGAGTATTGAATGAGCTATCCAACAATAATTAATCAAGGGATTCAAGCCCAAAATCCAGAATGAGGAATGAAATACTAGATTAACTCATTCATAACACATTATGTAGAAGCCCAATATTTATACTTTTACATAAATAGCTATTATGAACTTCTAAAACAATGTCTACACAACACATCATGCATCCATTTAGAATTATATGGCACACATGCCATAATATCCACTTATGAGGGTGCATAGATAGTTCAGTATTTAGTAATATAAGTTTCTTCAAGCACACATAGTTACATGAGCACTTGTATGGTAATTCAAAATCCTTAAAACTAATATTTGGGCTCTAACTCTCCATCCAACCATGGACAAGCTATGCCAAAGTTACTTGTACTTGTCACCCCTAAGCCATATCCCATTGCATGAGGTGGAGTGCTTTTGGGTGCTTCTCTCCTAGAAAGTGGTTCATCAATCCAAAATATTTCAGTGGTACTTCAACCTTCATAGAAGCCACTCCTCTAAATAATTTGTTTGACCCATCAAGCCTCTTTGAGGGTTCCTTATCCAGTTCAATTTCACCAAATCTCAATCATTGTGTGTTTTGTTCATCACTCTAATAACTCCCTTACTCTACCTATTCATGAGAGTAAGTTCTATCCTCTCCACTACGCGGACATTTTTTCATGCCTCTACCCCCCACCCATACCAATTGTCTTCGAGCATGACAGTGTGAGAGCATCAATTTTCCTCCGCCTATTTCTATATGCATGCTTGTGTGGAAATTCTTGTCACCAAATAGACTAGTTGTTTGTCCTCATTCCTGATCCACACCAGTCAACCCTATAAAACATCAAAACCCATGTTTCCTTTAATATTTTGTCATTTTCCTTACTTATGGTGGTAAATAAAGGACACCTAGGAATGTCCTCATTTCTTCAGTTAATTTTATAGCACAATCATCCCATTAAAATTATCATCCAACCAGGACTATCATTTAAAACAACAGTTCCTTCAAGCAATCTCCCTCCTCAAGAAACTAGAATTTGTGTCCCTTTCTCTTAGCCCTTTTATTAAATACAATTTATTTGCAATGAAGAAATATTAACCAGGGGATTTCACATGGGTTTCCCTAGATATATGTTGTGTCAACTATGGTTTGTGATTTTTTTAAATTTATTTGTTCTCTATTTTCTGCATAATTATAATTTGCATACATATGCAATAAAAAATAATTAATATATCCAACGATCTAAGGAGAAATAAACCCTCATGGTGTAAATTTCATATTTTCTAATATACTTTAGTAGATTTGTTTTGATGAATTATCCAAGTGAATATCCATGATTGTTTACAAACCATTTGAGGGTCCTCTAGAAGATCCAATCACATTGTAGTAGTTGTCTCTTTAGAAACAAGGAGCTACAAAGTATTTTCCTTAATTATATTTGAAAAATTTGAGAATTTGAGTAGATTGTAACTGCTAGCCATTGGAAGTTGATCATTCATAACGGAAATTACTAATGTAATCTATAAATCATGTAAAATCCTAGTTAGAAAAAAATTTAGAATCTCTAAAATAATTTACTTGAACTTTCTAATATTTAGTAAAATATTGCATAGTTTAGAAGACAAGATATAAGAAGTTGGTGTACTTTGTATTCATTGAAAAATAATATTGAGAAGCCTTGAAGGCCATGTTACCCACCATTTTTTTGGCGATATCCCTAGGAGAAAATTTTCTCCAAGATGTTCCTCATTCGACAGCCGACAGCCCCTTGTAGCCACCAACTAGCTGGTCGTGCCATTTCTCTGCCACCTGATCCAGCCCTTTGTTCCCTCACCCATCTATCATGATCGTATGTTTGAAGGTGGGCCTCCCAAACCTTAAGGTATTCCTTGTCATTTGGTAATTGAGTATTGTAGCTGCATATCATTGACACTGATGGGCATGGATTAATGGTGGGATTCAACGAAAAGAGTGGATTAGGTTTGTACTTCTATCCCTTAGACCTCTTTTGGATGTTACCATGGGATCTTAGTATTATGGGTTCTCTTTTACTAACCTTTGGGTTTTGGGGTGGTACTACATAAAAAACCCCAATTTTTGTTGTCTAGTCCTACTTCCCCATCCACATATAACACTCCCCTTCCATTTATTATAACCCCATCCATCATCTTTCCCACCTGGATCCTGATTGCTCCACTATGTCTGATGAGCACCATCATTAGGTATATTTTAGGGGTCAATTGTCACCTTTTTAGCCTTATTATTCTCACTTTATCACATTTAATTCCATTATGGTCATATGTTGCTTAGTGTATATGGTGAATTAAGGGTTGTCATATTTTGAATTCCTAATATGGTTCAAATGTGGGATAATCACAAAGATATGAATTTTTTTCTAAATATTATGCACTCAAAGCTCAGAGTAGACAATTGTTGAGAATGCAACAAGATGATGAGATTAGTGAAAAGAAGTGGTCTTCACTAAGAGGGCCCGCAGGATATTTTTGGCGCAAAGTCTATTTTTAGACTATGTCTATTTTTAGACATAGGATCATGTTCTATGAGTTGCAGGATGCTATTTATGGATGGCTGGTCAAGTTGGGAAAAATAGATGGACTTCTATTTTTAGACATACTGTGTGGAATCTATTTTTAGATTGCCAGTCTAAAAATAGATATGTCGAATATTATTAGCTCTTAATAATATTTGGACTCTAAACATTATCTTATCCTCTTGGAGAACTTCAGTTAAGTGCACAGAAGTGGCACATGTAGCTGATAGAAGGAATTACGCTATTCCTAGGGTTTAGTGGAGCTATTGCATGATTGAATTCAGTTAGAACTCAGGTGACAGAGTTTGGTGGAGTTGATTGAGGAGTTAATGGAGTTGTGTTCAGTTTAACTCAGTTAAACATAGTTGAACTAGTTGTATCTAGTCTAACTGATTGATACACTAGTGAGAGTGGTGTGAATTAACTATTAATTAATTCACTAATTATTAAACTCATAAATCAACTAAAGAATACATCAGTTAACTCAGTGCATGGACAGTTTCAGTGGAGACCAGTGGAGAGGTAGGTGAAAAAGCAAGTGTGACTATCAGTTGTGACTATACTGGTGCATGAGATTTGCACACACATTGATGGAGATGCCAATGAGGATTGTGCAGTGCATACCAAGGTTATTCGAACTTGGAACTTGCAATTATTCATCTTGGATTACGCAATAGAGGCAGGCTAACAGGTGGAGAAGATTGGAGCATGTGTTTTGCTAGATCTGAGCTTGTGTAGTGTGTAGCATGAGAGATTGTACTGAGAACTTGTGAGGAGTTTTGTACAAAAATTGTTACATGAACTCTATCATTATAATATACAGATAGTTGGGGGTTTTCAGCTTTAAGCTTTCCCATAAATACTGTGTTTATATGTGTGATTTTTTATTTTCCGCAAATTGATGATCAATGGTAGAAGAGGTTATGTATTATGCATGAAGCTTAAATAGTGTGTAATCAGGATAATCTCAGTGAATAAGTTATCAAATATTCAAATTTCTACATGGTATCAAAGTGATATTGATCATCAGAGCAATTACAGAACATTGAAGCGGTTGAGTTTTGTGCTGGTGGAATTCGAATTTGCAACAGTGTTTTCTTGGTGTCGAAGTTGAAATGTCTTTCAACGGATTGCGATTAGAGTATGCCCTTGAGAGCAGCTCAAATTATATTGCATGGAAGGACAGGATGGAGGCAGTGTTAGATGACAACGGGTTGAAGGAGTTCATAGATGCTGAAGTCCCAAGACCTGCTTCTAGCGATGCTGCCGCACTTGACGCATGGCAAAAGAAGATAGCAAAGTGTCGAAGGATTCTATTGGAGGGCGTGAAGGATCACATAGTGTCCAGCCTACATGGTAAGGCTTCTCCATTCTTGATGTGGAAATCCTTGACAAATTTATTCCAAAGCAAGAGCGACCAGAGGAAGTTGGCGCTCAAGGATAAGCTTAGAAACATAAAGATGGAGAAAGGCGACAGTATGCCCAAGTACCACATGAATTTCATCCAATGTAGGGATGAGATGGGTGTTAGTCATCAGTATTTTTCACTTGTTAGTGATGACTAGATCCATAGCTGAGTTTTCTAGACGTTGATCTCCACATGTCAATTTATCATCTAGAAAACCCTCATAAAATTTTTTCTCTCTCCTGCTTTTCAGCCCGCTCATGTCAAGGTTAAAACTCATTATCACTATCCTATCTAGCTTTAGCCCTACTGGTCTACCCATCAACTCTAAAATGACAATCCAATGTTTGCTTCAAAAGCCTCTCCTAAGTTAGGAAGTGGCGCTTTAAGGCATTTTACCCTTGGCAACCATCAAAAGGCCAAAAAACCTCCATCTGATACAGACCAATCATGACAGACCTCCCACTCTGCAAATGAAATTGATCACATCCCTAAGTCGCACCACTTACACACCCCTAAGTCTCAGTACTGCATAGACCACAGTCTCAAGCTGATTATTAGGTGTTTTACAGTGTTTTATGGATTTTACAAAGACAGGAAGTATATCTTCATCTCAGGAGAAAATTCTTGAATACACATTTAGAAGAACAGTTGCTTCTCAATGTCAACATGAGCCTAAGATACATATGCAGGGTAAGGAGTTACTCATCAAGACCTTGCAGCTGCCATTCAGCATGAAATCACAGTAGAAGAAAGACAACACTGTCAAGCAAACTAGTAATTTTTCATGCCCAAGAACCTCCTTCATCTACAAGCAGAGGGTTAAGGCACCTCCTTCATTTACAAGCAGAGGGCGATGGCCAATATTGACTTCAAGGATTGCAAAACTTACTATAAGCACATGTTTGTTTTTTACTAGACAGTAAAACAGTGACTCTAGGTTTCTGAAGGAAAGTGATGATCAAGACAGGGCTAAGATCTGAAATATGCAAGACAAAAGAAAGCAGTGTTTGGTCTTATGTCCTAAGAAAGAAGATAAATTGAAGTTACCAGCATCAGCATCATGGCGCAACAGAAAAAGACTTCATTGATCAAAGCTATCATAACAAAATATCTCTGCAGGGGTGTTAATACGAATAGATCCAATCAGTCTTGAGCAAGAAAATACTTCAGTAAAAATACCCCCGTGTGTTCTTTTGTTTCTATTGAAATGTGAAATACAGTCCATGGTTTCTGGATGAACATAAAGAAAATGCAGGAAAGTAGTAACACAGCCCCAGATATAAGATATCTTAATATCAGTCAAAGCGCCAGTGCAGGTACAGGTGTTGCGATCTACACTCCACCACAAAGACAGGTTTTTCTTCAGATGTAGCAGGTTGGTGTTTTCGGAGTTTCATTAGGCAGAAGATGGATAATAAAAGCCTTGGTATCTATGAAATATGCCAGCAGTTATTCCACATCTTTTATACTTGCCTCCTCAACACAAAGACAGAAACTGGTTATGATCTGAGTTTTAAAAAAACCCTGGGACAGCATGCCAAGAAAATCAGGCATGTCTTTCTTGAAAACAACTCCATTCATGAACAGGTGCCTTTTCAAAAATACTACTACAGCTGACACAAACAATCTAGGTTTATGTCATCAAGATACATCACCATTGAAACTATTGTTCATAATAGGCAAAGAGATGCTTTGACCTACTGTCATTATGTTGGAAAGTTTGAAACAAACATAGGTTTCATTATTCAAATGGACAGAGACATCATGGTAATTTTTTCTGAGCAAAGAAAGTATAGTGAAAAGTAGTGCCCCTCTTGATCAATAGACCATGACAAAATCTAAATAAATGCAACAAATTTCGGTACCTACAGTGGGAAAGAGGTTGAAGAGACACCTAGAGACAGAAACAGACAAAGCAAGTTAAAAATACAAGCCATCTCCTTTCAAAATGACAAAGCAGTTTTCAAACAGATTCAGAATGGATTTTACGTAATGAGTGTCACCAAAACTGTTAACAAGTGGCAAAGGATGGTCTATAGGTCATCGGGGTATTATCCAAAGTTGTAATTTCTGTGTTAAACTATCACCAAAGAGACAAAATTGACAGGAATCACCTTTCAAACCTACATGCATAAATGAACAGAGTTTTGACCTTTCAAACTATAGTTGCTTTCTATAAAGGGGTTGATACATGTTAGCATTGTTTAAAGGCATGAAAAATCTGTTGCCAAAGTCATTTCAAAAAGGGTGGGCACCTCTCAAACGCACTCAACATGTTTTCAAGTTTCAAAGGGTACACCAAGGCTGCATTGCAAAAAAGAAAAACCTTTTAAAAAAAAAAAAAACTTACAAAGGCTAACCAAGGAGTTGGTTTTCATTTTTGCATTTCTAAAACGACAAAAGCCCGTTGGCCTTTACACTTTTTCAAAGGGATTAAAACCATGGCCAAATCATTTTGAGGTCCCCCAAGCACGAGCAAGTATCCATTTGTAGTTCCCAAGGCCGAAAGACAAATTTTCAAATCAGTTTGCAGAGTTTTTAACAAGTTTGAGATTGTTTACACCGCATGGCACTCCTGGCAGAGTGGGCGGCGCTCTTGGGCAGGTTTTTTAAACTACTCAACACGCGTGTGCGGCGCTCCTGTAGCCGCGCGCGGCACTCCTATAGCCGCAAGTTACATAGCACCCGACCACGACCCGACAGGCCACTCGGTTGGCTATTGTGCGGCGTTCTTCTTCTACAAAGTGTCGTGTGCTTGTTTACATCTCCATACACCTCCAAGTCACTCCTAAAAGTTGCTCGAGCTTTTCAAAAGTTTTTCCATCGATTTGTAAATGTATTTTATTGCGCCCTTCTTAGATTTTCAAAATATTTTCAAGTGGTATAAGGGTTAGAAGGCCACAATTTCAAAATTTGGGGTGAAAACAAAATGATGTGTTCCTATTGACTGGTGAAACATCAAAAGGCCTACACGCTGTATTGTTATTAAAAAACCATAAATTTGCCCCACTACCCTGGTGAAACAAGGTCGAAGTTGTCAGGCATATGAATTGTTTGAAATTGTGAGAAAATTGCCATGTACAGTTGGAAGGTGGTGGGTCAGATTAGTGCAAGGAGCACTAGAGTGTGGAGAGAGCAGTTGTGTGAGAGGAGTCTTTTACAGTTTAAATGATAGGAGAGTGTTTTGTGATATCATAAAACATCTCAAAACTCTATCGCCTTGCCCCCTAAAACACAGTGACTGCTCACTGTGTAAATCCAATATGATTGACTGTAGTTATGGTGTTTAATTGATTAAGTTGCATGCTATGAAGAAAACAGTGTTGTTGGAGCAAAGTTGATGATCAATTAAATGCAATAAACTTTGTCCTTTAAGCACAAGTAACCTTGGTCTGTGTTTTGCCCCTTTGTTTGACTGAGTTTATATATCATTACATATTGATGAGCTGCATATGAGAGGTTTATTTTTTTTATCAAAGAGGAGCTTTCGACATTAAATTGCCATAAGTATTTGTCACCATAGCATACGAAACTTTCTGAACACTGCCATCATATCTGCAAACTGTGTTTTTGCTGAAAATATCCTTTGTTTAGAGTTGTGGTGTAGAGCTAAATGCACAGATGAAATGCCTACAGGGAAAAGAGTTTTAAACTGAAAGCTGTGTTTTTCACCTCCCTAATCAAAGGAAAAAGGTGTCTTGCATTCTCAAAATTTCAAGGGGCAGGTTACCCCTACCTACCACAGAAAAGATAGTTGTTCACTATGTGTTCTAATTGATTGTTTTTTCAGTTCTTCAAAGCTCACTATCAAGTTGATTTTCATAGGTTATAAAGGCATTCTTCTAAGGAGGACTGGTATTCCATATTGAAATGGGAGTCTTGGCTTTTGAAAGGAATAAGCTCATACAACCTCTGTTGAAACTTTTGGAGCATTTTTAACTCTGTCACCTTTGTTCCATAACTGTGAAATTGACTATATGACTACACTCAAGATTAACTGTATATGATGTGAACTGTGTTGATTAATTAACACACCATACAGGGACAAGATTGTGATGATTGGAAATTTCACCATCGGTCAAAGGTACAAAACAGGTTTTTGAGCTCCAAACATCACAGAGCAAGGTGATTTTGACACTCTAAACAACATTTTCACCTAACAGTCTATCTCCATTTCACTGCATTATCTCTTGTTAAGAGGTCTGCTGGCTGAGATACATATTAAAGGTGAAAATACCACTTTTTAAGGGAGAAAGGGTTATATATTGTAAGGGAACAGTGTGCAGTCATCCAAAGACATTGTTCACTATCAAAACAATGAATTAACAGAGTTCACCTTAAAGAAGGCAATTTAAGGACAATGAGGCAGTTTGGTTCTTCATGAGCTTATTTAGCCCAAAATGCTGCCCAGGCAAGACAGCAGAAGTGGTTTACATAAAAGATATGAGCCAATCTCTACAGAGGAATTCAATGCACATCCATCCATCCTCTTCAATTTTCATGAGGTAGGTCATTTGGATTTCTGCCAGAAGGTACAGGAGGTTAAAAGTTTCTCGCCCTTGACACACCTATGCACCCTGAGGTTCCAAAGCAAACATTTCTAGGTAGCAGACCTTGATTTCAATTTTTCCCCTAGGTCAGTGTCTAAAGCCACCAAAATTCCATATCATGGCGAGAAATGGTTCAAACAGGCCCATCTAGACTTGAATGACTATAAGCCTTTCATCAAGCCCGAGCACAGAAATACATGCACTGTTATTTTTCCTTTCTCTTATCTTCTTGACAGCTATGCTCCTCTAATGAAGGTCATAATGAAGTATTTTACTTTTGAAGGGAGATTTACTCGAGTTTATGCCTATCATGTCTGAATATTGATGCATTTCACTAGAACTAGGCAGCTCAATCTCCCTTACCTTTTATACAAAAGCATCGAGAAGATGGCATCCGCAGTCCAGAAGAAGACTCCATCTCTACAAATAGCTTCCCTTTTCCATCATTCTCTGATCAAAATTATCATCCTACACCAGCTAGAGAAGAAAGAGGTTCCATGGGATGTTTTTATCATCCACCCAGATTTCTCTACTGTTCCTCCTGTCCATATATCTCCCACCCAGCCTGTTCATCGCCCTATACCTTTGTCCAGCAGGCCTACTCCTAGAAGGCTCAAGATCACCACAGAACAGTCAGGACAACATGAAGAAGAAGGACATGAACAGGTAGAAGAGGAAGAGGATAAACATGAAGAAACTGATGAAGACCAGCAACATGATTTTGATGGTCAGGGGCAGCAGCTTGAGCCACAAGGTGAGCATGAAGTTGAAACACACCAGCAGCTTGATGTTGGTGAGCAGGGGAAACAGTTTGAACAGCAAAAAGAGATAGGTGAAGAGCAGCAAATTGAAGATGAAAGGCAGCAGAAGGAGCAAGTAGAAAAGAGTGCTGAACATCAGCATATCAGTGAAAATGAACAGCAGGGACAAAAGGAAGAGCAGCAGCTTGATATTGAAGGTCATGAACAGCAGTTTGGGCAGGAATTTGAGCAGCAGCTTGAGCCACCAAATGAACAAGAAATCCAAGCATAGCAGCATCATAATGTTGATGATCAAGGTCAAAAAGAATTTGGGGTAGATCAGCATCATAACATTGAGGGGTAGAAGCAACTTAAAGAAGACATACAGCAGCCTCAAGGAGAGCAGCAGTTTCAAGAAGTTGACAAGGGTAAAGCAATTGTGTCTCCTTCCCCTAAAAGGACAAAGCCCAGCACAACAAGAAAGAAAGGGCCTAAGGCTGCCACTCCAAAAGTGACAAGAGTTGTCCCTAGCAAAAGAAAATCGCCGAAGAGACCTCTCACTAGTATGCCAAGAAGGAAAAGTGCAAGATTGGCCTTCAAAGGGAAAGGCAAGATTGGAGAAAGTAAAAAACATGGAGGTGCATTGGCTGTCATTCCAATCCAAAGTGATGACAGCGATAATGAAGCCCGCATTCTTGAAAACCTTCTAATCCATCGAGAGGGTCAAATTGAAGCATTGGAGAATGACCTTCATTGGGAAAAGACCTTCAATCACTTTTTGGAGATCCAAAATAAACAAATGAATGTCCATTTGGCTGTCCATGAGGCACGAGCTATCAAATACAAGAATGAGGCAGCTAAAGCACACATAAGGATAGAGGAGCTCATCTGTGAGTTTGATGAAGATGAAGAAGAAGACCAGCCTAGGCGGAAGAGGCCTAGAACCATAGGGCTTAAAAGAGCCCTGGATAAGCAAAAGGAAGAAGAACAGGCCCATCTTCAATCTTTTCCCCTCACTGCACTACTTGAGCAAGAAATTGAAGAGAATAAGGAGGCATGGCTAGAAAGAGCCAATAAACATTTGGAGATGAAGCTTGAAAAGGCAAACAGAGACTTGGAGCTACAAAGGAATATGACACAACACTATCAAATGTTGAATCAGTTTGCCCAGCGTAAGCTAAAGGCCACCCAAGAAAAACTAAAGGAAGCAAAGGGGAAGCGCCCGGCACGGAAAGAGAAGAAAGGCACATCAGCACTTGATATTTTGGCTTCAGCTTCGGAGCATGTTGCTAAGGACCCTTGAGGGTCATGCATACCAATTTTGGGCCCATTTTGACAACTTTTGGTTTTTTGGCATTTTTGGGTTTTTGGTCAAAAACTCATAAATTCGCGATTTCATTTTGAGGATTCGTCAAGGGAGGAGAATGGTATCATCAGATGCCATAATTTCATGAGCATGTCCTTAGCGATTTTCAAAGCATTTGGAGATCATTTTCCCCTTCAAAACAATGAAAAAGTCTCGCATTTTGCACACTCTGCCCGGTGTATCAGCAGACTGTAATTTTCTGTCTTTTTACACATAGGTGCAGATTTGGAGAACTTCTAGGCATCGGATTCGAGAAATTTCAGCTGTGCCGGAAATTAGATGCTTAGAGATTTCCAACGAGCTATCATGAGCCTCGTTTCGACATCAGGAAGGCTGTCAAATGTTTCCAGCAAGTCAGGGGACCTTTTTCATAAATTTGAAGTATTTTTGTAATTTTTTAACCTCAAAAATCTGTTTTTTCCAAATGTGCGTTTAGCTATTTTTGCACTTGGAAAATGATGCAAAGTCAATCAAATTCCCGTTTTTAGCAATTTTAAGTTATGAGATATTTTTGTGCCTTGGGCTTTGCAAAGCCTCAAGGACAAGTTTAGATATTTTGATTAGGCCAATGAGGATGGAATTTGAACCATGAGGTTTTCCTCACTTGAGCCTATTTATTTCACAAGCTCTCATTTGTAAACAAGGCTGAACTTGAGAAGAGAAGCAATATATTGGTCATATGAGCTTTGGATAAAATACTTGTGTTATGCTTTTGGATTGCCTCTTGAATGTTCTTGGATGGATGATGAAGGATTGTTGATGGATTCCATGACATGGTAGAATGGTATAGTGTTTCTTGCTTTGTTGTTGTCTTCTAGTTTTCATTCATGATACATGTTTCTTGCTTGCTATAGATCAGTAGAGATTAAATTTGAGATATGCCCATTGAGGCACCTCAAAATTCCTGAATCTTCATAGCCTTCATGTTTTCTTCTTCCTTATTTTCATTAAAGAATTCTTAACTGCTCTTTAACAACTTGTGGATATTGTTGCTAGTTTCATTAATAGTTCTATGCATGTTGAGTAGGATGTATGGTGTGCCCTGCTTACCTATTGACTGTCCATAGTTCCAGCCATGAAACTATCTCTTTGATTGATTAAGATTATCATTTTGTTTGAACCAAGGAGGCCTAGTCCCGATCTAGCCCTTTGCCTAAAAATATGCAAATCTTGTTGTTCAAAGTGCCCACTAACTTGAAGTACTGTGTTTAGGAATTCTGGCATAGTGTTTTGAGTTGTTAGTTCGTCTTATGTGTTTTTCCCAAAGTCTGATAGCCATTTCCCAAAGTTAGAAGATCTTATACTTCTATGCATGGCTTGAATGTTTGTTTCGATGTGTCGATTAGTTTATAGTTACATTTTGCATGATTAAGGGTTTTATTTACCATGTTTATGTTATCTATTGAACCAGTGATGCTTGAAAGTCTTTTTTGTTCACAAACTTGATGTCCATTTAGTCCATTTTGCCCTAAGATCCTTTCTACCTTGAATCAAATCGGCCCTTCAACAGCCCTGTATCGTCATCTAATAGCTTTCTTGACCTTTTGACCCCATAGCCCAGTTAATCTACATCTTGTTACCTATTTTATATCTTTGATCAGTTTCATCCCTCACAACTTAAAAAACCAAAAAATCAAAAACTTACTTCATAACTAGCCTAAAATCAGAACACAATAAGCAAACAAATAGATATACCTTACATATATAGAGAGAGCTCTCTCTGAGTCCAGGAAGGCTAGGTCCTTGGGCTCCAAAGCTTTGTTCGATGTTACATCGTCATTTGGCTTACCAATCGGCCAAATCACGGGACCCTAACATAATGGCGATCACGGTGGGACTTTGAGTTAGTGACAATCTAAGGACACCTTAGAACTCCAGAAGTCCCTTATTTTCAAGAATACCCACCTTTTTAGCGACCTCATCGCCAACCTAACATAATGGCGATCACGGTGGGACTTTTCTGAGTTTATTTTAATCTGAAATATCTTGCGAGACTCACAGAAATCCCCTTTTTGAACTAAGCATACCTACCATTGAGCCACCTCATCGCCACACTAACATAATGGCGATCACGGTGGGACTCTGAGTGTTAAACAACTTAGTTTCCCTAATCTTTAGAGACCTTTAAGAATACTATCTGATTGACTTATCCCACTGCTCACTAACATAGTGACACTCATAGTAGGACCTTCCGAGTTAGTGACAATCTAAGTACACCTTAGTAACTCCTGAAGTCTCAATCAAGCTTAGTAAACTTAGATATTGTCTGAAGAGTAGAAAATAGCTCCTTCACCATCTTAGCAAAATGATGAGTCAGTTATAGGAAACTCTTCCAAACCTCGTAGGCACATAAAACTCAAAAAACCCCAAAACACTCCCTTAGATTGGTTTTTGTCAATATTGGTGGTGGACCATACATACATATCTCAAAACAACCAAATCCACCTGGCGACTCCACTAGCCTCTAGTAGGCCTTACTATTTTACCGAACTCTAGGTTACTATCCAATGATCTATCCTATCGCCACAGCCAATAATGAGATGGTGAGACAGACTTGGCACATGATGTTTTAGCAAACTCTTACAGACTCTTAGTCCTTTAGATACCATAAACAAGCAAGCAGTCCATAGACCCATTTAGAGTAAACTCTTTTTGTTCTCATCACCCTAGCAAAGTGTTGAAACAAGTCTAGGATACTTTAACAAACCATAGGCTGCACATAAATCCAGAAAATCTGAAAAACATTTCCAGATTAGTTACCGGTGGTGGACCATAGCTATCTCCACAAAACAACCAAGTTCCACCTGGCGACTCCACTAGTCCATCCCTTTTATTTTGACCATCCTTCACCTTAGTAGAACTTTAGAGAGATCACTCATCCAAAACATTCACCGATATCATCCTCTCTAAACTCTTGACCCTAAATCTGGATTCACGAAGAATCAACACCAGATCCCATCCAGACCCAAATCCCCCTATCATAGTAGATGACCCAGAGAAGATTCTGTGGCAAGCTTCTGAAACTGACCACCTAGCTACTGGTAGACCCATCCGTAAAACAAGATTAGTACCTAAACATGTCACTATCCCACCAGATTCACCTTTTGAATTAGAGTCATCAAAAACTCTTTTCAGAAGCAGGCCTCATAGTAAAATAAAATTTGACGATCTTGAAACCCTAGACCAATCACACAGTCATAGTAGAGAAGCCTCACCTTCCACCCTCCCCGACTTTCAGCTTCTCTATCACTTTGGCTCCCACCATCCCAGATCTACTCAAAACCAGATCACTAGTCCAAGTTCATCTGCCACACCTGTTCAAACCACCTCATCTTATCCCACTAGTCCTCATCTTGTACATCATCCATTAGCTCCCATCATGGCAGCCTGGTACGCACCTCTGGTGTTGCCACTGCCTTTGGCACCTCTCCCAAATAAATATCAAGACAAAATCCCACACTTTACTGGAGAAGATACCACCACACCTCAACAACATATAAGTAGGATGACTGATGCTTATGAATACCTAGAGGTACAAGACGAGACCGTCAGAATGAGAATATTCGCCCAAAGCCTGGGTGGTGAACCCAAAACATGGTTCAAAAGCTTGACTCCAAACAGCATCCACAACATCCCAGAACTACATCAAATCTTCAGAAATAGGTGGGAAGTCCGAAGGAACCCTATTCAAATCCTATCAGAATATAACAACCTAAAATGGGAAAATGGGGAAAGTGTCCAAGCTTACTGCAATAGGTTCAACAGTGTATATAACTCCCTCCCACCTCATTTCAAACCCCCACTTGGTTTAGCCTTAGCAAAATTCCCCGAGGGTTTCGATCCGGACATGACATATCATTTGAGAGACAAAGATCCCCCTACCTTAGAAGAAATGCAACAAATAGCAATAAAAGTAGATGCCAACTTAGCAGAAAAAAGGGCTAGGACTAGATCAGAAAGAAAGGTCACATATAAAGACGAGGTCTCCACTTGATCACCTTCCCTAGATCCTAGAATAGATGATTTAGTCAAAACCATGGCCAAAATGTGGGAAAGGATAAATGAAAAAGCTCCTGTTAGGGACAACCAACCAAACCCT
Source organism: Pinus albicaulis (assembly GCA_034641835.2). Classification (NCBI taxonomy): domain Eukaryota; kingdom Viridiplantae; phylum Streptophyta; class Pinopsida; order Pinales; family Pinaceae; genus Pinus; species Pinus albicaulis. The sequence goes on from CM076571.1 coordinate 418,294,735, forward strand.
CCAAATAGAAACCAGAACCAAAACTTTAGGAGGGAACAGCCCCAAAATAGACCAAGGGAAAATGACCAACAAATTAGGCCACCATTCAATGAAAACTATGTGGAAGAGGATGACAGGGATACAGAACCTCTTGATGAACATCATTTAAACCTCATAGAATCTGATAATGAGAGTGAGGTGTACCTCACAGAAGAAGAACAAGCGTTCTTTTCTCCTAATCAGGATGAGACCAACTATGAAGATCTCGACGACCCTGCCATATATTTTCAAAATGCCATAATAGAAGCTCACCGGCAATATGACCTTAGAAGCAAAAGAAACCAAGATAATTCCAAGAAAGGTAACTCATATACTGCTAAAACCCCTGATACCATCCTCAAGAAAGCAGTAACCAGTGACAAAATCAAGGTCGAGAAGAGTGACCAAAACAAAGCTAAAGTTACCCAAACTAGTCCTAACTCAGCTGCTCCGAGTACTTCCACAAAAGATACCGAAGGAACTATGGCAAAAAAAATCCCGAAACAAAGCCAACAAACTCAGAACATAGAGAAGGTCGTGGCTGAAAAGGCTGAAACAAACATATCTAAACTTCAGATGCCTTTTAGCTTTGAAGGTGAAATCGTGAAGATCAAGATCACCATGCCTCTTACTGAACTCATCGCCCAAAACTCTTATAAATCCCAAGTGCTAAAGGTCCTAAATCTAGGGAATGATGCAAACACTGTTAATCTGGCTGATGACACTCCTGAAGTGTTGTTTGGTCTGAAGATAGAGGGAAAATTCCAAGAAGGAACTACTCTTCCATTTTACATTAGCCTAAACATCCATGACCAAATCCTCCACAATGCCATGCTAGACTCCGGCGCCTCGCATAATCTTATGCCGAAGGTAGTAAGGGAAAGGCTAGGCCTGGAAATCACAAGAGCATACAAAGACTTGTATTCTTTTGATTCCAGTAGAGTCAAATGTCTGGGTTTGATCAAAGACCTTTGTTTTAGTCTGGCCCAAATACCTGCGAAACACCTAATCATGGATATAGTAGTGGCAGACATCCCTCCCAAGTACGGGATGCTTCTATCCAGATCTTGGGGAGCCAAACTCCAAGGGAATATTCAACTGGACATGTCATACGCCACCATTCCTGTGTTCGACCAGACAAGAATACTCTACCGAGAATCACACATGAAATACATGATTAGTAGTCAAGAGAGGCCAGACAACATTCCAATGTATTCCTTACATTCTGACCTGAACTCTTTCATTATGCATATTGATGAAAACATGGAGGAAGAGTCAGAAGAAACTGAAATAAACTTAGATCCACCACATCAGCTGTCCCTGGTGCTTTATGATGAACTAGACACTCAAAACTACCATGATCATGAACAACTGTGTCATGAAGAAAGTAAGTATGTCCCTTCTAAGGTGGGATTAGAGCAAGAAGCGCAAACCCTTATGTACTATCAAGCGAATTACTCTAACCCTAGTCAAACACCAGCAGTAACCTGCGGAAATTTTTTCAGGGTAAAAGCTTTAGAAGACTTACACATCATAAACCTGTTCGGAACCAGGGAGCAAGGGAGTTTAATGTTTCTACCATATCTCAAAGATTTACCATCATATGGATCATCCACTGCAAATGAAACTTTGATTATAACCTCAGCAGCTCAAAATCTAGAAAAAATGTCTGATAAACTTCTTATGAGCAAGAATGATAGTTGCAGTCCCAGCATACCTGAGCTACTGAAATTGGCTCATATTCTGTCTTTTCATGAAGAACTTAGAAATGCTAAAATCAGAAATCTCATGCAGAATACCAATTTCTACAGGAAAAACAAGGGAAAATGCGGTGACACTTCTTCTCCCTCAAAGAATAACCTTGACAAGATAAAACATAACAATCTGAACCAAACTATAATAATCAAGGATAAAACAGATGGTCATAGAGTCTGTTTCGATTTTAGAAATACTACTACATATCCCTATAATAGAAATTTTGTTTTTTCTACCCAAGACCATGATTTACCAATTAAAAGTGCTTTTAATCATGTGTTTTCGCAAGATGATGTTTCAGGTCATGTTCAAAAGATTCCCTTGCAAAGTAGACAGCTTAAAGATTTTTTCCAGTTTGCGGGAGGTAGATCTAATTTCAAAATCAAAATTGCAAAACCACCCAATATCAGAAATCTGTTCATGAAGGCCATGTTCCCAGTTTTAAATTTCTGCATTTTTTCATACCTTGATGATGTCATTATCTATTTCAAGAATGACCAAGAGTACATGCATTACCTAAGGAAAATGTACAGTAAGGAAAGGAGTGGAAATCAGATATTCAAAGAGGTACAACGGGAGGATACCGGTCTGTTCAGAGATTCTTGCATGAATCCCTATGTCATGTTAGAGAGAGAAAACTTTCCAAATTTCTCTTTTCAGGAGTTGAGTGGGCCAAGGGTGAGAGGAGATCCTTACGAGGATAAGATGCTTAAATTCCGTCATTTCCAAGATTTCTGAGTTTGAAATACTTTCATTCATTGTATATACCATTGTTTGAAATATAGAAAAATAAAAAGTCAAAAACAGTAAAAGATAGAAAAGAGGGAGAGTGAAGATATAACAAAGCCCCGTGTCCCAAAAAAATAGTCCTTCGGAAAGCGAGCAAGTCTAAATGCCGCTGCTAGTACTTCAATGTCTTGTTCAGCTATCTAGCGTAATCATAGCTGAGCATGTTTAAATTTATTTGCTGATAAGTTAGTGAGTGCAAAAGATAGTCAACATTGTGTAAGATTGACTTATCACAGAGTTTAGATTAGGGAGAGATTCTGGTTCCACATGCCTAAAACAGAACCAAAGAGAGAAGTGAGGGAGGAAAAATACATTGTACATCTTAGCCCCGCTTGTCTAGTTTTCCTTTTGTTGCAAAATAATATTTGTGTGCAGCTTGTCTTTTATGCCGCAAATGCATGACAAATCAGACTGCCTAATCCTGATTTGATCATCTTTTAAATTTCATGTTTTATATTAGAGAACAAAATCCTGTCAAACTGCTTAATCTTGACAGTTGATCTAGCATAGGTAGAGTAATGAAGGAGTTCATCAGTTTAATATGAACTCCTGACAGATATAAGAGTAGAAATAGATAGGTTCATTTTGCGAAAAGAAAAATATACATTGTCAGAAGGCTGCTAGTTCAAATGCGCCAAAGAGAAGAAAAAAATTGTTAGAAAAGATAGTGGGGTAGGTAGAAGTATCATTGATGTTAACCATGCTGTCACTTTTCAAAAATAGCATCAAAGAAGGGTGAAATTTCGCGTCAATGGGTAAGCCACTGGTCTTCATAAGCCAAAGATCTGAATTCTGGACACCTCCTGACGAGGAGCTACCCTCCCTAAATGGAGCCACTATTAGTCATCAGTATTTTTCACTTGTTTGTGATGACTAGATCCATAGCTGAGTTTTCTAGAAGCTGATCTCCATATGTCAATTTGTCATCTAGAAAACCCTCATAAAACTTTTTCTCCCTCCTGCTTTTCAGCCCGCCCATGTCAAGGTTAAAACTCATTATCACTATCCTACCTAGCTTTAGCCCTACTGGTCTACCCATTAGCTCTAAAAGGACAATTCAATGTCTGTTTTAAAAGCCTCCCCTAAGTTATGAAGTGGCGCTTTAAGGAATTTTACCCTTGGCAACCATCAAAAGGCCAAAAAACCTCCATCTGATACAGACCAATCATGACAGACCTCCCACTCTGCAAATGAAATTGATCACAGCCCTAAGTTGCGCCACCTACACACCCCTAAGTCCCAGCACTGCATAGACCACAGTCTCAAGCTGATTATTAGGTGTTTTACAGTGTTTTATGGATTTTACAAAGACAGGAAGTATATCTTCATCTCAAGAGAAAATTCTTAAATACACATTTAGAAGAACAACTGCTTCTCAATGTCAACATGAGCCTGAGATACATATGCAGGGTAAGGAGTTACTCATCAAGACCTTGCAGCTGCCATTCAGCATGAAATCATAGTAGAATAAAGACAACATTGTTAAGCAAGCTAGTAATTTGTGATGGCCAAGAACCTCCTTCATCTACAAGCAGAGGGTTAAGGCACCTCCTTCATTTACAAGCAAAGGGCGATGGCCAACATTGAATTCAAGGATTGCAAAACTTACTATAAGCACAGGTTTTTTTTTTACTAGACAGTAAAACAGTGACTCTAGGTTTCTGAAGGAAAGTGATGATCAAGATAGGGCTAAGATATGAAATATGCAAGACAAAAGAAAGAAGTGTTTGGTCTTATGTCCTAAGAAAGAAGATAAATTGAAGTTACCAGCATCAGCATCATGGCGCAATAGAAAAAGACATCATTGATCAAAGCTATCATAACAAAATATCTTTGCAAGGGTGTTAATATGAATAGCTCCAATCAGCCTTGAGCAGGAAAATACTTCGGTAAAAAGACCCCTGTGTGTTCTTTTGTTTCTGTTGAAATGTGAAATACAGTCCATGGTTGCTGGATGAACATAAAGAAAAGGCAGGAAATTAGTAACACAGCCCCAGATATAAGATATCTTAATATCAGTCAAAGCGCCAGTGCAGGTACAGGTGTTGCGATCTACACTCCACCACAAAGACAGGTTTTTCTTCATATGTAGCAGGTTGGTGTTTTCAGATTTTCATTAGGCAGAAGATGGATAATAAAAGCCTTGGTATCTATGAAATATGCCAGCAGTTATTCCACATATTTTATACTTGCCTCCTCAACACAAAGACAGAAACTGGTTATGATCTGAGTTTTAAAAAAACCCTGGGACAGCATGCCAAGCAAATTAGGCATGTCTTTCTTGAAAGCAGCTCCATTCATGAACAGGTGCCTTTTCAAAAATACTACTATAGCTAACACAAACAATCTAGGTTTATGTCATCAAGATACATCACCATTGAAACTATTGTTCATAATAGGCAAAGAGATGCTTTGACCTACTGTCATTTTGTTGGAAAGTTTGAAACAAACATAGGTTTCATTATTCAAATGGACAGAGACATCATGGTAATTTCTTCTGAGCAAAGAAAGTATAGTGAAAAGCAGCGCCCCTCTTGATCAATAGACCATGACAAAATCTAAATAAATGCAGCAAATTTCGGTACCTACAGTGGGAAAGAGGTTGAAGAGACACCTGGAGACAGAAACGGACAAAGCAAGTTAAAAAGACAAGCCATCTCCTTTCAAAATGACAAAGCAGTTTTCAAACAGATTCGGAATGGATTTTACGTAATGAGTGTCACCAAAAGTCTTAACAAGTGGCAAAGGATGGTCTATAGGTCATCGGGGTATTATCCAAAGTTGGAATTTCTGTGTTAAACTATCACCAAAGAGACAAAATTGACAGGAATCACCTTTCAAACCTATATGCATAAATGAACAGAGTTTTGACCTTTCAAACTATATTTGCTTTCTATAAAGGGGTTGATACATGTTAGCATTGTTTAAAAGCATGAAAAATCTGTTGCCAAAGTCATTTCAAAAAGGGTGGGCACCTCTCAAACGCAGTCAACATGTTTTCAAGTTTCAAAGGGTACACCAAGGCTGCATTGCAAAAAAGAAAAACCTTTAAAAAAAAAAAAACCTTACAAAGGCTAACCAAGGAGTTGGTTTTCATTTTTGCATTTCTAAAACGAAAAAATCCCGTTGGCCTTTACACTTTTTCAAAGGGATTAAAACCATGGCCAAATCATTTTGAGGTCCCCCAAGCACGAGCAAGTATCCATTTGCAGTTCCCAAGGCCGAAAGACAAATTTTCAAATCAGTTTGCAGAGTTTTTCACAAGTTTGAGATTGTTTGCACCGCACGGCACTCATGGCAGAGTGCGCGGCACTCTTGGTCAGGGTTTTTAAAATACTCAACACGCGCACATGGTGCTCCTGTAGCCGCGCGCGGCACTCCTGCAGCCGCGGGTTACACAGCGCCCGACCACGACTCGACAGGCCACCCGGTTGGCTATTGCGCGGCGTTCTTCTTCTACAAAGTGCAGCACACTTGGTTACATCTCCATACACCTCCAAGTCACTCCTAAAAGTTGCTCGAGCTTTTCAAAAGGTTTTCCATTAATTTGTAAAGGTATTTTATTGCACCTGTCTTAGTTTTTCAAAATATTTTCAAGTGGTATAAGGGTTAGAAGGCCACAATTTCAAACTTTGGGGTGAAAACAAAATGATGTGTTCCTGTTGACTGGTGAAACATCAAAAGGCTTGCACATTGTATTGTTATTAAAAAACCATAAATTTGCCCCACTACCCTGGTGAAACAAGGTTGAAGCTGTCAGGCATATGCATTTTTTGAAATTGTGAGAAAACTCCCATGTACAGTTGGAAGGTGGTGGGTCAGAGTGTGGAGAGAGCAGTTGTGTGAGAGGAGTCTTTTACAGTTTAAATGATAGGAGAGTGTTTTTTGATATCATAAAACATCTCAAAACTCTATCGCGTTGCCCCCTAAAACACAGTGACTGCTCACTACGTAAATCCAATATGATTGACTATAGTTATGGTGTTTAATTGATTAAGTTGCATGCTATGAAGAAAACAGTGTGTTGTTGGAGCAAAGTTGATGATCAATTAAATGCAATAAACTCTGTCCTTTAAGCACAAGTAACCTTGGTCTGTGTTTTGCCCCTTTGTTTGACTGAGTTTATATATCATTACATATTGATGAGCTGCATATGAGAGGTTTAGTGTTTTGATCAAAGAGGAGCTTTCGACATTAAACTGCCATAAGTCTTTGTCACCACAGCATACGAAACTTTCTGAACACTGCCACAATATCTGCAAACTGTGATTTTGCTGAAAATATCCTTTGTTTAGAGCTGTGGTGTAGAGCTGAATGCACAGATGAAATGCCTGCAGGGAAAAGAGTTTTAAACTAAAAGCTGTGTTTTTCACCTCCCTAATCAAAGGACAAAGGTGTCTTGCATTCTCAAAATGTCAAGGGGCAGGTTACCCCTACCAACCAAAGAAAAGATAGTTGTTCACTATGTGTTCTAATTGACTGTTTTTTCTGTTCTTCAAAGCTCACTGTCAAGTTGATTTTCAGAGGTTATAAAGGCATTCTTCTAAGGAGGACTGGTATTCCATATTGAAAGGGGATTCTTGGCTTTTGAAAGGAATAAGCTCATACAGCCTCTGTTGAAACTTTTGGAGCATTTTTAACTCTGTCACCTTTGTTCCATAACTGTGAAATTGACTATATGACTACACTCAAGATTGACTGTATATGATGTGAACTGTGTTGATTAATTAACACACCAGACAGGGACAAGATTGTGATGATTGGAAATTTCACCATCGGTCAAAGGTACAAAACAGGTTTTTGAGCTCCAAACATCACAGAGCAAGGTGATTTTGACACTCTAAACAACATTTTCACCTAACAGTCTGTCTCCATTTCACTGCATTATCTCTTGTTAAGAGGTCTGCTGGCTGAGATACATATTAAAGGTGAAAAGACCACTTTTTAAGGGAGAAAGGGTTTTATATTGTAAGGGAACAGTGTGCAGTCATCCAAAGACATTGTTCACTATCAAAACAGTGAATTGACAGAGTTCACCTTAAAGAAGGCAGTTTAAGGACAGTGAGGCAGTTTGGTTCTTCATGAGCTTATTTAGCCCAAAATGCTGCCCAAGCAAGACAGCAAAAGTGGTTTACATAAAAGATATGAGCCAATATCTACAGGGGAAATCAATGCACATCCATCCATCCTCTTCAATTTTCATGAGGTAGGTTGTTTGGATTTCTGCCAGAAGGTACAGGAGTTCAAAAGTTTCTCGCCCTTGACACACCTATGCGCCCTGAGGTTCCAAAGCAAACATTTCCATGTATCAGACCTTGATTTCAAGTTTTCCCCTAGGTCAGTGTCTAAAGCCACCAAAATTCCATATCATGGCGAGAAATGGTTCAAACAGGCCCATCTAGACTTGAATGACTATAAGCCTTTCATCAAGCCCGAGCACAGAAATACATGCACTGCTATTTTTCCTTTCTCTTATCTTCTTGACAGCTATGCTCCTCTAATGAAGGTCATAATGAAGTATTTTACTTGTGAAGGGAGATTTATGCCTATCATGTCCGACTATTGATGCATTTCACTAGAACTAGGCAGCTCAATCTCCCTTAATTTTTATACAAAAGAATCGAGAAGATGGCATCCACAGTCCAGAAGAAGACTCCATCTCTACAAATAGCTTCCCTTTTCCATAATTCTCTGATCAAAATTATCATCCTACACCAGCTAGAGAAGAAATAGGTTCCATGGGATGTTTTTATCAGCCACCCAGATTTCTCTACTGTTCCTCCTGTCCATATATCTCCCACCCAGCCTGTTCATCGCCCTGTACCTTTGTCCAGCAGGCCTACTCCTAGAAGGCTCAAGATCACCACAGAACAGTCAGGACAACATGAAGAAGAAGGACATGAACAAGTAGAAGAGGAAGAGGATAAACATGAGGAAACTGATGAAGACCAGCAGCATGATTTTGATTGTTGGGGGCAGCAGCTTGAGCCACAAAGTGAGCATGAAGTTGAAACACACCAACAGCTTGATATTGGTGAGCAGGGGCAACAGTTTGAACAGAAAAAAGAGATAGGTGAAGAGCAGCAAATTGAAGATGAAAGGCAGCAGAAGGAGCAAGTAGAAAAGAGTGCTGAACAGCAGCATATCAGTGAAAATGAACAGTAGGGACAAAAGGAAGAGCAGAAGCTTGATATTGAAGGTCATGAACAGCAGTTTGGGCAGGAATTTGAGTAGCAGCTTGAGCCACCAAATGAACAAGAAATCCAAGCACAGCAGCAGCATAATGTTGATGATCAAGGTCAAAAAGAATTTGGGGCAGATCAGCATCATAACATTGAGGCGCAGAAGCAACTTAAAGAAGACACACAACAGCCTCAAGGAGAGCAGCAGTTTCAAGAAGTTGACAAGGGTAAAGCAATTATGTCTCCTTCCCCTAAAAAGACAAAGCCCAGCACAACAAGAAATAAAGGGCCTAAGGCTGCCTCTCCAAAAGTGACAAGAGTTGTCCCTAGCAAAATAAAATCGCCCAAGAGACCTCTCACTAGTATGCCAAGAAGGAAAAGTGCAAGATTGGCCTTCAAAGGGAAAGGCAAGATTGGAGAAAGTAAAAAACATGGAGGTGCATTGGCTATCATTCCAATCCAAAGTGATGACAGCGATAATGAAGCCCGCATTCTTGAAAACCTTCTAATCCATCGAGAGGGTCAAATTGAAGCATTGGAGAATGACCTTCAATCACTTTTTGGAGATCAAAAATAAACAAATGAATGTCCATTTGGCTGTCCATGAGGCACGAGCTATCAAATACAAGAATAAGGCAGCTAAAGCACACATAAGGATAGAGGAGCTCATCGGTGAGTTTGATGAAGATGAAGAAGAAGACCAGCCTAGGCGGAAGAGGCCTAGAACCATAGGGCTTAAAAGGGCCCCAGATAAGCAAAAGGAAGAAGAACAGGCCCATCTTCAATCTTTTCCCCTCACTGCACTACTTGAGCAAGAAATTGAAGAGAATAAGGAGGCATGGCTAGAAAGAGCCAATAAACACTTGGAGATGAAGCTTGAAAAGGCAAACAGAGACCTGGAGCTGCAAAGGAAGGTGACACAGCACTATCAAAAGTTGAATCAGTTTGCCCGGCATAAGCTAAAGGCCACCCAAGCAAAACTGAAGGAAGCAAAGGGGAAGCGCCCGGCACGGAAAGAGAAGAAAGGCACATCAGCACTTCATATTTTGGCTTCAGCTTCGTAGCATGTTGCTAAGGACCCTTGAGGGTCATGCATACCAATTTTGAGCCCATTTTGACAACTTTTGGTTTTTTGGCATTTTTGGGTTTTTGGTCAAAAACTCATAAATTCGCCATTTCATTTTGAGGATTCGTCAAGGGAGGAGAATGGTATCATCAGATGCCATAATTTCATGAGCATGTCCTCAGCAATTTCAGAGCATTTGGAGATCATTTTACCTTCAAAACAATGAAAAAGGCTCACATTTTGCACACTCTGCCCAGTCTATCAGCAGACTGTAATTTTCTGGCTTTTTACACACAGGTGCAGATTTGGAGAACTTTTGGGCATCGGATTGGAGAAATTTCAGTTGCGGCAGAAAGTAGACACTCAGAGCTTTCCAACGAGCTATCATGAGCCTCGTTTCGATATCAGGAAGGCTGCCAAATGTTTCCAGCAAGTCATGGGACCTTTTTCTGATATAAATTTGAAGTATTTTTGTAATTTTTGAACCTCAAAAATCTGCTTTTTCCAAATGTGCGTTTAGCTATTTTTGCACTTGGAAAATGATGCAAAGTCAATTAAATTCCCTTTTTTAGAAATTTTTAGATATTTTATGAGGTATTTTTGTGCCTTGGGCTTTGCAAAGCCTCAAGGACAAGTTTAGATATTTTGATTAGGCCAATGAGGATGGAAGTTGAACCATGAGGTTTTCCTCACTTGAGCCTATTTATTCCACAAGCTCTCATTTGTAAACAAGGCTAAACTTGAGAAGAGAAGAAATATATTGGTCATATGAGCTTTGGAGAAAATACTTGTGTTATGCTTTTGGATTGCCTCTTGAATGTTCTTGGATGGATGATGAAGGATTGTTGATGGATTCCATGACATGGTAGAATGGTATAGTGTTTCTTGCTTTGTTGTTGTCTTCTAGTTTTCATTCATGATACATGTTTCTTGCTTGCTATAGATCAGTAGAGATTAAATTTGAGATATTCCCATGGAGGCACCTCAAAATTCCTGAATCTTCATAGCCTTCATGTTTTCTTCTTCCTTAGTTGCATTAAAGAATTCTTAACTGCTCTTTAACAACTTGCGGATATTATTGCTAGTTTCATTAATAGTTCTATGCATGTTGAGTAGGATGTATGGTGTGCCCCGCTTACCTATTGACTGTCCATAGTTCCAGCCATGAAACTATCTCTTTGACTGATTAAGATTATCATTTTGTTTGAACCAAGGAGGCCTAGTCTCGATCTAGCCCTTTGCCTAAAACTATGAAAATCTTGTTGTTCAAAGTGCCCACTAACTTGAAGTACTGTGTTTAGACATTCCGGCATATTGTTTTGAGTTGTTAGTCTGTCTTATGTGTTTTTCCCAAAGTCTGATAGCCATTTCCCAAAGTTAGAAGATCTTATACTTCTATGCATGGCTTGAATGTTTTTTTCGATGTGTCAATTAGTTTATAGTTACATTTTGCATGATTAAGGGTTTTCTTTACCATGTTTATGTTATCTATTGAACCAGTGATGCTTGAAACTCTTTGTTGTTCACAAACTTGATGTTCATTTACTCCATTTTGCCCTAAGATCCTTTCTACCTTGAATCAAATCGACCCTTCAACAGCCCTGTATCGTCATCTAATAGCTTTCTTGACCTTTTGACCCCATAGCCCAATTAATCTACATCTTGTTACCTATTTTATATCTTTGATCAGTTTCATCCCTCACAACTTAAAAAACCAAAAAATCAAAAACTTACTTCATAACTAGCCTAAAATCAGAACACAATAAGCAAACAAATAGATATCCCTTACATATATAGAGAGAGCCCTCTCTGAGTCCAGGAAGGCTAGGTCCTTGGGCTCCAAAGCTTGGTTTGATGTTACATCGTCATTTGGCTTACCAATCGGCCAAATCATAGGACCCTAACATAATGGCGATCACGGTGGGACTTTGAGTTAGTGACAATCTAAGGACACCTTAGAACCCCAGAAGTCCCTTATTTTCAAGAATACCTGCCTTTTTAGCCACCTCATCACCAACCTAACATAATGGCGATCACGGTGGGACTTTTCTGAGTTTATTTTAATCTGAAATATCTTGTGAGACTCACGGAAAGCCCCTTTTTGAACTAAGCATACCTACTATTGAGCCACCTCATCGCCACACTAACATAATGGCGATCACGGCGGGACTCTGAGTGTTAAACAACTTAGTTTCCCTAATCTTTAGAGACCTTTAAGAATACTATCTGATTGACTTATCCCACTTCTCACTAACATAGTGACACTCATAGTAGGACCTTCCGAGTTAGTGACAATCTAAGTACACCTTAGTAACTCCTGAAGTCTCAATCAAGCTTAGTAAACTTAGATATTTTTTGAAGAGTAGAAAATAGCTCCTTCACCATCTTAACAAAATGATGAGTCAGTTATAGAAAACTCTTCCAAACCTCGTAGGCACATAAAACTCAAAAAACCCCAAAACATTCCCTTAGATTGGTTTTTCTGTTAGTACTGGTGGTGGACCATACACACATATCTCAAAACAACCAAGTTCCATCTGGCGACTCCACTAGCCTTCAATAGGCCTTACTATTCTACCGACCTCTAGGTTACTATCCAATTGATCTATCCCATCGCTCACTAACATAGTGAGAGATGGTAGGACACTGAGTACATGACAGTCTAGCAAACTCTTACAGACTCTTAGTCCTTTAGATACCATAAACAAGCAAGCAGTCCATAGACCCATTTAGAGTAAACTCTTTTTGTTCTCATCACCCTAGCAAAGTGTTGAAACAAGTCTAGGATACTTTAACAAACCATAAGAGTACGCATAAATCCAGAAAATCTGAAAAACATTTCAGGATTAGTTAGGTGGTGGACCATAGCTATCTCCACAAAACAACCAAGTTCCACCTGGCGACTCCACTAGTCCATCCCTTTTATTTTGACCATCCTTCACCTTAGTAGAACTTTAGAGAGATCACTCATCCAAAACATTCACCGATATCATCCTCTCTAAACTCTTGACCCGAAATATGGGTTCACGAAGAATCAACACCAGATCCCATCCAGACCCAAATCCCCCTATCATAGTAGATGACCCAGAGAAGATTCTGTGGCAAGCTTCCGAAACTGACCATCTAGCTACTGGTAGATCCATCCATAAAACAAGATCAGTACCTAAACATCTCACTATCCTACCTGATTCACCTTTTGAATTAGAATCATCAAAGACTCTTTTCAGAAGCAGGTCTCATAGTAAAATAAACTTTGACGATCTTGAAACCTTAGACCAATCACACAGTCATAGTAGAGAAGCCTCACCTTCTACTCCCCCCAATTTTTAGCTTCTCTATCATTTTGGTTCCCATCATCCCAGATCTTCTCAAAACCAGATCACTAGTCCAAGTTCATCCGCCACACCTGTTCAAACCACCTCATCTCATCCGACTAGTCCTCATCTTGTACATCATCCATTAGCTCCCGCCATGGCAGCCTGGTACGCACCTTTGGTGTTGCCACCGCCTTTGGCTCCTCTCCCAAATAAATATCAAGACAAAATCCCACACTTTACCGGAGAAGACACCACCACACCTCAACAGCATATAAGTAGGATGACTGATGCTTATGAATACCTGGAGGTACAAGATGAGACCGTCAGAATGAGAATATTCGCCCAAAGCCTGGGTGGTGAACCCAAAACATGGTTCAAAAGCTTGACTCCAAACAACATCCACAACATCCCAAAACTACATCAAATCTTCAGAAATAGGTGGGAAGTCTAAACGAACCCTATTCAAATCCTGTCAGAATATAACAACCTAAAACGAGAAAATGGGGAAAGTGTCCAGGCTTACTGCACTAGGTTCAACAGTGTATATAACTCCCTCCCACCTCATTTCAAACCCCCACTTGGTTTAGCCTTAGCAAAATTCCCCGAGGGTTTCGATCCGGACATGACATATCATCTGAGAGACAAGGATCCCCCTACCTTAGAGGAAATGCAACAAATAGCCATAAAAGCATATGCCAACTTAGCAGAAAAAAGGGCTAGGACTAGATCAGAAAGAAAGGTCACATATAAAGATGAGGTCTCCACTTCATCACCTTCCCTAGATCCTAGAATAGATGATTTAGTCAAAACCATGGCCAAAATGTGGGAAAGGATAAATGAAAAGGCTCCTGTTAGGGACAACCAACCAAACCCTCCAAACAGAAACCGGAACCAAAACTTTAGGAGGGAACAACCCCAAAACAGACCAAGGGAAAATGACCAACAAATTAGGCCACCATTCAATGAAAACTATGTGGAAGAGGATGACAGGGATACAGAAACTCTTGATGAACATCATTTAAACCTCATAGGATCTGATAATGAGAGTGAGGTGTACCTCACAGAAGAAGAACAAGCGTTCTTTTCTCCTAATCAGGATGAGACCAACTATGAAGATCTCGATGACCCTGCCATAGATTTTCAAAATGTCATAATAGAAGCTCACCGACAATATGACCTTAGAAGAAAAAGAAACCAAGATAATTCCAAGAAAGGTAACTCAGATACTGCTAAAACCCCTGATACCATCCTCAAGAAAGCAGTATCCAGTGACAAAATCAAGGTCGAGAAGAGTGACCAAAACAAAGCTAAAGTTACCCAAACTAGTCCTAACTTAGCTGCTCCGAGTACTTCCACAAAAGTTACCGAAGAAACTAT